>JANHMN010000001.1:18887470-19026024 GCA_030674055.1 Rhabdomys pumilio
TTGTTTGTTTGTTTGTTTGTTTCTCCATGACATTGAGAATTTCTCTTCAAGGTCTATAAAAATTGTTTTGGAATTTTGATGGGGATTGCATTGAATCTATAGATTGCTTTTGATAAGATGGCCATTTTCACTATGTTAAACCTACCAATACATGAGCATGGGAGATCATTCCATCTTCTGATATTTTCTTCCATTTCTTTCTTTAGGGACTAGAAGTTCTTCTCACACAGATCTTTTTCTTGCTTGGTTAGAGTTACACCAAGATTTTTATATTATTTGTGGCTATTGTGAAGGGTGTAGTTTTTCTAATTTCTTTCTCTGCCCATTTATCATTTGTATAAAGGAAGGCTATTCATTTTTTTTTTTTGAGTTAATTTTTATCAAGCTGCTTTGCTGAAGATGTTTATCAGCTGTAGGAGTTCTCTGGTAGAATTCTGAAAATACTTTATATACACTATCATTTCATCAGCAAATACATACCTTGACTTTGTCCTTTTTAATTGTATCCCATTGTTCTTCTTTTGTTGTCTTATTGCTCGAGCTAGAACTTCAAGTACTATATTGAATAGATAGGGAGAGAGTGCTCAGGCTTGCCTTGTTCCTGAAGAAGCTCAGATTGTTCAAGTTTCTCTCCATTTAATTTGATGTTGGCTATTGGCTTGCCATATATTGCTTTCATTATGTTTGGGTATGTGCCTTGCATTCCAGATCTCTCCAAGACTTTTAACATGAAAAAGTATTAGATTTTGTTGAAGACCTTTTCAGTATCTACTGAGATGATCATATGATTATTTTTCTTTCAGTTTGTTTATATATTGAATTAGATTGATGAATATTCATTTATTGAGGCATCCATGCATCCCTGAGATGGCACCTACTTGAATATGGTGAATGGTGTTTTTGATGTGTTCCTGGATTCGGTTTGCAAGAATTTATTGAGTATTTTTGCGTCAATGTTCATAAGCAAAATTGGTTTGACATTCTCTTTCCTTGTTGAGCCTTTGTGTGGTTTAGATATTAGGGTAATTGTGGCCTTATAGAATAAATTAGGTAGCATTTCCCCTGTTTCTACTTTGTAGAATTATGTGAAGAGTTTTGGTATTAGATTTTCTTAAAAAGTCAGGTAGAATTCTACACTAAAACCATCCGACCCTGGGTGTTTTTGTTTGGGGTTATTTTTAATGACTAATGACTACTTCTATTTATTTCCTTGGGGGTTATGAGATGGTTTAGAATAGTATACCTGATTTTGAGTTAACTTTGGTAAGTGGTATATGTCTAAAAAAAATAAATAATCCATTTCATTTAGAATTTCCAGTTTTGTGGAGCATAGGCTTTTGAAGTAATACCTAATGATTTTTTTTAACTTCCTCAGTTTCTGTTGTTATCTTTCTCTTTTTATTTTTGATTTTGCTAGATACTATCTCTATGCCTTTACTTAGTTCAGCTAAGAATTTGCCTATCTTGATGATTTTGTCAAAGAACCAATTCTTGGTTTTGTGGATCCTTGCTATTACTTTCTTCTTTTCTAATTGACTGATTTCAGCCCTGAGTTTGACTATTTCATGTCTTCTACTCCTATTGGAGTTGTTTGCTTTCTTTTGTTCTAGAGCTTCCAAGTGTGCTGTTAAGTTGCTAGAATGAGATTTCTTCAAATTTTTATGAAGGCACTTACTGCTATGAACTTTCCTCTTAGCATTGCTTTCACTGTGTCCCATAAGTTTGGATATGTTGTGTCTTCATTTTCATTGAGTTCTAGAAAGTCTTTAACTTTCTTTATTTCTTCCCTGGAAAAGTTATTGTGTAGAGTTGTTCAATTTCCATTAATATGTGAGCTTTCTGTTTCTGTTGTTGTTGAAGTCCAGCCTAAATCTATAGTGATCTGAGAGAATGCATGGGATTATTTCAATCTTCTGTTATCTGTTGAGGCTTGCTGTGTGCCCAATCATATAGTCAGTTTTGAAGAAGGTTCTGTGAGTTGCTAAGAAGAAGATATATTGTTTTGTTAGGGAGGGTGAAAGATTCTATAGATATCTGTTAAATCCATTAGGTTCGGAGCATCTATTTGATTCATTGTGCCTCTGTTTAGTTTCTATTTCAATGACCTATCTGTTGGTGAGAGTGGGGTGTTCAAGTCTCCCACTATTATCGTGTGGGGTTCAAACTGTGAATTGAATTTTAGTCAAATTTCTTTTACAAATATGGGTATCCTTGCTTTTGTGGAATAAATGTTCAGAATTGAGATGTCATTTTGGTGGACTTTTCCTCTAATGAGGATGAAGTATCCTTCCTCATCTCTTTTGATAACTTCTGGTTGAAAGGGTTTTTTTGCTTATTTGTTTGTTTGTTTTTTGTTTTTTTTTTTTTTTTTTACTAGATATTAGAATGGCTACTCCAGCTTGTTTCTTAGGTCCATTTGCTTGGAAAAATTTTTCCAGCCCTTTACTCTGAACTAGTGTCAATCTCTGTTTCTGAGGTATGTTTCTTGTATGCATCAGAATGATGGAACCTATTTGTATATCCAATCTTTTATCCTGTGTCTTCTTATTGGGGAATTGAGTCCACTGATACTGGGAGATGTTAATGACCAATGATTGTTATTTCCAGTTATTTTGATGCTAGAGGTGTTACTGTGTGTGTGTGTGTGTGTGTGTGTGTGTGTGTGTGTGTGTCTTGTTTACGTTTTACTGTGAGATGATGAATTTCTTGTGTTTTCTTGGGTGTAGTTACTCTCCTTGTGTTGAAGTTTTCCTTCCAGTATCCTCTGTAGGGCTGAATTAGTAAAAAGATATTGTTTAAATTTAGTTTCTCCATCTATGGTGATTGAGAATTTTGCTGGGTATAGTAGTCTGGGCTGGCATGTGTGGTCTCTTAGGATCTGCATGACATCTTTCCAGGCTCTTCTGGCATTTAGAGTCTCTGTTGAGAAGTCAGGCATAACTCTGATACATTTGCCTGTATTACGTTACTTGGCCCTCTTCCCTTGCAACTTTATTATGTTTTCTTTGATCTGTACATCTAGTGTTTTGGTTATTATGTGGAAGGATTTTCTTTTTGATCCAATCTATTTGGTCTTCTGTAAGCTTCTTGTACATTTATGGCCATCCCTTTATTTAGGTTAGAGAAGTTTTCTTCTATGATTTTGTTGAAGATGTTTTCTGGCCCTATGAAATGGGAATCTTCATGCTCTTCTATTCCTGTTTTTAGGGTTTAGTTTTTTTCATAGTGTCCCAAATTTTCTGGATGTTTTGAGTTAGGAATGTTTTGAACTTGGCACTTTCTTTGACCAATATATCAGTTTCTTCAATACCTGAGATTATCTCTTCCATCTCTTGTATTCTGTTGGTGATGCTTTCATGCTTTCATCTGTAGTTCCTGTTCTCTTTCCTAAGTTTTCATCTCCATGGTTGTCTCCATTTGTATTTTCTTTATTGCTTCTATTTCCATTTTTAAATCTTGGACCATTTTATTCATTTCTTCACCTGTTTGATTTTATTTTCCTGTGTTCCTTTAGGGGATTTATTTGTTTCCTATATAAGGGCGTCTATATATTCAACTGTGTTTCTTGTATTTCTTTAAGGGAATTATTTATACCCTCTTTAAAGACCTCTTATTATCTTTAACAGATGAGATTTAAGGTCAGAATCTTGCTCTTCGGATATGTTAGGATATCCAAGGTTTATTGTAGTAGGCCAGCTGAGTTCTGATGGTGCCATGTTGCACTGGTTTCTGTTGATTATGTTCTTGTACTTGCCTTTCATCACCTGGTTGTTTCTGGTGTTAGTTGGTCTGGGTGTCACAGGTTGGAGCAGGCCTCTGAGGAGGCAGATGGAGCTGTGGGGTGGGGAGTAGTTCTCTGATCAGTAACTGCAGACGTAGGTTAAGACTGGAAGAAGGATGGAGCCCCAACATCTTAGGGCAGAGTCCACTGCTGCTGGGCTTTTGGGGGTCCCAACAGGTGTGAGATTGGGGTGGGGTCGCACTTGTATGTCTCAGGTTAAAGCAGACCTCCTGGGAGGCAGGCAGAGGTATGGGGTGGGGTGTGGTATACGAATCTGTGACTGAGTATTTGGGGTTATCTGCAGTATGGGTTCAGAGTGCCATACCTCACCCCACAGATTTTTACAACTTAATAGTTTAAACATAGACAGGTTAATTTGCTCTACTCATAGTCATCATTAACAATGTTCACAATGTTTGGCCCATGCCAAATCCTGTGTTCCTCTATGAGGTCAAACACTTCAAAACAATGGCCTTCACGGAAGACTTCTTGACCATGTATGTGAGGAATACTTTAGGCCAGTTGTAATGACTGAAATTTCAACAGGGAAATAAGAGATACTTCAAGAATATAAAATAATTTGGGGCTTAGAATATCATCAATGAACATATACAGTGATAAAGTAAAGTAAATACAAAGACATTAATGGAACATAAATTTAATGGCTTCTGTATCTCTAGCCAATATTCATTCCAAAATATATATTTGTGAGCATGCATTCCTTATTCTGTCAAGTATAATAGCTTTTTTTTAAGATTAATGCATTCACTTGAATCATTTTTTTTTCTTTGTAATACAGCATTTCAAAATTTGGAGAGGACATCCAGGTTCTAGTTCAAACACTCCATATCAACTGAATTAACAGTTATCAAAAGTTATAAACATCATTGTAGAAAGCTAATGGATAATGACCCACCAAGGACATGTATTTTAACATATCTCTTCTTACTGTAAAATAACAGTATAAGTGACTCTGGGATAATGTAACATGTATGGAACTAGAATGTAGTAAAATAACATATAATTTAAGCAAAATAACTTATGACAGACTTTCATTTATAAATTTAACAATACATAGAAAATGCATGTGTTGCTGCAGTAACCAGAGAAGAACTGCCATTGAAAACTGCCTGTGTAATTCCAGTTGGTTAATTGGCAATTAAAACTATACTGACCTTGATTGACAAGGGTTAATGCAACAGGTAAGGCTATTATTCAAAATTATTTTATTGAGACATTTTATTTCCAATTATGAAGAAACTTAGTCTGTCCTCTGCACTCACTGCTATGCTACAATAGATAAGCATGTCTGCTAATTGCTACACAGATTCTTTATATATCCTGCACATATATGTATGCATTATGCATACATGCATGCTTATAGATATACAGAAGAAATTATTCAAGTATAATTCAGGAGATTTGCTTCTTTTGTTGGAATTCCTTTGAGAAACATTAAGGAAAGAAAAATATTTCATCATTCATCTTCTTGCATTTTAGCACTTGGTCTGTTTTAAGCTACAGAGTATTAAAAAGGTTTATTCCACTTAGTCTTAAAATATATTTCCAATTATGTGTACTTCTGTTCATATGACACAGGTCAAAGACTTACATCACTACACCAGCTCTGATTCACAGCTGGATTATGCAGAATCCATTTCCTATTTATATACCAAATGCCACGTTTTAATCACAGGTTTTAGAGGAGGAAAACTTCTCATCCAACACCTATGAAAAGTCTGCCTGAATCCTGACTGGTACATAATAGGAAATTCCATAGCAGGTGATTCTTATAATTACATATTTTCCAGCCCTCTGCCAATTCAGTCTCTATGAAATGTCACCCAATGCCACAGGGCAAAAACAGAAGGGAACAGAAACACTGAGTAATCTAAAATAAAATCTGTGCTCACAGCCCTTCAGTGTGACCATTTTGGTACATAAGAGTGGACTCTAAAATAACCACTTCTATATAAAGCTGGAAATCTTTGATTAAAAACATGGCTGTCTCCATACTGAGTCAAAATTTAGAAATCATGAAATCATTCTTACGAATAATAAACTCCTTGTCCTGTAAAATGACAAAAACTCACTTAAAAAGTAAGTATTCCCTGTATAGACACAGTTTTATGAATTAAAAAAAAAAGCGAGATAATTGCTTATTTGAGTATCATGGTTTTAAAATACCAATTACAGAGTTCATATTTTATATAACTTATTTTCTCACAGTGACTTGATTATTTGATTTTACAAATGAAAAAATATCAAAGACAAAAAGATGAGTCCACCAAGCACGCCATCAGTACTAGAGACACGATTGATTGGCTGCTTTCTACTGTATCTAAGATTCAATTTGATTCAATGACACTTCATATTATGAATCAGTGTCTCAGTCTATTAAACTGAACTTGCAGATAATGAAGAAAAAGCAATCTAAATCTACATAAATTTTAAGTAAAATTCTCATGTCTGTGTTTACTATATCATTAACTCCTCTGTCCAAAATGAAACTTATGTTGCACACGTGTTCTGTACTAGCCAACTCTCCTGCCCAGCACTGTTACATATTCAAAGACAGAAGGCATAAAGATAATGATTCTTTAAATACTTCCTTAAGTATTGAATATTTACATCTTAAGGATGATATCTTCAAGTTATTACAGAGCCTCTGGAAATACTTGTCAAAGGTCCTTAAGATATGGAATATTATAGTATGCTCCAAACTGAATAGATTAGGGAATTAGTCTACCTAAACAATGCTCCTGTTAAAACTCTGTTCTTCACATTGATTAAGCAATAGAGCTGTCACTGCTGTGGCACATACATATACAATCATATGGATTTAGCTTCATCGACATAAAACTTCAGTCAGCAAAGGCTGTCTATTTGTATGTCTGTACAGTATACACTTAGCAAAATGTGCACCTAGCACCCTGTCAAATAACTTTTTAAACTGCTTCTAAAAGATTTTTCTAATTTTCTGGTAATATAAGTACTTTGTTTTCAAATTTCATTAAACTCAAGGATGTAAGCATTACAACTCAACATTCCAGTATGAATTATAAGAATCCATTGGAAGGGAAAACATCTTTGATTTAAAACCCCAGTCCATAAATATGCAACTCATGAATGGTTTTGATTAATAACTGAACAATGTTATCAAATTTCACAAATTTCAAGCAGTAAAATTGTCCACAAGGTAAACAGAAGACCCAACTGACCTGAAATAGAAGCACCAGTTTTCCCTCTGTAAGTAAATGTTGGGTTTATATGCAACTGCTCATTTTTAAATTCATAGGCAAAATTAAATTTGCAGCCAAAAAAATTATCTAATGAAAATATAAAATAAGTCTCAATATGATCATAGTGTTCTGGGATTATTATCATGTCAACACTCACTCACTTTGGACTCAGCAAAGCTTATTTTTCAATAAAGTTATCATCTCTGTGAATGTTATATACAAAATGTCAAAGTAATACTTTCCATCCTATTGAGATATATTATGTCAGAGATCAGGCAATTTCTATTCTTTAAAGGGAAATTCCAGCTTTAATCTTAGAACAATGGAAATATTAGATTAAGCTAATTAAATCAATTAAAATATCATACATGGCCGGGCGGTGGTGTCTTTAATCCCAGCACTTGGGAGGCAGAGGCAGGCGGATTTCTGAGTTCGAGGCCAGCCTGGTCTACAGAGTGAGTTCCAGGATAGTCAGGACTACACAGAGAAACCCTGTCTCAAAAAAAAAAATTATCATACATGAGCTATGATTAAAAAAAAAAAGAAAAGAAAATGAGAGATTTTCCCATTGTAACCACCATTTTCTCAACTCTGTATAAAGTTAGACGTGACAATGAGAAAGGGAAACTAACTGAAAGGCAATTAAGCAAATATAAAACCTTCATTTGCTGCATGAATTAACAAAATGCATACAAAGCAAAAAATATATATAAATTAAAGAAATGATCCAATAACCTTTGTGCTTTAATGTCACCTATTTTTCTTAACTCATTGAAATATCGTAGTACATGCCTACAATCAAAAGAATCACTGAGTTTGAGTCTAGCCTGGCCTATATACAGAGGTGTGATCAAGCAAATGGTTAACTTAGGAATTTCAAGTATCTCAGTAAGCTTTGTGCTCCTTTTTGGCCAAAACCTATGTGCAGCGTTAAGTGTGGATATGAAGTTCTCTTCATGGAACCGTGCTCTGTACTGTGATCCTCTGAGCATGCTGAATTGGAATAAAGGACCTCAGTCCAGTGTTACAGTAAAGAACAGAATCTACATGTAGGTGGATCAGGCCTTTGTCTCCTTCTAATTATTAAGAGTTAGACATCCTACTAGAAGCCATGAGAGTTGCCTGGATCTGCCAAAGGTATAACAATTCCTTTTTCTTGTCTTACTTTTCTTTCGTATGATTGCTAAAGCCAAAGTTGCCTTTAAATCTGTCAAGGATTTGGGCTCCTTATCCTTTCTCTAATGAATGTCCAGCACATAGTGGTAGACCTGCATGTGGGAACATCTCAAACAGCCAAGCTTTCTTCCTTCTCTTCTCCATGTTCCTTCCCTGGCAACACTTCCCTGGCAACAGTTTCCAGATGGACTGCTCTCTTGCCCAGGGGTTTTCCTTTGAATACTAACAAACTGTCTGTCCTTGGGCTTCCATTTGAGTCTTTTTAAATTTTTTTTTTCATTAATGATATCAAGAACTTCAAGATGGATACCTAAAAGGTTTTTATGTAATAATGTGTGGCCCTTCCAGAATCCTCCAAGACTCCTGGTAATACCACTTGCATGTCTTAATTTATTTGGTACAGAATGCGAATCCCTCTCTATAACCCTAGAAGGTACCACTACCATAAGAATTGCAGAAATATTCTTCCAAGGTTTCTTCTCAAATACTACAGGTTCAGGTCAACCAATACTAAGAGCAGTAGAATATTTTTTATATCATATTTTCTTTCAAATAGTTAAAGGGCTTCTTATTGTGCATCACACCTAAAATCCATGGACTTATTTTTTACAGAATACTCGTTTATACCTAAACTTATTTCATAGCTTGAAATTTCAGGTATTAAAAATGAAGATATTCATATTTAGCCTTATGCATTTCAACCTAGTCCTCTTAAAATGTAGCTCATGGACCACAAGCATCAGAGTTGCTCAAATGTAGTTTTGTGTTTGCTTTGTGGTGTTTCTAGACATCTTACTCTGTCCCCAGTCGGCCTCAACCTAGGGATACTGCTGCTTTAGCTTTAGGAATGCTTGGATTATAGATGCAAGCTACCACAAAGCTGAGCCCAAATTAATCTTAAAATGCAGGGTCTTTTGACCATCCACCCTACTAGACTAAGTTGTGTTTTAAGCAAAACAGACCAAGAAAATAGAATTTCACTGAAATCCTTTGTTTTAGACCTCTGACCTACAACTTAGATTTTTTTCTGTCTAAAATATATTTAAGAATCAAAAACTTTCCCCCTCAAATAATCAAAAGAAATGATGATACCAAGAATCTATCTTCTGAAAACCCAGATGCGCACATAAATTGCTTCTAGAAAGCTAACCCACCCATGGTACAGCCTCAATTCTCTCAGGACACACCAGAATCATGGAAGAGAGGGGTCTGGGAAAGCCCCTATGATCTAGTCATAAAACTTTAAGGTGTTTTACTTTTTTCTCAGTAGCTGTCTAGAACAGAAACAGTTTAAATCATATTTCTATTTCAAATGTCAAAATCATATTCAGATTGTATTCCACATCTTACTTTGTAAGCAGTTCGAGAACAATTGATTTAAAGACAAAAGTAAGTGACAGAGACTGGTATTGTCGAATCAGGAATGGGACTTGCATTCAGCTGTGTTTTTGATAGTACTGATGTTTTACAGACATGTCCTTCTGCCTCAATCTTTGACCAATTTTGTTCACATATTTCATAATTTTTTGAGCTTTAATCCTTTTGAGAATGACTGTATTTTTCCCTCTATTATTTTACCCTGGTGTTTTCCAGGATAAGTCTTAAATCTGAAGTCAAGTTCAATCTTTCTCCTTACTTGCCATGTGACCTTGGTAAATCCTGGAAACGTGTTAACTTTTAGTTTGCTCCTTTGCAAAGGAGAGGTAAAATGGCCCCGAGAAGTTAAGCGTTCCTCAGATGCTGTACGGTGAGTATGTGCACAGGTCTAAGCTGATTACTCCTTAGAGCACCACTGAGTAGAAAGATGGAAGACATCACTTAGAGGCGACGGGAAACTGAGATCAAAGGCTACACTGTGATCTGCCTCTTCTTGTGCCTTCACATTGCCTTCAGGGTTGTGAGCAACTCTGCAAACACCACACTTGCCAGAAGAATATCAAATGAACTAAATGGAAATGTCCGGCTCCCCCTGAATGTAGTATGTTCCTAACAGGTGAATGGTTATAAGCTGGAGTAAAGCTGATAAATTCATGGATTTTGCCACTGGGTATACTTTCCATTTGACACCTATACTTTAAAAGTTCAAAGTATAAACACACCTAAAGAAAACAAAAATGCCACAGTTCTAAAACCCTTTTAAACTGCAACAGTGCCTGATATCTAGGCTGCTACACCCAACTACTTTCTAATCCCATTCATCTGACAATGAGAAAAAAAAAGGGGGGGGGTGCTAAGTGCTGTTCTCCCTGAATCCAAACCCTGTGCTCCATTTGATGGGGAAGGCTGCCTCTCTGTGGTGGAATATGATCATGTCATGTTTTCTGGGGGACAATTTTTTATCTCACTGCTTTATAAACATCTAAAAATCTGCATAATACTCAAAAGCACAAAGATTTAAATACAGTATTTTGACCATAGTCATGTTTTTACTTCATGTTTAAAAATGTCTTTGAACCTTATGAGCAGCCTTACTCACCTAGGAAAGATGGAAATAGCATTTGTACAAGTAACAGATACCCGCTGAAATAGGCTTGCTCAAATAGAATGGTCACATTAGCTGTCTCTTTTGAAAATAGAAGTCATTATTCACTTTACACTGAGTGACCTCTACTGGTCAGAAAGACACATTAATAGACATCGTACCCACCAGAAAGCAGCTGGTGTCTTAATTTTGCCAACAACTGACTCATATATACCATGTCATACATGTTGCCTGCTAGTCACTTACAATAAAATCATACAGGGATTTACCATAGCTCAGATACTAAGACAAGTGCATAGATCAAGTAAATACATTTAAAAATCCTGGTTTCTTGTTCTTCCTCATGGGAACCATATTCACTTGAAAGGAAAGTATTCATAAAAGGTCATACTGTATATGTTACTTAGGAAAGAAACATACTCTGTGACAATGTATTGATATTGTTAACTATACAACAGCTGAAAGACACACATTTATATACTGTTAAATGAAAGCCAAACTGTTTTTCTCCATCATAAACATATGCTTGGCTACTCTTCAGAAATAAAGGATTTGTTTAATTAAGAATAAAGACAAGGAATTAACATCTATGTCTCTAAAACAGAATTTTGTTTTTCTTTCAGAAATAAAGGACCCTATGAGACAATAATGAGAGAGCTCCAGTAATCTTTCTCTAAGAATGCCATCACCAGTGTTACATAAACACCAGTCCAGAACAGCAGGTTATTTCCTTGTGGTTTTAACAGAGGTCAAAATGTGAAGTGGACCAATAGAAACACCAAAGAAGGTTGCCTGCAAAAGTTCTAATGAAGAATATGATTATAAATCTTGCCTGCTAATTATTATGAAATCTCCTTCCCTTCTTTAGTTTTTCTCTTTTCAATGATGTCCAGGGGGTGGGGAGAAACAATTTGGTTTCTGCTTCAGCTGAAATCTATTTATATGCAAATAACTTATCCATTATTACTGTGAGACTAGACTTGTGCATAAAGAGAGAAATAAATTATCACTAGAAGCCATTAATGAAATCTATTTCAAAACAACATTTTACAAGAGCCCTCACTCATGTAATATTTGTTTAAGCCTCGAGGGGAAATGGTGAAATTCTGCACATAGATGAAACCTGATACTACAGTATTTCCCATGCCAATTTGCTTTATATAATGCATTTATCTATTGCTTAGAAATGACAAATGGAACTCCAGGACATCTCTTCAGAGAACTTCATCAATGAAATCAAAGCCTGTGTGTTTATCACATAATTGCCAGACTTTGGAGTTTTCTCTGTTGTGACTGTTACTACTCTCCTGGGTTTAAAACATTAATATTCTTTTTATATTGCAACAGTACCAATGTACAATTATATGAGTTTAAGAAGAAACAGGAGTCTTATAAGGACAACTTACATTTCAGGAGAATAAGATGTCGATAACTAAGAGGCCTATAATGCAATTTGATGGATCCTGTCCCTTTTCTGTTTGTATTTCTTTGTTCTTTAGTTTATAATTTTCTTTTTTGGAGGAGAAAATTGTTCCTCTATAAAGTTGCCACTATATCTTTCTTCTGGCATCCTCTTAATTCTGCATAAGATGTCCAAAGTGGAACTGAAAGCCTTCATTGTGATTTAAGTTCATGCTTTCTTAGGCATTTTACTCTTCACCATTTTAATTGCAACATTATTCTCTGATATTTTCTCCTAATGTTCTCTATGTGTTTTATCTTCCATCTTTGAACATGGCACTTTGTAAGGACCTAATCGTATTTTCTTCAGTAAGAATGCCATAGGAAACACTATGACCTACTAAACAATTAGTCTTTAACCCTTGGATTGTGTAACACCTATACAATTAAGTTTCTTCTTTTGTGTGAGTATGAGTTTTTCTGCGTTGCAATCAATTTGTCTTGATTTTATATGAAAGCCATGTTTTATTAATATACATTTGTCATATGAAATGCAGTGGATACTCTAATTCTTCATACTTTCTTTACTTAGCTTTTTCTGAACCTTTATTTTTACATATGTTCCAGTGTGTTTATCAATTTCTTTTTAAAAGAACTCCAACAGAAATCATAAGTCATTCCACTCACTAATTAAAGCGCTAGCTTTAGGATATGAAGCAATCCCACATAAAACTGAGAGCACTTGCTGCCTTTGCACAGGGTCCGGGTTCAGTTTTCAGTAACAACATGATGGGTCACAACCACCTGTAACTCCAGTTCCAGGGGATTCTCCTGATCTCAGGAAACAGGCACTCATACAATTTACATGTGTATATGCAGACAAAACAATTACATACATAAAATAAAAGTAAAAATAAATTGCCATAAGGTACTATAACCTTTAGATTAAAACAACCTTATCTTTTCTTCGAAGGTTTCTCTTTCTTCTGTGTTCCTATCTGACTTTGTCAAGAAAATACAGTATAAATGAGTATCTTTGTGGCAAAACAGAACTGAACAGAGAACTCATTAAAAAAAGTGAACTTAAGTGATAAACTCTACATTGTAGGAAAGACAGTGTCTTCAAGAAGTGATGCTGAGAAACCTAGATATTCACATGATGAAGAATAAGCTCATCCATATATCCCTCACCCTATACAAGATTCCATCAAAATGAGTCAAGGACTTTAATATAAGACCTGAAACTCTGAAACTGCAGGAAATAAATGGGCAAAATACTTCAAGATATCAGTATTGGAAAGGGATTACTGTAGAGGACAACAATAGCCCAGGAAATAATAGTCCAAGAAATTAAGTGGTTTCTACACAGTAAGGAAACCACCTGAGTAAAGAAGTCTGCAGAACAGTATGAAACATTTGCCTTCTGTGCTTTTGATTGAAGGTTACAACCTAGAATCTCTAAAGAAATTAAATGCTTGTGTCAAAAGAAGCAAACAACCCCATCAATAAACAGGCCAATGAATTAAATAGACAGCTCGCAAATTAAGAAATACAAATGGCCACAAGTATTTGAAAAAGTGTTCATCTTTAGCTACAAGAGAAACAATTCAAGAGAAACAAATTCAAACTGCTCTCTTTCCCAGTGAGAACAACTGCCATCAGAGAAACAAGGGCTGTATGTGTGAAAATATCACTTGCAATGGAAATAGAGGATAGTTTCTTCTTCAGCAAAAAATGAGTGACCATGGCCTACTCGTTAACATTAATGACATTAGTAACCTTAATTCAGATTGTTAAATAGACATTTCCCCATTGTGTGTGTGTGTGTGTGTGTGTGTGTGTGTGTGTGTGTGTCTATGTGGTGTGTGTCTATTGGGGGTGATGCAGTGTTGCAAGAGACTTTATTGACTACAGAATAAGGAAAACCATAAATTGAAGCATTTACCAAATGATTTTGTTTGGATACTTGTAGGCTGGTAGCAGCAAACAGGGGATCTCTGTAAACTTTAGCATAATATAAGGACATTCTTAGTTTTTGGATCAGCGTAGGTAGCACTCTGCTAAGAATATATTTTAAATGCTTTGATTATTACAATGATATGAATTCAGTTGTAGGGGTGGGCAGTAAAAAGCCTTTATAGGATCAAAAGTAGTCCAAAATAACTTGTCTCTGCATACAAAAGTCTAACCTCCATAAAATGAATTTCAGTCATTTGACCTTATAGATTTTTTTATCTTTTTGCTCCTCTTAGCCATTTTTTAATTTTTTGAGATTATAATATAATTAAATTATATTCAGCATTTCTTTTTCTCCCTCAAAACTGTCCCACATAACCCCTCCTCCTTGATCTCTATCAAATATTAGTGATCTTTTTCTTTAAGTTTTTAATAATGAATACATAATTTATACATTAAATATGTAAATATAATCTTCTCTGTACAAATACTGTTACTTGCAGGTATAATTTGCAAGCAATAGTTTGGCACAGCTACGACCATCATGGCATGGGAACACTTAGAATAGTGGCATGCAGATGTACCTTCAGGAAAACCAGCAGTTTTCTAGTTGTGCTTTAGATCTGGTCTACACAATGGAAATCATGCTCAGGTTTGGACATCTGTCCATTCATCCGAGGCTAGTAGTAGAGCCATGATGATCTCAGAGGAGATACTACAAGCGCTGCTTTACCAAACAGCACAGTCCCTCACTGCATTCTAAACATTTATCCGTCTAGCCACATTTAAGTATGGTTCTCACCCTCATCAAGGAAACATCTCTTTGTAACAGATGGAGACCATTACAGAAAACCACAACCACCTTAAATAATGAGTTGTGAAGCCTAGCTCCACCTGATAAATCTACAAAACACTCCTGCACCAAAGGTTCAGGGATCACTGTAGAAGGGGGAACAGAAAGGTTCTAAGAACCAGAAGAACAGGGAGTTTCCTTTGAGACTGTATCTCCTAGAGATTTCAGAGAAGCTGCAGCCATAAAGTCTTACTAACATGGCTGCTAAACATGACCTGGACAAAGATGACACCAACTGACATGCTAACACAGAAGCGGGGAGCTCACAAGCCTCAACCTTAGTGAGAACAACTAAGGAACGCTGTCAGGAAGAAAGAATGATCTTTTCCAGAAGAGAGCACACCAAAAGAGCAAATGAAGATTTCTTTCTAAAACAGGGTCTCATGCAGTCCATGCTGGACTCACACTCACTAGGTAGCCAAAGACAACCTTGAACTTCTGATTCTTCCGTTTCCACACAAGTGCTAGAAATAAAGGCAAGCACCACCACATCCAAGTATATTGTGGAAAACTGAACACAGGTGTGGCTTTTTATTATTATTATTATTATTATTATTATTATTATTATTATTATTATTATTTACAATCAAGCCGTTGCCCCCCTCCTTCCAGTTCTCCTTCTCACAGTTCCTCATCT
This sequence comes from Rhabdomys pumilio, assembly GCA_030674055.1. Classification (NCBI taxonomy): domain Eukaryota; kingdom Metazoa; phylum Chordata; class Mammalia; order Rodentia; family Muridae; genus Rhabdomys; species Rhabdomys pumilio. The sequence continues at coordinate 18,902,999 of JANHMN010000001.1, forward strand.
CGTTCCTCCTCCCCCTATTTTCAAGAGGGTGCTCCCCCACCACTTGAGGTTTTTCTTCAAACATCAGTTTAGAGATAAAAATAATGCTAAAAATTATATAGGAAAAGAAAAAAAAACTGTATTTGTGGCTCTCTGCTTGGAAATGGGTATAGCCACTATAGAAATTGATATGGAGGTTTTTCAAAAAATGTAAAAATAAAATTACCAGATTACTTGTCTGTATCATGCTTGTACATACAACCTAATGGACACTAAGTCAGCATAACATGGGGATACTGGCACATGCACATTTATCGCCTCAGCACCCAATATTCTGAGGAAATGGAACCAGCCTAGATCAACAGATGAATGGACAAAAAAAGTGTGGAACTATGAATTTTATGCAGTTGCAAAAATCAGTGGAATCATGATTTTATACAGCAATAGAACTAGAAATCATGTTAAATAATCCAGAACCCAGAAATGCAATTACTACATGCTTTTATCTCATGTACATGTGTGTCTGTGGGTGTGTCCACACATGTGCACTCAAGGTGTACATGAGTGTGTGTGTGTGTGTGCATGTGTGTGTGCATGTGTGTGTAAACACTGTAAGGGAAGAAAGGGTGCTAAGGCTGGATAGAGAGGGAACAGGATCTATGAAACATATATGTAGCATAGATAGGGCTAATAGTGTGGGGGAGTGATGGAAGAGAGGAGGGAATATTAACAAATTATTTTGACACCTCTGTGTAAAAATGTTTCAATGAGCTCTGTCATATTCTAATTTTTAATAGCAATAAAAAAGGAAAAAATAATAGTGGTGTAGATTGTAGCCTTTATCAAGTTAACAATATTGTTGTAACCATGATTTTCCAATTATTGTGAATTGACAAATATATAATTAAAAGCTACCTTGTATGGTTTTTATTGGTCTTTAAAGAGTACAGCACAAAAAAAAATGAAAATTCTCTAAAATACACTGCCACCAAAACTCTTCCTGCCAAGCCCCAATGTCTTAGTTCTGCCCTTGGGGACGAGGGCAAGCCTTGAGCAACATCCCCCTGTTTGTCACAGTCACCATGCCTCACAACAGCCATTCCAGGAGAGTCCACAGAGAAAAGAGGCTATGGAGTTAGGTTGGGGGGCTATCAACTTTCCACACATTCATCTCTAACAGGGAAGCCCACGGATCAGTGTGTGCCTCTCTCTAACATAATACAGAGTTGAGAGCCAGGTCTGTTAACAAAAGAAGTGACCAAAAACTCAAATTTTATCCAGGTGTGGTGTTACAAGCCTACAACCTCAGCACTAGGGAGGCTGAGATGGGGGATGGGAGGCAACAATTGGAGGTTAACCTGTGCTACACTATAATGAAACATCAGCCCCCAAAACAAATGAATGCCCCAAGTTTGGAAGATGAAAGTGTTTTTTAAGAAGCCTGTGGTGATGATGACAGTGATTTACTTAGTGCCCTTGAGGTCCACACTTAAAAAGACTTCTAAGTGGATACGTTTTACAATCTATTCTGCTACGTTTTTTTTTAAGAGATGAAGTTATGTTTAACTGTAGAAGAAAGGAATGTTGTGTATATGAAGCTAATTAAACATAGCAAAAATGTAACCAGCTAGTTTCCATTAGTTGTAGGTAAGAAAAACAAGTGGCTTTTGGTTATTTGGGTTTTGTTTCCTTTTTTTTCTATAACAAAACTAAAGAACATGACTTTTAAACCACAGAGAGAAAAATAAAACAGCCTATATACATTCAGCCTCATCATTGAAGGAAATTTGCCTCTTTGTATTTGAAAGACTGGAGCAGAAATCTCCTGTTTTTCAGTAAGCTCTTTGTAGAATTTTGTTCAACGTTGTTGTTTGTATATCATATATATATATATATATATATATATATATATATATATATACACACACATACACTAACTACATAGAGAAGTACACATACACTTCATCAAGAGATGGCTCTCATTCAATCTCCTATAATATTTCCTAAGCTTAACAGGAAAGGTTAAAAGAAAATACACAGAGTATGAATTATCAGCTATACTCTAACTCATCTCTGTGGCCTGTGTTTCCAAATCTATGCCCTTCAGGAAGATGCTGAGATTTGAAAAGGTGTTATGATATGTGAAATGCCCTGCACAGGCTTGGGTGTCTGAAAATTGGTCCCCAGCCTGCAGTGCTATTTAGGGAATTGCCCCAAAATTGAGAACCATGGTCAGACTTGGAGATATAAGTAGCTGGGCATGATCCTGGAAGGTGATATGTGCAGCTACCTCCAGCATAAGCTTCCTCATCTGGCCAGATGTGACAAGGAGTGACACAAGTTCATGCCAACACAAACTGAGCCACTCTAGCCATTAAACTGCAGCCATGAGGGTTCCCGTGGCAAATAAACCTTCCCCTCCTTTAGATTCCTCTGTCAGACATTCTGTCACAGAGGTGGAAGAGTAACATATCCAGGTATGCACAGATGAATTTGAAATTCCAAAGTCATAAGAAAGAATGAACATGAGGCATTTATTTATACATAACCATTTATAGCCTGCTTTATATAGTATAACATTGCTAAAGTAAAATTGTATAACAAATTCATTATACAGATAATAATATCTATAGCTTTTTAACTTTACTGTTAAACAATTGTAAATAAAAGCATATTATAGTGTCACAAAATAATTTATCATTATATGATTTCATATTAGCTTATTATTATAATTCATATTTATTATATTAGTAGTCATATTCTTTAATAATATTAATTTAAAATTTAAATACACTACCTATTATCTATTCTCAATTACCCAGTGAGAGTTTTGCTGTCTCAGTGAAGGAATGACAGGTTTGCTGTGTGAATAAGATAGAGTTGGTTGAGGATGACAAGATCTATTCTATCACTGATCTGACACACACACACACAAAAGCTCAAACTACTTTTTCTAAGCATTAGATTTCCCCCTGGGTTTCTTCTGCAGAGAGAATAATTGGGAATAATAGGAAGTTAATAGTTATCACACTTAATTCCATTATCAAATAAATTTGAGGAAACTTAGAACAAACTGTTGTTTATGTAAATTACATTAACAACTTTCTATTTTAGAATAGCTATAGTAATCCTTCAATCATGAGTATTATTTCCAAGTTGTGATGGAAATTGTCTTTGATACTGTCAGTAGTGAAACAATGTGCACAGTCTCAGAGCAGGACTTTCCTTTCAATGACTATCCTAAAAATCTTACTTACTTCCTCTTTTGTGATATCATATTGATTTGTTCCATAGCCTTATAGATATAATCCTATTAAAATTTTATTTAACTAAAAAAATTATATTTTCAATTCTGACTGTATCTACTCAAGCTGCTGACATAAGCTAAGGAATACTTTATATGTGAAAATACAATTTGGAGTTATATAGCATACTTGAAGAACTTGAACATACCCCTTGGTAGATCCTATACTCATCTACAGAACTAATATACAAAATACGTAAGAATTACATTCAATAGCAGATGAGGGAAAACCCTAATTTAAATTGATAAAGAACCTAAGTCTGAAGGATGTTTTTTCTCAAATAAATCTGTACAAACATACAATAAGTACATGAAAATATCCAGTGTTATCAATCATTAGAAAAATTAAAAGCACAGCAAACGGAATTATGCACGTGTTGGGATGTGCATTTTCAAATAATTAATGGTGGCTAGTGTCCAGAAAGTTGTGAAGAAACACAACTCATCTATACTGTTGGTAGGAAGGAAAGTTGGCATCGACATTGTAGAAACCGTCAGGGATTCCTCAGTGTTTAAAGTGAAACTACTCTATGACCAGAAATCTGTCTTCTAAGAATATACCCAAAGAGGAAAAAAATCACTTCCACATAAAGATGTCTGTACATGCCTACTCATTTACATATTATTTATACTAAATTTTATATGATAATCATACAGAGATAACAAGTAAATTGTTATATAAGTATACAGGCATACACAGAGAGGGGATTATTATTCACCCTGGAAAATGGAAATCCTGACAATTGACAGCAACATGACTGAATCAGAGAACTTATCAAAAAAATAATCTACCAAGAATATTATATAACCTGTGTTATACAGTACTAGTTTAAAGCTTCTTGGTGCTATACAAAAAGACAAATAAATAAATAAATAAATAAATCAAGTGCTTCCTTAAGAAAATTCCAGTGGAAAGATAAACAAAATTAGACCATAAATAAGGTAACAACACAATACAGAATATAATCAGTACCATTATTTCTCAGAAGTTCCAAATAAGCTAGAAAGCTTATCTGATTGGCAGGATTTAAAAAGGTCTCATAAGAGAGGGCCGTTTAGATTGACATGCCTAAGACTGCGAATAATAGTTTGCTAATTAAGTTCAAGATGCTCCCAAGTAAAAGAAATAAGTTGGAATTCTGACAGGGCAAAAACATATTTTGAAAACTGAAATCATATGATATACCAAAGAACTTAATGTGGAGCGAATGAAGAGTGGAGAAGCCAGAGCAGGCATGGAAAATTCAGACCATCAAGGCCTTGTATTTACATAACAACAGTGAGTGAGTAAATACATCTGAAGAAATGTGAATGGCATACTCGGACCTGTGTTGTACAAGACCTTTGAACCTTGTCTTTCCACACATGAGAATAATAAGCAATGGCTTCTAAGATTATAGTAGTCTTTCTGTCTTCAGTAATGTTTCTTATAGCTTAAATTTAACGGTTTCACTCTTAGTGTAGATAGCATTTTGAGTAGTGCATGATAAGCTATGACAGAATAAGCCAAAAGGAAATTAGTAGTGGGTCTCCTCTTGAAGTCACAGGAGGGAGCAGAGAAGAGCTTCTCACAATAGTACACAGAGGCATTTAAATCATATTGAGCATCCCCCAAAAGAGAGACGTTTAATGATAGTTTAATGGGATGAGCTAATTATTTATGGTATATTTCTATTATCACAGTCAAATTTAGATCAAGTTATAAAGTTCAAGGAGAAGACAGCAGTAAATTCCTTTCTTATTCTTTATCATCTAACAGTGTTAATTTAGTTACAGGAGGGTTTTCCTTTCTGGGTAATGCTGGGAGGTATTTCCAGAAAGCCCTCCTTATAAAATTGCCTGTCCAGTCAATCTATAAACAGATTACCAGTGGTTTAGATATAATTTATGAGCTTCTACTAATGGTTCAAACATGGACCTAAGTCAGATGTTACTATGGTGAAACTTAAGTTTCAAAAAAGACCATCATTCAAAACTATAATTGTACAGAAAATGTCCCTAACTGGTCCAATCAAGTCAAACACACCAGAAAAAAAGCTGCTATGATCACATGTAATCCTATTTCATTTTAAATAAGCCCATTAAGTTCTATGTTAATTTCTGTACAAAAGGAATTTTTAAACTGAAAGTGTTTTCCTTCATTTCCCTCTTAGTCTATTGATTTCATGATAAATCATCTCATATTAACTAATAGGTCTTTTCAGATATGTTATAATAAAATGTTATGGTCTGATATAACTAATTAAAATAAACAGTTTGCCATGTAATATCATCAGTAAGATTAATAATGTCATGACTAAAATGTCAGAGAAGCTGTTATCTGAACACGGATGGGAAAGTATGCTTCGAATTTAGCAACCCCTTACCTGAGAAATGCAGCCTAGTTCTTATATGCCAGTTTACACAGGGCTTTATTGCCCACTGTATCTACAATAAAATCCAAGTAAGAAACTTGAAGAAAGTTCACATGATTTGATGTTCAAAAAGCATTTATCTGTGTCATTTAAGTATGTCCTAAATGTACCAAGATGGAGGTCTCCTAAATTCTCACTTACTGCTAACTGTTACTAGAAAAATAAGGAGATAGTGTTAACATCTGGATTCTAATCACCCAAATAAGACATATGAGCAGACAATGACAGTCATCAGAGCCAATTTCTCTCTGGTACGTAAGCGCCTTCCCTCTAGCTTGGCCCTTTTCTGCACGATCCAGTAACTGTTCTGTGTGTAACGCTATGACCACTGCAACGGCCACAGCTGGCTCCAGACAGATGGCCACTGAAAATTCTCAATCAGTCCTGTGGCTAAGTAAAGTCTTACGAAGTCGACATTCCATGGGAGTTACAGGTGATATTGCATTATCACTGGACCTTTAATGTATTTTGTTACCTTATACACAGAAAAAAAATATCAACTTGGATCTTTAACATTCTAAAATGAAAGCTTTTGACAAGTTTTAAATTGCATATGCCTCTGTTGTGCTGACGCTCATGCCAGGCTCACACGGTATAATATCAATACTCTTGTCTTCTCAGGTGTTCCACGGAGGTACTCCCTTTACAGTGTGCTTGTGTGACTACTCAGTCTCATAGTTAAACTTCTGTTGGCAAAACTATTAGCAAAATCTAATAAAGAAAACGTTTTTTATAAAGCCAAACATGGAGAAGCAACTTTAACTAAGTAGTAGAAGACAAAAAAAAAAAAAATGAATTCCTGGGTTGTGATTGGAAGAATAAAACTGTGAAATGGAAATGCAGCCCAAATATAGGTGGATAAACATCTTTTTATTTTGGCATGTGAGTTTTTGTGCATGTAGATATGCATGTTCATGTTTGTAAACATGGAGTCTGGAGTTGACATACCACCCCCGCCCCATCATTCCCTTTTACATCTTAAGGCAGAGTCTCTGGATGAACATGGAGCTGGCTGATGCAGCTGGTTTGGACCAGCTGATATAGCTTTTTGAGGGATCTTCTATCTCTGCCTCCCCAGGGCTGAGATTACAGGTAGCTGTTGTGCTTGCCTGGTCCTTTTGTGGGTTCACAGGATGCAGATTCTGGTCATGCTTGCAGGGTAAACAATTTATCTATTATAATCTTTCCAACCCTAGTTAACCAAAATATAAGTATCAATCACTAGCAGAGAATAAGGGGGAGTATGGAGAGGCTCAACCTAGTTATTCTGGTAGATAATGTTTCAGTTTTATTAGCTTTTCCTTATTTGCCAAACTCTAAAATATCCCACCTAGTATTATAGAAATGAAGAATCTCAAATATCCTTCAACACACTGTGTCTATTCCATGGGTTCTGTCTTATGGGTTCACTGCAAATGTGTGAAAGAAGAGAAACTTTGATGAGTAAGGAAAAGGGAAGTAGAACAGCATGAATGATCTCTTTTGATCGCAAGAGATCCTGCAGAAATAAAAACAGACACTCACACACACACACACACACACACACACACACACACACACACACAAGCATACACACCACACAAATGCTCCTAAAGACTTTTCTTTAGTCACAGAGCTAAACATGGCTATGTAATCAATCCCATTAGAAAAAAGGATACAGAAAGGATTATTTAGCTTTACACCTTCCATAGTTGAGTAAGCACAAGACAAGGTGCACTACAGAGGGCAAGTCTGAAGTATTACTGCTAAGGAGAAAGATAAACCCTTAGTACACGTGCCTCGTAGTCCTAATGTGAATGCTATTATTTTGTCATTGTTTGACTTAGTGAAAATGGAATCTTATTAAAGTACACAGCAGATGCCAGATAATAGAAAGACAAGTTAGAAAGCACAGAAAGGCTAGTACGTTAAAAGGAAATTGAATTGCTACTTGACTAACCAAAAGGGTTCTGACAAGAGTGATTTCACTTCTGATTTGAGGTTTTTAATTACAGAAGGTGTAGAGCAAAGAGGTAGGGATAAAATATGATATTTCCCAGTGACTGAGTCAGGGTCAAGAGAACTTTCCTGTGCTAGCCCAGAGAGTACATCCTTGAAGTTGTGGTCTCTAAGACAAAGCAGTATAAAAATAGTCACAGGTGACATATGGATGAATGAGCATGACTGTATCCCAGTAAAAGTTTTCTATGTATCAACATTAAAATTTGGATTCCATATAGGTCAGTGTATTCTCATTTTGTTCTTTTTGACACATCTTAAATTTACAGGTTGTACAAATATAAGCAAGTCTGGTTTAGAAGCCTTAGCTTGACAGCCCCTTATATGAGTAAGAGTTCTCATAAATTGACATGCTTATATCCAGTTCCCTGGTACAATGAAAGGAATTTTAACTCACATCCCATGAGATTTAGAGGTCTGCTTTGCTCTCTGGAAAAGAGTCTTGCATAAAGTAGTCGTTCTCAATCAATTTCTATAAAATTCACTACAAGAAAATGTAATGTGTTGGATCAAGTCAATCGATAAAGGAGACAAAATCATCTGCATAGTTACATGAGGAGAAAAGTCAGGTTTATACCTGCCATTTATTTTGCTTTATTCATAAATGGAAGCTTCCATCCATGATGAAGCAAGAAAGGCAAGTATCGTTTCCATCTGTATATTACTTACTAGACAGATTAAAAAGTATGTGTGCCCAATACATTTTCTTATTTAATATTACTGTCAGTGACTTCAACCCATCCATTATTCACCATTTTATTATGTATTTGAGTAGATAATTATCTTACGAGAAATATCAAATGCTTAAAAGCAAGATGATGAAAACTTATGGGCTTAGCTCAGGAAACAGCTCAATCTGAATCAATGAATTTACAAATTAAATGGCATAATTTAGTGAACATTTTATTAATGTGTAGGTACTCTGAATAAAAAAAAAATGTATTTAGGATCTGTTGTGCACAGGATGACTCTACCTGGCAGTGGGCCTAAACTAGAGAGGAATTAAAATTCCTGTCCTGAGTGATTACAGATGGGTCGCCACACTGAGAAATACCTCAGTGTGGAAAATAAGCTGCATGGTGTCATAAGGTGAACTTCCTTAGGAAGTAACATTTTTCAGTGTCTCACTGGTAGTCAAAGAGAATCACCAGGAAGTGCAGCAAACCCACTGTGGAAAACACTTGTACCTTGTATTTTAATCTTGCTGTACCTCACATGCCTGCTTATATTTAAATCTTAATCTGTAGTCTCTTCCTAAAACAATCATTGAGTGTGTGGTTACCAGTATTTAGGTGTCCTGGGACCTGTATAATGAATAAGCCTTGAGTGGTCTTCAGGTTTCTTCACACAAGTACAAAAAGTCCTGTGTGTACTGAGATTACAGCGACAATGAAACGTCATCTTCCAAATAGACATGGTTTGCTTGTTTGCTTGCTTGTTTGCTTTTTTGTGTAACAGGTACTGGTCATTATTACAATGCAATACAGGACAGAAATTGAAAATCAAATTGGATATATTTCTACTAAGGAATTTCTGCCATAAATAATGACAAAAGAATTTGGATGTAATGTGCCTCTTAAGACCCAAAATGTCCTAACAGTGATGTGGAGAGAATCTACTGTCAGCTAGCACTTAAAGCCACCTTACGAGGTTTGTTCCATGAATGTAAGTGGCTAAGAATTCCTCCTCAGGAAAGAACTAAGAGAAGAAACATAGTCCCAAAAGGGACATTTAATTCTAATCACTAACTCAACCTTCTGGTTGCCCCAGCTTCTCCCATACCCTTCTCTCTGCATGTATCACTACCCTCCTTCTTTTATGGCCCCAACTCAGCTTGCCAGGAATAATTCTGCAGAATTCTAGAAGATCAAATTCTAATCAATGAGAAAATGCTTTGTAATTTCTAAGTACTTATTTGTAGTATATAAATAGTACACGGCAATTACATTTAAAAAGTATTAAAATATGTATAACAGAAAATTCTTCTTTATACAATATCTAATTTTATTTATATTCTCTAAGATTTAATAACGTTCAATATTATGAACATTTTTAATTATATGCATTTTTCAGCAGGATAGTATTCCACAGAAATTTTTATATATTTTTTCTGTAGCTAATATTTTATTATAGCACCCCTAAATAGTCCTCTAATTGTCTTGGTTATTTCCCATTATGACAAAACAAGTGATTCCTTCATTTCACAAAGGATAAACTGAGATCAGAAAGGTTATGAAAGTCAGTTAAAACTAGATAAAGAGGAGCTTCTCCAGCTTCCTTACATAGAATTTCTGGTCTCGGTTTATTCCGCCATGTACAGTGCTGTTCATTTATTGGTCCTGGAGTAATGAGTGCTCTGGAGCATCTCTGCACTCTAAACAGAGTTTAGAGTTCCCAACCCCACAGAGGAAAATGCCCACTCTCGGCACGAGTGTTCAAGACCCTGTACAGTGCTGTTCACACCACCTTCCAGTGCTCTAGTCCTCAGGCACTTCACACCAGCACTTGCTCAGAATGATCCTGCTATACCTTGGGAGCTAGCGGGTTAGCTGTAGAACTAATACTTATGTGCCTCTTTCCCTTGCCAAGGTTTAATTTCCTCTTCTTTTATATGTAGAAATGCTGAAATCTTTTAGGGCTCTGTTCAGATCTTGTATCCTTCATAAAGCCTTTTCAATCACAATAACCCCACTCTAATCTTTTTCATTCTCTGAATTCATAATACCCTTTTCAAATGAATACAAAGGTAAACTATCTCAATTATTCACTCCCATGTCAATTTCCCTGCAATGCAAAGAAATAACTGTACTGACTGCCCTCGTTTCAAAGTCATGAATGTAAATGCTGTACTTTTTCCTGTGGCTAAATAAATACCATAATCTGGCCATTTGTAAATGTACTTTCAGATGGCATTAAATTAGTTTGAAACGTATTTATCATTCTGTTATAACTTTTTCATTAATGAAATGCATTTTCACATAACTGTTGTGATAACTTTTTTATTAGTAATAACTCTCTTTCCTCCATTTGATTCAACCCCTGGTAACTCGTATTTCTGGCCTCATCTATCACTTCTGGCTCTTGTAATCTGTCTGCTTCCAATTCTGCATAGATCACTGAGTCCTGAGGGAAGGGAATGATAAAGTCATCCCAGTTAGGGCTGACCACTCAAGGTCTCTTGCTCTCTGTACATTGTCTGATGGGAATTATTTTATTGCTATTTTCCTTTAGCAGAATACTAGTATCAGGTTCCCCTAAGCCCTATGGTCTATCTAGTCTCTGGTTCTTGGCCACTTTCAGCAATGTCAAATATGGGTTTCATCTCATGGAGTGGGACTTAAAGACAATCACAAAAGTTATTGGTTGCTCCCATAACATTCTCGTTACCATTATACTAGTGTATATTAGAAACAATTCTCAATTTTAGGTTGTAGAATTTGTACTGGTAATATTAATGATACCTCACCTGGTAATTTGTAGAGTTCCTTCTAGCACCTTGAATACTAGTCAGCAGGTGTGATACTTCTAGTTAGTCGTGAACACTTTGACTTCTCTGTTGGATGACTTAAGTAAATGTTGTCATTAGCAATAGGGCTTTACCATCAGGTTGTGGGAGGAAACAAATAGCCTTGGCAAGAGTCTGTGATGTGTCACGTGTTCATGGGACCACTTTGGCCAATGGTTCAACAGGATGTAACAAATTTTTGGCACTGAAGATTTTATTTGGTGGCTTGTCTCACCTATTATTCGGTGACTTCATTTAGATTTTTCCACAGATACATACATTTGGGGAAGCTTCCACCATAGTAGGTTTCCATGGAATTTTTCATGTGGCCTTAGTTGTCCCTCCCCCATTCCCTCCTTTGTCGTTCTTACTCACCCCCTTACTATTTAATATTCCTATTGTGGCTTCCCCTTTATCTCTCCACAACATTGTTCTACTACTAATTCCTTGTGAGGTCCTCTCAGCCTTCCTCTTTCCTAACTGTTGTGGTCATTGGATTAAATACCGTTTGTCATGCTACAATATCATGTGTCTGGCTTTGTTTAACAAGTTTTTGAAACATCACTCAGGGTAAATAGCTAATTAAGATAAATGAAGTAAATTAAGAAGAAAAATAAGTTAACGTCAAAGTTTCTGTTTATCTTCAGACTTTATAAACACGCATTATTGGTGATATTTTTAATGAAAAAGAACATACTTCTGATTATGATTAATTTCATTAATCTAATAAAATGAGTAAGTGTCTGTACCTATTTCTCTTATGTAAAGTGTTTTTAAATCTAACAGAAAATGACAATGGTATTTACAAGTAATTCAAACATGCCTCAGACAAGATAATTATAACTTGAGAATCTAATACACAAAATCCTGGTGACTATTCCACCTAAATTATTGAATAACAGGAAGCAACAGTATTCATGTTGCATGTTCTAATTCTCTTCTCTGTTGAAGCCCATAGTACTGTGCTCTGTAACTGATATTCTTTACCTATTCAGACATATGCCTATTTCCCACACATATATCCTACATTTTCTTATCCCTAGTTATATAAATTGTCAGTTACTTTAAGAAAAATAAAACACTTGGCTTCCTTTCATTTATTTTCAATTTTATTTTAAAAGTTTCTAAAATATTTAGCTCTGAGAAACTATCAGCGTGCAGCTAGATTTGACTCATACTAGATGGACTAAAACTCTTCACGAATTGATATCTATTTACACCCCTAGGTATGTTCCATTGAGGATGGGCTCTGTGTTTGTATTAGAAAATGAACTTCACTTCTGCAGGCGCTCAATCAAAAGTTAAACACACAGATTTAATTGTTCAAAGGATACACATATAAGAGAAAAAGCATGTGGCATCTGTCACCTAGGGGCCATGCAGAGGGTATCCTGACAAGATCTCATAGATGACAGAAAAGGAGAAATGCAGAGGGTGGAGAGGTTTAAGCAAATATGGGAACTGGGGGATGGGAGAACTTAAAAGGAGAGAACAAAGAGTTAACTAAAGTGAAGAAAGTATGAAAAAGCCATATACAAACCTATATGCCTTTTATTGTGCCAATTAAAAAACATAAATTTTAAAACTAAGAGTTAAAAGTGAGATATCCTGCATGACTCAGTAATATTGTTCCCAGATACCATTGCTTATTAGGCAAAATAAACATTAGACATGTGGGATACCACTTTATGAGTTGTTGGTCATGGAGAACACAGTCTCCCACATGATCCAGGGTCCTCCTATTCCAGAACTAAGTTGCAAAAACCCTGTTGCTTAACATACCATATGCCTTGGCTGCAAACCATAATGAAATCTAACTCAAACTGAGTTGGAATCTTCCGTCTGTCTAGCTTGATGTCACAGTGCTGGAAAATGCTATGAAGGCTCCCAGGTCACAAGTCCTACCCAGGTATGACCTCTACAAACTACATTGCCATCCTGTCAATCAAGATGTGCCCACTGGTGTGACAATGACATGACTAGTATAATAGTTTAGTAAGGCTTTTTTATTGCTGTGATAAAACTATAACCAAAAGCAATTTGGAGAGAAAAGGCTTTATTTGAATTACACTTTCATAGTCCATCATCAAAGAAAGTTAGGGCAGGAATTCCAGGCTACAACACGAAGGCAGGGGCTAAGGAAGAAGTCGTAAGGAAGGCCTCCTTACTGCTACTTCTCACATCTTGCTCAGCTCACTTTCTTATACCAAGACCACCTTCCGAGGGGTGGCAATGCCCCCAACTGGGTGGACCCTCCACTATCAACTAGTAATTAAAAAAAAAAAATGCCACCTAAGACTTTCCTAAAGGCAAATTGATAGAGGTGTTTTCTCAACTGGGCTTCATCTTCTCAGATAATTCAAAAATGTATAAAGTTGACAAAAAAAAAAATTCGGAGGTAACCAGCTGCCCTCAGACTAGGTCTAAGGCCCATTCTATACTACATATGATTGGTGCTACAATACATGTCTATGAAGTCACCACCCCATTGGATAATTCACTGTATTTAGACAAATACAGAACATCGACATGGTTCTGAACTGCGCTCTATAGATTAATGTTTATACCCGTAGGTAAATGCTACTCTCACCCTTCAGAGAAGTTTCTCTTTGCAATAAGAAGCAGTTGTGGCTGGTGGCCGCTCAACGTACAGAGAAAAGGTGATGAGAGAGCATTCAGCACTGAACAGGACATTCATCCCACCCCATGTAAAGCTTTGGGAGCAGAAAGAATGCAACAGGCAGGAGGGAGCAGAAGAGACGTGTCCTGCTCTCTTCGGGACACACTATAACTCACAGCAGCCGCAGCTGTCTGAACAAGAGCATCCAAAGACTGGGCTTGTTAAGGCCCATCATGGATCCAGGAGGGATTTATGGGAATGTACTCCTCCTTGATAAACAACTGACTACTGACAGATTCTGGGTAAGAACAGTAGTTGTTTTCTGTTGTGAACCCAATGATAAGCCTTGCAGACTTGAGTCAATAGTCCCAGGCCCATGGTTACACAATCAGTCCTTGTTAAAAATCAGTGTGTTACAAACAAAAACGTATGCATATGGGAAGTATGTGAGGGGAGGAGGCATAAGCTTGTCTGCAAAGATGGCAGAACAGGTTAAGTTGAATTTTTAAAAGATCCTCTTCTGAAGACATACTAATTTAATCGTATTTTAAGAATTCATATCTTCGTTCATTGTTTCATTTTGAATTTTTAAAGCATGATCAGAAGTTTGACACCTAGCTAGGATTCATGTGATGGAAAGTACCACTACGTCATGAACTAGCCCTTCAAAATCTGGAAATTCTGCTGGGTTTCCATGTGGATGTTTCTATTCTGGATATATTTTCTCATTCACATTCTCTCCTCATCCTGTCTCTTTTCTAAAAGTTCCACTTTTTAAGTGCTAAATACTCTTTATTTGATATTCTACATAACCCACAGTCAATGCCTTTCAGTGGTGAAAGGCAGCATTCTTGATATAGAGAATTCTAATTAAAACAGCATCGATAAAATAGACAGCTGCTTCCTGGTGTTTATCCATTGCCTGTAAGAGGCCACTGAACACAAACTGAAACACAGGTGAGTCTTGTTTCTGTGACAGTGACAGAATTTTCCCAAATTTAAACATATTCATATACCCAGTTATATAAATCTATGTATGAAACCATGTGATAGGCTTCAGGTAACACCCCTATTTTATGGAAAGTAAAACATTACTAATTAAGTCCAATCTTATCTTGTGAAAGGGAGAGCAATGATAGCATGTATACAACCAGAATTGTTGCTTTAAGAAAGAATGTATCCACTTTACCACAAGTCAGTTTTACTTAAATAAGGACTGTCAACAAAAATATTGCTAGCCATTCATGAGCTGAATTTCGTGTATGAATTGAATTATGATATACACTAAAAGACATGGAACATCTGTTTTGAAATATATAAGACAGTGGAATTACTCATTAGTGGCTTTTTGAGATAAGCTATTAGGTCTGCCCTTCCTCCCTTCTTAATTCCAGCAAAGATCATTTTTGTTAGAGGAACATAATTTTGGAGATTCTCCAAATACTCCATCAGGGCATCCTCTCCCCAGGTGATGCCTTTGTTTTGTTGGCATCTGTGTAAGAGAATCCAGCATCCTGACCATGAAGAATTGGCCCAGTCTCATGTTTGCCTCCCTTTTCTACAGTGTGGCACTGGGCATATTTCTTAACAAAACTCGTATTGCCATTTTAAATATTTTTAATTTGCTCCTGGCTGGCTAAGACCACAAATGTTCTGACAGGAAGATGGACATCCTACTTTCTAAATTTTTACTTTTTATACCTGTACTTCTTGGTAAAAATTATTTCAAAGCCTTCTATTAATTAAGGGACATAAATGAATCAATCCCATGATATAGTCCACTAGGTCATATTGTAATGTTTTACAGACAAATCATTAAAAAATGAAAAGTACAAAAGAGATTTGACTTGAAATACAGATTGTGATAATTCTCTCCATAAATAATACATAAATATTTTTTCTTGAATTCTTTATATATTTTGGATATTAATCCCCTATTGGACAAGGAATTGGTAATAATAATAATAATAATAATAATAATAATAATAATAATAATAAGCTTCCCCATTCTGTAGGCTGCTGTTTTGTCCAACTGACCGTGTTCTTTGTTTTATAGAAGATTTTCAGTTTCATGAAGTCCCATTTACTCATTGTCGATGTTAGTGCCTGATGTATCTGTAGAAGAAACTTAGCCAAGCAGGTCCAGCTCAATAAAAAAAAAAATAATAAATAAACAGGCTGAGAAAGATATTAGAGAAAGAACCTCCTTCACAATAGTCACAAATAATATAAAATACCTTGGGGTGACTCTAACCAAGCAAGTGAGAGGTCTCTATGACAAGAACTTCAAGTCCCTGAAGAAAGAAATCAAAGACCTCAGATGATGGAAAGAACTCTGCGATTTTTTTAATGTAGGCACTTGGTGCTAGAAACTTTCCTTGTGTGTCCTTGCGCTTTCATTGTGCGTTAGAAATTTGGGCATGTTGTGTATTCACTTCAGTAAGTTATAAAAAGTCCTTTTCCTCTCTCTTAATCACTGTCTTGAACCATTTTTCATCAATACAGAGCTGTTAAGTTTACGTGAGTTTGTAACCTTTCTGTTGTTTCCTTTGTCTTTGGTGTGGTTAAATTCTTTAGGTTAGAGATTTTTTTTTATATATAGATATGTATTTTTAGATAAATGTCACCTGAATTTGGTTTTATCATGAAACATCTCTCTCTTCCTCTCTCTCTTTCTCCAAAGTTTCTTTCAAGGAATAGTAGTCTAGGCTGCCATCTGTGATCTCCTAGAGTCTGTAGCACCTTTGTCTTGGCCTTTCTGACTAAATTTTAGAGTCTCCACTGAGAAGTCAGCAGTAATTCTAATAGGTCTACCTTTATGTTACTTGGTTTTTCTCTTTTTGCAGCTTTTAATATTTTTTTTCTTTTTTCTGTATGTTTAGTGTTTTGATTATAATGTGGCAAGTGAAATTTCTTTTCTAGTCCCACATATTGGGTGTTCTGTATGTTTCTTATATCTTTACAGGTATATCCCTCTTTAGGTTAAGAAATTTCCTTCTATGGTTTTGTTGAATATATTTTCTAGGCCTCCTCTATTCTTATAATTCTTATGTTTGGTATTTTATAGTGTCCCAGGTTTCCTGAATATTTTGTGTCAGTAATATTGTACTTAATCTAACCTTTTCTTTGACTGAGGAATCTAATTCTTCTGTTGTACTTTCAATGCCTGAAAGTCTTCCATCTCTTCTACTCTCTTGGGGAAGGTTGACTCTGGGGTTCCTGATTGAAGTCCTGAAGTTTTGATTTACAGAATTCCCTCAAGTTGTGTTTCTTTTATTTCCATTTTGGGGTTTTGACAGTTTCATTTGTTCTTTCAACTGTTTATTTCTATTTTCATAGATTTCTTTATGAGATTTATTTATTTCCCCTTTAAGGAACTCTACCATCTTCATATAGTTGGGTTAAAGGTCCTTTTCTTAACCTATTACTACATTGGAATATTCATGGCCTACCATGGTAAAATAGCTGAGCTCTATCTAGTAGAGACACATTGCCCTGGACATTATTAATTTCATTCTTATACTGGTCTCTAGGCATCTGGGTTTGAAATGATTTTAGGCCTAGGGGCTGATTTCTGGGTTTGTCTTTTTTGGGTGGATATTTTGTTCCT
Source organism: Rhabdomys pumilio (assembly GCA_030674055.1). Taxonomy (NCBI): domain Eukaryota; kingdom Metazoa; phylum Chordata; class Mammalia; order Rodentia; family Muridae; genus Rhabdomys; species Rhabdomys pumilio. The sequence continues at coordinate 18,920,429 of JANHMN010000001.1, forward strand.
TGGTTTCTGTTTCCTCTCTGGAGTTTCAGAGAATGTGATTCGTATGTGTGACCTGTTTTACTGGCCTGTCTGATGGAGCCTGGGATTCAGAGCTGAGCTGGGAGAGGACGTGGAGGAGAGGCTGGTCTGTGGCATGCATCCACAGGAGACATGGACATGGGGTAATGGATGCCTCAGCTTGTGATCTGTTGCAGTGGCAGGAAATTGGGTCTAGGGGACAAAGAGACAGGAAGTCTGTGGGCAGCCTACCTGGTTTCCTGGCAGTTGTAACTTAGTCAAATTTCCATTTCAGTTAAAATATATTCTTTTTGTATCAGCAAGTGGCAGAGAAAGATGAAGTCAGAAAACTACTATAGCAGATTTTACCTGATCAATAATTTCATATGAGTCATGACCAGTGTTCACCTAGACATTTTACAGTCCCTGGACGTTTCTCCAAGCGGTAAAGCCCTCAGGTGAAGTACATCAGAAAATATGAATAAACGTACATGCTACTCACGCCTGCGGTCTGTCCGTGCAGTGTGTACATCCCCCACTTACAATTCAAGTCTCCTCCTCACCATCTCACTCTGTCACCTTCTCCTCATAAGCAGCTCCTCCCCGCAAATGAAGCTCATATACTAACTGAGCTTACTTATACCACAAACGCATTGCCCACTCTATTAGGATGAGGGGCTCTGGTTGGCAATCAGGGGAGTGCTCTGCTCTATTAGACAGACTCTCAGCAGTGAGAACCAAGGGGAAAAAGTCACCCTTACGGAGCAGAGTGAGGAGACTTCTGGTGTCTCCACTGGGGACGTCTTCACTACAGAAGTGACAAGCTTCTATTGAATTAGGTACCAAGTTTACAACACTTTGTTGCTGCAGTGCTAGCAGATTAACACATAAGAAGCACAGTGGCTGCCCAGGTTCTGAAATTAAGGACATTGGCATCTTGAAGGGGACATCATTCTGCTAACCATTCAGTAGGAAAATGGGGGAAAAAAACAGAAGATATCTGTCCTGTAATTTAATAAGAATAAGATTAATCTTGTTTGGAAGGAGAGGAAATATTTTCCTCTACCATGGAGTGTCTTGAGGCTTTTATCTTCCAGGAAGTCTTCTGGGTCACTGAAATGCTGTTTACCACTGGGATTTGGTTTGGTTTGGTTTTATTTTGGGGTCGGGCATTGTTTGGTGGTAGTTGGTTGGTTTGTTTGTTCCTACACCTAACTCCTACATCTATTTGTTGTTTAGGTGTGCAAAATTTAAACAGCAAACCCACGGGTGACGTACGCTACTCATGAAGGCAGAGGGAGATGAAGAGGAGAGCAAAGCTGCAAAAGCCCAGCCTATGTGTGTTGGAAAAGCAAAGACAATAGTTTCTAGCTTCAATTTTTAGAGGGTTAAAGGATGTATTTAAATCCAAGTTTACAGGTAGCAGAATTTATTTCTATCCATTTTGAAAGAAATATATAATTCCAAAGTTGTTTTAACCCCACAGAAGAAAATCTGCTCACTTTCCATGTTTCTGTCCAATTTATCATTCTCCTTACTAATAGGGAGATAGGACACATTTGTCTTTTGAGATGAGGAATGCTCCCTGCTATCTAGTGAGCAGCCTTTATAGAATGTTCCACTCAGACCTGAGCTGTCTGTGGCTGATAAGGGCAAAGGCAGGAAAATGTGTACGGTGAGGGATCAAGAAAAAGCATTTTGGGGCAAGCATGGAGTTTTTCCTTCTGTCAGGAGTCTGCTACTGTATATATGTGTACATCTTTAGCAAATATGCACACTGATTTCTACATACAGCTGAAATGCATGGGGGAAAATATATGAAGAAAAACATGATTTGAGAATAGCAATGAGAAAGAAATCAAAGCTACTGACTCCATTTTATTCTAAAAGTACTTGATATTAAAGAAATATTTTAATTTCCTTAGCCATTATCATCAAATTATGAAAAGATATTACTCTTAATATCATATAACTAAAAAGTAATGATGTAATCTATTTTACACAAATGTTAGTCTACCTCTTTTCTCTGATATTCAAAGTTTACATATTAAATCTTCCTAACGTGTTTTCAATTCGCTCAATCAACAATAGAATGTTATATTTTGCACAAATGCTGATATAAGAAGATAAGAGCCTCCATCTGCCGTAAGTATTAATAAAATCTAGCATACAGTTTCCTATACGGTGCACTTGTTTACTATATAGGTAAAAGTAGTGAATATTTTACCTTAACCTTAGATTCTGTAAAGCAAGAAAATAATCATTCACTATAAAAAAAAAAAAAAAGATTTACGAGATGATTCAGACCCTATTGAAAGAATGTTAACTCAAAGTTTGCAAGTGTGTTTAAGTGCCAATTCTGTCACATGTTCCTGTTGTTTGATTTTTTTGGATTCCTTCTATATAAGAGTTAGCTCATAACTAATGATAAATATAAAACACAGAAGTAGTGTGATTACATGTTCCAATTTTTCTCGGCCAGTCTTGTTTAATGCCAGCATCAACATGAACTGCTCTCAACTCAAAGCCTTTCAAAAGGGTAATAGTACATTGTCATTCAGTTAACAATATTCCAGGGAGTGGTCTGGTGGGGTGGGGGACGGGGGGACATCCCCTGGAGAAGGAGGGAAGAGGTATGGGATATGGAAGAATCAGAGGGTGGACTGGGCATGGGGATAAAATCTGAACTGTAAAATAAATAAATAAATAAATAAATAAATAAATAAAGTAAAAAAGTAAATAAATTTAAAAAAATAGAAAAAGTGTATATTCAATAAACAACCTTTAAAGTTGCATTAATAGTTGAAAAAAAACCACTCGTAACCAGGCTCTAGTAGTGTTGTGGCAGGAAAATACACTAACACACACTGAGGTTGCCGTGCTGTGTTCCCTGTGATAGGCGTCCAACAGCTGAGGTACGAAGGTTTGAATTGTTGACTTTGCTGCTGTCTGGTGACTATGAGAAGTCAAGCCTTCTCATTACAAAAATAGTAAAAAAAGAAACAAAAACAAAAAAAAAAGAGATAAATGTTGTATTGATATGTATTGATACTATGTCAACACCTATTAAGTAGCAAATCCCTTCACTCTGAATTGGCTTCAAGGCTAAGCTAAATATCTATTGTTAGCTTAATGTATTTTAAATTCTATAAAAAGGTAGAAAAACCTGGACATTGGGGTGCATACCTGTGACCCTATAACTGTGGAGGATGAGGCAGGAGGATTTGGTGTTCCATTTGAAGCCATCCCATACTAAATGCTGAGGCCCTGTCTTAGAAGAAAACTGTGGTAGGCAGAAAGACTGGTCTCCCAGTAAAAGAAACAGAAAAACAAATGTTCTCAAAACAGAAATACCTATGTTCTCAAAAACATAGAGATAAGAAATTAAAGTCAACTATTCATGTATAGCCCCCAAAAGAGAATAAACTTGAAATGTAGCTTATGGAAGAAGTGGCATAATCTATGACAAGCAATAAAGCACATGAGAGGTCCTGACTTTGCATCTCAGTTTCCACCCCTCGCTATACTCTTGCTCAACTGTTATCAACAGTGAACATCAAAGAGAGGAAAAGATACCTTTGGAAAAAGTTGCATGTGCCTTATCATCTTTGTTTGCAGGTAGAGTTGCTTTTGCAGGGTCTATTGCCCACCCAACAAAAGAGTTATCAGATACACTAATTCAGAAGTCTGGCGGTCAAGAGAGAAACATGGACTTGGACATAGAAATTCAGGAATGGAGCATGGATGGCAGGACTCTACCCTAAAGTCCAGCATCAGCTTTGATTTTGAGGTCATTGTTGTACATGGAAAGGTGGATGTGCTGAATGCCAGCAGCGTTTGTGGTCCTGAGAATGGTAGATACTGCCGTCAGATGTTATAGGACCAAACCATGTTGTTGGTATTGCTGGCGTACAGCAGTCAAATGTAAGCGACTTACTCACAAATACTCCAACTAGCTATATTTAAAAATAATAAAAATCTGTAATTGATTTTCTTGTTCTGAATTCAAGCAGTACTACTGCATGCACATGGCAGATAGTAAGCTGCTCTGTGCTGTGCACATGGAGAGCAACATTTCAGCTTCACATGTGAAACCACACAAATCTGAAAGACCTAGCATACACCCTATCAGTCTTCTTAGTAGTAACTCTTCCTTACAATAAAGGAATTAAAAAGTTAGAGAATTTCGATTCCAATATAAAACAACTTCTTAAATCAATAGTAAATCAAATAGAACAATTTTTACATAAAACTTAGCAGGAAAAATAAGAACAACTTAGGTTTTGGTTTTGGGGGTTTTTTTGGTACTTGCTTTTATCAAACAAATTTACTAACATCTCATTTTTTTAATTAACATAAAACATTATAAACATCAGTTTCTATCTTTTCTATTTTTATATTCAATTTTAATTTATTATGCATTATAATTTCTTACATATTTAGTAAATTACAATTCAGAAAAAAGTTTGGGTAACTAAAATACATTTCTAAAATTCATGAAAAAAATAGTCTCAAATTTATTTGTTTGGTGATCTTATGCTGGAAAAGGCAATTAAAGTCAGTTGTTGACAACCTGAGACTCACCTCATGGTGTTTATTCTACTTGTTCTTATGTTTGCTGTTTCTTCTATTAAATTGATAGACAGAGTGCTCGCCTGTCACCAGAGTTTCCTCCTGTGCCTACAGCAAAGGCACAGAAGAGTGCAGTGACTAAATCTGGGAATATGTGAGCCAATGCTTCTTCTTCCTAACTGATGTTTTAAGGTTTTGCCATTTGTTGTAATAAAGACATTTCACTGAGTAGGAAAAATTACTTTAATATGATAAAATGGATCTCTCTAACAATTAAATGTGGCAGCATTTTTTAACAATAAAAAACTAGCTTCTTTTAGAGATTTCTTTAGAAATTTTATTGTAAAAATTTCAATTTTACAATATTTATATACTTAATTAGAAATTAAAGGAATAAATATGTGATTTTTATTTCTGTGTGCTTATCATAGCATGTATAACATGCAATTTTAAAGTATTTCTCCATAAAGTTATATTTTGCCTAAAGCAATAACTATATAATAAATCTAATTGTGTACTCTATCACCTAAATTTGGGGTTCAGAATTGGATTGTTGGTTCACAATTGTAAACTCCTCACTAAAGAGGCTCAAGAAAAAAATACTGAGTTCAAAACCAGTCTGGACAGAATAGAAAACCTGTCAGATCAATGATAACATTGAGGAATTGGAGTTTAGACTATTTTGCATTCAGTTTAATGGATACCAAACATTCTTGCTGGTTTTTCCATTTAGACTCTAGTTGACCAGCACGTGACTATGAGATGAAGAGGAACTTTCTATAGTGAAAGAATGAAAATATACTTAAGTGGACCAAAGACCAATTCAGGCAGGCATAGTACATTGGAGAAGACCAGGCTGAGAGAGTGCACGGGCCATGAGAATGCAGTAGAGGGCACAGAGAACCCAATGCCCCCAGAAATCCCTGTGAGTCATTGAGTATGCGGGCATTCCAAAAGAATGGGAGTGCTGAGTGTTGGCTCTTGCGCTTGTAAAGGAAATAGGAGTCAGGAAAATGCAAAAGGCTTGAAGCACAAAGTATCCTGGAAAACAAGAAGTAACCAGAGCAGAGACAAGAAAAAATAGGATGTTTCCAAAGTGAGTGAGTAGGGTTTAACTCTTGTTGAAAAGGCCGCAGATGGACAGATGTCTCTCCCTTCCACAACTGGCAGGCCTTGAATCAACTGGAACGCACTGAATGTCCCCACAGTGCCATCTACTGAGAAGGCTCAGAATAATGCTCAGTACAGAAAGTAAGCCTAAAAGGAATTGGTCCATTTCAAAATCATGTATTTAGAGATGGATTTTGAGCTGAGAGAAAATGAGTGGATAACAACCATACATGTGTTGAGATTATTGAGATCTGAATAGCAAGTCATGATAATAGGCAAACACGTGTGTGTGCACACAGACACACATATGGTTGATTTCTGTCCTTCAACCAAAATGTAATTACGTAATTGGTATTTGTTGTTACAAGGCTAAAGGCTAATATTTATACAGTTTATCACATTGTACAAAACAACTATTAGAAACTGTCAGATATTTAAACAGTGAACAGTCTGACAGTCCAAAGTACACTTACCAAAAATATTTTTAGATAGATAAGATTAAACATGCTTTTTAACAATAAATAGATATATAAATTTAACTAATTTTAAAAGTACTTGGATATTAGCTTATATAATAAGTAAAATTTCAAAAAGATGTTTGGCACATTAACTTTATAAATTAAGTAATTCTAAGTAATATAGATTTACTTTATAGCCATTTAATTTTATTGAGGTTATGGATCTTTTTTTGATAAGGGAGTGATAAAACAGAGTCTCATACTGTGGCCAAAGCTGGTCAGAAACACCCTATTTAAGTAAGGCTGGCATCAAACTTTCAGCTCCCCATCCTTATCCCCGAGGCTGAGTCAATCACAGGCACGTGTGATGACATGTAATTGCTAGGTCATGAATCTTGAAGTGCTGCTATTTGGGAATTTGTCTCCAACGTGTGTGGGAATGATCCCATGCCTAGCAGAAGAGCTGTGTGTAACTGGCAGATGCTGGTAGAGGAAGAGTTAGTTGTCTTTAATGTGTGGCATCTGGTGGACTGACTGCTTCCAGGGATGACCACACTAACTAACAAGGGCATATAAGCCGCAAAAAAACAAAGCTCATTTGCCTATAAAAAAATAAGGATACAAATTTGAATGAGTATGGAATTGGGGGTGGATATTGGAAGATTGGAGAGAGGAGGAGTGTAACTAAATTACAATGTATGAATTAATAAGAACATTTTTAAATTAAAAAGTATATATTAAGGAAAGGCAGAATACTAACTTTGCTACCCTGATAGCAAAGGCTTGTCAATTACCTGTGATCTTGCATGCCTATCCTTCATTCAGAAAAAGAAAACTGCCAAAAATAAATGTGTTTCCAATTATCTTCAAAAGATAACCAAGGCCATAAACATAAAGAAGACAAGGCATCAGAGCTACAAGAGAGACTTTGCAGAGTAGCTGGTATTGAGAAGCCTGCCCCAGTGCTATGATTTTCAATTACTACTGGAGAAGTGACTACAGTTTGTTGCCACGAGGTCACACAGTGCAGCAGGTGTACTCAGACGGGGCTATACTATACTGTCCTTGGAAAGACCATGAAAGAACTCCATATAGTGTATAGTGAAGCTATATTGTCATCAAAATTTACACATAAAGTCAACAGATATTTATATAAATATTTCTATGCCCTCTCTGTGCTGCGTCTTTATCTCAAACTCACTTTTAATTTCCTCTCCAAAACTTTCCTACAATCTGTTTTGGAAAGCACAATACTGATTTCCATGATTGAAAGGAGGGTGTTTTCAATCGCGTACTTATTTGATTTGACAGGAAAATTGCAGCTGATGCTATTTCTAACAATGACATTGAAATAGCTGTATTGTCATTGTACGAGGCAGTGCAGTATTTAAAAGCCATCTTTATAAATAAAAATGTTCACATGATGACAGGAACTTAGGACTGGAGAGATAAAAGCACTCTGTGGTAAATGCAACCTTTAATGCAAATGCCCTTCCAATCACACTGATCCAAAAGCAACAAAGTAAAATGAAATTACTTATACCATTATTTTATCACTGAACACATTATAAAAGCAAATCAAGCTGTAACTGCCACTCACATGCCACAATGTGTAAAACTAATTAAACCATATGCTTTACACCAGGATTGGGACACTGAAAAGTTAATATGACAAGTCCATATTCCATTGGATAATTATTTAGATTTTCTGTATTTCCTAAAAGAATTAAAATAACATGTTTGTCTTGAAGGATGAGGATTTTTGAATCAGTTATAGGTCAGGAGCCTCTAGGGCTGTTTCTGAAATGTTTGGGGTCGGAATAGAAATTTATCTTCATTTCTTGGGAAGCTCAATCCCAAAAGATACATCTACAATAAAACTCCTGCACGGAACCTCAGGGATCGTTGGAGAATACGTAGGGGAGGGCAGAGACTCTAAGAACCAGAGAGAGGATCAGCAAGTTCACTGTGAGACGTTGTCAGAAGCTGCACCCAAAAGAGTCTCAACAACATGCCACATAAACACGAGACAACAACAAACGCCCCAATATGCATGCTAACACAGATGAGAAGAAACCGTGAAATCTCTACCCTACACTCGTAAGATCTCCCAACATGGCTGCTCAAATCTGAGCCGAACAAGGACACACAAAACACAAACTGGCTGGGGAAAAGCCCACGAGGCCTGAGGAAGTACAGGCGACTGAGCAAAGCTGGGAGTGCGAGAGGAGGAGAGGCAGTCTTCCCCAACCACACCCAACTATAGTAAAAACTAAGGATGCATAAACACTTCTCTGAATAAATGTCTATCCTCACTAAGGAAAACTTAAATACAATTAGTCAATTCTCTCCACCATGTTTCAATAGATAACCTCAAACAAATAAAAAATGTGAAGTTTTAATAGAGAATATATGAGGTTATTGAAAATGATTTTTAAAAAACATAAAGTAAGCAGCACCTTTGGGGAATGGCACGCCAACAAAATAAGTGACTGAAAAATAAAGTAGAGAGTAGGATACTTTTTAAAAACAAAGGCATATATTTAGCTAGTGTTTACAGTCACAAACTAGAGACATATCTGCCTCCACGGAACCCACACCCAAGCACATTGAAGGTGATAACAACATTCAGTGTCTCTACAAGTCACATAGAAAACTAGCCACAGAGCAAAACGGTTCACAATATTTTTATTACCTATAATTAAGCAAAATCAATCTTCAAAATATTGCCACAGCTTTAATAAAGGAAGGGCTATTTAAATTTTTTTTAATATTTTATTGGTTATTTTATTTATTTACACTTCAAATGTTATCCCCCCCCTCCCGGTTGCCCCTCTGCAAACCCTCATCCCATCCTCCCTCCCTCTGCTTTGATGAGGGTGCTCCCCAACCCACCCACCCACTCCTGCCTCCCTGCCCTGGCTTTCCCCTACACTGGAGCATTGAGCCTTCTCAGGACCAAGGACCTCTCCTCCCATTGATGCCAGATAAGACTATCCTCTGCTACATATTGTTAATGAGTGTGAATAGATATAATAAAGAAATAAGTATTGTCATTTTAAATGATACAAAATATCACTGATAAATTTTGATGTTTGGAATGTTGTCTTTATTACTTAATTCAATAAAAAGATAAAGATTTTCATTTTATAAATGTGTGTATGTATGTAGATTAATAAATATATAAGTATACTTGTATGTAAAATTTAAGATGAATCTTATTTTCATTTAAACCTGTAACATTGGTCATAATATTAGGATTATCCCATTTTACAAATGAGAAAACTGAGTTACATGGTATCGTGCAATAACCTGATAATGGTCACATGATCAATCAGCGACCAAGTGACTCAGTTCTGGGAGACCGTTCCAAAGTCTATGCTCTCAGCCAGGTCCCGGGGCTTTCTCGGTGGCCATTGCTGCATCACCTTAACTGTGCTTTCCACTCTCATTATCTGAAGCTTGCTACTATTAAATCTTCTTTAACATCAGCAGCGGTAAAGTGGCTATTCTCTAGAGGAAATACTAAAGAGACATCAATGGATTAGGGAAATGAGAAAAACAAAGTTCTATCTGCCAAGATCTGTCAAATGTTTGTAGGAGGCGGTATATAATTCTGGAGTGATGCATGGGGTTCCCATAGGAAGTGTAGCCTATAGAGAAAATGAATAATTTGGAAAGTATTAAGGTCATTAATATCCAACACATTAATATAATTAAACAGATCAATCAAGCACATGAAATCCCTGGAAAACCTCCAAGAGATAAATCCTCTTTATTATCACTTTGACAGTTTTTTCAGTGTAATAGGATCTACAGAAGTAACACTGAAGCAGGACTGCACTGCACTGAGAGCCACGGGCCCTACGGCAGGACTGCACTGCACTGAGAGCCACGGGCCCTACGGCAGGATTGCACTGCACTGAGAGCCACGGGCCCTACGGCAGGACTGCACTGCACTGAGAGCCACGGGTCCTTCTGGTGTTCTATTCCTTCTAAAGTTAGGAATGGTGAGAAAATTACTCTCTGCGTTTGCCGCCTTCCTCAAGATCCCTTTTTAAACACTGAAACAAAACCAACTACTACCAACTAACTACATTTAAAATTGGACTACAATGGTACATCACTGCCATTTTACTGGAGCTTGGTAAATAAAGGTAAGAGTAGATTTGAGGCACTTCACCCTGGTAATCCAAGAATAACTTTTCAAAGATGTGATAATAGGTGTTCTTATTTAAAGGAAACTGATAAACCCTCGGCTTCTAGTTAAACTACACTAACAACAGCCACTACAGGATTCCAGGCTTTTTCTCACTGTCAATCTCAATCCAGAAAGTCGAAGTAATAGTCTTCTGTATTAGCTGTAACTTAAAGACCTCATTCAGAGCCCACTGGAAAGAAAATTTACACAAAGGGTAATTCAATTATGCTCCCAAACAGACAAAACTGAGGGAAAATTATAAATCCTATCATAGGCCCCTTATACAGATTCCATTCTGTAAGAAAAGTGTGCTTTCCTGGACCAGCCCATGTTGCCTGACCAGATGTGGTTAGCCCCAGGGATGAGAGAAAGAATTGCAGAATCAAAAAACCAAAAACAAAACAAACAAACAAAAAAACCCTCCTTTTTCTCTTCTTCTGCAAATGCTTCTGCTAGTGCTTTGCAGTCAAATGTACAGGATATATAACCATATTTTTTTGTAAGACAATCAGATGTGCCTTTGGTCAACTACCTTTTATTATTTTAGAATAAATGCTTCAGTTCAGAAAACTTGGTTTAAGAAAAGTAGAAACGATCTGGATGCTCACTCCTCACTATACACGTCCATCCCCACTACCAAAGGACCTTAACTAGACCCACACTGTATCTCCACCCACCCCACAACCTCCCTGTCTACCTGTGCCCATTCCTGCATACCCTCTTCAGGTAGGTAGCCCCAACTCAGGCCTCTAACCCTATTCACCACTGCTGAAGCTCCCCACATCCTTATGAGGATTCCCTCATCCCTATGCAGAAAACTTAAAACCACCAAAAATCTGTTCCACTTTCCTGCTACATGAACCTTGTTCTTTCTCCAGGAAGAAACCAGACTCAACCCAAGTACACTCATCCCCACAACCTGAGGACAGGCCCTCTGAGACAGAGGTACAAATATCAGCAACTCCAATCACTCCACAAATATGTGTCCTACACCTGCCAGCTTATTGAAGATGCTATATTTTCTACAAATGAAATAGTGACTTCTTTGTGAAAATGGATAGCTACATGTAGAACAATAAAACTAAATCTTTATTCATGACTCCGCATTAAATTCAATTCCAAACAAAGCAAGAATGTCAACGTAAGACCTAATACTCTAAATCTAATGTAGGAAATACACTGGAACTCAGTGACAAAGGAATAGATTTCTGAAGAAGACATGGATAACCCAGGCATTTGGGTCAACAACTAATAAATAGCACTTCAGAAGACTAAAGTTTCTATGTAGCAAAGGATTATATCACTCAAGAAAAAAGGCAGCCAACATTGTGGGGGCTAAATATTTATCAACTATATATCTGATACAAAGTTATAATTTAGGATGGATAGATGGAGAGAGAGAGAGAGAGAGAGAGAGAGAGAGAGAGAGAGAAGAAAGAGACATATATATTTCAAAAACTTAATCTCAAGAAAACAAATCACCCAATTAAAATGTGGGTTATGGAAATAGACGTCTGTAAAGATGAAATACAAATGACTGTGAAACTACTTTCTCTTTGGGGTAAAGTCTTCGTTCTGTTTCAGTTTTTGGTTTGGTTTGGTTTTTTTCTCATATTTTGCCTCTCACTCAGTGGATCACACTGAGGCCACCCCTTGTTTGCAATTTTACCTGTTAGTTTTCCTATTATGTAATATTTTTAGATGACAAATTATGGGGATGCAGAACCCATTATTGATTTCTAGGACTCCAGAGTTGGTTTTCACATTAATGTGTCATCACAGGACAAGGCAGGTGTTTTGTTTTGTTTTTCAATTTAATTTTCTTCCTTACTTATTCTTTTTATGTCCTGCTCATTGCCCTCCTCATAGTCTCTGCCTCCTAAAACCCTTCCCCCCATCCACCTCCCCTTCTCGTCTGAGCCAGTGGGGGCCTTCTGGGTATCCTCCTCTCACCCTGGCACTCCAAATCTCTACAAAGCTAGGGATCTCCTCTCCCACCAAGGCAAGACAAGGCTGCCCAGCTAGTAAAACATATCACACATATAGACAACGGCTTTTGGGAAAACCCCTGTTCCAGTTGTTCAGGACCTACATGAAAACCAATCTGCACATCTGGTACATATATGTGGGGAGGCCTAGGTCCAGCCTATGTATGTTTTTTGGTTGGTGGTTCAGACTCTGAGAGCCCCAAGGTTCCAGGTTAGTTGACTCTGTTGGAATTCCTGTGGAGTTCCTATCCTCTTCTGGGTCAGCAATCCTTCCTCCTTTTCTTCCATGAGAGTCCCCAGGCACCATTCACTGTTTGTCTGTGAGTTTCTGTATCTGTCAGCTGCTAGGTGAAACCTCTCAGGGGACAACATGCTCTAAGACAGGTGATCTTTCTGATGGTGTTCCCTGCCTGAATAAATGTCAGCATTGTGTGTATGATACTATACTATAGTTTTGTAAGATGTTTTGTTAGGGTAAGTTGGGTGAAGGTAGATGGGTCTTCTTTGCATTATTTATTAAAATTCATGTGATTTTACAGAATAAAAGGTGAAGGACAAAATGTGTGGTTATTGAACCATCAAGGAAGAATAAAAAAGGAAAAAAATGAGTTTGAGTCATACTACTGCTAAAAGTTTATTATTTGAAACCAAATCAATGAATTTCTTCATGCATCAACAAGAGAAAAATCTATTGGTTTATCCTCAAAGCAACAAAACAAAACAAAACAAACAAACAAAAAAAAACAAAACCTGTTCAACATCCTTAGACCTCAGAGAAATAAAAACTAAAATTTCTTTGAGATTTTTCTCTTATCCAGTTAAAGTGGCTAAGGTCAAAAAAAGTAAATGACAACAAATATTGACATGAGTGTAAGAAAGAAGCACTTCTTCAGTGCTGGTTGGAATGCAAACCAGTGTAGACACTGTGAAAGTCAGTGTGGAGGCTCCTGGAAAGACCAAAAATAAACAGCCCTCTCCATCCCGCTGTGTTCCTCTTGGATACACATGAAAGGACTCTGTGTCTTACTCTAGAAGTGCCTGCTTATCCATGCTCATTGCTGTTCTGTTCACTGTGGTCAAAAAATAGAAACAGACTGGATATCTACTAACTTATGAATGAACAGCCATATGTTTACACAATGGAACATTATTCAGCTATAAATAAAAATGGAGGAGAATGGATGGAGCTGTAAACAACCATTCTGAGAAAGAAAACCTCAACGCAGATAGACAAGTCATGCATGTATGTTCTCATTTATGGATGTCAACTTTGAATCTTCAGATATTTTTCCTTAATTTGAAGTATCTAGAAGGAGCAGGAAGAGCACCTTTCAAGGAAGGAGCAATTGGATGCAATGGTATAGTGTTAAACGTGAGTAATGGATAGGCAGGGTTACAGTAAGGTGGGGAGTGAAAGAGCCAAGGAGGGAGCATAGAGCGATAACACTAGAGACCTTTCAAAAACATAAAGAAACCTACTTCTGTAGACACTTCCATGTTTGTATGTGTGTATGTGTTTGTATGTGTGTGTGTGTGTGTGTGAGAGAGAGAGAGAGAGAGAGAGAGAGACTGTGTGTGACTGTGTGAGTGTATGTGTGTGAATGTGTGTAAATGTGTATGAGTATGTGTGTATGTATGAGAGTGTGTATATGTGTGTGTGTGTGAGTATGTGTGAGAAAGAGTGCATGAGTGAGTGTGTGAGTGTGAGTGTGAGTGTGAGTGTGTGTGTGTATGAGTATGTGTATATGTATGAGAGTGTGTATGTATGTGTGTATGGGTGTATAAGTCTGTGTGTGTGTGTGTGTGTGTGTGTTAAAATGAAGTTTCCCTGTGAAGGGGGAGCAATGCCCCTACTAACAACTAAGTCTAACATAAAGCACAGTGCAAAAGGTGGGCCACTTCTTTTGGAAATGCTGACCGGTGAGTTCCCATAGACCCCCAAATGTATCAAGATACTGTAATTGCTCTTGATTGCCCTCCAGAATGTGACCATAAGCCTCTGAAGACACCACATACTCAAGTCTTAGAACATGGGAGAAATCATGGTGGTATGGACCTGAAAGCTTCATCCCCAACCACACATGACACCATTATCTGACTCAGAATGGACAAGGAAACCCACTTCTAGGATTCTACTAAAGGAACATAGCATCAAACCGAATCCTAATGACTTGACAAATCTCTCAGTCCTCATCAGGCAAGTTTCTATTTGCAGTGGATGGTTACTAACATGGTAACCCACACCTGGCCAAGGTGGAAAGAACAAGAGACTGCGGGATCTTCAGTCCTAAAAGAAGCACACATAATATGCACCCCCTCCCAAGGCTCAGGGATCACTGTGGATGAAAGGATAGAAATGAGTGTGGAGCCCGAGCTCATGGCTGTCTACAAAGAAACGTTACCTTTTGCAAATGGCAGGGGAGCTGCACATAGTAATTTTAAATATACAGCATGTACAAAGCTCCGCAATCCCAATCTATGCCAAATCACAGCATGGGCAGGGCTGTTGGGCACACACGGCCATAACACCCCTAGGCAAGGAGTTATTGGCAATGGTTAGAGTCTGGGAAGAGAAACAAGGCATTTTCTGTAAGAGCGTAACCTCTGGTAAGGTGACTGCTGGCTGTTGTGTGGAGGACCACAAATCCAAGAATACTTTGGCAGAAAAAGCTGGGTTTAAAGGATTTAACAAAAAGGCCACAAAGCTGCATGGGTAGGAAAGGTAGAGCTCAGTCAGGAATGAGTGGGTGTGGGAGAGAAATATGATCAAAGCACATGAATAAAACTCTCTATATATCTCATTTTAAAATGCCTATTCAGAAATAAACAAATAAATACTCAACTTTTAAAAAGCTGCCTATTTATTTTAGCTCATACTGAATTAACTGTTCTCCACTATTTCCCCTGTAATGTCCCTGATAGTTACCCTAAAATATTAAATTATTACCTATTAAATTACTGCTTTTAGAAGCTATCAGCAAAATGTGAGGCATATATGTTCTATCTGTGGCCTACTTTTTTGTTTGTGAAATTAAATTCTAATTGCTTAAAATTAAATCAAACAGTAAAACAGATCTATAATTTGGATAACTTCTATGCATCAGGAATTCCATTTTTACTAATAGACTATTTACTTCTTTTCCTGATCTAAATTTTCTCAATTTGCTGTTAAATTGCCTCTTCCATATATGAACATTAATAAATTTCACTGTTAGAGATTTAAATAATGATTTTTCTTATTTCTGTTCTAATGTTTCTAGAATGAACATTTTTTAAAAATTTAAATAATTAGAACCAAAACCAAAATGCATTGGTAATAAAGTTTGCATCTGAATATATTTTATCCAGTTTTAAACAAGTACACAACATGTAAGGAACAGAATAAGAAAGGAGAAAGGGGAGGAAGGAAAGAAAGAGGGAAGGGAGAAGGAAGAGAGGGAAAAAATTGTACACATTGAAACTGAAAGACTATGACAGACTGTGACTTTTGAATTTCTTTCCTTATAATCCAATGATTCATGCTGTAAATCTTATAATCTTACTACATACAAATTACATTTTACTTCTAAACTTTGTGTTCTAGTTCAAATAACTGTGGACGGCTCTAACTGGCATTGATTAGAGAAAAATATAGAATGAGCTAATGAATGATCTTTTAATGAGGTCTTCATGATTGTTCTGTGGACACACTTATTGAACAATACTTCCTTAGAATATAAAATACAAATGGTTCTGTATTCTTATACAGTATATATCTAATATACTATACCTGCTTAAAATAGAAGCAAAAATATTTAGCACATATATGTGAAATAGAATTACATATAAAATGAGTTATGCATTATGTGAAGATAGATATGTGTGTGTGTGTGTGTGTGTGTGTGTGTGTGTGTGTGTGTGTGTGTAAAATCTCCCTTAGAAAGGCTAAAGGCCATGAGCCTAAGAATTACTGAACCTCAATTTCAGTCCTGACTCCTTGTCACATTCTGTATGGCAGTTTTACCCATATCCTTGTACTCCTGCGCTTCTGAAAATAAGGGGAGATTGCATCCTGTCTACCTGAAGGAAGCTACAGTTCTATGCAATTTAATTTAGAGATGTCAAAAGATTTTATGTCATTTATACAAAATTCACGAGTTGTCTCTCTTTTTCTTTCACTTTGATCAAAGATGACTAAAACTGATCAAAACAATTTGTCCAATTTGTCATCGTGACAAGGCTTTCCATCAACTCTGACCCAGATGTGTATCAAATACAACTTCTGATTTAACAGCCCACCAGTTACATGTGAACCACTATAAAGTGTTCATGGATGAAATTTTTATTCTAGTTGATTCCACTTCAATCCCGATTACAGTTTTCCTTCCAGCAGCGCATGTAGCCATAGCAAAACTGTACTACGGGGCGCAAACTATTCTTATAAATACTTGCAATGATATAATTAAAGGAATATATACCATCAATGTCCTACCCATGTTTACTAAAAGACTCTTTTCTAAAGATGAATGGTAAACATTTTTCCCTAAACTCTAATAGCTGAACTCAACTATGAAGCACAGAAAACAACTGAGATAGCTCACAATGGCATTTATAATATTTGTCTTAATAAATAGGCATAGAGAGGTAGGAAGGATAGGAAAATTGCAATTTTTTATTATGTCATTTCTTGGAATCTGTTTGAAAAACTACTAAAGCATAAAAACAACATTATGATGAAAACAGTGTTAATTTTTAAAATCATAAATATCATTACTGAACAAAAAAGAGGAAGTACATAAAAGTATTCTATGAATTGCCTCTTTAAGTTCTGACTAAATTAATTCTAATTTAATCTTTCTATAATTTCTTCAAAAGAAAGTTCAACTACAAAAATATGCTTTAAAGAAATCTGAGATACTTCTGAGTTTTCTTATAGATAAAAGAAAATGTTTGCATGAAGGAAAAACATGGAGGCACCCCAGGGTTTTTCCAATTGCTTTCATTTGCCTGAATTATTAATAAAAGGGCACAGACATACTACAACCACACCAGACCCATCTTTTAAGAAGAATATAACTGTAGTAAATTGTTCCAAATAGATATTGTTTAATTAATATAAATTAGATTAATCTGGCATATATTCAAACTACTCGTGAAGAAGCACACAGCATCCTGAGAAGACAGTACTGTGAAAACAGTCACTGTCAGGTGTCATTGTTAAAATCTGTGATATCTCAGAGTACTGTACACTAGTGAACAATCCACTCTGTCGAGGGGGTTTCACCTTAAACAAGACCGCCACAGATTACTCTTACCATCGTGGAAAGAATGATTGGGAAGTCAGCAATGAAAGCAGGTTTCTTAAGGACTTTCTATGTCAGGTTATACTATAATTTACACTAAACTATAATTTCCATGGATTTTCAAGTATGCAAAATTCTCTGTGTATTATACATCACCATGCAATTATAAATCATATTTTCACAATAACCTTTGACTTTTGCACTGCTAAGAATTATATTTTATGTTGCCTCCTGTGTGTGCACATGGGTCTGTGGGCACAGTTGTAAGCATGTGGAAGTTTGGAGTTAGTATCATATCCTTCTTCCATCATTCTCCATCTTATTCTCTAAGGTAGGGTCTCTTAACTGAACCTGGAGTTAGTCTGATTGGCAAACATGCCCTAAGCATCCCCTCTGTCTGCATTCTAGGCTCTAGAATTATAGAAAGGCCACTAACCGATCAACATGTGCCTCCTGAAACTATCTTAATTTGCCCACTATCATTACTTCCAATAATATTCTATTTTTTTCAAACTATGTAACTATGGTCTGTATGAGTGAAAAAAAAATGTGGAGCCAAATTCCAGTCTTCATGCTTGCTGTTGTTGAGCAAGGGCTTTGACTACTGAGCTGTCTGTCTAACTTAAAATTCTTAAATTTCTTAAATTAGAAAATACTTAAAATTCTCTAAGCATTATATATCATAATGCAATTATAAACCATATTTTTCACTTCTGTCTTCAACATTTGCTTTGCTAAATAATTATATATCATCTTGACTTTTAGTCTGCAACCTTCTCCATTGACACATAATTTCCATAGGGTTTTTAGATCATTTACCCTGTATTAGAGAACAAACAAGATCACATGCTGTCCAGACAAATGATTGTGTTATCCTTTAAAATTTATAGTTTTTATCAAACTCGTAAACTGGAATTTCACATAAAATCATTTGTTAAAAAAAATGGAGAAGGGGTCATCCTTGTAATATTTCATTTGGGAGAAGCAGCATCTTATCTTTCAACACTGACTGTGGTAATAGGTGTGTGATTTCCACAGTTTCCTTCTATTACATTGAGAAAGACAATTTGTAATCCTACTTTGCTGAAAATTTTGTTTTCAGTTTTTCGTTATTCTACATTACTTTAAATTTTTTCATAAATAGACATAGATAAAAGATAGAGCTATTGGTATAGAGATAGATATATAAAATGTCGGATATATTCTCCCATTCCCTACCTCTGCTTTTTGGTACCATCCTTTCCAATACCTATCTTTACTAAACTAGAAAAATCTCAATTTTTCTTTCACGTTGTATGTACAAATATGATTTATGTTTCTAAATCATAGGAACTGATCTCTCATAATGATGAGAAAGTACGCACGTATGTCTCTCTGATACTATCTTAATTTTCTTACTATAATTACTTCAAGTAGTGTTCCAGTTTTCTTCAAACAACGTAACTAGGGTCCATGGCTGGAAAAGATCCATCATACGTGTATGCCACATTTTTCTCGTATATCCATCTGTTGATGGACACCTAGGTTGGCTTCATAACTTAGCACATCGACATATAACTTTCTCTGTGACTTGCTGACTTTGAATACAAATTGAATACATATTGAGAGTGATCCCACTGGGTTATACTATAGATCTAGTTTTGGTTTTTAAGAATCTTTATACTGACTTCCAACTTCTGAATAATATGCATTCCCAAGAGCAGCAGATAAGGGTTCCCTTTTGTCCAAATACTCATCAGCATATGTGGTTATTTTCTGAATGGCTGTCATTCTGACTGGCTGGGATTAAATCATTATGTACTTTTAATTGTCATTTCTCTGATTGCTAGTAAGAGCGAACATTTTCTATGTTTACTTGCAATTAAGTTTCATCTTCTGAAAACTGTGTTCACTCAGGAATCCATGTATTGATTGTGTCCTCTTGTTATTTAGCCTCGTGAGTTCATTGCATACTCTTGGTAGTAATAGATGTATAGCTAACAAAGATTTTGCTACTAGCCTATTGGCTATCTCTTCAGTAAACTAACTGGTTTCTTTGCTGTGCAGAATTATTTAGAATACTTTTTTTCTATTTTTGAGATTTATTTAAACAGTGGAGCACATGCCCCTGTGGCATAATGGGGCATCTTTTGGGTGTATGCTCAGGAGTGATATAGCTGAATCTTAAGGTAGAGCCATTTCCAATTTTCTGAGGTACTGCCAGATTGATTTCCAGAGTGATTGTATTGGTTTGCAATCCTATCAGCAATGGAGGAGTGTTCCTCTTTCTCCACATCCTCACCAGCATCTGCTGTTACCTGACTTTTCATCTTAGTCATACTGATTGGTGTAAGGTGGAAATCTCAGGGTCGTTTTGATTTGCATTTCCCTATCCCTGTCTATAAGAAATGCAGGGACAAAAATGGAGCAGAGAATGAAGGAAAGGCCATCCAGAACCACCCCGCCATGTAATCCATTCCATATGCAGACACCAAACCCGGATACTATTGCTGATGACAAGATGTGCTTGCAGACAGGAGCCTGATATGGCTCTGAGAAACTCTGCCAGCACCTGACTAAGATAGATATAGATACTAACACCAACAATTGAAGTTAACCCCAGGAACCCCAATGGAAGAGTTAAAGAAAGAGCTGAAGGAACTGAAGGGGATTGTAACTCCATAGGAAGAAAAACAGTATCAACCAACCAGACCCTTTAGAACTCCAGGGACTAAACCAACAAGAGTGTACATGGACCGGTTCATGACTCCAGCTACATATGTAGCAGAGGTCTGCCTTATCTGGCATCAGTTGGAGGGGAGGCACTTGATCCTGTGGAGGCTTCATACCCCAGAGAAGGGGGATACTTCAGAGGTGAGGCAGGAGTGAGTGGGTGGGTGGAGGAGCACATAATTGGAAGCAAAGGGGAGGGAATTGGGGTGCAGGGTTCGAGGAGGGAGACTGGGAAAGGAGTATAACATTTGAAAGGTAAACAAATGAAATCATTAATAAAAAAATAAAAACAAAAGGAAAAACACAAAAAAACAATCAAACAGAAAAGAATAGGCAGTAAATCCATACAAAAGAGCTGTTGGCTACCACGAATGTATTTGTGCTACTACTGCATCCCAGTGGGTTATTATGTCATGTTGGTCTTCACATAATAAGACATGGTTCACAGCCTTCGTTAGATGAGTAAGACAGTCCCTGCTTCCTTCTGTTGGAAGTTTGCTTGGCACCTTCTGCTACCACAAAAGCTAGTCTTCAGGGAAGTGGCATCAGGTCAGATCCAGCTCATGAACCCTGGCTTGCTCCTTCTGACTCTTTTTTTTTTTTTTTAAAGCAAATTAAGAATGATTGGGTGCACATACTTTTTAAATGTCTGGTAGAATTCTGCCATGAATCAATCTGGCCCTGGACTTTTCTTTTTTAAGCAAGAAGGCTTTCTATCGCTATTTCAATATCCTTATTTGACATGTGTTTGCTTAGGTTGCTTTCCATTTTAATAGAACACAGGATTTTAAAATATTATCTTTAATGTTTCACTGTTCTTTTTTTTTTAATTTGGGTCCTTTCTCTCTCTCTCTCTTTTTTTTTTTTCTTTTCTGGTTACTTGGACCAAAATCTGTCAATCTCATTGATCTTCTGAAAGAACCAGCTCTTACATGCATTGATTCTTTGTATTTTCTTTGTTTCTAGTTCATTGATTTTGGCTGTTTATTTCCTGCCATTGAATAAGTTTGACTTTAGTTTGTTCTTTTCCCAAATATTTTGTTATATAATTAAGTCATTTATTTAAAGTCTTTCTGATTTTTTTAATGCATTTAATTCCAAGAATTTTTCCCAATATTTATTCTTTGACACATCCATCATCCAATAGTTAGTTATTTAATCTCCGTGAGTTTTTGTATTTACTAGGAATTTATTGTCAACTTTAAGTTTTGTTGCATGTGGTCAGATAGAATACAAGGAGTTATTTAAATCTTTTTGAACTTGTAAAGATTTGGTTTTTGACCCAGTATGTGGTTTATTTTAGAAAATATTCCATTTCCAGCTGTGCAGGATGTGTATCCATTGATGTTAAATCTGTTTCACATATCATATCAATTAAATCTGCTCTTTCTGTCTTTTTTGTCAAGATGACCTGTCTATTGGAGAAAGTGGGATAATGAAATCACCTACTATTAGTAGACATGCATTCGTCTGTGTCTTTAATCCATTAGTACATGTTTTCTGAAATTGGGTGTACCAGGGTTTGACACATATGTAGCAATGTCTTCTCAGTTTAATGTTCAAGTGATCAGAATAAAGTGTCCCTCTTTATCTCTTGTGAATAGTTTTATGTTGAGTCTCTTTTGTCAGGTACTGTGATGCAAGTGACTATTTGTTTCCTAGTCCCATTTGATTAGTGCTGGGAGCCAAGACTCCCTCCTGCCTGAGAGCAAATGTCAGTTAAGTAAATAGCCTGAGTTAAAGAATACTTTATTGTCCTCCTGACAGGGAGAAAATATTAATCAGAGAAGCAACTTGAGCCAAGAAATGGTTTTTTTAGTTTAATATTTTTTATTGGATATTTTATTTATTTACAGTACGGATGTCATCCCCTTTCCCCATTTTCCCTCCCTTGAACTCCCTACCTTATACCTCCTCTTCCTTTATGCTTTTATACCATTTGATTACATGCATGTAATAAGGTCAGTTCTAGGTTGAGGGTCTAGCAATACAATAGATGCAAATAGTCGAGGAACAAGCAATACAATAAACACAAATAGTCAAAGAAAAAGCAAGGCATTAAAATCAGTTACATGAACACTCCTGTGATCACTGTTTCTAAAGGCTTATCAGGATGACCAAAGTATCTGAGCCTACTTCCCTTTCCTAGCCCAAGCTCATTTTCATGTCTGAAGTCTACTTCCTTGTTCTATTCTAAAGTTTAGAATCCTGTCTGAAATTACTTCTTTGTTCTGGCCTAATATTTAGATTTCTGCCTGAGATTACTTCTTTATTGTAGCCTACATTTTAGACTCCTACCTGAAATTACTTCTTTGTTCTAGTCTAATGTCAGATTAATGCTTGAAGACTGCTTCCTTGTCCTTGGCCGATGTTATATTCCTGCCAAGCAGCCCCTTTCTTTGTCCTTGGCCCATGTCAGCTTCTTGTCAAGAAGCCCCAAAGGCTCTCCACCTCTCCCCCTTTTTTATTTCATTAACAAGACTGAGCCTATCTTAGGTCATTCTGACAAGAATGGCTTCCTTATCCGTCATGGAATATGCATTATCAAAGGCAATGCATTTCTATCTTCGGTTGGTAAGACTCTGTGCAGAATCTTACCCGTCCTTGGCTTGCCAGCCTGTTAATTTAATAACTTTGTCTGGAGGTCCATTTTCAGGTTTAAGCCATGTACTTTGGATGACAACATGTTGATCTTGTTAAAGATAAGCTTTCACATGATGGGCAGGAATAAAAGTATTCCCAGGACAAGGAGAGCTAGCCTGATCAAGCTATATATACCATTCCTGAGGTTTGTCTGAAATGGAAATACTGAGGTCAGGCCATGGATAATTTTATCTGGATTATCTGCAGCATCAAAGGTCAACAGAACAGCATTCTTTAAATTCATAATCACATTATGCAAAGTTAACACACCCAGAGAGGTGTTAGGATTATGCCAAATATCCTTTAGGTGTCTTTAAACTTTTTTCTAATTATAATGACAATCATTGTGAATTTCAAAAGTTAACACTACTCCAATAATATTTGTCATGACACTTGGGATGGCTCCTAACTCTTGAACCCTGAACCTCCTTCGGATAATTTGAATGGGTTATAGAGCATCACTCATTGTTCCAGATACCTATATAAATCCTTTTGTGTACTCAATACATTAGTAACATTTTTGCTAGATGGTTAACAAAAATAGTTGTCTTAACTCCTTGTGTCAATGCTATTGCGCCAGGTTTCAACACATTAACATAATTGGAAAATATACAGTCAATGCAACTTACAATAAATGCTGTAGAAGAGACAAAACCAATTTTAGCTTGACAATTAAAAGAGCCTTAAAACATGCACTGACCCTTGTTTGAAAACCAGACCCTGTTCCAACATTATCTCTTGCTATTCTAACATTATAGCAAACTACAGCTAGCTTCCAAATATGTTCCTGACAAAGTCCAGATCTAGTCTTCCAAAAGTACACTGTTATTTCCCATATTGGATTGATTTCTAGACCAGTACATGATTGAGACCTAATAGAAGAAAACAAGACCTAATAAGAAGAATACAAGATACATAGTTTCTCTTTTTAATTCTCTACCCCAAAAAGTCTAAACACTTGAGGCAAGGCAGCTTGGCCCATCTGAGATATAGTCAACCAGAGGTGGGTCAGGAACATATGTCCAATACAGCTCCCCAGTCACCCTTCTCAGGGCACCCAGCAAGCTCACAGGTCAGCATCATTTTTTGTCTCAGCAACAGTATGTCTCACCAATCTTTTGAAAGTTCCATGGGACTCTTGAACAATACCTTGTCCTTGAGGATTATACAAAATCCCTTTAATAAATTGTTGACAAAAAGTCTCAACAGCTCACCTACAATTGCCAGACTCATTATCTGTTTTTTTTTTAATTGGATATTTTATTTATTTACCTTTCAGTGTTATCTCCTCTCCCATTCCCCCCCTCAAAACCCCTTACCCTATCCAACCTCCTCTTATTACTATGAGGGTGTGCTCCCACCATCCTCTCATTCCTGCCTCCCTGCTCTCGAATTCCCCAACACTAGGGAATTCAAGCTTTCAGGCACCAAGGCCATCCACTTTCACTGATGCCAGGCAAGGCCACCCTCAACTACCTATACAGGTAGAGCCATGAGTCCTTCCCTTTGTTTTCTCGTGCTGGAGATTTTAGAATGGCTACTCCAGCTTGTTTCTTAGGACCATTTGCTTGAAAAAAATGTTTTCCAGCCTTTTGCTCTAAGGTAGAGTCTGTCTTTGTCACTGAGGAGGGTTTCCAGTATGCAGTAAAATGCTGGGGCCTGTTTATGTATCCAATCCATTAGCCTGTCTTTTAATTGGGGAATTGGGTCCACTGATGTTAAGAGATACTAAGAAACAGTGATTGTTGCTTCCTATTATTTTTGTTATTAAAGGTGGAATTACGTTTGTGTGGTTATCTTCTTTTGGATTTGTTGAAAGAGGATTACTTTCTTGCTCTTTCTAGGGTATAATTGTCTTCCTTGTATTGGAGCTTTCCTGCTATTATCCTTTGTAGTGCTGGGTTTGTGAAAAGATATTGTATAAATTGGGTTTTGTCATGGAATATCTTGGTTTCTCCATCTATGGTAATTAAGAATTTTGCTGGGTATAGCAGCCTGGGCTGGCATTTGTGTTCTCTTAGGGTCTGTATGACATCTGTCCAGCATCTTTTCTCTTTTACAGTATCTGGTGGGAAGTCTGGTGTAATTCTGATAGGCCTGCCTTTACATGTTACTTGGCCTTTTTCCCTGACTGCATTTAATATTCTTTCTTTGTTTTGTGCATTTGGTGTTTTGATTATTATGTGATGGGAGGTATTTCTTTTCTGGTCTAGTCTATTTGGAGTTCTATAGGCTTCTTGTATGTTTATGAGCATCTCATTCTTTAGGTTAGGGAAATTTTCTTCTATAATTTTGTTGAAGATATTTATTGGCCCTTTAAGTTGGGAATCTTCACTCTCATCTATACCTATTATCCTTAGGTTTGGTCTTCTCATTGTGTCCTGGATTTCCTGGATGTTTTGTGTTAAGAACTTTTTGCATTTTGTGTTTTCTTTGACAGTTGTGTCAAGATTTTCCATGGTATCTTTTGCACCTGAGATTCTCTTTTCTGTCTCTTGTATTCTGTTGGTGATGTTTGCATCTATGACTCCTGATTTCTTTCCTAGGTTTTCTATCTCTAGAGTAGTCTCCCTTTGTGATTTCTTTATTGTTTTTACTTCCATTTTTAGGTCCTGGATGGCTTTATTCAACTCCTTCACCTGTTTGGTTGTGTTCTCTGGTAATTCTTTTCCTCTTTAAGAGCTTATACCTGTTTACCTGTGTTCTCCTCAAATTCGTTGAGAGTGTTATTTATGTCCGTCTTAAAGTCCTCTATCATCATTATTAGAAGTGATTTTAAATCTGAATATTGTTTTCCTGGTGATATGGGGAATTCAGGACTTTCTAGTATGGGAGAACTAGGTTCTAATGATGCCAAGTACCCTGGGTTGCTGATGCTTATGTTCTTTGTGCTTGCCTTTCGCCATCTGGATCTACTTAGTGCTACCTGCCCTGTCTCTGACTGGAGCCTGTCCTTCCTATTACCTTGGTTGTATCAGTACTGTGTGAGGTAGGTGTTACTGCTGGGGTTAGAGCTGGGGCCCAAGATCTACTCATTGCTCAGGCGCAGACAGGAAGGAACCAGTGCTCCAGGCCAGGAGTGAATTCCTGGGTCCTAGTGGGTCCCAGTTACTCCCTGTTTGGGGCGGGTGTTGCCGTCTCCTTACCTAAGATACTGCCCAGGTTAGAGCTCCTGGGAGGCCCACTTCCTCTGGGTTTTGTGAGATTTGGGGCAGAGCTGCTGCCTGGGATCTGCTCTGTGCCTGGACCCAGACTTGAAGGTGAGAAATGTTTTAATTGCCCTCTTGCTTGTGAGAAAATATTTAGATAAGTAATCTGGGCTAGGAATTCTTGTGGGCTTAGAGAACTTTGCAATTGTGGGATGACTCTGGACCCTGACTGTTAGACAACCTTCCTGCCTGCTTGCATTTATAAAAGCTGCCCAAACAATAAAGTTTAAGCACTTGGTCAGACATTCAAACAGGTGCTTCTTCTTTGTGTCTCTTGTCCTATCATTCTTTTGCCCCCTTCCCTAGGGTCTCATCAAATCTCCGCAGGTCAGGGCAGATTAGTACTTTTGTGTATTCTTTAACTGAGGTAGTGCCTATCTTTAAAATTAAGATATGGTTTTAGACAACATCTTAGATAGACAACAGATAGGTGGATTTCTTTCTTGACTCATTCAAACAACTTGCTTTTTGTTTTGTTTTGTTTTGTTTTGTTTTTTGTCTGTTTTGTTTTGTTTTGTTTTGTTTTGTTTTGTTTTGTTTTGTTTTGTTTTTCGAGTCAGGGTTTCTCCATATATCCTTGGCTGTCCTGGAACTCACTCTATAGACCAGGCTGGCCTCGAACTCAGTAATCAGCCTACCTCTGCCTCCCAAGTACTGGGATTAAAGGCATGTGCCACCACTGCTCCACACAACCTGCTTTTTTAATTGTAAAATCATGCTTATTAGTATCAAAA
Organism: Rhabdomys pumilio; assembly: GCA_030674055.1. Classification (NCBI taxonomy): domain Eukaryota; kingdom Metazoa; phylum Chordata; class Mammalia; order Rodentia; family Muridae; genus Rhabdomys; species Rhabdomys pumilio. The sequence continues at coordinate 18,947,335 of JANHMN010000001.1, forward strand.
TGCATGTTAACTGGTGTCATCCCATTGGTTTTTGTGGTGATGTTTATCTTCTCAATGGTACTGTGTATTTTAATTATCATTGTTTCATATTCCTCTCCACAGTCTCTCAGCTATACATATTCTTCTCTTCAGCCCAAAATATTGCTTCCTGTATTTTCCTTAAGTTTGGTTAGTTGAACATAAAAATTTTAAGGTGTTTATATCAGAGAAAGACTTGTTTTCTCCTATAATTATGGCAGAAAATTTTTGCTGGGTATATTAGTCTGGCCTGGTCTTTTAGGACTTGGCATGCACTGTTCTAGGTTCTTCTGACTTTCAAAGTTTCCATTGAGAAACCAGCTATTATCCTGAGGGGTTCTCCTTTCTGTGTGCCTCATCTTTTTTCTCTTGTTGATTTCAATACACTTTTCTCTGTTCTGTATGCTTAGTGTCTTAATGATATGCCATGGGTGTTCTTTTGTAGTCTTGTCTAGTTGGGATCTGTTGGTGGTTCTCTTTGTGAATCTCGGTATGTATATCCTCCCTTAGTTTGGGAACGTTTTCTTCTACAAGCCAAGTGGAAAAATCTGGTCTATGACATTGACTTTAGATCCTTCTCCCCCATCTATGCCTATATTTCAAAGATTTGTTTTCTTTAGTTCTGTTTTGCATGGTGTGCTAGATTTCCTGTATGTTCCTTTTCTATGTTTTTTTTCCACCTCCCCTGCTCATTTTCTCTAAGTTTTCTAACTGTAGATTTAAGTAATGATATTTTATATTCTGCTCTGTCATTCTTCTTGTAATGCTTTCCTCTTTGTTTCCTAGCTGAGTGAATGGGTTTTTCAACTCCATCATTGTTTAGTCTGTCCTGAATCTTTATCCATGTTTCTGTCTCCTTATTGAATTTGGTTCTCAGGCCCTGGATCTTCTTCATTTTTATGAATCTTATGTTTCTTTTTTTGCTTCGACATCACTCAGGCATTTATTTTCCTTACATTATTGTTCTTTAACATTATTAAGCTGTTTCTTCTTTAAATTCCTTAAATTCTTTGGTCAAATTTATCACAGTCCTTTTAAATTCTGTGTCCTGGGGTTCATTTAAGTAATTTTCACTGGCAAACAGTTCTACAGCACTGGTAGGTTGAGAGAGGAGATACTAGCTTGTCTTTCATGTTGTTTGTACTTTTGTGATTAGATCTGAGAGAGTGGACTTCTTTTGTTATTTTAATGTCTAATATGAACAGAGAAGTTTGAGACAAAGAGAGGATGTACAGACAGGTTAGGCCTAGAATTTGAAAAAAGCTTGGAAGAAAAAAAGTCAGGTGACAGAGAGACTTAAATGATTCACAGGATGTGTTTTCTCATTCAAACCTGTGGTGTAGCAATAGACCTGGCTGGACAGAAAGGCTGGATGTGATGTGGAAGGGGCCTGCTGGTTGGAGGATAGCAAGGGTGTGAGGGTGTGTCTTGGTAGAAGCCTAGAGATTGACTCAACTCAGCTCAGGCAGGAGTGATCAGATTATGCTTAGGAACTGGATGTGAGACACTGTCTAAACGTGACATGTTGGGGTGGTTATATGGGGGTGTAGTGTCAGGCAAATTCATGAGCTAGACCCTGGAGAAGGAGAGCATGCTCTATCTGACTGGAGAGATTTGATGTGATATGGAAGGAGCTTCTGAGTTGCTGGTAGGTAAGAGGATCCTGATTAGGGTTAGACTAAACCAAGACACTGGATTTGAGATTTAGGCTAGGTTTGCGGGTTGGGAAGAATCCTTCCTTGGGAAGTTTAGGTAGACTCACCGGACTAGGCCCTGAGAATGTGAGAGATCTAGCTTGGTAGGGAAGTTGGATGCTGAGTGGAAAGAACTTTGTGAGTAGTGGTAGGAAGAATGGGGTGCTGGCTGAATTCTAGAGGTAGTTACAGTGAAGGCAGTGATCATTAGACTAAGCCAGGACACTGAATGTTGGATCAGAGCTGATATGATTGTTTGGGAAATGTATGTGAATGTGGAAAGACACACTAACAAGCTAGATCATGGAAGATGTGAGCTGGACACTGACGTTTTTCAGTTTTAATTTTTAACAAATTTTATTGGAATTGACCAATTATATTGATTAATGTTCATATGTTAACCAAACTTACATTTCAGAGCCCTGTATTTATTAGTAGTACATAAAAATTACTTGGACTTTATTATATTCGTCCTTTAATACTTTAATGTATCTCTTTAACTTAATGAGCCTACCTAAAATTTATCAATGCCATAACTTTTCAAATAATGAGATGATTTTTCACGGTCTATTTTTTCTCCCTTAAATTTTAAATATTTCTTCTCTAATGTTAACATTTAAACTGCTGATTTGTAAAATGGCATATAGGAACTGAAGTGGAAATTTCTAGTTTCATTAGAGACTCAGTTATGTCATGTGATGTTTTTCTGGAAACTGTCTTATGAGACGATGCTGTTGTGGAAGCAAATGCATGGGAGGATGTATTGCTGAGAACAAAAACAAGGTGCTTTTCTAATAGCTGCCTAGGAAAAGCTGCCTTCTTAGCTGATCAGCGCTTGTCATGACTTCTTAGAAAGAAATGCACCAAAGAACTTCTGGTGGTGTTCCAGAAGATTCTTGCTGCTTCTACAGCCTTGGACCAATTGCCAGAACCTTGTGGTTTCTTCCAGATCAAACTGCCATTGATGATTCATGAACTGTGTTTGCCAGTGGATTGAGCTACCACTGCTGATTCGTGTGAGCTGAACTGCTGCTATCTTGACAATGAAGATTGGAGTAACTCCAAAGAACTATTTCTAAACAGGTCCACATCCTCCTTTGCCCTATTAACCTTTCCTTTCCACTACCTCTGGTAAATGGCAGGCTAGAAGAGAGGTTAAAGGATTTAAGTACCCTTATTAAACTAGGTTTTGAAAAATATAAGTCTATCAGGGACAGTCACCAATTTCAATTTTATGGCATAATTAGGTGCTAAACTTGATATTGTAGGTTTTTCTTACTCCATTTTATTTTCTATCAATAAGTGAAGGAAATAATGGTTATCATATAAGTTAACTGGATTATTAAAATGGAAAATAGCCCCAAGTTACTTATTTGGATGATTAGATTAAACAAATGATATGCTGTTTAAAACTAAATTCATATTAATAAACCCATGATTAAGAAAAACTCACAATTCCAATAACAATATTGCATCTAGTTCTACATTAAGAATATAAATTATTTTAAGTCCAAAACAAATATTTTAAAGCCAATCTCAGTATTCTTTTGCAATTATTTGGTATGTATTAACTACAAACATCATCAGTTGCTGCTTTCTTATAATTAATCCACATTAACACAATCACCACATCAAGAACAGATAAAATGATGCATCTCAGCTTGTATTAATTTTCAAGTTCTAAAAGTATAAATTATGTAAGAACTACTTATAACTAAAATTAATGTTCTATTATTTGATTTCTATTATGATATTTTTCATGTGATTAAGAATTATAATTTTGAGGGAGTTCTTTGTTTGTTTTGTTGTTGTTTAGTTTTTTGAGACAGAGGTCTTTTATTTAGCCTTGTAGCCTTGGCTGTCCTGGAACTCACTATGGAAGTCAAGCTGGCTTTGAACTCACAGAGATTCACCTGCCACTGTCTCACAAGTTCTAGTATTAAAGGTGAATGTCACTTCACCATGCTTTTGAGAGGCCTTTTAAATGCCATGATTCCCTAATGTGTTTCTCATCTAAGTGTTCCAGATAAAAATGAATATGGGAACATTAGGCACTCTATGGCTGTCTGGACAACAGGGTCAGCGTCTACTCACTGTCCCAAATGATGACTTTCTAAAGATGGTTGTTTCTCTTTTTCTTTCAAAATTTCCTTCTTTTTTCCTTCTTACCCCTAAAATTGTAAAATTTCAAGGTAATCTAAGAAGTCATTAATTAATTAATTAATCTTCACTTAGGTGAAAAGCACCCTAACCAATAAGAAGTATGGCATCAAATCATTTAAAAAAATGTTTTTTTACAAGTCTCACATGTCTTATAATAATTGATTCTACATATATTCATTGTTTGTTGGTCTCACTGGATTGTATACTCTACATACTGGGATGTTTCTTCTGGTTTTTTTAGAACCTCACAGACTATACCTAAAACTGTTTGCAGTGTAATGTTTCCTGTCTGTGATGGTTATTATTAACTGTCAACATGATAGATCTAGTTTATCCACTGGGTTAATTAAAGTGGGAAGACTCACACTGACTACCAGGCTGATTACAGAGTTAAGAATTAGCATCCATTACACTTGGCTTCCTCACTGTGGATGTGTTTTATCCAGCTGCCTCGAGTCCTGCCAGCAAGACTTCTTTGCTATGGTAGACTGTACCCTTGAATATAAGCCAAATAAGTCATTTTTCCTTAAATTAATTTTATTTTATCAAAGCAAAGAAGAAATAACGAAGATATTTGATTTATTTTGCATGGTAAGATGTCAGCCTTCTTCAGGATACTCTTATTTTCAAGGCAAAAAGAATACGTGGTACCATTTATTTCAGTTTTGCATACTATTTAACAAATTACAACATTTTTGATGACTAAAACAGATAAGTTAACCTATAATTATTAGGATGAGAAGTTTGCGAGTCTCAGCTTGTCTCGCTGTCTGTTTCTCAGAAGACCAAAGCAGAAGCTTCAGGGGACTCTGTTCTTTTAGGAGGGTTCCAGAAGAATACTCATTTCAAGACTCACTCAGATATATTTTTTATCAGATTTGAATTCTTGAATAGGACCCAATTTAATCCTCACTGGCTGTCAGGGTCATTCTTCTCTCTATGTTTTGTTTCTGCCCACCTCTTCCTCAGGTCTGGATTCTCTGTCTCTGCCTCCCATATCTACTGTATACCTCTTGTTAATGCTACTGCCTCTCTCATTTTAAGGAACATGATATTAAATGAGACCACCTGAAAAATCCAGGTAGCCTTCCCTGTTTAATTAGGAGCAAACTATCAGCCATTAATTCACTTTGTAAAATCCCTTTGCCAGGTAAAACTTGACATATTCAGCTTCAGAAATTAAGCAATGCACATGAGAGAGAAGGTCATTTTTTGTCCCCATAAACCAGTGGTCTGAAGAAATCAGTCACTAAACTTTTATAACATTATAAATATTATAATATAACACCAGATCCTCAGATTTGTCCGAACTTTTTCAAGCTCTCTAAGCATCCTACAAGCATACTTTCTGGATCTCTGAAAGTAGCAAAAACAGACATCTGAAAGTGTGTTTTCATTATTTGTTACTGACACAGGTTCACTTCAATTTATATTTAATAAAATCTTATGGCTGCAGTACGGGAACTGTTCAGAAAAGGTGCAATGAGATGGAAAACTGTCTTTCTGAACTTTTTCTCGCACTAAGAAAAGAAAAATCACTGTATAGTTCAAACAGATAGGAATTGTTACAACCTCTGAAAGAATGTACTCTGCAATGAATTTAATTTAATCTTTACAAAGTAACTTGAGTGGAAAACATAGTTCAGAAGGCCATGCTGAACACTGAATTTCATTTATACTAAAATAAAATGGCTAAGAGAACAACTACAATCTCTACTCCATATGCTGTACTGATGTTTGATTTTATGTAACACCATTTTTTCTGCCAAGCAGTGAACGCAATTTTAAAGTTGTCAAAGTCAAAAACAGTTCAGAATACAAATAATCTCTGTGAAATTCAGGTTATATCACAATAGGATCTCAAACTGTATCATTCCCATTTGTTCCAAATGTTTGCTTTCGTCTTCTTTTTTCTTGTTGTATTCTATTTCAGGCAACAAAGATTAGGAACGACGACACTATGTTAACCAAGTAATCGAAGTATTAGAAGTATATGGAGATAACAGTCATATAAAAAGTTTTTCTTGCAGTTAATCTCAATATAGAAGAGCCTAGTTTTCCCGCATATATACACCCATATACTTTTATTGTATGAGTAAATCTATAATTTGTGATTTTCCCTCTCCTGAGAAGAGTTCTGCGCTGAGGTGGCCACACCTCTCCAGGCACAGCAAATCCTTGCAGTTTTCTGCTTTAGCCATTCCACCTTCTCACCTGTGTCTTGACCTACCCAGCCCTTACTAGAGGAGATGCTCCCTTGTTGCAGATCTCCTCAGTTTCCTCAACTTTCTCTCTTGCCCACATTGAGAAATCCCTTCCCTTGTGAGATGATCATTGTCTCCCCTACCTAAAAATGTTCAGTTTTTGCCTCATTTTTTTTTCAGATAATTAATAAGGAACACATGCTTTAGTATATATTTTATATTCGATATTGTTTGTTGATTGATTATGTCATGTACTAGAATTTTAGTTCCATAAAACCGGGAAAAGTTTATACAGTTATAGATACATATTACATATGCTCAGCAGACAATATATACTGACTTGGATGAATAGCTGAGATCACTGGTTAACAAGGGTCACTTACTAAGGATTTCTAAAAGATAACTAAGGATCATTAGTGGTATTTTGTGGGTTTGGGGGTGTTTTTTCCCATTAAAGAAAAATATAAAATACTCTGGGAAATGGACCTATATAAAAATAATTAAGAAAAGAATTCATGAAAAATTAACAAATAAAAATAATCCAAATTAATTTATTTTAATTTTTATTGGTTATTTTATTTATTCGCATTTCAAATGTTATTCCCCTTCCTGGTTTCCCCTCCATGAAGTTACAGAAAAGCAAAGATTTTCATGCTATGTAAAATTCATCACACATACACATAAAACCCAAAGGTATTTAGTAAAATCAGAAACCCGACTATGTGCCTACACTGTCCAAACTAGGAAACAAATAAAATAGGGGTGAAAGTGTGGGGTGTTGAAGGGAGCTCAATGTTTTCAATAAAATAAGAGAATGGTGGAGGGAAACAGAAAACAGACTGTTCGGTATGCTTACAAATGTCAACTCTATCTCCCAAAGATGATAATAAAAAGATGCAAATTTCAAAGTCACATAGTAGTTTGAAATAAAAGAGGGTGATATACTGAGTTCCCACCTTCTCATCAGCAAAAATGAAAAAATAAAGACAGAGGAAAGAAATTTTAATACAACAAAAGGTTCTTCTTCAGAAGGCTATAATTTATAGTCAACTAATATTATTGATTCCAAAATCATTAATCAAAAGTTAAATAGAAGCAAAAGAGTAATTATAAATTACAGCACTAAAGTGGAAGTTTTGAACACTCATTCAAAATAATTAATATGTTAAACAAGATACAAAAATATAAAAAAATCAATTAATAAGCTTACTTTAGGTAATATCTACGGAACTTTGTGCATCATTTTAAACAAAAATGGAGTACTTGCAAATATGCTAAGTATTTAACTGTAGATTAAATAAGAGAAATAAATAAGATAAATTTTCAAAAATAGGATATTTTTGATACCAAAGAGCTATTAATTTACTAATCAGTTATGGAACGACTATTTATTTTGGGATGGTAACATAAGGTTATCTCAGTTGGACAGTTTCTTTCCTAACATGCATACCATCAATTCCCAGCACCACAAAGAGCAAGTACTTGGGAAACTGAGGCAAGAGGAACAGAAGTTCAAGGGCATCCAGAACTATACAGCAAGCTCAAGGCCATTTTCACACACAAAATACCCTGCCTAAAACATATATAAATATAATGATTTTTTTAAAGACTACAAACATATAAAATATGTTAAATATAATTTTAGAAGGAGAGATGGCATAGCAAATTACAATACTTAGAAATGAATGCTACTGAAACACTAAACAAAGAGGAAATAGTAAAGTAAGTACTTAAATAATAGCTGTTGTTATTTTAAGATAGTGAGGCTTTGAAATTGTTTTGAAACTGTTTAAATCAGAACAACATGTAGTTAAAAATGTTTCCCTGTTTTAGTCTTAAAGCCAACCGGGAAGGATCAAAATCTGATAGCCAAGTTTCCTAGCGAAACACCATGAAAGGATCATAAGCTAGTCTCACATGCAATGTTTGTGTGTGGGGATGGGAAGGCAGCCGTGTTGGTGAAGTGCCTGAAGCATGAACATGAGAATGTGAGTTTGACTCACCAGCTCCCATATTGAAATGAAGGTATGGTCACCATGGGACAAGGTAGACCTCAGACTCTCCAGAGCTCACTGCCCAGCCATTTAGACAATGGGTACACATCTAGTCAGAAACCCTGTCAAAAATATAAGGTGAAGACCAAGCAAGGAAGGTATCAAAGATCAACCCCAGTCTTCTACAGACATGTGTATTCTGGACACACATGTACAAATACACATGAGACACACACACAAAAAAAAATATGAAACAAATACATGCATGACATCCTTTGTGAAAATATTGGTTGTGAATTCCAAAACAATAAACACTTTTCTATTAAAAGTGTTTTTAAATTTTGAAAGATATTAAAAATGATAGAATAAAAAAGATTAATAAATTTGATCACATTAAATGAGGATGTTAAGGTATTCAAGAGAGTATTAAGAAAATGAAAGGAGTCATAGAGAAGATACTTTTACAATATGTGTATAAATATAGATATAACCATAATGCAATGCCAGTGAGGTGGCTCATGGGATAAAGGTGATTGATGCCAAGTCTAGTGACCTGAGGTCATACTTGGAACATATATGGTGGAAGGACAGAACTGACTCATGCAAGTTGTCCTCTCACTTCCATACACACACTATGGCACAATCATGTGCCATACACACACACACACACACACATGCACACACACATGCACACACACATGCACACACACATGCACACACACACACACGTATGCACACACACATATTAGTAAATGAATAAATAAGTAAACAAATAAATGTGTTAATTTTTAGAAACATGACATATAAAGAACAATATTAGATCAGTAATAAAAGTAATCTAATAAGTAGTCAACAGATTTGAAGAATTAGTTTACAATAAAAGATTAAATTAAATAGTATACAGAAATTAAACTTTTCTAGCCATAAAGAAAATGCACATGACAAGCTTAAGAAAAGTCAGAAAAGACAAATGAAAGTGACTAACAATACTGTCCTTTGGTAAATCTTGGAACAACTGCAAATCTCACACACTGCTGGTAGAAATGTAATCACTAGATTCATTTGTAAAAAAGTACATTAAGCAAGATCTGTTAAATGAAACATCCACAAAGATTATGACTCAGAAATTCGATTCCAAGTAGTGTAATGAAAGGAAATCTATACTTATTTGTAACATGAAACATGTATAAGAATGCTCACCATAACACTATCCAGCAAAGAAACAAAGCCAATTTCCATCTGCAGTAAAATTGATAAAGAAACTGTAATACATTATTCTACATAGGGTGAGATAAATATCGTTGTTGTTTCAGGAAACAACATGAATTACAGCCTGCAAATTTCAAATCTAAGGGAAAGAAACAAGACAAAGAATAATACAAGCTTCACTCTTCAACTTACACATAAACTGGAAAACAGCAAAAGAAAATCAGTGGTGACAGAGACAAAACAGTACCTACTTTGGGGCAGTGGCGATGACAACATGAAAGTTAGGGGACAGGCTGGAAGTAGGGGGCCATGGTGTGATGCTCCTTCATCTTGACAGTGGTTCACTGAAAGAAACTCATAGATATGTATGGTGATGATTCATATGTTTCTCTACATATACTTTATGTAAAAACTTTTTTGTGTGCTTTGTTTTGTGTGTATGCACATGAGTACATGGGTGTGTACACACATGCACATACCTTTGGAAGTCAGAACAGAACTTTCAGTGTCTTCCTCTGTTGCTCAGGTCTCTCACAGAACTGGAAGTTTTGGCTGGACAGGTTGGCCTGGGAGTTCACAGAGGACTCTTTGCCCCTACCCTCCAATGCTGGAATTATAAGCCACACACAGCTTGAAATGCTTCTTTTAAATTATGGATGATTTGGAGGTTATGGGTTATAATTAATAAGTAATGACACCAAGATGTCCAGTAATATAAATTATGATTTCTATTAATTGTTTTGTAACATACTTACAATAAAATATTACATACAAAATATGATCCCCAAAGTGTTACCAATTGGTAAGATAGATAAATTGAACCTATGTTAGTATAATTTAGCTTTATGTGTGGAAAGAATACTTTTAAAATACACTTTTGATCTCAATATTTCTGCATCTCATTACACTTCCCCTAAATGCACATCTTTCTCAATAAAAACTAAACCACCATTCTATTCTCAACTTGGGGTAATGAACGCTTCTAACAACATGGTGGCATTTTAAGTTATAGGTACTCTAATGTGTTCAGGTAACCAGTGCTGACTCTACAAAGTATTAACCAAAATCAATTTTTATCACTCAAAATCTATTGCAATTAGAGAGCAATGCCAAGGCACTGACACACTAATGGGTCTCAAAATATTTCAAAAAGAATAAGAATTGCAACGTGTGTTAATTGAAACGCAGCTGTGATGAGGATAACAAAGTGGATGGGCTGAGCCTTCCACATGGCTCGCATACAAACTAGCATTCCAGAGGCCACTGAGTTTTAATAAGCACCAGCATTGTCTAGCTGCACTTTGTATTATAATTGCCACACAGTGAACCTATTTTTAAACTTTACAATATCTTTTAATAAAACAGGAATTGTTTGTCTGTTCCAAATATTTGATTTTTAATTGTCTTTTAGAACAGGAGTGTTGCATTTCCAAAAAGGATCCACTCTACGAAGTGAGACTCGCTTGAAAGGACAATCGTATCTGACCTGGTTGAAACAGTCTTGTGTATTCTACCACAACAGCAAGTTACATGAAAATGATTAAGCTAGAATTAGAAGCCAGTTTTCTAATTCCTGGAGTGTTAAATTAACAAGGCAAAGATGATCATCTTGCTAGAAAAGTTGCTATGATTATGCATAAAACATAGAAGCACGCCAAGGGCATCATGAGCCTTGATTTCCTGTCTTCCCCTATTCCCTTAGCTATTTCTTGTGATTTAATAAATGTCCTAATATCAATAACTATGTTTCTTCGACTTAGAATGAATACTCTTATTTCCTCCAAATGCACGCACTTTTTCATTTTTTAAAATTATTCAACTAGTTCAAAATGTATCATCTTCCTTTTTTGCCAACTTGTCCTTCCCTCGTCCTTATTCCCAACTCTGGTTCTACTGTTATATGAGCCAGTGAAAATCCTGATATTTGGGAGTGGTGCTGAACATGTTACTACAGTCTGAATCTTTTAACCATCACCACAGAAGCTGCAACGGATGTACTAGCCAGACACACACACACAGTGTAGCGTTTGGCCAGCAGCACGGACATGCTTCTTTCATAATCAGAAGGGCACCAGAAAGGAACTCTTCAAAACTCTAGAATAGTCTGGGTCTGTGTCTTCCTTCTCTGGACTATAAATGGATGTGGGAGTGTGTTAGCTTCTTTCCTGCTTTCTGACTGGTGTGGCAAACTTGTGTTCACAATGGCCCCTTGTCCAATCTCACTTTTATAGTTTCTCCTACATATCTGCTTAGCTTTCTCTGTCTGCCTCTTCATGCTCTGCAAAACCCAGTAAGCACTGAACAAACATTTCAAACGTTAATAGAAAGCTGATAACTAAAGGACATTCAATGTGGAAAAAAAGATATTTTAATTTTAGCTCTGTCAAAGAAGAGTAAACCTTAGTCAGCAGTTCTCAAGCATGTACACAAATCAGGTGCACACACAGGGCCTCTTAGTGCGTGCACAGTAAGACCTCACCTGTCTTAGTAAATGAGTCAGGATAAGTTAGTAAATGTGTTGATGCTGCTATTCCAGTACCTGCATGGACAAACAAGATTCTTAATTGAAGTCAGGAGGCTACCTAAAATGGCATTCCACAGGGATGCTTCCCCACCACACCAGATTCAAGCTCCCTGTGAGAGACACTCTTCCCATCTATTTCTACAAAAAAAGAAAATTACCACACCAACCAAGGAAGCAGAAACACATGCTATCTGGTCCCAAGGAGACACACCTGACAAGATCTCCAAAGCATTTTTTACTAAGAAACCCACAGCTACCACAGTCTCCTAAAAGCCAAGAAAAGTAACTGAAACCAAGGAACAAAAGTAACTACCCTACAAAGACCAGACCAGATATTAGTGCCTGGAATCACAATCATCCTAAAACCAGATTCTCAGACACCACTGTAAAAACAAAATCAATAATACCCAGGACAATATGTTTCCACTAGAGCCCAGAAACCTTACTACATACAGTGGGCCCTGTGATATGTCATATAGCTGAAACACAAGAAAAGGACCTTAAAATGGCTTTATAAATACAATAGAGGTTCTTAAAGAGGATATGAATAAATCCATTAATGATGTCTATGAAAGCACAAACTGTGGAAGGAAACAAAGAAAACAGTTCAAGAAATGCACTTGGCAATAGAATTAATAACGAAAACCCAAACTCAGGAAAAATTGAAAATCACAATATAAAAAAAAATGGATTGCCTGAAAAAAGAAACACCCAGGATATCTGGGGCACTATGAAAAGATAAAGTCTACAAATAATTGTAAAGAGGGAAGAGAAGAAACCCAGGTAAAATGTGTAGAAAATATTTTCACCAAAATCACAGAAGTAGCCTAACCTAAAGAAGGCAGTGCCTATCAGGGTATAAGAAGCAAAGGTACAGAACACCAAAAACCAGATGGAAAAGAAAGTGTACATGCTACATATTAATCAAATATTTAATGTACAGAACAAAGAAAGATACTTAAAGCTGTAAGGTAAAAGGACCAAGTAACAAAGGCAGACCTATGAGAACAACATCTAGCTTTTCAATGGGGCCTCTAGAAGCTAGAAAGGCCTACATAGATATGGTGCAGACTCTAAGAAACCACAAAGGCCAGTGTAGACTATGAAACCCATCAGGACATTCAATCACAATAGTTTGAGAAAGACAATTCCGTGATAAAAACCAAATTCAAGTAGCATTTATCTACAAATCCAGCCCTACAGAAAGCACTAGACAGAATACTTCAGTCTGAAATGGTTAACCACACTCAAGTTATCAAAAGGAATAAATAATATCAGGCCAGAAGATCAAAGAGGCAGGACCACACCACACCAACAAAATAATGGGAATTAACCAACATTGCCCATTGATATCTCTCAACATCAATAATCTCAATTCCCCAATACAAAGACTCAGACTAACAGAATGCATTTTAAAACAATATTCATCCCTCTGCTCCACCCACATCCTGCAATGACAGCACAATGGCAGTGACATCAAAGAGCATGTGCTGTCCCACAGACATAGTATATTAGATTTCTCCTCACTTTAGCAAATCCCTGAGAAAATAAGTTAAAAGACAAGAATTGCTTGGGCTCAAAGTTTCAGTTCATAGTCATTTGGTTCCATTTTGTTCTATGTCTATAGTGAGGTTGAAAATAAAAAGAAAAGGAAGCACATGTGGCAGAGCAAATTCCTCACCTCATGGTGGCCAAGAGGCCAACAGGGATGGGTGGAAGCATCTGAGGAAGACAAGTACATGGTGAACTACTTCCTCCAGCCTGAACCAAGCTCCCTCTGCTCTATCACTTCCAAACTGTCTGTTCTAATTCTGAATCCACCAACGCATTTCTTCATTAAGTAAGGCAAAAGTCTCATAATCTAGTCACACGCCAATCCCCACCTCTACGTGCAGTTTACTTGAGGGACACTATCTAAACCGACACACTTGATTCCAGTCTAGAGAGGCAAGAGTGAAGGTGGGGAAGATCACATTAAGGAGATCAAAGACTCTGCTATCATCTACAAGAGATTTTTCCAAGTGCTTTTGGCTTTAAATATCCAGCTAACTGAAGGAAAAGAAGAATGGAAGAGAAAATGCCACTAGTCCCATCCCTTCAACTTAAAGGTTGCATCATTTCTATGCAGTTCTATAATTAAGAATGAATCGTGATGCCCCAGCTAAACAACTTAAGGAAGCTCTGGCTGGCATGCTTCCTAGAGACAACTCCTTGCTACTATAGGGAGGAACTGATCTGTAATAGCTGCCCTTGACATTAACAATAATAATAATACTTAAAATCAGACACTCAAACATTTTAACTTTCCTGTAGTTACCATTCTTTGCATGCATACAGGAAACACACAATTGCCTGGCAATTCCTATCACAGTATAAAGACAATTTGATAGCAACCTTTCTCTGTAACACAATATTCCCATAATCTACATGATTGCAGTGGTTTTATCAAGTTCAGTAGTTTCTGCTATGATGACATCTTTATGTCCCTTGAAACTTGTTTTCCAAATGCTTACACTAGAAGGAAGAGTAATATGGGAATTATACATTTGTAAAGGCCAACTCAAAACCTAAAGAGGTTAATGAGTTTCCTGTGAAACTGGTGAATACTGCCCAACTCAGTAAGAATTGTCTTTCTCCAGAGCAGCTGTTCTCTTGGGCAGCACCTAGATATAAGAGCTGGATACAGTTGAGATGCTGTGAGCAGTTGCCTAGCTTCTGTAAGGCACAAGTCTCTGGTAGTAGTCCCTGAACAGAAGAAAAGAGAAGGAGAAGGAGGAAAGACAAGGCCAGTCTCTATTACAGTAAAAATTATTCTACTGTTTCTAGCATCTGACCATGGAAATTATATTTTCTTTGAGGATTAGGTCCTAATCAACTGGGTCATGTAAAGTTTTCTCTTGGTGTCAGATCATAAAGACAAAGATTTAAAAGGCAAGAAGGCTTCAATATGACTTTTTTAGCTTAAGAATGCTGGAAGCCATAAACCTAGCAATACAGACAGCTTTGGGGAACTTAAAGTGGTCTATCAGGTGACAGCCAGTTGGCCCTAAAACTACCAAGGGTGCAATTCAGTCCACAGGCTGAATGACCTCGGAAGTCAACTCTTCCCTAGAACACAGGTTCTGCCACATAAAGAACTGGAAGTATTGGCTCCTGCTGACAGAGAAGGAAAGACCATTATCTGAATACATCCTTGCATATTTACCTAATATTCTCCATATACCAGGCTCTGGAATACAAGGATAAACTGGCTTATCTTCTGCCTGCAAGAAGCTCTCAATGCCTGACACAGATCATTACTGAATAATCCTCTGTTGAATTATGAATTTTAAGTGAAGTATAACATAAAAGCCAATGTGTACCTTACGAAAATATAGTGAGAAATGCCACAATTTGATTATTGTGCCATTACTCTATGCTTAAATAAAATGTTCCAGGAAGAAATTTTATTAAAAATTATCACCACAGAAATGAGAAAGTATTTGTATGCTTTACAAAATACAAGTACTATTCGGTCAACCCGAATTAGACTTAGTAGAGGGAGGGGGCAGGCAGAGTAAATGAAACTTTTAAAAGAGGTCAAGAATTGCAGAGGAAGTGGTCATGAACTCTAGAGGAGGTAGGAGAAAGAATTGGAGACAGAGGGGAAGGGATAGAAATAAAGTAAATGCAGTGTGCTCATATGTGAAATTCCTAAGAATAAATTAATAAATAAAATCCAAGTAATTAAAAACAGTTTTTTTTTAATTTTTTTGTTGTCTTCTGCAACAGCATGCTTTTTTAGCAACCAAGAGAAGTAAAAATTACTAAGCAGATAATACATTCAAATTTGAAGAAATGCCACAGGCCTTTATAGCTAAATTTAGTATAGCTATAAATAAATCTTGAACCACCCTTTGTACATGGTTACTTTTACTTCCCTATGGGTATGGCCTCTTGTGGGTTTATGGTCAATGTACCATGGTTTGTTATTCAGAATCATTACATGAAATCCTTTTTTTCCTCTCTTGGCTATTTGAAGCCATGTTATTAACGGATTTAAGACTAATCTTTAATGTTTTCCTTTAATTTACAGAAACGTTATTATAAATTATAGTTATCTGTTCCGTGCATATTTCTAAAAGTGTGGATTTAAAATTAATTTTAGTTCAGTATGTCTAACATGTTGCTCCTAATTATTCTCTATAATGAACTTGAATAAATAATTTGAATAATTCTGACTATTTTGATTTCTAGATCACTGAAACATTGGTTGGTTTGATTTTGACACCTTAAATTTCTAAGTGAAAAATACACACAATAAATACAAGTCTAGTCTATATTGGTCCTCTTGTGCAATACTGTCTACAACCATCTGAAAAACACAAAAGTCTGGGTGTTTAGTCTTAAGCCCCTTTTCCTTGTGATAAATACAATCTCCTTGGATTACTTACAATCTCAAGGATTTAATAATATTAATATTTAATCATCCCCTTTTTTATATTCAACCCAGACAACTCCCTGAGCTTTGTATGAGCTTCATATATACAAAAATTATTTCAAAGTCAATTAGACCTGAAGAGATGTCTCAACAGTTAAGAGTACATAGTGTTCTTGAATAAGACCTGAGTTCCACTAATAGAACCCTTATTGTGCATCCTATAACTCCTAGCAAAACTAGGCCTAGGGGGATACAACAGCTATACCCATACCCAAACACAGACAGAGATACAATTAAAATAAATCTTCTTTAAAGCCATAGAATCTTGCATTTAATACATGTTTCCCACTGTTATACAGTCTTTTTGCATCTCTTCTACATAATTTTTTTACTTCTCTACCCCTCTGAACTGTAACACAGAGCTCTTTCCTACTAGCTCACTAGCTCCCACTCAAACTCAAGGACTCATTTTATTTAATTGCTATTATTATATGTATGTATACATACCATGCACTGTGACATAGGACTTAGAGGATTCAAACTGTATCTGAGCTTAATGCCTACTCCCTAAAGCCTAGCTTTCATAGTACCAGAAAGATAAATATAATATAACAGATAGCCAAGCTCAGACAGTGTTGCAGCCCGAGCTGCTCCACGTTGAGTGCCAATAATGTTGAGGACCGCACTACCCCATGTTTAGGGGCCAAAATGTCATGGACCACTCTGTCAATGTTGGAACCCGCACTGCCAAAAGCCTTGGGGGCTAAGTTGCTAGAGCCCGCACTGCCTCAAGCAGCTCTGGTCTGCTGGTCGGGTTCAGCAAGAGAGAGAGAGTGAGGACAGACTCGAAGAATGGAGACCAGACAGAGTGTGATTCGATCCTGTTTATTCTTCAGTCTCTCTTCTTCTCTCCAAGTCCCTAGTTCCAAGTCCCTAGCTCCTATCACCTAATTCTAGTTCCAGTTGCTAGTCTCTTTCCCAGTTCCAAGTTCTTTCTTCAAGTGTCTAGTCCCTAGTACTCTTCCAAGTACAAGTGTCTAATCCTAGTTGCCTGTCTCAAGTCTCAAATGCCTACTACTTCTTCTTCCAAGTTCTCTAGTCAAAGTCTCAAGTGTCTAATCCTCTAATGCTTACTGCCAAGTGTCTAATCCTAACTCCAAGTTCTTCCTCCAAGTGCCAAGTGCCTAATACCTAATAATTTCTTCTGTCTGCCTCTCGCCTTTTATATGTCTCACTTCTAAGTCATGCCTCTAAGTCATGCCCTTAAGTCACACCCTTAGGTCTTATCTCTAAATCACACCTTTAAGTCTCGCACACCCAAGGGAAGATCCTGGGTATCTAAAACAAGATGTTATCCGAGTATGCTCAGCTGTTGTAGGCTGTTGTAATCAAGTCTCTTGTCAGGGTATATGGCTCAAGATGGCTGCAAGGATGATAGCCACCTTCTGTTGGCTTCCCACAAGACAGAAAAAAAAAATGCCTCATTCAATATAGCATAGAATAACCTAAATAATAAACAAAGTGGTAGAAGGTAGATATTTAGGACATTAATAGCAATAATTAAAGAAAACACAAGATGTTGGAAAGATCTACTATATTTCCAGATTGACAGGACTAACACTGTAAAATTAACTATATTATCAAATGTAATCCACACATTCAAAACAATTCCCATTAAAATTCCATTAGCGTTCTTTACATAACTAAAAAGAATAATCCTGAAACTCATAAAGAAACACAAAAGGTCACAGATAGGCCAAAAAAATAAACAAAAACAACATTGTCAGAAACATCGCAATTATTAACATCAAAATCACAATGGAAATTGCAGTATGGTGATGGTGATGGTGATGGCATGAAGTAGGCATGTGTACCTGTGTAATACATTAGAGGACCATGAAATGAGCCCACAAGTTATGGACATCTAGGTTTGGGCAATGGTGACAAAAAAGAAAAAATGACAAGAGGCTAGCCCATTCATCAAATGGTGCCGGAAAGGTGAGATCCGGCTGCAGAGGAGTAAATGCAGGGGAAGCACTTCAAACTGCAGGCATAGGTGAGAACAGTCTGAAAAGGATTTCTGTAAAGCAATAAATAAACCCAAGAGCTGCAGAGAAGTTTATGGAGAGGTCTAAACTTTGGGTGTAACTAATTTTAATGCGTTATTGTTTTTAATCTACAAGGTTTTTCTTACAATAAAGCTTATAATTGAAAAAGTGCTAAAAACAGATCACCTCTAATACCCAGTTATATCATTCCTGGACTGATTTGCACATACATTAAAAAGTGAGCATAGTATCTTCCAGCTCCCTGAACTCCAGTCTGTAAGGGGGAGGCTTCTAGTTGAGCACTAGCTCAACTCGTCCATGTCCCATGATGCAAGTTTGTGGTGTGGTGAGCAGCAGGGTCTTACTGTCAGGTCGTGGCAAGTAATCGATAACACTGGCAGTAGCCATAAAGCTACTGGATATCTGTATCATTTAGCCATGACTCAAAAAGATACAACTTGTTCCTGGTGCTGGAAGGAGTTGTGTTACTGTCTCTGCTATTATTTGGTGACTCCCTTTAAACTCTTTTCATATGTGTATTTGCTTTAGGAAGCTTCAACATCAGCAGATTTCCATGTGACTTTTCAAAGGGCCTTTAGTGTTGGTCGCCCCTCACTATTTTCCCTCCTTTAGCCTGCTCTCCCCTCAGCCTCTGTTTAATCCTCTTATTTTAGCTTCCCCATTATGTGTGTATGACAGGAAGAAAGTCTCTTCCTTGGAGACTTTCTCTTCTGTCCATTAGTAGCTATTTAAACTTCATAGATATTCTAGTTGAAGCATACATACATATCTTAAGTTTACAAGCTAACATACAAATACAGAGGAGAACAAACAGCGTTTGTCTTGAGAGGGTTCAGGTAACCTCACTCAAGATGGTTGTTTCTAGCTCCATTTGCTTTCTTAACAGATGAATACTATTTTGTTGTATAAATGTACCACATCTTCATCCTCCATTCATCCAGTCTGTTTCCAATTTCTGGCTATTGTGATAGAGCAACATCATAACCATAGACGAGCAAATATCTCTTTAGTAGAATGTAGAATACTTTATGCCCAAGAGTGTCATAGAGTGGGGAGGTGGGAGTAGGGGGGGTAGGTGGGGGCACATCATCATAGAAGGATGAGGAGGGGGGTGGGAGAGGAGGTTCCTGGATGGTGGGGGTAAGGGGGTAAGGGGATAAAAATTGAAATGTAAATATAATATCCAATAAAAAGTAAAAAATAAAAAACAAGAGTGTCATAGCTGAATTTTTTCTATGCTTAAGTTATTTTTATTAGTTTTGCACTCAACTGATACATCAACTTAAAAAAATGCAAACATATCAATATCATGACACCAATTTTACATTTGTCTTTTACAGTGGAATTGAATTATTTTCTTATATATTAACCTTACTTCCTGTTCACTGCCCCCTCCTGGTCACCCCCTCACAAATCTTCTGCACATTTCCCCCTCCACTTCTCCTCTGGGGGTGGTAGGGGCCCCTTATCATCCCCCCACCCTGGCATGCCAAGTCTGTGAGGCTAGGTACAGAGGTGGTTCCATTAAAGGCTAGATTCACAACCCAAAATAGCTGGATCTTATGACAGATCTATTTTCAGATTTCAAAGTATACTCCACACTTGTTAGTAGCTGTGCCAGTTCACATTTCCACCAGCAATGAACATACCCTATTGGGGAAGGAAAGCATTCATCAGTTTCACCCACCTACAAATGCAGCAAGCTACAGCTGTGACACTGAGTGATGTACCCACTAGTGCAATCGTAGCACAAATTTCACAAGAGCGCCAAACACTTTTCAATTTGATTTAAGGCACAATCCATAAGATGGAACTCATACCTAATAGTGTTAATGAAGCAATACACCTGAGACCAGTCTATATGCCCTAGAGGAAGCATACTGCTATTATTCTGCTAAGTAAACATAACAATATAAAAGTCTCTTAATGTCATATTGCTACACCCATCAGTCAATCCTCATCAGAAAAGCTTCTTCTACTAGTAGACAAAGATTAACATGGAGACAGATAACTGAACAATGTGCAGAGTGAGTGATTTTGAAGCACTCAGATAATACGGATTATCTATCATAGTTTCCTCAAAACTTGGGGACCTATCCTGAAGAAGAAGTGGAAAAAATGTAAGAGCCAGAGGTGGAAGATGACTCCAGGAAAACATCATGTACCAGACACAACAGGACTGATGCACAAATGAACGCATGGAGACTGTGACAACATGCACAAGTCCTCCACAGGCTCAAGTAAGATAAAATCCCAGTGTGAAGAAAAGGAAATGAACACAAATACAACCTAAATGAAAAGCTGCTTTCAATGGATTCTGGAAGAGGGACAATCAATTTTTTCAGTTAATTGACACTGAATTTATCAACCACACTCCAGGACAAACCTTGTTCTCAGGAGTAGTTTGCCAATACAAAACAGATTCCATATTACTCTGTGTGTATTTTTGGTTGGTTAGCTGGATGGATGGATGGATGGATGGATAGATGGATGGTTGATTCATTGGTTTGGTTTGCTTTTAATTTTTTTGCTTTTTTTAAGAAAAATAATATGAAGATGGGTGGGTCAAAAGTGGGAAGAATTTTGGAGTTGGAAGAGGGGAAAGAATATGATCAAAATATATTCCCAGGAAATATTTTAAATATATATTTAAAATATATATTTTAAAAACAGTAATCTGCACAAAATTAATATGTGGATAATTTTAACTATAATCTATTCTTAGTAAAAATCATTCTCAACTTGTGTATAATTAAGAAGCATTTAAAATATGTTTTAGAGAATCTAAAAAAACAAACATAATTTTAAGATTGAAAAGGTAGTGAAATTAGTTCATGTTTTATAATAAACATATTCCAAAAGTTGATCTTATCATTTTTTTCTCTAGTCAGAATTACCAGGCATTCAAATAGCTCAGAAGCATTCCTGGAAGCTATAGAGGGAAAAAAAAAATCACTCCATGTTTATAGCAATCTGTTAACAGCACTCAATGTGAGGGAAGAGCCACATTTGGACAAGCTTTATGGTACTTTGGGAACTAGAATATTACAAGTCACTGAGAAAATAGAAGAAATAATTAGTTTTCACACTACAGTGATTTTTATATCAAAGGTATTACTTATGTTTATTAAAAGAGTTAAAAAAAACAGCCAGCTTCATAGAATATGTTCAATTAACTTCTAGGATAAATTATATTTGTTTCTTAGAATAATTTCCTTTGGGAATCCGATGCAGAAATGACAATGTTATCTTCCTGAGAAATGATCTATACTTGCACCGTAAAGTCAGTCAGTACCTGATTGGTTTAAACAATGACTATTATCTTACACGCATTGCGCTACTCTGATAACCACTCAGTCAAACAGTGGGTCTCTACAAATAAGTATACCTTCAAGTTTCAAGGTTTTTCATCATTCAAAAATTTGAGACTAAAACTGGCCAAGGAATCTTCATTCTCCCTCCTCTTCTCCAATTCAAATCCCCCAGTCTTATCCCTGTCTGTGTAGCAGACCACCTGCATACACAGGTCTCTTCCCCTTTCCCCCATCCCCAGGGGATCACTCTCTTGCTACCGTCTTCCTCCATCACCCCATTCCTTTCTCTCTGTCACTAATTCCCAAAGGCACTTCCTGGAAAACCACTAACCACATTCACCAAGGAATATGGTAGGCCATATTCATCCTCCTTCCTGTCCTCCAATTCTCATCCTGTCTGGAGCAAAAGTCTGCTATAGAGAGGGGGTTCTAGCAGATCCTGGTGGCACACCCAACTTTACTCCCTCCTGTGAGCCCTCTTGGCTTCTCCCCTGCTAGATCATTCCCATTCTTACCTGTCAGCTCTCAATACATAAAACAAGACTTACCTGGGACCCACAGTGGTCAGAGTGGAAACATCTCAGAGCCTTTCCCTACTAGGCAACCCACAGCCTCCCCACTCTCTTAAGAACCAGAGAAGGCAACAGAAACTAAAATATGAACCACCCAACAGTGACAAAACCAGATATCTGCACCTAAAATTCCAGTCATCAAAGATCCAAAATCCTAGACACCAGGCTAAAACCACAATCAATTACAGCTAGGGCAACATGTCTCCACTGTATCCCAGCAACCCTACTACAGACAGCCCTGATAAATGTAGTCTACCTGAAACCCAAGACAAGGACTTCAAAAGTCCTTATAAAGGTCTTTAAAAAGGATAAGAAAAATCTATTAATGAAATCTAAGAAAATGCAAACAGTGGAAGGAAATGAGTAAAACAGTTCAAGACATAAAAGTGGAAATAGAATCAATAAAGAAACCCAAACTAACCAAAATCTGAAAAATAAAATTCTGTTACATGCATAACAGTGTATATTAAGTGAATGTTAGCTGCTTAGTCAATAACAAAGCTACAATCCATATAACTAAAGGAGTTAGGCATGAAGTAAGGGTCTGAGGAGGGATGGATAATCTGAGGAAGGTAAAAATAGAATAGATAGATGATAAGGGTACTGAAAAGAGACTCTCCGTGGGTAAGGACACTTGCCATCAAACCTGATGTCTTAGTTTGGGTTTTATTGCTGTGAACAGACTGAGGTTGCACCAATGGCCTTCCAGGGCCTCTCACAATGCCAAGCCTCAACTGCTTTCCATGATGCCTTCTTGCCTTCAAAACCAGTACCACCTGGGTGATTCTTACCAGTTAGCAAGTCCAGCTACAGCACAAAGTACATCCTTGCCTATCTCTAGAACACAGCTTCTTTGTGCTCTCAGAAAACAATTTCCAGAAAATTTCACTTCACTGATGCTGGTTTCTTCTTAATCACCACTAAATGTCTAGCTCCAGCTAACTAGCCTTAATTGTACAAGTAACCCCTTCTATTCTTGTCTCTAAAGCTAGTGCCACATGATCAAAGCTACTGAGTTCTGCAGCTTCCTGGGGTTGGAACCAAGTTTTCCCCCACCCCTTTTCCTATTACATCATCCCAGCTCTCTGTTTTCCAACTCCTTCATTGCCTAAGCTTGGCTGTCCTAGAACTTGCTCTATAGACCGACCTTGAATCAGAGATCTACATGCCTCTATCTTCTGAATGCTGGGACTGAAAGGGTGTACCACCATGCCTGGAAGATCTTTAAGTTCTGGGTTGTAGTACCTTCCAGATATAGTCAAGTTGACAAACAAGAATATCCATCACAATCCATCGCTTGTCAATTTGACACATAATCATATCTCCTTATTTCCAAATGAAAGCAATAACCAAGTCATAATAGTGCTTAGATACAACTACCTCTTGTTCAAGTGCAAACAAACAAACAATAAGCTCAGTTGGGTGGAATCTTGCCCTGAGGTCACCACTCCATTAATCTGTTTATCTCCTTGAACACTGGATTCAGCTCCATACTGCTTCCTGCTGCCCCTTTAATACTTGAAACATACACTTTATATTTAACCTTTCCCTTCTTGATTCCTTTCATCATAATGTTCTTCATAAGAGTGACCTTCAGCAACCACACAATAAAATTTATACCAGGCTGTTTAGAGATTTCCTTTACTAATACAATTAATCTAAATCTCTTCATCTTAGCCTCAGGCAGACTCTTTGGACAAGGACAAAAAGCAGTCACATTTTTCACCAAAATACCATAAAAACAGTCTCTGAACCACATACTAACATTCTCCTCTGAAACCTCTTGAGCCAGACTCCCATGGTTCAAATCTCCCTCAATACCAGTATCTTGCATATTTCTACTAAGATTGCCCAGTAAGTCACACTAAAAGCATTCCACTACTTTCTGAATCCAAAGTTCCAAAACCCAGATTCTTCCAAACAACATCATGGTTAGGTCTATCAGAGCAATACCACAGTCCCTGGTACCAACTTCTAAGTGCTTTTACCTGTTGAACCATCTTGCTGACCTGAGCAACTATTTTTAAGTTGATGAAGAAAAAGAAAAACAAACTTTCTAACAAGCCTTAGGTAGTCAGTCACTCAAAGGTTATTTTTCTCATAACATGATGTGACAGGACTCTTTTCGACTCTAAAGCCCTGGTCCTCTTTCTGTCTTTGACCTTCCCCCATAGCCTTTACAATATGTGCCTGTCTGCCTGCACCATCCTTTCCTGGCTGTCATCTATTTCTCCATGTGTCTCGTTCACTCAGTAGGTATATATTGTACCTGAAACTGAGCTGAGGAACAAGGGCTCTTGTCTTTTGTTTGCTGTGTACTGATGCCTAACACACACCCACATATACAAGACTCTTAGAATGCAAATGAAATCAGTGAACAAATGAATTAAATCTATCTTTTTGATGAGATTTCCCAATCTTATAAAATATATAGCATTTCTACATATTTGTAGAACTCTACTCAAGTTGATATTCAAATGACCTGAAGCTCGCATTTCATTTATGAAATTAAACATTTTAATTTCCATTTGATAACTGTCATCAGCAATTCTGAAATTATGAGCATCTCATCTGGGTAAGTTTAGAAATAAAATTCTGGGTCAGACATCATACATATTTGAAACACTCTTTCTACCTGTCCTTTAGGAATGCAAATAGCAAGTTACACACCCACCTTTGAGCAGGAGTCTCTAACTTTCCACTCTCAACAGTGTCTTCACCACCTATTTTCTCTTTAAAATTCTAAGCTTTCTCTCCAGTCAATGTTCCAAAGCAGGTCGATATAAGAGGTAAAGTAATATTTAAGTACTTTTCCACTTAGCAATTTCACATTACCTGAGCTGAATCAATCACAAAATCATTTACATACCTATGAATTAAAACTTGGAGTAATAAAAGGAGATTGCTTTATAATGTGATACACCTCATTTAATAATTTCTTCATTAAGTGGTTCTAATGTGTTTTTATTGGTTACACAACATTTAATGGAATACAGCATACTGATTGCAAATATACTCTTTCCCTGTTTAATTTGGACTAACGAGAATGAGTTTTATCTTTCTTAAATATATGCACTTTGAGAAAAGGCTTCCTTTGTAATTAAGACAAAACCCTTCCATATCTGTTAAAATTCTAAAGCCATTTAAAGTAAATACATGGCAATAAAATGCTGAGTCAAGATACATATTTTATAAATCTGTGAATCTTATAATTATTCATATGTTTATCAACTTCTGTTCTTTATTTTTACTTATACATATAAAAAGCCAAGAAATTAATTTTAAGTTGTAATTTTATTAAGAGTTAAAAGATAATAATATATTTTCTTTAATTCTATAAAGTAAACTCCTCGAAATAATATCATAACAAATAACAAACATGTATAACACACTCTAAAACTCAAATAGTCTTACACTTTCATTTTTATTTATAGCATAGTACTATAAAATAATTTGTTATATAATGAGTTTTAGATTTAACATGAAAAAGTCCTTTCTATAGATATTAAAGTAAAACAATGGTCTAGGGAGGTGACTGCAGTTAAGAGCATTTTTTGCTCTCGAAGAGGACCTGGGTTCAAGTCCCAGCACCCACATCCATTGGCTCACAACTGCATGTAACTCCAGCCCCAGGGAATCTGATGCCATCCTCTGGCCTCTAGAGGTACCAGGCACATGCCTGGTGGATATACTTACATGGAGGCACTTATTCATATATATAAAATAAGAATAAATATTTTTAAATTAATAAAGAAAACTACCAATGGCTAAATAGCAAGCAGAGTAAACATTTTGCTACTTTATTTCTAACAAGTGGGTGATATGAAAGGACACCATTCATAAGACAAGCACCAACGCATACAAACTGAACTAGTCTCACTAAACTTCACTGAAAAATAGTCATTCTTTTTTGAAAGGGATCAGATACATTTGTGTCTGGCAAAATTTAAAGCTATTAACTGCAAGCAGAAATGTGGTGTTCACAACAGAAAACTCATGATCATGATGATATATCATGATGAGATAGATAGATAGATGATAGATAGATAGATAGATAGATAGATAGATAGATAGATAGATGATAGATTCACGCACATATATCAAACAAAACAAAGAATCTTTTATCATTCTAATCAATTTGGAAGCACCACCTCTCCCAGCTAAGATTTTAAGTTTGATTTAGACCTGAAAGTTGACAATGTAAGGGTGGTACAATAGCTCAGGAAGAAAGGAAAAAAGAAAGGAAGGAAGGAAGGAAGAAAGGAAGGAAGGAAGGAAGGGAGATAGGGAGGTAGGGAGGTAGGGAGGGAAGAAGGATGGACAGATGGACAGAAAAAAGGAAGGAAGAAAAAAGGAAAGAAGGAAGGACAGACAGATGGATGAATGAAAGGAAGGAAGGACAGATGGACAGGAGGAAGAGAGAGCAAGAGAGAAAGAACATTTACATTTCAACATAAAGTATATCTGAGTCATTCTGTCACTTATTTGACAGTTTGTCATCTTCTCTTTTAGTTTCTCACTAAAAACTCTAGAAAAAGAAAGTTTCTTAGGTTGCTTCACCATTTTCCTTTATGTTATCCGAAGATCCAGTACAAATTGCTCACATCACGACAAAACATTTGCTGCCATTCCTGTTGTGTGCCTGGCCTTGAGATATATGTGTATATAAATGTATGTGTGTATCCAGTAAACTGACAAAGCTGACCACTGGGACTGTTCTCTTACTGTTTGAAAATATTCAAAAACAAAACATTTGCTGCGGTTCCTGTTGTCTGCCTGGCCTTGAGATATGTGTGTGTGTGTGTGTGTGTGTGTGTGTGTGTGTGTGTGTGTGTGTGTATCCAGTAAACTGACAAAGCTGACCACTGGGACTGTTTTTTTGCTGTTGGAAAATATTCAAGTAGCTTATGTAGCTGAGGTATGTTTCTTCTACTATACTGATTCCTCCAAATGAGGGGAAAGTACTTTTCTCCTTTAATAACTTTTAATGTGTTAAGAGTTCTGAGTTTTTCCCAAATAGAATGCCAGATGAATATATTATCTTAGGTAAAACCGATAAAATGTCTTTGGAATAATTAGGAAATGTAACACCTTGGAAAAATTTTACACTTGGAAATCAAAAGTCTTCCACTTTTCTGTATTCCCTGTGTTTATCTTCGGAGGGCGAGCCTACGCGCTTGTATGACTATCACTGTGAATGTGCTGCGATCATCTACTCATATGGAGCATGCGACTTCCCAAAGCCTCAAAGAGCAGTGAGCCTTACCTGGCCCGTCAGCAATTTTTCCCAGGCACCGAGGAGCTGCACTCAGGAAAGAGGAATGCCTTTTCTTAGCCACCATACTACGAGGTGGCATGTACCTATGTTTAATTTGGGTCATTTCATATGATTTCTGAACATCATAGCGGCCAGGAGCTGGAAGACTCTAGAAAAAAATGTAAAGGATAACCATAAATGTACTGTATATAAAAGATATCCAGGTACAAATTGGATAAATTCCACACTCAGAAAAGCTGGGTCCTCAGGTAATGCTATGTCCAATTTTCTGAGGAACCACCAGACTGACATCCAGAGTGGTTGCAAAATCTTGCAATCCCACCTTCACATGTAACCAGATACACTGAAACTAATAGAAGAGAAGGTGGGGAAGAACCTTGAGTACTTGGGCACAGGGGAAAACTTCCTGAACAGAACAACTATGGCGTATGCTCTAAGATCAAGAATTGACAAATGGGACCTCATAAAATTGCAAAGCTTCTGTAAGGCAAAGAACACTGTCAATAGGACAAAATGGCAACCAACATATTGGAAAAAGATCATTACCAATCCCACATTCAATAAAGGGCTAACATCCAATATATACAAAGAACTCAAGAAATTAGATTCCAGATAGCCAAATAACCCTATTAAAAATGGGGTACACAGTTAAACAAAGCTACCTTTAGAATACAATTATAATTCATCATCCAAAATTAAGGTAAACAGAATCAAGAAATGTAAGGTTAGAATATTTTCAAGAGTAGGACTCACGACATTGGTCAGATGCTCATCTACAACTTTAATGATGAATGCTGAATTCTATACAGGGATCCGAACAATGAGTGTGTGTTTTCATCAGCCGCAAAGCTGTCCCTGCCTCACTGTTCTAACTTACTCTACAAAATGAGGCTGATTCTTTCATTTTTAATAGGCTCCAATTAAGTTGGAAAGACCCTGCTCCAATCACTTAATGTTTTAAATGGTATGCAGCTACATTTGCATTTTAATCAACATGAACCACATATTAATTATAAGAATAATTCTAAACTAAAATACAAATGTCATGTACTAGGTGCATAATTAATGCCTTGAAATATTATCTAATTATCTCAATGAAAACTTTAGAAAGAATTCCACACATATTATTTTGCATGCTGTATTATCTTGAAATCTAGTCACTTACCTTATACATGAGAAACCAAAACATTTTGGGGATGGAGGGATGGCTCAGTGATTAAGAGCAATTGAAGCTCTGCCAAAGGACCTAAGTTCAAGCCCTGGGACCTGCACGATGGCTTGTAACCATCTGCAACTCCAGTTTGAGGGAATTCGAAACTGACTTTTGGCCTTCCTAGGGAGTAGGCACGCATGTGGTACACAGATATATGTAAAAACAAATACCCATACACATAAAGACTAATAATGAATCACTTAAACGGTCTATGTTTTTAATGATTTAGTGAGACACAACAAAGTGTTTGGTTGAGTGTGGGGTTCAAGTGTCAGTTGCTTGCTGTGTGACCCTACAATAACCACTCAGTTTTTGTGATCCTCCGTCTATTTCATGAAGTGAAAGCTAATTATTTATATCATGAGATTAGTACAAGTATAAAACAGGTCTAAAAGATAAAAAAAAAAAGAAAAGAAAAAGAAAACTGGTACTTGACTATGAAAGTATGTGAATGTAATTGTATTATTCTAGAAAAACTAATTTCAATGCAAGTTAAAACACAAAGCTAACCAATCAGGGTTCAGACTACTAGGCAATTTTCTTTGTGTTTTTTTTTTTCCACAGAAGAAAAAATTAAGTTCTACTGCCCTGACAACTTCCTCCCTGCTTGCTGATTGATCTTCCTTACCTCATCCTACTTATGTCTACTTTGTGTTGAGTCCAAACAGGATTTGTTAAGTGCGATCCCAAGATGATGATTGCTGTAGCTGACATGGAACTCTGTGTGACAGCAGGAATGGACGTTATTCTAACACTTCCTGTCCTGAATAAGCACCGTGGCAGGGGAGAAAGTGCAATGTAGATAAGAGCATCCCCACGTGGTCTTTTATACTGCACAGGAGACAGGGCAGAAACATGAAGAATGGACAGAATGGACAGTCCTCAGGTCTTTCACTTTTGTCCTGTCTCCAGTGTCTTAGTGTCACTCATAGTGTTGTGATATAATATCCTGACTCAAAAACACGAATACACACACACACACACACACACACACACACACACACACACACACACAACACATCCTTAAGGAGAACTAGTTTATTCAGAGTACAGTTCGAGATAACTGTTGTCATTGCTAGAAACTACTGTGGGAACCTGAGGCAACTAGTCACATCCAGTCAAGAAGAGACAGAAGAAATGAATGCAAGGTTGCCAGTGCTCAGCTCACTCCACACTTTTTACTCAGTCAAGGGTCCAGCCCAGGACACAGTGACAACCACAAGAAAGGTGTGTCTTCCTGCTTCTATTAACCCAGTTAAGAAATTGTCACAGACACACAATAGGCAATACTAGTCTAGACAATTCTTTATTGAGATTTTCTTCCCAAGTGATTCTAGTTGCATCAAATTGAAAAAACTCACCATCATAACCAGTATTTGAACCCTGTTCATATATATAAATATAAATAATATAAATATATACACACATACACACACATATATATATATACATGTGCAGTAGAATCTTCTTCTCAACACAAAAGCTAAAAATATCTGATTCTCATTTTTCTGATCTCATTTTCTTTTAAAACTAGGGCATGAATTTAGGTCATAGGCTTAAACGCTAGCTTTTCAAAGAAACAGAGAACATTAGCATTTCATTCCAGTGAGGAGATCAGCAGAACTAGTGGGTGCTCATCCCAGGAACAACAGACAGAAGCAGAAGAAATGAGAGATCCAAGAGGTCTGATGAAATGAAGCATATATTTAAACGCAGAGCAAGGACAAGTCAGAGCTGCCTGACTTCCTCATCCAGAAGGCAAGGACCCTCCGCAACACTCATCTGCTTGATGTCTGCAGAATCCTTAGCACAGCATGCTAAGGTTAGTGACACATCTGCCATCATTGTCACAGTCTTCAGTCGGATGACCCTGGATGAAACCCTCAGTGATATCCCCACACATATCAGAAAAGAGATGCTGGCAGGGCATTGATAGGGAAACCTTCTAATACATTAATTTACCCACCCCCTCAACCCTCAAAAAAGGATAACTCAGAGGAGGTAAGTTGGTAAGCAGAATCCCAGGAGGTTAAAGTCACTGCCTCCACCCACCTTGCAGGAGAGTGAGTCCACCTGTTGGTATAAAATCCAAATCACTTCATAAACTTTTCATTCAATACTCTCCAGCGGAAAGCCTGTGGAAAATTCCTCATATTCAGAACCGTAAAATTTGCTCACTTTACAACCTCAGGTGCCACTTCCTGCCGCATCCAAAATCAGAATGTTCTAATTCCAGTGTTTGCTGGACTTTGACATATGAAATTCCCTGTCTGTCCTGTCCTCAGTGTCTGAAGGTGTACATGGGCTCTAATTTTCCAACACCGCCACAACACTGACTTAACTATGAAAACCCTCAGCCCAGATAACAAATTCAATGAGCATCTGATCCATGAGTTATTGTTCATGCTGTAACAAATCAGAAACAAACACTGGACCTGATTTTTAGCAACAGAGTGATATATACATGTATATGTGTATGTATGTGTGTGCATGAATGTATGTATGTATACCTGTGCTCATGGACTGCTCTAGTGATTTCTTCTGGTAGCTTTATAAAATGAATTAACAAGGTTAATCTCAAAAAATACACATGGGGCATCTTCTTCAACCCAGTAAGAATTCAAGGCCCTCAGAATCCCACAGTGACAATCATCTCACTCTCCTCTGAAATGGACTGAAATGACTTCGGACAAATTTAGCTGGTTAACACCAGGATGGACAGGCTTGCCACAAGTTGCACGCTGAGAAACTGGCCACCAGGACACATGCACTGGAAATTGTTACGGAGCCTCTTTTGACCTAGGATTGCAACCTTCAAGCATTTTCAGGCTGGGTCAGCCACAGGGACCTGTGGATCCCAGAGATGTAGTGTTAGTGGCATCAGGGAAACCTCAGGGGAAATGCACACCATAGGACTGCTTTTTTATCCATCTGAACATATTGTATCAGCCATTTCAGCCCATCTAATGGCAGCTGCCAAACAGAAAAGAAGTATTTCATGACTGACATTTGTTCTTGTGATATTTCCTGTTTTCTCTTGAAATATAGAGCTACAAAATGGCCTATAAGATTCCAACTTCTAAACTGCACCCTACCTAATTAGTGAAGTATAGTAAATGCACCTTGACTTGTGAGTTTACTTCCTGATGTAGTTATGTCAGTATTCACTTTACCTATGTGTGCAGCTGCGCATTTGCAAATAAAATTAGATTGTTCTGGTAAATTTAACCTTTGAAAAATACTGCCAGAGACTATTTATTTCTGAATTGCTTTTCATCTGAACACTTGTGTATCAACTTTTAACACTGGTAACATTTTAATCCTTGTTTAAGGTTATGGGAGAGTTGCAAAGACAAGGGGATTTTATGCACCAAACTCAAGAAGAGAAGGAGTACTTCTGAGCGAGCCAAGATTTCAGGTTGTTTGCTCCTCTATAGGCATTTACTAGGTCTCAGCAAAGGCCAGAGTGGCTTTGTCAAGGATTAAACTAAGGGAAAGTGGAATTAGCAGAGCTTTCCAAGGTCACTTAGACAAGAATACAAGAATAAAGTCAGGGAAGCTAAAACCACAGCTGATGCTTACTGTGGAGCATATGAAAATTCACAACAGAAAAAAAAAGACTGAGGTCTGAAAAGCAGAGAGTATTTCTCCTACAGCTAAGTGGTTCTCAGGATCCACATTATAGAAAAAGTCAAATAGATACTTTGAAGCTGGCTAGCTTTGTGTCAACTTGACATGATCTAGAGTCATTTAGAAAAAGGGACTCTCTGTTGAGAAAATGCCTCCATAAGACTGGTCTATAGGCAACTCTGTAGTGAATTCTCTTAATTAGTGATTGACATAGGAGTGTCCAGCCCACTGTGGTTCATGCTACCCCTTGGACAGTGGTCCTGGGTACTGAAGGCAGATGAACAAGCCATAAGAGCAAGCAAGCAAGCAGCAGTCATCATCGATGCCCTCTGCTTCAGTTCCTACCTCCTGGTTCTTGCCTTGAGTTCCTGCCCTGACTTTTAATGGACAACAAGCTGTAATAAACCCTTCCCTCTCCAGGTTGATTTTGGTCGTGTTCTTTCACTACTATGGAAACTTTTATTAAGACAGATACTAACCTCTTCCTACTGTGGGATCCAGAGCACTTGCTTAGGAGTTCCGGTGGTTTGAATAGGAATGGCCCCCATAAACTCATACATTCAAATACTTAGTCATTAGGGAAGTGTGTCACTTGAGGTTTGGCTTTGGTGTTTCAAATGCTCAAACCAGTGTCTCTGCCTTTCCTGTTTCTGGTGATAGTTCTCGTACATATCATGTTTTATCTTTAACTATGATCTACATTAAAGCTGACTTTATGCTATTGTACAATGTGTAATTTATTCCAGCTGCTCTTTCATGGCTAGGGGATTTATTAAAAATAGTTCAAGATTTCAGGCTAAGATTTCATCCTAAGTGTCCCAAATACATAATTATAAAAGGCAATTAAAAAAAAAACTCTTTGACAAAAGTTTGTCATATTGTGAAGTGACTTAAAAAGACTTCCAGCTTTCAACGAAAGCTCTCAATCAAAATCTTTACTCAAATATATACAGTGAAAACTGTGTAGGTCATAAATATCCTGAAGTACGTTTGAATATGCAAAAGGCTTTGATTAAAGCAATTTACCAGTACACTTATCCACATTGCTTAATTGAGGCTTTATACAGAAGACATTCAGATGATAATCAGATCATCTTTGTTAAACACATTACAGATTGTAATTAAGAACATGCTGTCCTTGCTTTCTTTCAGCATGTCTAATATTCATCACGGTAAACACACATCTGTGGAGATGTATGAATTTGAAAACAGTATATCTTACTTTAGACGATGAAAACATTTAAAGACAGAAATGCAATTGTATTGTTAATAATAAACAATAGGCAAAAAACAAAACCCTGGCTTCATTTTGCATTTTCTCTTAGTACAGGAGATAATAGGTTATATAATTATCTGGTTTTATTAAAGAAACTAGAACTGTGTGCTATCACATGACACATAAGCCTGAGGGGGGGGGACAAAAAATGCCACAGACAGAAGAAATGATGTGATAAAACACATTAATTCACCCCCCTCCCCGGCACCCTACCCCTCTTTGAGCCCTCTGGGCCAAGCCAAGCTGCTCTGTACAGCTGCAGCTGGCTATCCCACAGGGACCTCCATTCTCTTGCCACTTTTCCTCCAGTCTTCATCGGAGCTGAGGCTCCTGAAATATACAGGCATGTGGGTCCTAGTATACAGACCTGCATGTTCTGAACCATATAGCCTGACGATAACTGTGCAAGACTTGAAAGTGGAAATAGAAGCAATAAAGAAAACAGAAATTGAGGGAATCTTGGAGATGGAAAACCTAGAGAGGAGAACAGGAACAATAGATGCCAGCATCATCAACAGAATACAGGAGACTGAAGAGAAAAATCTCAGGTGTAGAAGACACAACAGAAGAAATTCATAAATCAGTCAAAGCAAATGTTAAATACAAAAAGATTCCTGGCATAAAACATCCAGGAAATCTGGGATACCATGAAAAGACCTAACCTAAGAAGAATAGGAATAGAAGAAGGTGAAGAGTACCAGCTCTGAGGCCCAGAAAATGTTCTCAACAAAATCACAGAAGAAAACTTTTCCAACCTAAAGAAAAAGATGCCTATAAACACACAAGAAGTCTATACAACACCAATTAGACTGAATTGACAAAGAAAATATTCCCACCACATAATCAAAATACAAAATCTACAGAACAAGAAAAGACTATTTAAAGTGGCAAGAGGAAAAGACCAGGTAATATAAAAAGGCAGGCTTATCAGAATTACACCTGACTTCTTAACAGAGACTCCTTATTTATAATAGCCAGGAGCTGGAAACAACCCAGATATCCCTCAACAAAAGAATAAATACAAAAAAAAATGTGGTACATTTACTCAGCTATTAAAAACAATGACAATGAAATTCACAGGCAAATGGATGGAATTAGAAAATATCATCCTAAGTGACGTAACTCACAATACAAAAGAACACACATGGTATGTACTCTTTATTAGTGGCTAGCAGCCCAAAAGCTCTGAATATCCATAATACAACCCACAAACCATATAAGGCTTAAGAAGAAGGAAGGCCAAAATGTAGATGCTTAAATTATACATAGAAGAGGGAAGAAAATAATCACAGGAGATGGAGGGAGAGATCTGGGAGAGAGGAAGGAGGGGAGGGGAAAAATGGGCAGAATCAGGTATAGGAAGGGACAGGAGAAAAGTACAGAGGGTCAGGAAATTGAATAGAAATGTGTAGCAGTGGGAGATGGGAAACTGGGGTTACTAACTAGAAACTCCCAGATGCTAGGGAAACAAAAGTCTCCCAGGGCCCAATAGGGATGACATTAGTGAAAATACCCAACAAAGGGGACATAGAACCTGTAGAGACCACCTCCAATAGATAGGCATGACCCCCAGTTAAGGTATAGGGCCACCTATGCATCTCAGAATTTTTAACCGAGAACTGTTCCTGTCTAAATAAAATGCAGGGACAAAAAACAGAGCAGAGACTGAAGGAAAAACCATCCAGAGTCCACCCCACATAGGAATTCATCCCATATACAGACACCAAACTCTGACACTATTGTTGATTCCAGGAACCTCTTGCTGACAGGAGCCTGGTATGGCTGTCTCCTGAGACGTTCTGCCAGCACCTGACTAAAACAGATGCAGATACTCACAGTCAATCATTGGACAGAGCCCGGGGACCCCAATGGAAGAGAGAGTAAGGACTGCAGGAGGTGAAGGGGATTGCGACCCTATAGGAAAAACAACAATATCAACCAACCAGACTCCCCAGAGCTCCCAGGAACTAAACTACCAGCCAACAACGAGTATACATGGAGGGATCCATGGTTCCATCTGCATATGCAGCAGAAGTTGGCCTTATCTGGCATCAACAGGAGGGGAGGCCCTTGGTGCTGTGGAGGCTTGATGCCCCAGCATAGGCGGATGCTAGAGCAGTGGGGTGGGAGTAGGTGAGTAGGTGAAGGAGCACCCTCATAGAGGCAAAGAGGAAGGGAGATGAGATGAGGGGTTTGTGGGGGGGAGGGGAATTGGGAAGTGGGATATCATTTGAAATGTAAACAAATAAAATGATTAATAAAAAATAGAAATTCTAAAAGCTAGAAAAGCTCATCTTCATAGCTTTTAGAGTTGTAATATCTTGGAACCTCTAAACAACAACAGGTGCCAACCTAGACTACTATATTCAGCAAAACTCAGTCACCATTGATGAAAAAAACAAGATGTTTCAAGACAAATTCAAATTCAAACAATATCTATCTGCAACCCAGCCCTATACAGGAAATACTTGAAGGAAAACTCCAACTCAAGAAAAAAAACTACATCCAAGAAAATGTAGGAAATAAGTAATTTCAACAAAATTTATATCAAAAAAAGGAACACACACATGTGCACATGCAAACATACAAACACCACCAACATCAAAATAACAGTAAATAACAATCACTAGTCATTATTATCTCTCAACATCAAGGGACTCAATTCCCCAATAAAAACGCACAGGCTTACAGAATAGACACAAAACAGGATCCTTCATTCTGCTGCATACAAGAAACATACCTC
Source organism: Rhabdomys pumilio (assembly GCA_030674055.1). NCBI lineage: Eukaryota > Metazoa > Chordata > Mammalia > Rodentia > Muridae > Rhabdomys > Rhabdomys pumilio. The sequence goes on from JANHMN010000001.1 coordinate 18,983,656, forward strand.
AAAAAAAAAAGCCATTACCTCAGAGTAAAGGGATGAAAAAAAATGTTTTCCAAGCAAATAGACCCAAGAAGCAACCTGGAGTAGCCATTCTAATATCTAATAAAGTAGACTTTCAACCAAAATTAATCAAAAACTGCATAGTATTGGTACAGAAACAGATATGTTGATCAATGAGATTGAAACTAAGACCCAGAAATAAACTCATATACCTCTGTACACATGATTTTGATGGAGAAGTGAAAAACACAAAATGGAAAAAAAGAAAGAGTCTTTAACAAATGGTTCTGGTCTAACTGGATGTCTACATGTAAATGAATGAAAATAAATCCATATTTATCAACCTGCACAGAACTCAAGTCCAAGTGGTTGTAGGACCTCAACATAAAACCAGATACACTAACTCTCATAGAAGAGAAAGTGGGAAATACCCTTGAACATATTGGAATAGACAATTTCCTGAAGAGAACGTCAATGGCTCAGGTTTTAAGATCAACAATTGATAAATGGGACCATGTGAAACTGCAAAGTTTCTGTAAGGCAAAGGATAGGACAGCATACATGTCCAGAAAGGATCTTCACCAACCCTACATCTGACAGAGGGCTAATTCCAAAATCTACAAAGAACTCAAGAAGTTAGATACCAACAACCCAAATAACCCAATTAAATAATGGGGTACAGAGCTAAACAGAATTTTCAACAGAGGAAACTCAAATGACCAATGACTGAGAAGCACTTTAAAAACTGCAAATTCCTTAGTCATCAGGGAAATGCAAATCAAAACAACTCTGAGGTTCTATCTTGCACCCATCAAAATAGCTAAGATAAAACACGCAAGAGATACCCCATGCTGGAGAGGATATGGAGCAAGGGGAACACTTCTTCATTGCTGGTGGGAGTAAACTTGTACAACCATGTTGGAAATCAATTTAGTAGTTTCTTGGGAAACTGGGAATAGGTCTACCTCAAGACTCTGCTCCTGGGCCAAGATACCATTCTTGGACATATACCCAAAAGATGCTCCAACATCCCTCAAAGACACTTGCTCAAATTTGTTCATAGCAGCTTTATTCATAATAGCCAGGAATTGGAAACAACCTAGATGTCCCTTAATTAAAGAATGGACTTTTAAAAATGAGGTACTTCTACACAACAGAATGCTATTCAGCTATTAAAAACAAAGACATTATGAATTTTGCAGGCAAATGCATGGAACTTGAGACTCATCCTGAGTGAAGTACCCAGCCCCAAAAGGACATGCATGGTATGTATTCACTTATAAGTGGATATTAGCCATAAAATACAGGTACTATGTGACACTCCACAGACCCAAAGTAACTAAACAAGAAGGAGGGTACAAATGAGAAAGGTTGAATCTCATATAAATAAAGTAGTCAAAAGATGCAGATGGAAGGAGGGAACTGGGAGGTAGATGAGATGAGGAGGGAAATGGAGGTGAGGGGTTCAGGATCAGGTGAAGGGAACAAGAGGAGAGATGGCCAGATGACCATAAAAATGAATGGAAATCTGCAACTGATAGTGATGAAAAGGTGGCAGGGGGCATCTCCAAGACTAGACAGAGACCTGGGATAAGGGAAGTGCCCAAGGATCAGTGGGGGTGATCTTAGCTGTGACTCACAACACTGGGGATATGGAATCTGAAGAGGCCACCTCCTGTACCCAGGCAGGAATGCTAGTGAAATGATAGACACATCAACCTACCCACAAAACTTTCAACCAAAAATTTATCTTGTCCATAAAAAATGCAGGCATGGGGGATAGAGCAAAGACTGAGGAAATGGTTAATCAATAACTCTCCCAAATTGAGACTCATCGTATGGGCAAGCACCAATCCCTGACACTATTAATGATAGTCTGTTATGCTTGCAGACATGTTGTCCTCTGAGAAGCTCCATCCAGCAGCTGACTCAGACAGATACAGACACCCACAACCAAACAGTGGATAGAGCTTAGGGAGTCTTACGGAAGAATATAAGAAAGTATTAAGGGCCCAGAAGTATAGGACTCCACAGGAAGACTAACACAGTCAACTAACCCGGATCCTTGGGGCTCTCAGAGTCTGAACCACCAACCAAAGAACATACACAGGCTGGACCTAGGCCTCCCCGCTCATGTGTAGCAAATGTGCAGCTTGGTCTTCATGTGGGTCCTGAACAACTGGAGTGGGGGCTGTCCCAAAAGCTGTTGCCTGTATGTGGGATATGTTCTACTAGCTGGGATGCCTTTTCTGGCCTCGAAGTGCCAGGGTAGGTGCTTCCTCTCCCAATTAGGCCCCCACCCTCTAAGAGAAGGAGGGAGGAAGGATTGTGAGAGGGGTGACCAGAAAGGAGGCAAGATGTAAAATGAATAAGGAAATAACTAAATTAAAAAAACAAACAAACAAAAACAAAAAAACATTGATTCTACTTGGTTTCTCCAGCATGGGCATTTCAGCTTTCCAACTGTCCAACAAGCTACTCCTCCTCATCTGTTTGTAGTAGTGATTTCTTCTTTGGCCAGACCTAACAATACAAAGCTGACCTTTCACTCCTTGTGTTTCTCCCATGTAAAATCATTTAGATGATAACCCTTATATCTCTTTTACCTAATACCATCCTTTTAACACAAGAAGATCCTGATAATGAGGTAAAGCACTACTTCACAACTATAATCACTAAATATTTCTTGAATGATCAGCATGATTAAAGAAAATGTTTATGTATAAAACATGAAAGGAATATTTAAAGAAGCAAATGGGTGGCTCGGCAGGCACTTGCAAGTTATCATCTAATCTTTATACATGTGTCATGGCATACATACCCATATACACACATAATAAATTGATAAATAGATACATACATACATACATACATACATACATACATACATACATAGGATGGATAGATAGATAGATACATACATACATACATACAATAGATACATATGATTGATTGATAGATGATAGATAGATAGATAGATAGATAGATAGATAGATAGATAAGATTTATAAAACTTTTTGTATTTTAAACATGAAGCCAACCTTCTAGAAATTCTTATGATCCTCTACTCTTTATAGGAAAATGTTTCAGAAAACCTTTCCTTAAAATCTTTTCTCCTGCTTGTTTAAAAACAGATTTGCATAAAACTTCAACTCAAGTGGAATCTCTCATGAAGCATTTTGAACACCCTAGCTCTCTAGCCAAAAAATACTATTACTTATTGTTTATACAAATATATATACATAAAAATATATTAAACAAATATATTTATTATATTATTTATTATTTTACTTGTCAGAATGAGGACAATGAAAAGATAAGTTTCTGAATAGGATACAAAGTTTTCTCAAAAAAATCTATGCTACATTTATGCTACAAACATAGATGTTTACATCTATGTAAACACCAAGAAATCATTGTTCTCTTTCCTGAAACTCCAAGTAAGGACCTCCAACATTAGAGGCTCTAACAGCACTTAGCATCTTGGCTTTTCCAAGTTTCCCACATTCAGATTGTGATCCTCGTACTCAGAATCTCAAGATACTGTCCACAGCTCTTTTCACAACAGTTTCAGGTTCGAAAGAAAAAGGGAAATGTCAAAAGCAAAGAAGATATTTTACTATATCTTCATGAACTGACACGAAATTCACTCAAACTTTTCTGGAGGTCCCATCTAGAAAAGTTTGCTTTCTTTGTTTAAAAACATGCCAAGTAAGTACCATCTGCTGCAGGGGAATGAGTGGAGTAGTTGTTCTACCTTGGTTCCTTGTTCTCACAGACACAGTATGGAGTTTTCATAGCTAGAAGGAAAAGAACGGATGTGGGCTAATGACCTACAGCTATCAGAAGAGTTCTACGCCTTTAGGGTTATTAGAACAGCAAAACTCAACTTGCTTTTGATACTCATCAGGATATTGAACATCTTGGCAAAACTTTTCCCATAAGGCTGACTGACTTTATTCTCAGTTCTGTGTGTGCCTGGAGGGGCTGGGGATGGTACTTGTATGCACATGTGTGTGGAGGCCAGAGGTCTATGTCATCCTTCACATTGACTGTTGAGACAAGCCCTTTGCTGAGCGCAATGCTCAGTCATTTGATGAGACTGACTGGCAATCCATAGCAAGCTGCAGGGATTCTACTAAGCACTGAGATTACAAGGGCCTACCTTGTTTTCTACATGGTTTCTAGGATCCAGAACTTAGTAACCATACTTGTACAATGTGCACTCTCCCAACTGACTCAGTCCTAGAGACCCTATTCTCTCGTTCTTGCTTATCATTTAGGTCTTACCTGTCATATGCTCTCAGAAATCACAGATCTTACATTTTTACTTGGAATAAATAACAAATTTTGATCATTTTGTTTAATAAAACCCATCACATATATTCATAAATTATACATATAAGAATATACACATAGAAACATACATGTAGAGATAAACACATAGGGGTATGTACATAGCTATACAAATAGGAGTGTACATGTAGGTCTATGTACATGGAGTATTCATATAGGGATAAATACATTGGGGATATATAGTCTTTATTGGAAAAGTATCCACTTAGCTCATCACTATATCTTCAAAGAAGATAATTGTCCCTGTAAATACTAATCAATAAATTTTAACCAGTAAGTAAACACATGAGTTAATGAATGAGTCTATAGCAACATGGCACTCATATTTAACCTTGTTCCCTAGTCCCCTATGATGGCAGGCCACTAATTCTTGAAAGCACTTTACACACATTCACACACACACAGTGCATAAACGCCTTGCCTGTAAACAACCTCATATTGAATGTATGTTCAGTTGCTGTTCTCCCTAACAAGGTTCCTGTTTTCAGCACAGGTTAATACAATGTTGACTTCAGCAGCTAAGGACAAGAATGGAGAGATCCAATCAGGCTTCCCTCAGAGATTAACTCCAAAGAGACATTATACTGAGTCTCTAGGTAGTAAAATCTGATTAACAGTTGATGAAAGATCCATTTTCTTCTCTTTAATTTCATAGAGTAGATTTTTATTTTTGATTACTGCATTTTCATAACTGCCTTTAACATTGGCTTTATAGAAAAGAATGACCATGAGTGATCTATACAGTCTTCTTCCTCAAATACACTAATCTTACTGAACAAAAACTGAAAGCAGATATCACTAACTAGAGAAAAAGTTTTCTTTTACCTCAGAAGTTGTTTCTTTTATAACATGTAGTGTGATAGGAAGAAAATGACTATAAAAGAGACATAATTATCTCAGAATTGGTTGGACAGATTCAGACACTATAATCATCCTGCTAAATTTAGATGTAAATTTTGAGTGTGATTTGTGAGGAATGTACAGATTTAAATATACAAGGTTAGTATTCATTAACTCTGTGGAAAATATTTACAAGTAAGATGTCAGAAATTTGTTTTATTCAAACTTTTTAGAACCCATATGAACCCTACTTTTATGTACAAATGTCCAGGATGGCAAGAGCTACTTTTATATGAAATACTATAGAACTCTAAATCAAAATCCCTAGATTATATTAACAACCTGATTTTCAGAATTAGGACAGTTCTGGAAACCTCACCAGTCTGTGACTACCATGTCAGTCATGAGGTACATAGGAGCTGCTTCTCTGTCTTCAGTGAGATACGCTATGGAAGCATACAATTTGGAAGCTGCCTGAACCATGGTAACAATGATCCTCATTGGGTTTTGCAAGTTTTAAATAAATTGCAATCCTATTAAATACTTCAGAAATAATTTTGGTTATATCTACACAGAGGAGAGATGTTGGCAAGAAAGAATAACCATGCTGGAGGAGAAAAGAGAGAGAGTTGAAAAGGATGTTGGGACCACAGACAATGTATATTGTCTGCACACAGAGAGATAGGAAACTATTATGTTAACAGTCTCTGATAAATAACAGTTTTTCAAATTATTGGCTGACATATGTTGCACATCCTTTTTTTAAAGATGTATTTATTTATTATTTATATGAGTGCACTGTAGTTGTCTTTAGAAACATCAGAAGATGGCATCAGACTCCATTATTGATGGTTGTGAGCCACCATGTGGTTGCTGGAATTAAACTCAGAACCCTTGGAAAAGCAGTCAGTGTTCTTAACCACTGAGCTATCTCTCCAGCCACCACAGGTTGCACATCTCAATAGGGAAGGATAAATTATACTTTTGAACCCCTCTGTCCATAAAACTATCTTTAGACAAATGAAATGCAATTTCAATACTCCATCTTCTTTGAGACATAAGCAGTGTTTATACAGAACACTATACAACTCCATAAAGGTGACATAGAATTAGTATCAAATTTAATAGTACATCTATCATCAAATTTGATAGTACATTCCCCAGTGACACAACTGTTTGTTTAAAATACAGGTACCAGCTAAGCTGAACTAAACCTGGAAACTCCAGAAAAGACTATACTATTGTGATGGCTATTCTTGTTTTCAACTTGACTATAACTGAAATGAACTACAATCCAGAAATGGAGGGGACAGCTGTAATCTGGATCATGATGTAGGAAGACAACGTACCTTTGACCCACATCTTGAGGCTAGAAGACACAAGGTTTTGGTCCAGATCATGAGATGGAATTACACACCCTTTTAATCTAGGTCTTGAAGCCAGATTATACACACCTTTAATTGAGATCTTGAGGCACACCTTTAATCTGGACCAAACCTTATGCTAGAAGCTTATATAGGGACAATAGAAGAAGGAATGTTTCGTTCATTCTTTACTTGTTTGCCTTCACTGTGCCAGCACATCCATTCCTTTGCTGGCATTGGATCCTATTTCTTTGAGATTCCAGATTAAACAGAAAACCAGCTGAGGCACCCAGACTACTAGATCTTGGTCTTTCCATTCATAGCTGGCTTTTGTTGAATTAGTTATAATTCAGCCTGTATGTCATTCCAACAAATTTCATATACATACATACATATATACATACATACATACATACATACATACATATGTGTATGTGATGTGTATGTGCATGTGCATGTGCATGTGCATGTGTATGTGTATGTATATGTGTCGGGAGCTGACTTTTAGCAGAAAGTGGCTAGAAAGTAATTATCAGCTTTGCAGCCATCCTGAGCCATATTTCCTGACATGAGACTTTTTTTTCAACAGCCTACAACAGCTGAGCACACTCTGATAAAAATCTTGTTTATCCCACATATCTTGTTTTGCTGTTTACTGCCCCCAGCTGCAAGGCGCACATGGTATCCATGCCTCCAAGGCATGCAGTGCACGTGCTATCCACGTGCTATCCATGTCATGCATACCTGCAAGGCTTACGTCATATCCACTCCTGCAAGGCACGTGGTATCCACTTGCCTACAAGGCACATGGCAAAAGCCTATAAATACCCCATTTTCTCTTCAATGAGAGACAATAAGGGAGACAATAAGGGAGACAATAAATGAGACTTGATCAGAACCTCTGTCTTATCTCCATTCTTCACGTCTCTTCCCCTTTATCCCCACTCTCTCTCTTACTAGACCCTGACCTGCAGACTGAAGTGGCAGAGCGGTCCGGGACATTTTGGGCCCCAAGAGTGGGGCAGAGCGGGTCGCAACATATATGTATACGTATACGTATACGTATGCGTATGCGTATGCATATGTATATGTATAAATAATGAAGTACTGGAAAGAAATGTAGAAGACATACAATCTTGCCTCCATTTTCTTGAGTACAGATGCAGTGGTGGCAGATGGAGCTCGCCCTGTATTCTGGAGAAATGTGATTATAAAATCCACAGAAGGGCTCCACAAGGATAGATAGATAGATAGATAGATAGATAGATAGATAGATAGATAGATAGATAGATGAGAGAGAGAGAGACAGAGAGAGAGAGAGAGAGAGAGAGAGAGAGAGAGAGAGAGAGAAAGAAAGTCATTGTATAAATTCTGTGACTCTAGAAAACCCTGAGTAACACAACTACCTGACATATTCATTGCATTGTAAACTTTCATGCTTGGAGCCCCACATCTGAAGTCCTGTTTCCTGTGTTATAGCTAGGGCCTTCCCTCTATTCCTAGAAGCTGTGCATGCCTTTCCATGCAGCTTCTCCATCTTCTGAGCAGCAGCCAGCCATGGAGTCTTTTACTTTTCATTTCTCTGACTTCTCCCACCCAGAGAAAATACCTGTTACTAATGACTTAGGGAATTAACTGGGCCCATCAGGATATCAGGAATAAACTCTCTCTTTTATCATCAATTGGGGCATTTACAGATGAGCAAGATCAAATGGTCAGCAGACTGTATTTATATACTTCTCTCTCTCTCCCTCTCTCTCTCTCTCTCTCTCTCTCTCTCTGTGTGTGTGTGTGTGTGTGTGTGTGTGTGTGTGTGTGTGTGTAAAACAATAATAAAGAAAAATGGACCATAGCAGTGGCCACAAATTGAAGACAGAAAGCAGGAGGTGAGCAGAGAAAGAGCTCGGGGAAGAAGGGGAGAAATTATATAAATCACATGAGACTCTTTTAAAATTAAAATAAATAATTTTAAAAGCTCAATAGTGCCATGTTGTAATTTAACCAGGACAATGGTGTTTCATCACAGTCACAGATTCAGAAGTTAGGATCAGCACCTTCAGGAGACATTTAGATATTTGTGACAAGAATACTGTTCACAAGATGAGAGGCATCATGTTATTAATAGTCCATATATCTTTCAGAAAGGTTCATGCCGAATAACTGAGACAAACCATCTAAGCATGCCACTTAAAATGGGTTTATAAATGTTAAGATAGTATATTATGCTTTAAATACCTGAATGAAATATGCATTAGAAGTCTGTTGTCACATAAAGTTATACTGCCAAACTCTTCTGATTATGAACAAGATGAAATTTGAGAGTATAAAAATATTGTAGGTGGCAATGAGGTACTGGGGAGAAATGTAGAAGACATACAATCTTGCCTCCATTTTCTTGAGTACAGATGCAATGGTGGCAGATGGAGCTGGCCCTGTATTCTGGGGAAATGTGATTATAAAATCCACAGAAGGGCTCCACAAGGACATTATTTTGGATTCTGGAATAATTGGGTTAGTGGGACAGCTCAGGAGATAAAGGTGCCTGCTGTACAAGCCTGACAACATCAGTTCAGTCCTCCAAACCCACCTGCAGGTAGAAGGAGTGCACACATGATAATAAGAGGGTTTCTGTTTTTTACACACAAATATGCTTATAAATCTGCAGGTGCAGCATGAAAATGACAACAGGCTGTCCTAACAGAGTTGTTGTACTTGGCTATGGAGAAGAGGGACAAAAACATATAGACATTTAACTGTGTAGCCTTTTAGTTTTTCATATTTAATTAATCACTATATTTTAAGTGAAAGGATGTTTTAACCTTTTTTTTACACATCCCAATTGCTGCCTCCCCTAGTTTCCCTTGTACAAAATCCATTGTTCCCCTATCCTTCCTCTCCTTCTCCTCTGAGAGGGTGCCCCACCCCCCAATACCCTCCCACCCTTGCATATCAAGTCTCTGCAGGGCTAGGCACATCCTCTCCAAATGACCAAACAAGGCAGCACTGTTGGGGACAGATTCCCAGACAAGCGACAGCTTTAGAGATAGCCCCTGCTTCAGCTACTAGGGGGCCCACATGGAGACAGAGCTGCCCAACTGCTATATATACACTGGAAGCCTGGGTCTAGTGTATGTTCTTTGATTGGTGGCTCAGTCTCTGAGTGCTCCAAGATGTCCAGGTTAGTTGACTCTGTTGATCTTCCTGTGGAGTTCCTGTCCAGTTGAAGGCCTTCAATCCTCCCCCAACTCTTCCATAAAAGTCCCTGACCTCCTTTCAATGTTTGCCTGTCGGTATCTGTATGTTTCACTCAGTTGCTGAGTGAAGCCTCTCAGAGAACAGTTATGTTAGGCTCCTGTCTGCAAGCATAACAGAGTATCAATAACAGTGTTAGGGATTGGTGCTTGCCCATGGCATGGGTCTCAAATTTGGCTAGTTATTGGTTGGCTAATCCCTCAGTCTCTGCTCCATCTTTGTCCCTGCATTTCTTTTGGGTCAAAAATTTTGTGGGTAGGTTAGTGTCCTTATCCCTCCTCTGAGAGTCCTTGTTGGTTACAGGAGGTGGCCTCTTCCAGTTTCATATCCCCACTGTTATTCTTTCCAGCTAACATCACCTGGAATGATACCTGGAAGCCTCCCCATCCCAGATCTTTGGCATGTCCTAGAGATAACCCCATATCACTATTCACTGCAGCTGAAGATTTCCATTTATTCTTCTGGCCCTCTGGCCTTCCTGTCTCTCCCCACACCTGATCCTAATCCCCCATTCCCTCTCCAACCCAGTTCCCTCCATCTCAGTGTCTCCTATGTAACTGAAATGTTGATCAATGGAATTGAATTGAAGACCCAGAAATAAACCCACACACTTATGGACAGTTATTTTTGTTTAACAAAGAAGCTGAAACCATACAGTGGCAAAAAAGAAAGCGTCTTTAACAAATGGTGCTGGTCTAACTGGATGTCTCCATGTAGAAGAATGCAAACAGATTCATATGTATTACCCTGCACAAAACTCAAGTCCAAGTGGATCAAAGACCTCAACATAAAACCAGATACGCTAATCCTCATAGAAGAGAAAGTGAGAAATAGCCTCAAATGCATTGGCACAGGGGAAATTTTCTGGAACAGAACACCAATTGCCCATGCTCTTAGATCAACAATTGACAAATGGGACCTCAAAAAAACTGAAAAAGCTTCTATAAGGCAAAAGACACTGCCAATAGGACAAAATGTAGCTTACAGATTGACCAAAGGTCTTCACAAACCCTATATCTGTCAGAGGCCTAATATCCAAAATATACAAAGAACTCAAGCTAGACTCCAAAAAACTAAATAATCTAAGTGAAAAATGGGGTACAGAGCTAAAAAGAAAATTCTTAATAAAGAAATTTCAAATGGCCGAGAAGCACTTAAAGAATTGTTCAACATCTTTAGTCATCAAGAAAATGCAAATCAAAAACTATCCTGAAATTCCACCTTACATAAATCAGAATGACTAAAATCAAAAACTCAAAAGGCAGCCCATGCTGGGGAGGATGGGAGCACTCCTCCATTGCTGTTGGGAGTGCAAACTTATACAACTGCTCTGGAAATAAATCTTGTGGTAAAGCAGAAACTTCTGGTTTCTTTGAAAAGCCAGTTATGTCAAATCATGTTTTGTTGGGCACACAGGTGCAAGGATGTTTTACTAAAGCAGACATGTGAAAGAACATGTGATGTTTAGAAAAATATAAACATGAATCCACAGACATTGGGAGCAGGAGCACTGGTCTGTTTTGCTCTGCCTCACTATTATCCGCTGACAGCAGGCACGTATTGGTCCACCTTACATTGCTTTGCTGAGCTTCAGTGATGGTGACTTGATAGAAACCTGCCAAAGAACTTCTTGTGAGGGTCCTGTGGCTTCTTGTCACTTTCTCAGACCCAAGCTGGTTGGTAAGCCTCACAGTCTCTTCTGGATTGAACTGTCCTTTCCAATTCCTGTGTGGTGTCTACTAAGAAGACTGGTCCGCTGCTGCTGATTCATGAGTGGTCATTGCTGAATAGACTGGGCTGCCACTGCTCTTCCTGTTGCTGTTTTGCTAGTAGATTGTACTGCTGATATCCTGACAATGAATATTGGACTCACCCACAAAGAACTACTTCTAGACAGGTCTATTTCCCCATGTACTAACTTTTTTTTCCATCATCTCTGGTGGGTGTTGGGCTAGAGGAGAAGTTGAACCTTTATTAAAGCAGGTTTAGAAAAAAACTTATGCCTACATGGTAGTTTCCCAGAAAATTGGAAATAGTTCTACCCAAAGACCCAGCTATACTACTACTGTACATATACCCAAAAGATGCTTCCCCATAAAACAAGGACACTTGCTCCGCTATGTTCATGGCAGCTTTATTTTTAATAGTCAGAAACTGGAAACAACCCAGATGTCCCTCAACTGAAGAATGGAGGCAGAAATGAAGTTAATTTACATACTGGGATACTATTGAGCTATAAAACAAAACAAAACAAACAAACAAACAAACAAAGACATCATGGTATGTACTGACTGATAAGTGGATCTTAGCCATAAAGTACATGATACCCATGATACACCCCCCAAAAACCCAAAGAAGCTAAATAAAAGTGTTTCTTAATTTAGATTCTGAGATTATTTTCCTCAAACAAAAACATAAAATAGTTATTCTTTTATAGAAGTATGTTTTTAAGTTAATGCTTTCTTATGTTAATATGTCCTTATTAAAGACAATAAGTTGTTCTTGCATATTCCCATGCCTTCTATGTCTAAATCACATGAGATTACTGAGGTGCATTGTTCAGTAGCTCTCCAGATCTGTTAGAGTGTGCTCCCTATTTTTGAATGTCTGTGTTTTCAACACAGCAGTGTGTGGGCATTATCCCATTGTCTGTGGCTTGTGTTTGGTACTGAAAATTATGCTGTTAAAGATAGTTACTCTTTGGTGCCTATGACAGAGACTATGGATTTTCTCATTTGCATGGTTTTCAACCTCCTTCTGCTCTGCCTTGCCGTATTTTAGAAGCTGTAAAGCTGAAAACTATTTTTCACGAAAACTGTCACTGCTAGTGATCCAAGGATGATTTGTTTTTGTTATTCAAATACAGTTGTGGAAGTCTGGATATGGAACCGAATTATGTAAAACAGGAGGCTGGACATGACGAATTCCTTACTGAAGAAAATGTATTCAAGGCAGTGTGAGTCAAAATGACAGCTTAGGCAGAAGAAAACAACTCGGGCATGCAGCTTGCTCATCAAACAGGAGCAGAGAGGTTCTGGGGCCAGTAGCTTTCAGTTGCAACTTCCCATTCCAACATAAATCCCAAGTGCACATGAGCGGCACAGTTCCTGTGGCAGCCAGGTAGTGAAGTGCCACTTTGTGTGTATTGCCAAACAGCAGACTACTTGCTTATTGATCTAGTTAATGTTGCCACAAGTGACTAACTGACATTAAAAGTCACTTCCGTTTAAATTGTGTAATTTTTTCCCCTAAAACTATGCATAGCCTGTCTCTGCTGCTTTTGTTGAATAATCTACTTTTCCTTTGGGATATTAATATTTCACTTTCATGCATTTCAATATATTTTTTTGCTTATCTTCCTTAGGATTTGTTTCAGCTTTCTGAATCTGAGATTTTATATTTTTCACTTGTATTGGAGGAAAAAAAATATCAGCCATGACCTCCTTATTTTCTTCCCCAGATTCTCTCAGTTAAGAGCTTATGGAGCTCCTTTTGAATGTAGCCTTGAGGTTCTGTCTTTTCTCCTAATGTTTCTACTGCATTTACAACTGGTTATCTCCTTAGTACATCTTCAGAAATCTCTCAAGTCTCTTCCAGTACATTACTCACTTTATCAGTTTAGTTATTAGCAAAACATGACACCTGAAAGTTTTTAGCACTTTCCCAACACATAAGAGTCTGCACTCCAGGGCTAAGACAGTAACTCAACTAAGCACCAAATGCCCAAGACCTTTCTGTTTTCCCACAGCCAAGTTAAAAGGAGGTTCACTCTTACAATGGCTATCTGATAGCAAAATGAGTACCCCACTTCATTCCTGATTGTTTTGGGGGAACATAAATCCTAAATTAATTAAAAGAAAACATTTTTTTAATTTATTTAACAGTTGCAGACAGAGAAGATGGCTTAGCTGGTAAAATGCTTACTGTCCAGACATGAGCACCTAAGTTCAGGTCACCAGCACCTATGTAAAGCCATGGTCTTAGGGTACATATCTGTAACTCTAGCACTGGGGTGGGATGGGGCAGAGGAAACGAGCAGAACCACAGAACTCGTTGGTCAGCCAGACTGGCCAAATTGATGTGATGGAAGTTTAGTGAGAAACTATGTCTCAAAAAATGAAGCAGACAGTGAACAAGGAAGATACAGAAACCGCAAGCCAACACATGCACACACGCATGCACACACACACACAAATTTATGCATGCCTCCTCCCACACACAAAAGCTCTTAAGTGAAATCAGGAAGACAATAAGGGATATGAAAGAAAAATTCAATAAACAAAAATGCTTTAAAATTTCACTTGAAATTTTGGAAATGAAAGTTCAACAAGTCGAAATTAAAGCTCAATTGAAAGCCTCATACACCTAAAATACAAGGCAGATTATCAGGACTCGAAGAAAAAGGACACAAATTAAAACATTCAGACAAGAATAACAAAAAAAGGAAGCTTAGACAGGACATACAAGACTGATGAATCATCATTAAAAGGCCAGAATGTGTAAGTGACAACTAGAGGACAATAAAGAGGGAGGAGCTACAGGCACAGAAAACATCACAATAAGGAAATAGGGAAAAGATAAGTCACATGAAACAGGCAAACATGGACATATATGAGGCCTTTAGAATGACATCTTAGAAGGGAATTTCCCATATTGTATTATAGTTAAAATTTTGCATATTAAAAAAAAAGAATACTGAATGTGCTAAGACAAAAATTCCAAGTAAGATGTAAAAGAAAATTCTTCAGAATAGTAACTTCCTTAGCAGAAATTCTGACACTCAGGAAGGCATGAAACTATAACTTCCAGTCCCTAAGAGATCAAATAAATGTAAGCCTATATTACTTGCTATGCTGAAAAGGTAATAGTTTGTAATTGAAGAATACATAAGGCCTTCCATGAAACACAGAAACTATGGAAAGTCATATCCACAAGCCAGCACTGTAGAACAACTTAAAGGAATCCTACACACAGGAGAGAAAGAGAAACACAACCATGGGGATGTATATGTGAAAAATGCAGAGAGAAAGAATCTTTCATCACAAAAACATTAAAATGACAGAAATTATTACATCATTCTCAAAAATACTTCTGAATGATAATGGTGTCAGTTTTTTTAATTAAAAACAACAAACAAAGCAGATTCATGTTAAACAAACAACAAGCAAACAAAAGCAAAACCCAATCATCTTCTACCTTGAGGAAATGGATCTCACTGGCAAAGGGAAAATCTGACAGCGAAAGATTAGAACAACAGAGACCACATGAGTTGTGGAGACATTAGCCTGTAACATATGCTAAAGAAATAGGGCAGGGGATCACGAGGAAAAGACACTCGAAAATGAAACCTAACAGCAAGCCTGAGTACCTGTGCGCTCATCTGTCAAATCCAACTTCAAAGCAAAATTGTGCAGAGACAAAAAAAGTCACTTCATATTAATAAAGGGACAATCATGAATAAGATATAAGAACAATAAATATGCATAAGATATGATAAGAGCGTGTGTGTGTGTGTGTGTGTGTGTAATGGTTGTTCATTTTTAACGGTAAAGGTACATATAAACTATAACACACTCAGCTTGATTTTGAGATCTACTCATATTCTTATTTAAATTTATATGTACAGAATGAATGTGTGCCCAGAATCCATAGACCTAAGTCCTAATCTGCAGCATGAAAGTAGTTACAAGTGGTGCATCTCGAAGGTAGCTAGATTGCAAGGTAGTGCTCTCAAAACGACCCTTATAGAAAGAGGCCTAGCCAAGACAATCTCTCTCCACCACATCGTGAGAGCACTCAGCAGAGCGAGCCCTTCCCCTTCCAGATCTCTAGAACTATTGAGAGATACGATCTTGTTGTTAAGCCCACCTGACTCCAGCCTGACACACCTAAGCATGGCCTCACTAATTTCCATTGTTCAGTAGTACTTTAGCAGATGGCTGTATTAGTCTTCTCATTTCACAGTGAACATTTGGATTCTTTCCACCTTGGGATTAGTAATGATGGTTAGGATTATAAAAATGCTGTTACAAATATTCACGGGCACTTTACAGTTTTCTGTGCAGATATTTGTTTTACTATCTCTTTTAAATTTTCCTTGGATTAAACGTCTAGGTGTAGTTTTAACAATTTCACTTTTTGAAACAAAATTGTTTTCCAAAGTTATACATTTTTATTTTTAATACATTAGTTTATACAATACATGGGTCTTTTATATATTTATCTCTAATGGCCAGTGATTTCTAAAATGGGAATGAGGGAAAAAAGTAATGACTTTTAATATAAATAGAAAGAAAACATTGAGAAATTATCATGGATCTTATAGTATAAAGTTTATGGTGGGTATACATGGAAAATAGTTATCATGTATATTGTATAATAAATATTATAATCCATATGACTATTTTAAAGATATTAATTTGATATTATCTGAAGTTCATCCACAAAAAAGCATAGCTCTCTTGTGTCTTGCACGCCATCAGTAATTGACTACAGCAAAGCCTTAATATTACTGCCTAAAGTTTTAAATTTAGATAGGCTAATGTAGAATACAAATGAACTGAAGTTATTTAGTATGTAAGATATTAACCTTTTACAAGGGAAAATGTTCTATTGCCACGATTGGGTTCTAACATGTAATATTCTATGTAATACAGCCATTGCCAAGTACAGCATTCAGATAACATCCTGTCTTCTTTCTTTCACATCATGATTTTGTAAATGTACAAGAAAATGTTATTAAAGCTTCTGAGATACAGTGCACTAAACTAGAAGAAAGAAATAATCTTATGTGCAATGGAAATTAGTAATTTATATCAAAAGTTAACATCATTAAAAAATTTAGCTGATATATATCTATTTCACTATAGCAAACATCAAAATAATTATGATTCTGTGAATGTAATGTAATCTCAAGTGAATGATAACAAAAAAATCTGTCTTCCAACTAGCACATTAGTGAGACTTGCCTAATTAAATCAAGTGAATTCCAGTAGAAGAACATCCCCCTAAGTACATTATAAGCCTCATATGAAGAAACAGATGTAATCAGGTACTTACAATGCACATTAGGAAATTGCTAGAAAATGTTTAATATGTGAATTATTTTTGGCATGTAGCAAATCAAAGGTCTAAGAAAGATTTTAAACTCCAGTGTAAATGCATAATGTGCAAATTCAGGTTTTAAAAAAATCTATTCTGCTAATGCTTCTATTATAATTAAGAAATGGTGTCTTAAAACCATTTTTATAGAATTTTATATGGGACCATAAAATGCATAAATTAATTTTCTAAGTATAAATGCCATATTAAGGGGTAATTAGAAAGGCCTGAGAGACATTAGCATTAGCATACATGCTGCTTCCTTGGTTTTCTGGTGTTTAGGGAATTGTTTTACTTTTCCGGAACATCTTTTTAATACTACTAATAAAATGTACTTAAAGGTTGAAAATATCCTACTATCTTTAAATCTGTTTTTGCTCATTTCTTTTTCTTTCCTTTTTTATTTATTTTTTGAGAATTCATATATATGTATATATATTATATATATTATGTATATATATTATATGTATTACTTTTATTTTTTTACAGTCCAGTCATTACCTGCCTCCTAGTCCACCTCCTCACAGTTCCTCATCCCATTTCTCCTCCCTCATGTCTTTAAGAGGATGCCTCCCCCATCTCCCCCCAAGGCTTTCCCACTCCCTGGGGCCTCAGGTCTCTTGAGGATTAGGCACATCTTCTCCCACTGAGGTCAGACCAGGCAGTCCTCTGCTGTATATGTGTCAGAGGCCTCAGACCAGCTCTCCTGGTTGGTGGTTCAGTCTCTGAGAATCCCATACTGTGTTTATATCATTCTCCTGTTTCCTCTCTCCAACTCATCCCCTATCTCTCTCACTCCTTTTCAAATACATGACTTCTTATTCTTTAATTATAATTGCTACATACACATTTTTATGTTTATAAATATAATATGCTGAGATTATTTAGTATTGTTTATGTGTAACCAAGGCTGACCCCTTGGTATTGGCTAAACATACATTGGGGCTTATTCCTGGAGAAGACTGATTTTCTCTTCCCCTTTTCAGCAACCATTAATTGCTATGAGAACTCAATGACTTTTGCAACCTAAATTTCAGAGTCTTTCACAGTCAGCCCACAAAACAGTTCGTTTTTCTTTATGGCTGAAAATAATTCCAGTATGTGTATAAACAACACTATCTTTATTCCTCTGCTGTTGAACACATAGATTGGCTCCATAAAAGAACTCTTAAGAATGGTATAGCAATAAACATTCATATGCAATTGTCTCTGAGATATGTTGACTTGGAGTCTTCTCAATAAATACCCAGGAGTGGTAGAGCTAGTTCATATGGAAAGTTTATTTGTGTGTGTGTATTTGAGTTAAAATATGTTACTAACTCAGGATAACCCTACACTCAAAGGCCCCCTGTCTCAACCTTCTGAATGTTGGGATTACAGATGTACCATCATACTGAGATTGAAAATTAGTAAACTTGGGAAGGTAAAACTTTGTGGGATTGTGGAGTGCTAAAGGAGGGGAATGATGTATAGATATGATCATAACATTGTATATACACCTGACTCTTAAGTCAGTAAGTAAGAGGTATTCAAAAAGTAAAACAGTACCATTACATAACCCCACAAGTGGCAAATATATAGAGAACAATTGACAGAGTTGCCCAGCCCCAATTTACACATCTACCACACAACTCATATACCTAAGTCTTAGGGAACATCACAAAACATCATAGAAAATGGCACAGAAGTACTGTGACAGCCAGAAGACCAAGAAAAGACATCTGCTGCAAGATAGAAGTATCTACTATATATGTCTGGACCAAGGAATCTCAATGATATGGGTGCCTAACCAAGATCTAAGCACTGATGTTTCAACATAACATACCAATGGGAATGGCAGATGGGAATGTTAAGATTAATTCTGACAACAGTAGTCCACATCATGACTCATGCAAAAGAAGGAGCAAAGATTCCATCTGTAAATGAGAATTGATCAAAAGTTACAGGAAAGTCTGGGATACATACACAGTGAAAAAGTATAGTTTCTCTTAATGTTCCTTACAACTCCAAAATGTTATTTGATGTTATTATTCCCTTGAATTTTCCTTAATTAAACTTTGCAAAAGCATCTTGGATTATCAATAACATTCTTGAAATATATAAATCAATTCATAAGGAGGTAAGTGAAAAATTATTCACAGATTTAAAACAATCATGATCATAAATAAAAATGACTTAAATGATATTGGAAATGGAATAAAAGAAATAATATTTTTGCTCATTTAGCATGAAGAAGTAACACTCTGGCATGTGGTTTCAAAAGATGGCATTCTCAGAGAAAATTCTCTCACTAAGTGTACTTTATGACTCTATATTTTAAAATCCCCACAGGCTGCTATACTTTTTCATTTCTGTGATCTGAGTCATGACTATCCAACAGAAAGCCTGCCGGAGTGGAATCCGAGGACTCCTCCAACAGAAGACCCAATTCTCTTCTCTATTGCTTAGTCAGACTTACTTTAATGTCAAAACCAACTTTCAGCATCTACCTTGGATGTAGACAGCTAGAGTATCACTCTACACTACAAATAAAGGCCAAATGACCTGCAGAATGGCCACCTCTCTTGGATTCATCAGAGACAGCTAAGATTCAGATCAACAAATTATATAGTGAAATGAAAGAAGGAGCAAGGTCTCAAGAACAGGATGTTATAAGCACTGGGAAGTCTGAGGTGGGACAAAAGTAAGACTGGGAAACTACACATATACAGTGTGAAAAGGTTTTAGTGAGTTGCTTAAGGCTACGTATTGAGTCAGACACAAAAACTATGAGATGATGCCAGGGACCCACTGACAGCACTGTGGTCTGTGACCTCACAAAGAGTCTTAGGGGCCAGAGAGCAGAACTGCAGAGAACGTATGTTATGGTGCAGACTGAAGAGAACATTTGTTGCCACTGTAAAAAGGCCAAATGCTTCACTCCAAACACTGTCTACATGTACTAGGGAGCACAATAAACATGTCGCTGCCAGCAAGCAAACACTATAGCTGACAGAAAAATACAGAAGGGAGGAAAGGCTTTTGGAAAAGGATCAGAAAAACCGCAAGATTGTTCCAGAAGCTCAAAATGACTGTAAAAGTTAGACCCAGCTACTCAAAAACCTACCTAAAACTTATGTTGAATCTTACAGTGTTAAAGCATCCATCCTATGGCCTCACACTGCTAACAAAATATGTCACAAATAAGATGAGATAGAGCCTAAAACTAAGGATAGAACATAAATTCCAAAGACACTCTGACAGCCAACATCCACATCAACATTAGAAATGATGAGGGAGAGTGGTGTCAGTGATGCACGGAGAAGAAACATAGCAACAAGAAAACACCAGACCAACCCAACTCCTGAAAAACAGTCCCAGCCCACTACCTGAAGCCCTGTCAGATAAACAAAAGTCACTGGAGACAGAAACCCTATCCACATCATTTTTTAAATCTGCTACATATCACATATTGTTGGGGACCGCTCTGCCAAATGTTGGAACCTGCACTGCCAAAAGCTTGGGGGCCAAAATTGTTAGAGCCCGCACTGTCCCAAGCTTTTGGGGGCTAAATTGTCCCGGCTCGGACTGCTACTCTGGTCCGAGGGTCAAGGTTCAACAAGAGAGAGAGTGAGAGTGGACGCAAAGAATGGAGACCAGACAGAGTGTGTTTCAGTCCCGTTTATTCTCAAGTCTCTCTTCTCTCTTTCCAAGTCCCTTGTTCCTAGTCCCTAGTTCCTAGTCCCTAGTTCCTAGTCCCTAGTGCCTCCAAGCTCCAAGTTTTCAGTCCTCTCTTCTGTCTGCCACTCACCTTTTATAAGTCTAGCTTCTTAAGTCACGCCTTTAAGTCACACCTTTAAGTCACAAACACCCAAGGGAAAATCCTGGGTATCTAAAACAAGATGTTATCAGAGTATGCTCAGCTGTTGTAGGCTGATGAAAACAAGTCTCTTGTCAGGGTATATGGCTCAAGATGGTTGCAAGGATGATAGCCACCTTCTGTCGGCTCCCCACAACATATGAAGTCACACTAAAATCAAAGATGGCACTCTAAGAAGTAATAGGGTCAGAAGGCAATGTTTTACAAATGGGTCAAATAGTTGTTCGAAGATTGGGATACATATAGAGAAACAATAGTTTGGTCTGCTTTTCATCTATCTACTCTCTGGTCATGTGATTCCTTTGACTATGTTATTGCAGAGCAAGGAAGTCCTTGTCTCCTGATCTTGAACAGCCTAGATTATAGAATTATGACAAATAAACTTCTACTTTTGATAAATTACCCAGCCTCTGCTTTTCTGTCACAGCATCACTGAATAGAGTACAGTAGGAGCCCAGGGCTAGAAGCTGAATGTTCTATAACAGACACTGAAACATGGAAATGGCTTTGACAGTGCACAACAGGCACTAGAAGTAAAGGCTAGGACAGGTCTAGACAGCTACAAACGATTTATTAAAAAAGAAGACTGAAACTATAAGAGGAGTGTACATTTCCTCTAAAATTATTAAGTGTCATAACTGGGAAGATGGTACAGAACTGCATTGTGTGGGCCCCCTGCTGAGGTCTCCATGGGAATAAATAACAAGGAAATGAAAACAGAATAAACTCCACTTCTCTCACAAGGAGCACAGTGAGATTGAATCTGTGTCCTGGGACTTTATGAAATAAAGAATGAAAGAGGCATAAAGCAGACTATCCAGTGAAATAAGCATCTCAACTGCAAAGCAGCCATGTTTTTGTGAGGGCACCAGCTGTACATAGATGAAAGAATTATTTAAATGTAGATGTGTAATCAAAGGGGAAGCAGAGTTTAAAGAGATGGAAAATATCAGGACTGCCCATATAGAATTAAACAAAATAATGTTAGAAGAAACCAAGCCTGTCTATACCTTAGGTTTGTGTTTCTAGCCTTAAGAATTGTAGGCTGGGTTACCTCACTCAGTATAATATTTCTCAAACAAACAAAAAGTAAAATGTTATATCACAGTTTCATTCAGTAAAGTTAGAGTTTGCATCATCATCTTTTTTCATGACTTGCTGCCTTTTGAGACTTCTCAACCAACCTTATATTTGTAAATGTAGTCAATGTCAAATAATCTCTGTATAAATTAGAGAATGTTGGAAATTTGAGGGACCATTTTATAATATAGGTTAAGCTAATTTTCTATAGAATACTTTATTAACTAAAATTTTTAATACATTTATTTATCTATTTGTGTGTGTGTGTGTGTGTGTGTGTGTGTGTGTGTGTGTCCACATGCCAGAGGACACGACACAGAAAATTCATTCTTTGCATTCGTGATGTGCGTCTATGAAATTGAACTCGAATTGTCAGGCACAGTAGCAGATGCTTGTATCTACTGAAACATCGAGCTTGCTCTATTATTTCTCCTGAATTATGAAAAATGCTATCTTCTGGGTACTATACAGCTGATGCAATCATGATTTCCAATAGCATCAGCTGTTTCTAATGGTTCTTCACAAAACTGGGCATGGCAATTATAGATCTGGGAGAGGCTCATATAGGTCTACCTTACTACTGAATTATTGGCTACTAATAGATTCTGGAGAAAAGGCAAGCAATGTATTCAGTTGTGTGTGCATTCTGCCTTGCCACTGGGGTGTGTTACTTGCCTCTTAGGCAGAATAAACAAACATAACCTAATATGGGGGTCAAAGCCTGGGTGAGAGATGAAGCAGACTGAGGTCGAGAAGGTAGGAGTTCCTAAATTCCTGGGTGTCTAGCCACAGCTGGGAACCACGGGGGCAAGGGAAGAGAGAGAGAGAGAGAGAGAGAGAGAGAGAGAGAGAGAGAGAACATGAAATTGAGTGAGGAGCAAAATGAGGAGGATCTATGAGTTGAGAGAGAGAGAAAAACATCATCAAAGTACATTGTATAGAAATTTCTATAAAACATATGTCCATAAATCTTTTTTAAACTGTGGGACACTTAAATTTGCTGTGAGTAACTCTCGTGAGTGTTTTTATTAGTGTTCAGGTATATTTCAGCACATCTGTAACCCTAACATCAGGAAAACAGGCAGCAAGAGAGGGTGATCATGAGTATCTCAGTGGCTTGAAAAGTTCAAGGCCAACCTGGACTACACGTGGCTTTGCTTCAAAAAAAAATATTTTTTAAAACATTTACTAACATAATTTGTTATGTGAAAATAATCTAGTACCCACAATTTATCAGATAAAAGGAAAATCTACTACATAAGAGGGGCAATATGAGCTCCAAAAAAATTTTTTTAAATGTTTTAGAGTCTAAGTTATATACCAGTTCCACGAGTAACTTCATAATAAACTGCACTGGTGCCCAACTATAAACCTTGGTGCCATTAGCCATTAATCATTGGTATCAGCATGAAGTCTTGATATGAGTCAACAATGATAAATAAATGCATTTTGAATTCTGTGTGGAATGCCTTGGTTATAGTCACTTGTTTGGAGAACATAAGATACCAGTTGGGGTGTTTTTGATTTGTGAGTTAAAGGTCTCCAGATCAATCAATGACTTCAAAGATACTGCAACAGTTTTTAGCTGACGCAGATTGTATCAAAACAATCCTGTTGTGTCAAATGCAGTCCTTCCTTAGCTTACATAAAAACATGTACACCCACTGACATGGAGCCAGCACTTTTACCTTGGCAAACTCCTTATAACTGCTGAAACCTTGGCCTAGATCAAATATGCCTCTTGGACTCACAATTATTCGACACAGGATTTCTTTTGAGTTTTGTGGCATAACCTTGAGAGAGTCTGGCATCAGACTCAGAACAAAGCAGGGCATGAGATAGGCTCAGGAGTTTAGTGTGAGCGACATAACCTGCAATGCTGTGTATTGGTGGCTGCTGCTTCCTAAGGAAACACTAAGAACCAAATTTTTACTCATGTTATACTGACACACTGAAGTAATAATATCAACAAAACTTCAAAACTCATAAGATCCAAAGAGACAGCCAAAGAAAGTGCTAGTATTAAAAAATGTGGCGTGTGCTCTTGAATCCAATTCATTACTTAAAAGAAGTGTGTGCAAGTTTCTAGAGGTGACAGTAATAAAACAACAGATGCAGTACAATTTTCAGTGCTAGGTTATTTTCTCACAAATCTCAGCACAAGAATTAAGAATTTCACTTTATTTCATTACTATTACTGTGCTTAGTAAAACTAAATGGCAGAATAATATATCAAAGCAAATAAAAGTTTTCAATTTTTGTTCTAGATACCATATACTATGACCTTTTCTATAGCGTGCCCAGAATGTTGCCATCGTGGATAAAACTGAATGCCTAAATCCAAAGTAGTGAAAACACATGTATTTTGATAATCCCTATTTAAGAAGATAGAATGGCAGAGTTCAAAATCATGATTTCCAGAATTTGTCATTAATTTCTGTTTACTGTTTTCTTGTCAGCTAGCTCACATTACTAAAACGTGTGTCATTAAAAAAATTAAATCCTTTAAAAATGTAATGTCCCATCTTGTAACTATCAGAGCAAAACTGCTGTGCTATGTTGTTAACACCCAAGAGTTTTGCTGCCTTTGTTATTAGCAGTCAGAAGAATGGACATTCAAATAGAGAAGGAACTACAGCTCGGTTTAGATTGCTTTTAGATTTCAAGTGAAAACAGCTTTAGCAAAAGTTATTTTTAAAACGCCAACAAAGCATTCAATTTCCTGAGTTATCCCTTACCAACTAGATATTACCAATATTTATTTTTACAAATATGTTTCAAAGGAAGCAGAATCTGTACAACTTAAATTTTTTATTGGATATTATGTTTACATTTCAGATTTTATCCCCTCACCCCATTCCCCCTACCACCCAGGAACACCTTATCCCATCGCCCCTCCTCCTGCTTCTATGAGGGTGTGTCCCCACCTACCCCTACACTCCTCCCTCCCCACTCTCGAATTACCCTCCACTCAGTGTTAAGCTGTACAACTTAAATTTACACTTTACAGAGAACTGTGGAACACAATTAGTTTCAGATCAGTGACTTTTTCCCATAGATCCCTTATTTATTTATTTATTTATTTATTTATTTATTTATTTATTTATTTCATATAAAGTATAAAAATATAATAAAATAAAGTATAATAAAATATATTTATTTCATATTTCATATACGGTTTTCTACCTGCATATATGCCTGCATCCCAGAAGACTGCATCAGATCCCATTACAGATGGTTGTGAGACACCATGTGATTGCTGGAAAATGAACTCAGGACCTCTGGAAGAGCAGTCAGTGCTCTCAACCTCTGAGCCATCTCTCTACACCCCCTCCATAGAACTCTTAACTTGATTATTTTAAATTTCATTCAAGTATTTATTGCCAGGTCTTTAATGAGTAAAAATGAAGTATGTAGCCATCTGTTTTTCTTTCCAACATAACAATTATATACAAATCTGACAGTCTGTAACTCTGGCTAAGAACCTATAGCTAGATAGGTCATGAGCCATAGAAAGACTGTACTGCTATTATGCTGCTGAGTAGACACAGTAATGAACTGACTCCTAACAATTCATCATTATATCCATAGGTCAAGAAATCACTCATCCCTCATCTCATAAGTTTCTATTTTGTAACATGAGGAACCCCATCTAGCCAAGGTGCAAAGAATAAGAAACTGCAGAATGTTCAGCCCTAATGGAAACATATCCACCACAACTCCCTTCCCAAGTCTCAGGGATCACTATAGAGGAGAGGGTGGAAAGAATGTGATAGATGACCACAAACAAACATTATCTTCTGGGCACAGCAGAGGAGCCACAGATATGAATGCCAGAGCTTGTACCAGAATATACAAGAGCTGAGGGACATGAGGCAAGAAGAAAGAGGCTGGGCAACTAGTTCTCCCCTATCCCTAGAGGAACTAGCAATTGTTAGCTGCTGAGACAGACATACAATTTCTCTAAGAGCATAGCCATGGGATGCCAACCACTATCCAGTAGAAGACCACACACCCAAGAATAAGTGAGCAGCACAAGTTTGCCTTAAAAATTTTTTTAAATGATACAAAGTTGGGTGTATAGTAAGAGAAGTAAAATAAGGAGGTAAAAAAAAATGATCAAAACCTACAGAGGAATTTTAATCCAGAAACGTGACTGCTGTGGCAAGGAATAGGAAGTTCTTCTGAGAATAAGAACACAAAGGTGAAGACCCACAACGCATTATCAATGAAGATACCAAAAGCAGAAATGTCTTTTACTGAACAACAATTCAGATTGGAATATCTGATGTTGAAAATACAGACTTCCTTTAACAGAAGTAAAATTACTGATGGAAAGAGAAAGATTAAACTCACACTAAAGATATTCAAAGTATAAGGACATATTTTCAAAGTCTTTCTCCCAATAAACTAGATTTAAAAAAAAAAGAGCATGAAATTCTTGACAATATGACCTACTAACATTAAATCAAGATGAAATACACCAATCATCCCAGTGAAATGAAAAATGTCATCAAAAATCTGCCAACTACAAAACTCCATGGCCTAATGAATTCAACATAAAAGTCTACCCAGCTTTCAAATGAGATGTAGCCGAAATACTCTTCAGACAGTTGAGAAAAGTAGAAACTGATAAAGCATATGCAAAATCTTTGTATGAAACCAAAAATGTACTAATATCAAACCCAAAGACTCCAACAAAAAATAGAGAAAATTATAGAGCAATATGTTTTGTGAGCACATATGCAATACTTCTCAAATAATTGTTCACTGAATTCAAGAGCACATTAAAATATTAAACACCATGATCAAGTTAACATCATCACAAAAATTCAAGGATGGTTCAACATATATAAATCAATTAAATACAATCCATCACGTAACAAGCTACAGTACAGAAATTACACTGTCTCAAAATCATGGAAAATATATGAAACAACATCCAATATGATTTCATGATCAAACTCCTAAAAGACTAGAAATACAAGGCACATACCTCAACATAAGAAAGTGTATTTGCAGCGAGCCCACAATAAACATCATTGGAAAGAGAAACTCAAAAGTACTTGCCTAACATCAGGGACAAGATGAGAATGTCCACATTCTCTATCTATATACAACATACTACTTGATATCTTAGCTACAGTGATAAGGCAACTGAAAGAAAGAAATGGAATAAAAACAGGAAAGGGAGATAACAAAGTATACTCATTTGCAGACAATATGATTTTACATAATGAGAAGTCCACAAAGAAACTTCTAAAGCTGAAAAACACTTTCAACAAAGTAGCAGGATACAAAAATAACACATAAAAATCAAACAAATAACTAACATACTGGGAAATAAAACATAAAAATAGTATCTTTCACCCATCTACAATGGAGTCAAAGAAAAAAATATATCATGGAACAACTCTAACCAAGCAATTAAAAGACTTGTAAAAATGAAAAAAAATAAAAAATAAAAAAAACTTTGACATTGAGAAAGAAATTGAAAAAGACGTTAGAAGATGGAATGATTTCCAATGCTTGTGGATTTGTAAGGTTAATGGTGTAAAAATGGCCATCTTACCCAAAGCAATCTATAAATTCAATGTAATGCCCATGAAAATTACAAAATAATTTTTTACAAAAAAACAAAAATCCTACTTCATATGGAAACATAAAAATCCCAGAATAACTAAAGCAATCCTGAACACTAAAGAGCCTGCTGGAAACAACTACATCCTGTATTTCTAGAGGTATAGAACCATAGTAATAAAAACAGCATAAAAATAAATGTGTTGATCAGTGATGGTGAATTGAAGACCCAAACATAAGTTCACACACCTATGGACACCTGATTTTTCACAAAGAAGCCAAACAGGCACAGTGGAGAAAAGTCAGCATCTTCAACAGATGCTGCTGTTCAAACTAAATAATTTCATGTAGAAGAATGCACATATATCAATACTTATCAGCCTGCACAAAATTCAACTCCAAATAGATTAAGGACTTCAGCATAATATCAAATACTCTGAATCTGGTAGCAGAAAAAGTAAGTAATGTGCCTGAACTCATTGGAACAGGAAAAGACTTTCTGAACAGGACCATAATAGCACAGGAAGTAAAATAAACAATTAATAAATGGGACCTCTTTAAGTTAAAAAGCTTCTATACAGCAAAAGACAACATAATTAATGGAAAGAGGCCACCTACAGAATAAAGAATCCATAGCAATTATACATTTTAGCAAGGGTTAGTATCTAGAATGGATAAAGAACTCAAAAACCTAAATATTAAAAATAAATGAATAAACCGATTAAAATATGGGGTCTGGAAGTAAACAGTTCCTAAATGGTAAGACACGAATAACTGTGAAAATACTTTGAAAACTGTTCAACATCCTCTCTGAGAAATGGAAATTGAAACTACTTTGAGATTTCATCGTATCCAATCAGAATGGTCAAGATTAATACAAACAAATCACAGTAAACATTGGTGAGGATGTGAGTAGAGGAGCATTTTTTCATTGCTAGCGGGGTGCAAATTGGCAGAGCAAGTATAGAAATCAGTGTGGTGGTTCCTCAAAGAGCTAAAAATCAATCTACCACAAAGTCCAGTTGCACCACTCTTGGGCAGATATCCAAAGGAGTCCTCGTCTTACTATAGAAATAATAACTATTCCATGTTTGTTGCTGCTCTATTCATAGTTGTCAGAAAGTGACAACAGCTTAGATGTCCATCAACTGATGAACAGGTAATGAAGATAAACTACGTTTATGTAGTAGAATATTATTCAGTTGCTAAGAAAAATGAAATCTACAAGTAAATGGATAGAGCTATAAAAAAAAAATCATCCTTAGAGTGAAGTAACCCAGATCCAGAAAGGCAAGCAATGTATGTTTTCTCTTTTTGTGGAGGGGTTAGAGTGGGGGGGTCAAAACAGGGTCTTATTATGTAGCACCGGTTGCCCTAAAACTCACTATATAGACCAGGCTGGCCTTGAATGTACAGAGATCTGCCTGCCTCTACCTCCCAAGTGCTGAGATTATAGGCATGTACCACTATGCCCAGCTGCATGTTTTCTTATATATAAATGTTTACTTTATGTTTTAGATATGTGTGTCTCATTTAGAATATCCAGAGAAGTTTGTTAGCTAGTAAGAGATAGTTGGGGGGGTATTGAATACAGTTTTATAAAGGGATAAAGGGGAAATTAGAACAGGAAGATTAAAGGGGCGCAGGTGAGAGGCAGCATAGAGGAAGGATTATGGGGAAGGATAAGTAACACCTGGAGGCTCTTCAAAAACACATAAGAAAACCTACGATTGTAGAAGATTTCTAAAATATACACATACATAAAGGAATTTTAATGAATTCACCATTTAATGTGAAAGACAATGCCCCAACTAGACACCATGTACTACAAAGTAAAACTCTCAGTATTAGGAATCAGTTAAACAATTTTTGTTGTTTGGCAAAGGGGTCTTATAGGTCCCCAAGCCCTAGTAGGTATTCCCAAGATTATTATTTAGTCTTCACATCAAAACCCTAATACTAAAGACAACATATAACTAGGGCATAGAACATGGAAAAATGTAGCTGGTACTCAACTCAAAGTTTTACTCTTACAGGCTATTGTCCATAGTTCTAGAAGGT
This sequence comes from Rhabdomys pumilio, assembly GCA_030674055.1. Lineage (NCBI taxonomy): Eukaryota > Metazoa > Chordata > Mammalia > Rodentia > Muridae > Rhabdomys > Rhabdomys pumilio. The sequence goes on from JANHMN010000001.1 coordinate 19,013,146, forward strand.
ATCATAAACACTACCAGGGGAAACAGTAATCACCATTCTCAACTATGAAGCCTGTGAACTATAACAACCTCCCTGCAAGATATGCCTTTTATTGCGATGGGCCATGAATGTCAGGGAAACAACCAATCACATTTGATTGGGTTTAAGAACCGCTCTATGAGATGGAACATGATACTGTTACTGAGCTCAGGAACTTGAGACTATGTAAGACCTGGGCCCAGAAGAAAACCTACTACTGTTACTCTGCTAAACGAGTACAGTAATAACAGGAATCCTGATGATATATTCCTACACCCTTAAAACAGTGAATCACTCAACCCTTGCCAAAGAAGTTTCTCCTAGCAGTAGATGGTAATTAATACAAAGATACAACTGGATAATGAACAGATAGTTAGAGATGCTGAAACCCCTCGGCCCTGAATGGGATGTTTTGAACACACCTGTCAACTCAAGGTTCAGGGGTCTATGTAGAAAATGGAGCAGAACGATCATGAGAGACACAGGTAGTGAGTGATTTTTAGGAAAACAATACTGTCCAGACATAACAGGACAGCTGAACACATGCACTCACAGTTCTGCAGAAGCTCAGGACAGTTGAAAACCTCAGCATGAAGCAGAAATGGGCAAGAGTCCCACCCTTGTACAAGAGGCTATTTAGCAATGAGAGCTTCTAGGGGTTAAAACTACATGGGGTTCTGTAGCTTTCGTTTTGTTCTTAACAGAGAAAAGTATGGAGTTGGATTCGTAGAAAGTAAGGAGGATCTGGGAGGAATTAGAGAACAGGGAAGAAGATGAAAAAAATAAAGTATGAAATTTTCAAGGAATAAGGGGCAAAAGAGAAAAGATGGGAAACAAACAGTTCTGATATAGCACTAAGAAACTCAAAGCCTGCAGATAATCTCCCAACAGCAGAGAGAAATGCAAAGCATGACACCATCTGGCAGGAAGACATTTGCAGGAGTCCTTGCTGAGATGTCATCTTCTAATTGCCTCATCTGCATTTGAATTATGACAAAGAAAATGAAAAAGATAATCTCTGTGGGGTAAAAAAGTAAACTTGTAACTGAAGGCAGAGTTTACCAAGTCTTTCAAAGCCAGTAACTTTAGGACAGCAAGCATTCTATATCCAACTGAAATGATCACAAAGATGGTGCCTAGGTTGTGACAATTTGAATGAGAATGGCACCCAAAGGCTCATATATTTGCATTTTCAGTCCCCAGTTGATAAAGTCTTTATGAAAGATTAGAAATATTGGGAAGTGTGGCCTTACTGGAGGAAGTGTGTCACTGAGGTTTCAAAAACTCATGCAAGGACCAGTCTCCTCTCCCCATCTGTCTGCCTCTACCCTTTATCCAGGCCCTCACTCCCATCTTCCCCCTGAAAAAAAAAACCCTCCTTATATCAGATTTGTTGCGTGGCATGATTTCAGGGGGATGCATTGGTATGGTCCCACCAGGTACTACCCCTGCCCATGCTGCATCATAATTCACAACAGTCTCTTCACAGAAAAAAGAATACTAACTAAAACAGCATTCAAAGGTAACATCAGTAGTCACCCTCAATTGATTTCTGCCTTTTTTTTAAGACAGTATTTTTCTGAACCTGGAACTCAATGATCATCTAGACTAGTTGGCAAGCAGGCGAGCAAGCCCTGAGCTCTGTTCTGTAGCACTGGGATTATGAGAGAGCATTCCTGCATCTAGTTTCTAATGTGGATATTAAAGATCAAATTCAGGTCTTCACAATAAGCACTGTACCTACTGGGCCATCTCCTTTGCCACTGTAATTATATTAACAATATATAAACTGATGGAGATAGTTTTTAAGCCAGGACTAAGAAGCACTAGACTATCACACTGGTCTATAATTTTAGATCTACTGCTATTCCTGGGGAGACATGAACAAATACCTACTCACCACAGAAAGGGGACCAGTGTGAATACCACCAAAGTCCAACTTTAAAAATCATTGAAAATCAAATGAGTTCTATTGGGGTTACTTACAGGAACAGATATAACTCAAAATGATTACATCATCAAAGTTCATCCCAGCATGAGTGAAAGCTCACTGAAACAGAAAATATGACATCTTAATAGGTTGGAGAGTATCCTTTCCAGAGAGCTTAGTTGGTCTCTGCTTCTTCCAGGCAGCTCAGCTTGTCTAAGAGTGTCCTGCAACAGTTTTTACTACTTATGTATGCTCATGGAGGGAGGGGCTTAGTAAATCTTGTCTATTTCAGGTATTTCCTGAAGTCATTGAGTTGTTAGCTTCCTGAGCTCAATGAGCTTCCTTGTGGGATGAAATGTTTTATATCCCTTAAAATATCCATTGTTTCACCTCACCTTTAACACCCTGTGACCTAACTAGCTTCTTTCCTAGATTGAAGGTTTTAATCTCAAAGAAAGTGTTATATAAACACCATCAAATAAAGAAATATGGTTGATATAATGACCCAATAATACAATTCTAAAGAGAAATCTGTACCTTAATTACAAAACTTGTAATGGGTTCATCATTAAATCTTAAAAAAAAAGATAGATAGATAGATAGATAGATAGATAGATAGATAGATAGATAGATAGATAGACAGACAGATAGGAAGGCAGACAGACAAACTTCTAAAAGCAAAATAAACTTGCATTGGTATTTATATTCTGGAGAGACGAAGACATAACATGTATTTCATAATACTACTAAACTCAAGCTTCATATCTATAAGAAATTTGTATAAATTGAGCTTCAAGAAAAATCTAATTCATTCTCATAAAATCAGGAATGGAGGAAGAAGTATAATAAATGGTTGCTTTGGAGAGTAAGCAACTGACTTTATGTCCTTCATGTCTGTCAATCAGCGTGTACACTGAAGATCCATTTCCTTAAGTGCTGGCATCAGATGTACCTTAAGTTTTAAATTTTTTGAGTGCAGGGAGATTGGAATATGTGTGGGCACAAGGATATATTGTAGATAGAACCTAAATCCGACAATAAATTTAGCTTTTATTTTTTATATAATTTGTACACATAGCCTGAAAGTAACTTTATACAAATTTTAACATACCTGCATTTTGATTATAACCCAATGCATGACATCAGAAACAGAATTTTTCACTTGTGACAATGTACTGGCACTCAAAAGTGGTGTACTTTTGGAAGGATTCAGATTTAAAGTTTCACAATACGATGCTTAACTAAAAATTAGCTTAAAAGTTTACTGTGTTCAAAAATGTCTTCTACCTAAGTATATGACCAAGCTCTGTTAGATAATAAGGTTCTGTGAATTTCTGGAATTATGCAAATAAAGAGGGTATAAGATCTAAAATTTGGAGCCTCTACATAGAATGCTTTATATTTATTGTAACAGATAGAAATGCAAGGGGAAGTGTCACAAATGCAGCTAGACATTGACTGCAGCTAAGGGAGTAGTGGAAATATAAATATGTCTTGGTCAGAAAAGCCCCTTTTCCTTGGAAGGGTAATATCAGAACAGTTCAGGATGGTGATACACAAAACCTGTAACTCCAGCAGCACTGAGAAAGGTACAGTAGGAGAATGGACAGCACTGAGTTTGAGGCTAGCCTGGGATACATAGCAAGTGAGTTTGAGGCTAGCCTGGGATACATAGCAAGTGCAAGGACAGTCGGTGCTACACAGAAAGATTTTTCACTCAAAAGAATAAAGAAAATAAATAAAAGTAGAAATAAATTCTCAACTGGGATTATATAATTTCAAGTTTGGCAAGTCCCCAGAGGTCATTACACATGAGTGTTACAGAGTAAACAAGATATACATCCACTTGAGCTAAGGACTTCCTCCTGTTACTAAACATAATGAATATGAGGCAGAATCGATGAGCTTCAAATTTAAAACTTCATAGTGCATACATAAAACTCAAAATATTTCATGCAATTCGATGCTAAATTTGAAATCCAAGTTGGAATATTTTAAATTTAATAAGCAAGTTTAAATGAGTAAGTTGAAGAAAAAAATTAACACTTACAATAATAACATTTTTAGGTAACTTCCTGATTTTGAGTGTTTATTTTAATCTGAAATAACAAAATTATAATTGCAAATTCTGCGAATATTCAAGTTTGAATCAGAGATGTACCTTTAGAACAAGGTACTAAATATAAAATTTCTAAAATATGTAATAAGTATGAAATATAGACCTGCATGCTAGATAATCAAGCCTTTGCAATGATTCATCTGAACTGGATATGCATAAGAAAAATCTCCCCACAGAGCTGTTTTCAGAGTAACTTTTGCCTGAGACAAAGTTGTCCTAAATTCCATTCTCACCATATATTACTGACATTTTATGGAAGTGAACACAATGAAGGCCCACTAAAAAATGCTGGTTTAGTGACCCAGTCTCAATTTCTCAGAAAACTGGTAATAAAAGCTAATAAAAGTAAACAAAAACAAACTGCAAAATATAAAATTCTAATAATTACTAAGGGAATCAAACCCTTGAAAATAGCCTTTCAGCAAAGATAATCTTCAGTCTTTTACAAAGTAATGAAAAGAACTCACCAGGGAAAGAAGGTGGAGACACTATCTTTTCCAAAGCCAATATAACTTTGACTCTAAAACCTGTAAGATAACTATAAACTAATATTAAAACATAAAGTAATTACAAAAAAAGCACATATGTCTTCCGTGTCCATGCTCCTATGCCCAGATGCTGTTCTCTTGACTTACACAATTACTTGTTGTTGCCATTTTACTTTAGACATAATTGCTGACAGGAAGACTTTCACAGCAAGAGGAAGAAATTATAGCAATGGGTTTGTATCAATGAATAAAAAGAACAATTTTACATTTTCTGGGTCACACCTACCCAGGCACTACAACATAAATAAAAATATCTTTTTTTATGAAGGAGTTAGAATAAAGGAGCACATGGCCACAGACATGTGTATCAAGCAACCAAAACTACACATGCCAGGACCACCCTAAGGTCACGCCTATGCCAGCAGCCCTCCACTATACACTAGCCCCTGAAGATAAGATCCAGCCATGCCTCCAGTTCAAGTGTAGCTTGACAAACAACAACAACTTTTCAAAATTCACAATCTGTAAGAAATGTAGTGACTCATACGAAACCAGTACACACTTAAACCAAAAGGGCAGAGAAATGGTTAAGAAAAGAAATAGAAGTTCCACCAAAGGAAGAAACCATGAAGAAGGGAAGAATGATAGACCAGAAATTAAATGAAGCAGACTAGAGAAGCAGAAAGTAAAAGAAGGGGTAATGGTGGCATTTGGCTTGAAGTCAGCAGCTCTGGAAGACAAAGGGTTTTGCTTAAGTGACACAGTATGAAGAAAGCATAATCACAGGGCCTCATTAGCTGGATCAATACATGCTTCATAGGTACTAGAGGAAAAAAGGATTAAAACAGAGCAAAAGGTTATTAAAGCAAATGTTTCCAAACTAAAGATAAGTGTGGGTCTCTGGGGGTAAAAAAAGCACCAAACAGAATAAGCAATAAAGAATCTTCCTGAGACATAAGATAATCCAATTCCCAAAAGTAAAAGACAAAGAGAGAATTTGACTCATGTTTCAAAAGACCTTCTCTTGAATGAAAATCTCTGCAAGACTGGGGTAGGATGATACCCAAGTGGGGGGCTCCCCTTTTCTGAAAAAAGGAGGGAATAATGAGGGAGGAACTTGTAAGATTGGGACTGAGAATAGAGGAGGGAGGGGAGCTATGATCTGGATATAAAGTGAATTAAAAACAGAAAAAAAAAAACCCTTATTGACTGAAAATCTCCCGGGTTTCAACTTCCTAGTTAATAGAACTTCAAGAAATAAATGTTTGTTCTTTATAAATTACCCACCTCTGATATTGTGCTACATATAATAGCGAAAAAAGGACTCATTTAGAATTTAAGTCATAATTGGTAATCATAAATTCAAAAGCTTGAAGTTTAGTTTTCAAATGACAAAATATTTAATGTCTGTGATTAATTTGCCCAGAAATAAGAGAAAATGGTCATACAGGACCTTGTCTCCTCGTCTTGGGGAGAGCTGGGAGTGCTCCTGTCTTATAAAGGCTATCATAGTCCATGATAGTCAAAGGTGTTTGCAATAATGATGGAAGTTCATGCTCATGGCAAAAGTTTGAGCAGCCAAAGGGGAGAGTAAGCCAGACTCTGAAGTGCTGTCTCTTAACCTTAGAATTTCAGAACTAACAGATCCTGTATCTGCTCTGCTACATGGCTCCTTGTTAAATGTGTCCAACCCAAGGAAGGAGTTGGCGAGCATACTCATAGGGCCCACGGAGGGGCTTCCAATCACCCCTTCACAAGGAAGCAGCAGCTCTTGACCAGAGCTGCAATGAGCCAGCATCTTCCTTCCACTTTGTGCTTTTCTTGTGTTATTTGCATACAAACTTTTTGGTTTCTTTTCACCTATAGCATTTTATATGTCTACCAACCTCATTTTAACTATATGAATCAATTAATTTCTACATTTAGTCTCTGACTCCTTAAGCTAATAGCATTTGTTTCTTCATCATTAGAGGTGATTTTGAAAAGATAAATGAATTCCTAATGCTCAAATACACTGAGATAAAGTTAATTTCTCATGAATAAGCTCATCTAGAATAAGAAAATTAGACTTTTTAAAGTCAACTTCTAAATGTCATGTTTCATTAATCAGGCATTCTTATAAAGAGATTTTAATGGTATTAATACCATCTTATACCAATAAAGAGGCTGCAGATATGGTTATTCTGGCATCAATGACATTAAATGAGAAAGGACAAGGACTTACCTATTCATCTGGAAATCATTTTGAACATACTGTCCTTTTAACTCCCACATAGACTACAAAACACGACTGGTTAGCATAAGATGTGGGAACCAGCCTGGGATGGATGCCACGAATAAAGTATAATTTAAGTCTCAGATGTTATGTAGAATAAATAACATGTTGGTGTTCATTTTGAACTAGTATAACACCTTCAAAATGAGGACAGTTTTCATTCTCAAAACACATAAAAGAGCAAAAAAAATTATCAGCCAGAGAATAAAAGCATAATAATTTCTTCATAAATTTATTATTGATGTTTGAGAGTTATGCAGTCTAAACAAAAGTAATTTAAAACTTTTTGTTATAACACTAGTCTAAAGTTAGGTTACTCTATTCTGTTTGCTATATTAATTATTAACAGCTATCCAACGGGAAGAAGGAATTTAGAACGAGGCTTGTCATCATACCTTTTAGACTAATTGTCTTCAGTGTTACCTCTAAGTCTTGATAGATATGGCAACTACATGGCTATTGGCTATTGGAAACTACATTAAGAACTAATGAAGTTAGACAATTAAATAAGAATATTATAGAGACTTTAAAATGGAAGTACAGGACATGTGATTGGTTCCCTTCTCCATATGTCAGAAAAAGAGTACTTTAACCCCTTATTTATCCTAGCTGTCCTGCAGTGATGGATTCTCCATCACTTCTTAGAGTACAATAAAGATTACCAGACAACCATTCAACCTGAAAAGCAAACTTAAAAAAGATGTCAAATAAATAAATATGTATATATGTATGTATATATATATGTATATATATACAGTATATATGTGTGTGTGTATATGTGTGTGTGTGTATATATATATATATATATATATATATATATATATATATATATATATATGAGGGCGGTGAATACAGGCTTTAGAATAACTACAATTATATAGGTCATCTCCACTGAAATCCACCTCTACTGCCTTTATAGTGTTCCCAGACTCTTATGATGTAGGTCACAGGCTGAGATAATTTTTATTTTGAGCTCCAAGACACTCTTACCAGCTGACCTGGCACCAGAGGTCTAAAGGGCTCAGAGCTTCCCAAGCTTAAGTAAGTAATTCTGTCCTATTCCTTTTGTTCCTCAATACCTAGAAAAGATGGCAGTCTCCTGATTGCTGTCTCCATGAAGTGCTGGTGTTCTTGCCTTTTCAATTATCTATTGTCCATAAATGCTCATATTACACTATCCCAAAAATGTAGATTTTTTTTGATTTTTTAGTGTCCCTGACTGCTACAGTGCTTGCTGCTAAAAATGTAACACTATAGCATTTCTCAGTAGCAGGAAAGACAGTTATTATTTCCACACCTTCCAAACTGTTAGGTAGAAATCTGAAGCATTTATTTTTCATCATCTTGGCAATATTACACCAGAGCCTCTGATGAGTTATCACTGTTTCCAATGCCTGTCTTCCCAGGGCTCACTCACATTTTTGAAAAATAAAACAGGTCTTACTCTTGAATCTCACATTCGCTATTCTCTATACTTCTCTGTTTTTCATTGTGGGGGAGGCATCCTGCAATTTCCTACTGTAAATAATGCCTGGCAACTCTGTCACAACAATGAGAAGAGCACATCTCAGATATCCTTCTGCTCCCATGAGCCACCTCCATTGAATGTGAGTGTAAAGCAGTTTTCCAACAAACCCATAGAGATGAGCATGTCTAATGAACCAACAAATGTAAGCCCATAATAAACAGTATTGCTGTGTTCAATGAAGGTTTCAAGTTAGTTTACTGTTCCTTAATAATGAAACCAAAACCTTCAACTTTTATCTGATCTCAGGTTTGAGAATACATTAAGGTGAGTTTTCAGAAAGTGGGAAACTCAGACAATTCTCTGACACACAGACAGCCTCAGTAAATCTTGCTCATGCATACACACAAATAATGTCTCTGAGTGAGCTGCAAGAAATGTGGCAAGCTTGAAACTGAACATATTCTCTTTCCATTCCCTTAACACTGTGACACAGTGCCCAAACTGAATGGAAGTGTGAAATAAGTAGTGCCATATTTCAGAATGTTCCTGTTTAATATTTTGGGTGATAAGAAGAAAGCATAGCCCATTTGCACAACACTGCTAGGTGCACATCCAGCAGAGATGAGTTTCTCAAAGTCCCCTGACCTTCATTGTCTGTCACTGGGCTCACCCTTCAGCCCCAAGGAGCCTTGCTGGACTCCAGGAGCCTCTTGCTTGCCCATGGAAGACTGTGGGGCTCTCAAACTAACCAGCTTGGAACCCTGTCCCACCAATTCCTTTCAAGGTGGGTCTGCCTGGGGCACAGCCAAGTGAGTTGCATTAGTTCCCTGACCTCTATTGTCTGGAACTAGGCTCACTCTGGGGTCAAGAGGAGCCTTGCAGGACCCCAAAAGCATCCTGCTTCCCTGTGGAAGACTCATAGGCTCAAAGAACTAACAGACTGGAACAATGTTCCACGAATCTCTTGCCAGTGGGTCTGCCAGAGGTGCAATCAGCAGAGTCAGGTACCCTGACCAAGATTATCTGGCCTCAATTCTGCCTGCCTTCCTGAGAAGTCCTGCTGCCATTAGGACCATCAATCCAACACCAGGGAAAATCAGATAGCTAAAGGACAGCATTAGAACATAATCAACAGCCGGGTGACAAACAACAGTGGTGGCACACGCCTTTAATTCCAGCACTTGGGAGGCAGAGACAGGCAGATTTTTTAGTTCGAGGCCAGCCTGGTCTACAGAGTGAGTTCCAGGACAGCTAGGGCTACACAGAGAAACCCTGTCTCCAAAAACAAAACAAAACAAAACAAAAACAAACAAACAAAAAAAAAGAACATAATCAACAAAAGAAAGTCAGGGCAATCTGATATTACCAGAGCCCAGCTATTCTACTACAGCAAGCCCTGGATATCCTAATGAAACTGAAACGTAAGAGAATGATCTTGAATCCAACCTTATATACATGATAGAAGCCTTACAGATGAAATGGATAAATCCCTCAAAGAAATGCAGGAAGATACTTTCAAACTGATAGAGGCATTAAAAAGGGGATGCAAATAAATATAAAGAAATACAGGAAAATATAATCAAACAGGTAAAGGAGATGAATAAAACTGTCCAAGACCTGAAAAGGGAAATAGAAGCAATAAAGAAACCATAAACCGAGGCTATCCTGGAAATGGAAAACCTAGGGAAAAGAATAGGAACTACAAACATAAGCATCATTAATTGAATAAAAAAAAATGGAAGACAGAATCTCAATCATAGAAGATATGATAGAAAAAATAAATATGACTGTCAAAGAAAGCAAATTCTAACATTACACAAAACATCCAGTAAATTTCGACCACTATGAAAAGACCAGTCGGGCGGTGGTGGCGCACGCCTTCAATCTCAGCACTTGGGATGCAGAGGCAGGCGGATTTCTGAGTTCGAGGCCAGCCTGGTCTACAGAGTGAGTTGCAGGACAGCCAGGGCTACTCAGAGAAACTCTGTCTCGAAAAACCAAAAAAAAAAAAAAACCACAAACCTAAGAATAATAGGAATAAAAGAAGAAGATTTCCGGCTCCAATGTCCAAAACATCTTCAAATCATAGAAAATAATTTCCCAAACCTAAAGAAAGAAATGCTTACATATGTACAAGAAGCTTACAGAACACTAAACAGATTGGACCAGGAAAGAAAATCTTCCTACCATATAATAACCAAAACACTAAGACCAGCCTTCTTCTCAGCACGTCATGGAAACTCCTCCAGAACTGACCTTAGAAGAGATCACAAAGAAAGCCTCAACAGATACAAAATTGAAATAACACCTTGCATCTTATCAGACAACCATGGATTAAAGCTGGAATTCAACAACAGAAACAACAGAGAGCCTACATACTCATGGAACAAAACAATTCTCTACTCAATGATAACTGGGTCAGGGAAGAAATTAAGAAAAAAATTAAAGACTTTATAGAATTTAAGGAAAATTAGGGCACAACATATCCAAATTTATGTGACACAATGAAAGCAGTGCTAAGAGGAAAGTTCATAGTACTAAGTTCCTTCATAAAAAATTAGAGAGAGCTGTCACTTGGTCCTTTTGGCTGGAGAGGGCACCTAGCTGGTTTACTCCTGTGAAGACACCATATCCTCAGTCATCCTAAAGGAACCACTGCACTCAGAGCAGCAGGATTTCAGGATCCTAGAGGCAGCCTGAGTCCCAGAAGTTCTTCCACTCAGGAGCTCAGGATCACAGGATCACAGAGACATCTGGAATTTGAGGAGCTCTGACACAAGCAAGATAACTAGAAAGACAGGCTCCAGTCAGAGACAGTGAGTGCAGGTAGCAATAGAGATAGCCAGATAGCAAAAGACAATCACAAGAACATAAGCAACAGAAACCAAAGTTACTTGGCATCATCAGAACCCAGCTCTCATACCATAGCAAGCCTGGACACCCCATCACACGGGAAAAGAGCAGGATTCAGAATTAAAATCACTTCTCATGATGATGATAGAAGACTTTAAGAAGGACATAAATAACTCGATTAAATAAGTATAGGAGAACACAGGTAAACAGGTAGAAGCCCTTAAAGAGGAAACACGAAAATCCCTTAAAAAACTGCAAGAAAATACAACCAAACAGGTGAAGGAATTAAACAAAACCATCCATGATCTAAAAATGGAAGTAGAAACAATAAAGAAATCACAAAGGGAGACTACCCTGGAAACAGAAAACCTAGAAAAAAGAGCAGGAGTTATACACGCAAGTATCACCAACAGAATACAAGAGATAAAAGAGAGAATCTCACGTGCAGAAGATACCATGGAAAACATTGACACAACTGTCAAAGAAAATGCAAAAGGCAAAAAGCTTCTAACCTAAAACATCCAGAAAATCCAGGACACAATGAGAAGGCCAAACCTAAGGATAATAGGTGTAGATGAGGGTGAAGATTCCCAAGTTAAAGAGCCAGTAAATATCTTCAACAAAATTATAGAGGAAAACTTCCCTAACCTAAAGAAAGAGATGTCCGTGAATATACAAGAAGCCTACAGAACACCAAATAGTTTAGACCAGAAAAGAAATACCTCCTGTCACATAATAATCAAAACATCAAATATATAAAACAAAGAAAAAAATACTAAAAGCAGTAAGGGAAAAAGGTAAAGTAACATATAAAGACAGACCTATTAGAATTACACCAAACTTCTCACCAGAGACTATAAAAGCCAGAAGATCCTGGACTGATATCATACAGACCCTAAGAGAACACAGATGCCAATCCAGACTACTATACCCAGCAAAACTCTCAATCACTATTGATGGAGAAACCAAGATATTCCATGAAAAAAACAAATTTACACAATATCTTACCACAAATCCAGTACTTCAAAGGATAGTTGATGGAAAACTCCAACACAAGGAGGGAAACTACAACCTAGAAAAAGCAAGAAAGTAATCTTCCAACAACCCCAAAAGATAGCTACAAAAACATAATTCCACCTCTAATAACAAAAATAACAAGAACCAACGATCATTTTTCCTTAATATCTCTTAACATCAATGGACTCAATTTCCCAATAAAAAGACGTAGACTGGATACATAAACAGAACACAGAATTTTACTGCATACAGGAAACGCACCTCAGTGACAAAGACAGACACTACCTCAGAGTATGAGGATGGAAAACAATCTTCCAAGCAAATGGTCCCTAGAAACAAGCTGGAGTAGCCATTCTAATATCAAATAAAATCGACTTTAAATCAAAAGTAATCAAAAAAGATAAGAAAGAGCACTTCATACTTATCAAAGGAAAAATCTACCAAGATGAACTCTCAATTCTGAAAATCTATGCCCCAAATGCAAGGGCACCCACAAAAAAAGAAAAAAGAAAAAAAAGAAAATTTGACTAAAGCTCAAAGCACACATTGCACCTCACACAATAATAGTGGGGGATTTCAACACCCCACTCTCAGAAATGGACAGATCATGGAAACAAAAACTAAACCAAGACACAATGAAATTAACAGAAGTTATGAACCAAATGAATTTTTAAATATATATATATATATATATATATATATATATATATA
>JANHMN010000001.1:19026124-19042409 GCA_030674055.1 Rhabdomys pumilio
ATATATATATATATATATATATATATATATATATGTATATATATATAACATTTCATCCTAAAACAAAAGAATATACCTTTTTTTCTCAGTACCTCATGGTACCTTCTCCAAAATAGACCATATAATTGGTCACAAAACAGGCCTCAAAAGATACAAAAAGATTGAAATAATCCCTTCCATTCTATCAGATCATCATGGACTAAGGCTGGTCTTCAGTAATGACAAAAACAATGGAGAGCCCACATACAAGTGGAAACTGAACAACGCTCTACTCATTGATGACTTCCTCAAGAAAGAAATAAAGAAATTAAAGACTTTTTAGAACTTAATGAAAATGAGGACACATCATACCAAAATGTGTGGGACACCATGAAAGCACTGCTAAGAGGAAACCTCATAGCTCTAAGTGCCTACAAAAAGAAAATGGAGAGAGCAAACACTAACAACTTGACAACACACCTGAAAGCTCTAGAACAAAAAGAAGCAAATACACCCAAGAGGAGTAGACTGCAGGAAATAATCAAACTCAGGGATGAAATCAACCAAGTAGAAACAGAAACAACTGTAAAAAATATCAACAAAATCAGGAGCTGGTTCTTTGAGAAAACCAACAAGATAGATTAGCCAGACTAACCAGAGGGCACAGAGACAGTATCCAAATTAATAAATTCAGAACTGAAAAGAGAGACATAACAGAAACTGAGAAAATTCAAAAAATCATCAGATCCTACTACAAAGGCCTATACTCAACAAAACTGTAAAATCTGGATGAAATGGACAATTTTATAGACAGATACCAGGTACCAAAGTTAAATCAGGAGCAGATAAACCATCTAAATAGTCCCATAACCCCTAAGGGAATAGCAGCAGTCATTAACAGTTTCCCCACCAAAAAAAAAAAAAAAAGGCCCAGGAACAAATGGTTTCAGTGCAGAATTCTATCAGATCTTCCAAGAAGACCTAATACCAAATCTCTTCAAACTATTCCACTATTCCACAAAAAAGAAACAGAAAAAACACTACCCAATTTGTTCTATGAAGCTACAATTACACTCATATGTAAACCACACAAACACCCAACAAAGAAAGAAAACATCAGACCAAACTCCCTTATAAATATCAATACAAAAATACTCAATAAAATTCTGGCAAACTGAATCCAAAGCACATCAAAACAATCATCCATCATGATCAAGTAGGCTTTATCCCAGTAATGCAGGGATGGTTCAATATTCAGAAATCCATCAATGTAATTCACTATATAAACAAACTCAAAGAAAAAAAAACACGTGATCATCTCACTAGATGCTGAGAAAGCATTGGACAAAATTCAACATGCCTTCATGGTAAAAGTCTTGGAAAGATCAGGAATTCAAGGTCCATACCTAAACATAGTAAAAGCAACATACAGCAAGCCAGTAGCCAATATCAAACTAAATGGAGAGAAACTTGAAGCAATCCCACTAAAATCAGGGACTAGACAAGGCTGCCCACTCTCACCCTACCTATTCAATATAGTACTGGAAGTCCTAGTCAGAACAATTAGACAACAAAAGGAAGTCAAAGGGATACAAGTAGGAAAGGAAGAAGTCAAAATTTCACTATTTGCAGATGATATGATAGTATACTTAAGTGACCCTAAAACTTCCACCAGAGAACTCCTAAACCTGATAAACAACTTCAGTAAAGTGGCTGGATATAAAATCAACTCAAACAAATAAGTAGCCTTCCTCTACTCAAAAGATAAACAGGCTGAGAAAGAAATTAGGGAAATGACACCCTTCACAATAGTCACAAATAATATAAATACCTTGGTGTGAAACTAACCAAGCAAGTGAAAGATCTGTATGACAAGAACTTCAAGTCTCTGAAGAAAGAAATAGAAGAAGACCTCAGAAGATGGAAAGATCTCCCATGCTTGTGGATTGACAGGATTAATTTAGTAAAAATGCTCATCTTGCCAAAAGCAATCTATAGATTCAATGCAATCCCCATCAAAATTCCAAATCAATTCTTCATAGAGATAGAAAGAGCACGTGGGTATCCGTCCCTTGTGCTGTCACCATAGGTAGATGCTGATGTGGATATCAGGAAGTGCATGCTGACAGGAGCCTGATATAGCTGTCTCCTTAGAAGTCTGACAGAGCCTGAAATATACAGAGACTCACAGCTAACCATTGAACTGATCATGGGTTTCCCAATGGAGGAGTGAGAGAGAAGACAGAAGGAGCTGAAAGGCTTTGTGGCCCCATGGGGAGAGCAACAAAACCAACCAACCAGAGCTCCCAGGGTCTAAACCACCAGCCTGAGAGCACATAGGGAGGGACCCATGGTTCCAGCTGTATATGTAGGGGAGGATGACAGTGTCAGGCATAGGTGGGTGAAGAAGTCCTTGGTCCAGTGAAGGTTGGACGCCCCAGTGTGGGGAAATCGTGGGTGGTAGGTGGGAGTGGGAGGGTTGGTGGGGGCATATTCTCATCGAAGCAGGAGGAAGGGGAATGCAATAGGGGGTCTTTGGGTGGGGAGTAAATGGGAAAAGGGGATCTGAAATGTAAATAAAATATAAAATGATTGATTATATATATCCACTTAATTCTTACTACAATATGATCTCTGAGGAAACAGATTTACAAAGTTGCCTAAACTCGTGTGTCTACAAGGTACACCTGGATTAAGGAAATTTTATTCTTAATCCATAATTTTGGTCTCAAAACTTTCTGACATACAAGTACATTTATTATGGATAAATATGCATACATACGATTAATTCATTTTAGCATATGTTCCTACCATCCAAGGTGAGAAACATTTAAGTCTAAAGAGATTAAGCGGGTATTGAAAATATTAATGCCTGATTCTATGACTGACTGTGTAGTAAACTTGGTGTGCAGTAAACTTAAATTGGAAGAATCCATTGCTCTTGGAGCTTTGTAACCTTTTGCATCATTGTGTATATCAAACAAAACACTATATAGGATGTATTCATCTCAACTAGCGTCTTTCTGTACGTAGTAACTTGGTTGAAAATAAAACCCTAAGAATATTTCAATAAACATATTAATGTTTGCATAACTACTTGGAAAGATAAATATGCAGACTGTCGTTGGTGTTTACATCCTGAGCTTGAGCACAGTCGCAGATGGTATTCAGAATATCTAATACTCAAAGTGACACAAATTAATATACAAAAGAAAAGTATTTTCACTATTTCCTTACATTGTTTTTATATTTCAAGTGTTTATCAAATGATTAAACCAGCAAGATTCCTCAGCAGGTGTCTTAGTTAGGTTTATCACTGCTGTGATCAAACACCATGACCAAAAACAAGTCATGGAATAATGAAGAAAATGCCCTACAGGCTGGCCTACAGCCAGCTCCTATGGAAGCATTTTCTCAACCCAAGTTCCCTCTGACTATCAAGTTGACATAACTCTAGCCAGCATGAGTCACCTCTTGTCCACTCGTCACACAAGTGCACTGCTGTTAAACCACAATCTTTCCTTTCTTGTACATCCCCAGGATTACATATTAATAAAGGCTTCAGGGTATAAAAAAATTAAAAATTAGTTTACAAATTTAAAAGGTCCCTCAGCTTTACAAATTCAAACACCTTAAAAGTTGTCTCTAGACCCATAGCCAAACAGTAGATGGAGCTTGGGGGGAAGATTTAAGGGCCCTGAAAGAGATAGGACCTCCACAGGAAGACCAAGAGTCAACTAACCTGGACCCTTGTGACTTTCAGAGACTGAACCAACATACACAAGGTGGATCTAGGCCTCCCTGAACATGTGTAGCAGATGTGCATCTTGGTCTTCATGAGGGTCCAGCTCCAGATGGAGCAAAGGCTATCCCAAAAGCTGCTGCCTGTCAAAGGGATATGTTCTAGCTGTGCTGCCTTGTCTGGCCTCAGTGGGGGAGGATGCATCTAGTCCGGCAGAGACTTGATGTGTCAAGGTGTAGGGATATCCACGGGGGCCTCGACCCTCTCAAAGGACAAAAAGAGGGTGAGGGGAAAGGATTATTGGAGGGGCTGACTAGGAGGAAGGGGCAGTGAGGGGTGTAAATGGAATAAAAAAATGAAAATTAGTTTTTAAGAAGTCTCTAAATTATCCAGTCTCTTTTAAAATCCAAATTCTCTGTAAAACCATAAAATCTCTTTTAAAAAAAAAAAAGTTAGTCTCTTAACTGTGATCTCCTATAAAATAAAAAATAAACTAAATACTTTCTTACCTCAAAACAGAAGAACCAGGACATAGTCACAATCTGAACTAACCAAAATTAAATTTCAACAGTGTGATAAGCCCCAATATCTGAGATTCACTCATGGTCTTCTGGGCTCCTCCCTGAGGCCTGGGTCACGTCTCCAGCTCTGCCCTCTGCAGCAACACAACTTATCTCCTAGGCTTCAGCTGATTCTACTGCAGCTGCTGCTCTTGGTAGTAGTCACATGGTACTGGCATCTGCAAAATGCTGGGGTCTTCTGCAACTGGGCTGAACCATAACCTCTCCTGGGCTGTTTGCATGTTGCCAAGTCTCTGCACTACTCCTCTAATCCTGGGCCTTCAACTGCTACTGAGCCAGTACCTCCACCAATGACCTCTCTTGACCCCTCACAGTGCCAAGCCTCGGCTACTCTCCATGTCCCCTTCATGGACCACCTGGGTGACTCTTAACACTAACAAGTTTGGCTGCGCTTCTCTTGGGTGACTGTTGCTTGTGTCTAGTTGACATAAAAGTAGTCACCACAGTGAGTAAAGATGTTTGCTGCCAAGCCTGAAAATTGAAATTCAGTTCCCAGAAACCTCATGTTGGAAGGAGAAAAGTCTGCTGCAAATGGCCTCTGACCTTCACAGGTGTGCCATGACAGCCCTGCCCATATAAACATATCCATAAATAAAGAATATGGAATAAAATGTAAAGACTTTTAAGTGGAGTAATTTTTTTCATGAAGTAACTATAATGAATTTCAAGGTTTTTCATTTAAAAAAAAAAACTATGAATTTTGTAAGTTTGATACCAACTATTCCCAAATGGTGGACCTTTTTGAGCTATAAATTGACCTAAGAAAGTATGTTGGACTCTTCCAATGACTCCCCTGCTGAAGTCACACTCACCACCTACATTACAGTCTCTCAACAACTAGAGTAAAGTTAACTTCAGCAATATGGCTGGTGCTACACTTCTGTTCATTTCTACTAAGCAGCAAGTGAGAATCCAGTGTCCCTGTAACCCTGAGATGCCCACACTAAGACAGCTCTTCTTGAACAGTGTAGAAATCACACCACTACTGTAATAATTTTGGTGAAAACTAATTTTCAGCCATAGGAGAATAACATCACAGCAGTCTCTGTGAACTGTCTCTGTTTCCATTTGGGCTTGCTCTTAAACTTTAAATTCTCCCTTGATTTCTCTCAGTTAAAAGATGACCATAATTATAATATTCAAATGAGTTAGTATCATCTGAAATAATGTATAGCATAAATTAAGTACTAAGTAAGTATTAGCTCCTGTTTATACTAATAAACTCAATTCCATTAATGTCTGTAGAAGATGAGTCTTTCATGTTTTGAATAATTCATCTCATTTAATAAATGAAATATGACACATTTCCAAGGGCAGTCCTTCTATCATAGGATGAAAACCAATAGAGTCAAGACGAGAAATTGCCCTTTAAATCCTTGAGTGGGTGGGAAATGTAGAAATGGGGCTGCTTTCCTCCTGAAACTGCATTAGAGCCTTAGCGTATTAATGAATTTTCTTTGAGATTTTCCATCAAGGGTGTCTAAGATTCCACTTTATCCGAAGGAGACTTCTGAGCCTATCAGCTTAAACTTGAAGCTCCTGTCATTGGGCAGGCGCCTGGGGTGAAGGCTGGCCCCGCTCTGCCTGCTGTTTCTCATCCTCCCGACTTTAGCCTTTAGCCGCCCTGCTTCCATTTTAGCTCTTGAAAGATTTCAGGAACATCGGTCTGTTCCGATTTTATTCAGAATTTTGGTTTTCAAAGATGGAGTCAACTGAGACTCTGTATTGTAATACTATTCTAAATGTATATTCAACCTCTTGAGTACAATTTCTACATCTATTTTAAAATTTATTCACTTCATAAATAAAATTCAAGTCACACATAGAGTCTAAGCTGACTAATAACATACGCCTCCTTTCTCTTCCCCCTGGCTCCTTTCTAACAAATAGCTCCTTTTAACGGTAATTGGGTCTTTGAGGGTTTTTGTTTGTTTAGTCTCTGCACTAATCGTTACGTGTAATACCTAACAGTGGTTGGTCCACTCCTTACATCCATCAACTGCACTGAGAAATTTCTTACATACGCTGCTTCTCATCCACTTGATTTTGTTATTTTTAGTAGTAGTACTTAGGTTCCTAACGTCTGAATTCTCTTTTTAATTCTTATTTGGTCCTCTGATGTGTAATAGGCTGGTTTAGCGTTCTGTATATAATACGTAATAGAACTAAACACAAAGAACAGTAAGTGGAATGCATCTTCAAGCTCCCGCCTCCAGACATAACTCATGGGCCAGTTAAGATGTAGTCTTGGATTTTTTTTTTTTTTTTACTTTTCTTCTTTTTATGCAGGGAGTGTCCACATCACCCTTCTTTGGTTTCTTTTGACCTCTTTTATTAATTTTTATTAGATCAGCTTCATCCATGGGCATATAAAGGTCCTAAACATACTGGGCCCTAGCATGCTAGAAAAATTCTTCATTCACTTCATCGAAATTTTGAGTACAGGGAGAATTCTATAGCCAAGATTATTCCCTCCTACACATTAGCCTCCCACTATCCTCTCTGGGTTCTAAGTGTTACTGATGCGGTGGGGCATCCCTGATCTCAGTTGTTGCCCATTTTGTTGTGATAGCCCAGGTACTTTCCATCCTACTACAAGCCTTCAGTCTTTTATGCCCACCTGGGAATGAGTAAGAATGTGTAAGGAGCACAGGCCCTGGAAGCCAAGCACCAGGCATTTTGTGAACTCCTAGCAAGGTTTGATTTCAGCAGGGCTTGGCTTGGGATGGTCGTCTATGTTTTGAATGCTGGTTGATGATCCTAGTTTACCAATTCGTCATTAACAATATATTTTAAAGATGATCTGACTTCTACAGCATTTGAATGATGCCTAAGACACATACTTTGTAACCACTGTCTTACTTTGGACTGCAGTAAAATACTCTAAGCTAGAGAAATGTATTTCTCCTGTTCTCAGGCTGGAAAGAACAAGATCAAGAAACAGACAGATTCCCCAGCTGGCATGGGCTTGCTTCCCCACAACCGGCAGCAGCTTCTCTTGGGTGCAATATCCTAGAAGAGTCAAGGAGCGCCTGCCCTTCTGACATCATTATTTCCCAGCAAGTCGCATTTGATACTGTCATTTTGGGGACTCAGATGTCAGCATATAAATTCATTCACACACAAACACTCAGACTATGGCAACATTATCAATCGATCTAACTTCTTTAACTATTTTACTTTGAGAACTTTTTAATAAATTCAATTTGAATAAAACAGTCAACTTTATTTCTAAGTTGCATTTGCTTTACTTCTTCCATTTACCCAGTATGAGCTACCTATAAAATTAGTCATTGTTGGAAAAATTCAATTGGACATAATTTTTAAAACTGGCTAATGGAACTAAAGAATCACTGATGAGTCTTAGATTTCAAAATGTAATTAAAGGGAAGTAAAGGGGGAAATTCACTATGAGAAAACTGAGTTGAATCTAAAGTACACTTTCTATATCAAATTCAATACATTAAGTTCAGCTTTTACATATGTCCTGGTAAAAATGTTCTCTGACTCTACAAGTTCCATGAAACATAATCTCTTTTTTTCTTTTTTTTCTTTTATTTCTTGGATTTTTTTATTTATATTTCAAATGTTATCCCCTTTCCCAGCCCCCCAAAACCCCTCATCCTCACTCACCTTGCTTCTATAAGGGTGTTCCCCCACGCACTCCTGCCTCCCCACCCTCACATTCCCCTACACTTGAGCATTGAGCCTTCACAGAACCAAAGGCCCCTCCTCCCACTGATGCCCGACAAGGCCATCCTCTGCTGCATATGTGGCTGGAGCCATGGGTCCCTCCATGTGTACTCTCTGGTTAGTGATTTAATCCCTGGGAGCTCTGGAGCATCTGGTTGGTTGATATTGTTGTTCTTCCTACAGGGTGTCAAACGCCTTCAGCTCCTTCAGGTCTCTTATAGCAATATGTCCTTTTGCTAAATGTGTACGTATTAAGCTAGTCAAAGACATTAGAGCAGTTTACTGAGGCCCCTATCTAAGGCTGTGGTATAATTCTTATACTGCATAGTCTGCTCCATTTCTAAAAGTACAAGTAAGTTTGATTATAGGAGTCATCTTACCATTCTCCTTACTGGTTTAGTTCTCTCTGCTCTTGACAAGAAAGCAGCATATTTGTTCAAGTTAGGTAATTCATCATAAAATCTTCTACCCTGTGAATTCCAAAAAAGCACAATGAAACCAAAAGGTAAAAAATAATATATATATATATATATATATATATATATATATATATATAATTTTATCAATGTAAGTAGCACTAGAAACAATCAACTTGCAAGGAAGCTTGGCAATATTGCTCCATCTTACTGACTGACAAACATCCAAAATTAAAATTTTTTTACAGAGGATATAGAAGTAAAAAACTTAAATCCAATGAGTCATACAATGGAAACAGCGGATTCTAAAGCCTCTAGTTAAGTATAACAGATCTGCACACATTAGTTAAATAGAGAAGGGAGGTCGCTATGAGACTTGTGTCTCCTACGAATGTCAGAAGCTATATATACCCATCATGGCGCACCAACATTTGCTGCCTAAGTAGGAGCTGAACAACAGCAACAGCAGGAGACATGCTAGTGTGCACTGTGGAGAGCACAGGAGGCCTCACCCACACACTGAGAACTACAAGTAACTAAGGAATATGGAAAGCCAGAGAAATTGTAGTTTCCAGGAAAGAATACATTCATTGGTTATCCAATCACATCTGATCAGCCCTGAAAAGACACATATGAATAACATTAAACAGACCAAGGAGGTTGTACTTACATATTTAGAAAAATATGTATATTCACATATGCATGAAAAACAATTATTGAAAAATGAGGCTATGAATATGAAAGAGAGCAAGTAGTGGTGTAAAAGAGTGTTTGAAAAGAGTAAATGTATGGTTAAAATAGGTAATTATACTATAATTGTAAAAAAATAAGTATATTAGGATGAATTTTAGCTATACTCAAACGTCATATTTAAAAATCAATTACTTTTCATTGTTATGAGTAACTATTATTTTATCACACATTGTAATCTCAATAATATTTCTCCCTCTTGTAGAACTACTCCAAGTAGTTCTACTAGTTTCTAGTACTACTTACATTGATAAAATAATGTGTTAAACTGTAATCTCAATAATATAAAATTGTAATTTATATTTTCAATTATACAGCACTGTTTATTAGCACTTTATTAGTAGTACATAAAGCATATTAGCTAAAACTTTAACTTAATTTTGTGCAGTTCTGAACTAATATGTTTCCTAAGTAAAATGATCAATACTCTTTTAATGTGATATCTCCTCACATGAACTGAAGATGCAAATTAATAGGCTAGAAGAGGCAGGCAATCTACAATTTTAACTTACAATTAATTATTCCCTGTGAAGTACTATTTCTAATTTAATCTAATGTATTCATTTTATTCATTTAAACTGTATAAATAGTTGCAACGTTCTATGTTTATACAAAAGGGATAAAGGCTTATATTCTCATCTTTATAGACATCACTGCTTTTATTTCAGAACTTCATATTTTTATTAGGTATTTCAGAATTTGACACATAGTGGGTAATGGCCTGATACATCAATTCTTTACTCATTTTATGGTTAACATTAATTTACTAAATCTAAATCACATTCTTTCTGTAAAACTGTCTGTTCCTTTAGCCAAAATGCTGGAGTTAGTTCTAGAAATAAACCCAGTTTGTGTCAAGATAACAACAACAACAAAAAAAAAAGCACCCTAACTAAGCAGTACAATGATAAAAAAAATTAAAAATAAACATAAAAACAAACTGAAAAACTGGAAACAAAGGAAACATACTTCATCACAGTAAACTGTATGTGACAGACTTGAACCTAACATTATAACAAACAAGGAAAAACTTAAAATATTTCCACTTACATCGAGGGAATGTCAGAAGTGTCTATTTCCAATGAATATGTTACACTCAATTAAAGCACTAAGAGCTTCCAAATTAAAAAAACAAAAAACAAAAAACAAAAAAAACCTATAGTCTAAATGCACTACCAAATTCTTCCAGAGCCTTAGAAAAGAATCAACAATAGACTCTTTAAAGCATTCATACATAACTGCTCTTGCAAAAGACCAAAGCACTAATTTTTAATGGATCACAGTAAGAGGGGGCACAGAGAGAGAGGGGAGCAGAGAAAGAGATAAAAACTATCGTTGGGAGTAACACCTAACACAGCCACTATGAAAATCACTAAGAAAGAGTATTATTTCCATATAATCCACCAGTTGAGAGAAGAAAAGCCATGATCAGACTATATTGTATGGATAGAATTTGTCAATAAAAAAAGAAATATTAAAAAATAATTCAATAGCTTCATTTGGGAAAAAATAAAACTAGCAGATTCTCCTAAGAGAATTTATACACTGAAACATGAGGAGGAGGAAAAGGTGCAGCAGGTTCAGAGTGCGACACATAGTACATATAGACTTGGGTCCCAGGAGCACGAAAGGATGTGACATAAGAAATATATAAAGAAACCACAGACAAGAATTATCTCAGATGAACGACACACAGCAAGCAAAGATGTAACCGCTCTGCAAATTTCAGACAGATGTACCAAAGAGAAAGCAACACTTAGTCATACCAAAGACACAAGTGAGAGACACACAAGCATCCACTCAGTTCACAGGAAAATCCATATGTAGAACAACCCACTTCTCACTGGAAGCCACATAGTGGCATCATTAAAGGACTGAAAATAACTAGCAACTTAAAATTTTACATCCAAAAGAAATATTCAAAATCTATACAATATAGGCCTTTTCAGACAAACCAAGTCTACCATAACTCAGCAGCAGCAGCAGACACAGACAGGAAAAAGCACAAGGTGCCTGTCTTTCAGGAAGGCATTGAAAATTCCAGACCGTAGTCTGAAAATGCAGAAAGAAGTGAATTACCTGGTAATGGTATATCACTGAATTCAGGTGATGCAAAGCAATGATACTCAAACAGTTTAACTTATACAAATTTAGAATGTGACAATATATCAAATGGCATTGAAAGTGCTCTAAGTTGGGGTTGTTGGAGACATGTAGGACTGATTCTTTTTATTGGCTGGCAATGATCAGAGGATACCATGGGGACTCTGATGGGAAAACACATTGCCTAACTAAAACTAATGAACTAATGGTGCATTTTACACCAAGCACAGCAAAACGTTCTAAAAACTACTAAAATTAACAACAGGTCCCTCAAAAGCACTAAGATAGGTTTGATGTACTATTTTTTTTTAATTTGTTTTGTTTTGTTTTGTTTTTCGAGACAGGGTTTCTCTATATAGCCTTGGCTGTCCTGGAACTCACTCAGTAGACCAGGCTGGCCTCGAACTCAGAAATCCACCTGCCTCTGCCTCCCAAGAGCTGCGATTAAAGGTGTGCGCTACCACTGCCCTCCGATGTACTATTTTTATAATTGGAATTAAAATGGGGTAACATCAAATTGAATCTTTATCAAAGAAGAAATACGTGAAAAGATATGTGAGAAAAAAGTTTGAAATGAAGTTTACAAGTCTAAAAAGCATTTGCCAATCAAAAGACTAAAAACCCCTAGAGCAGACACAGGTGTACTAACTTTGTTCATTTAGCAACTCTCTAAACTGCTGAATTTCATGGAAATAAGTTGACAACAACCAGATAGCTATTGTGACAACCTTCAGATACCCTGTGTGTGGTGGAAGAGGGAGCTTAGAGAAGAAAAAAAAAACAATAAAATAAAAATGTCTATAAATTATATCCTGCTCCAAGTTGGTAAGTATGGCTAGTTTTAGTCACTAACAGAAGAGTCGAGGCTCCTGAGCTGGAGACAAAGGTCTTTACCCATCCTGACGTAGCATTTGTCAGTAGACTGTGGCAATCTTCCTTGCTCAGAGGAGACCATAGAGACCAGAGAGGTGGGGCCATTGGATACCTGCAAACAACGGCTTTCTTGTGGAAGAAAGCATGTGTATGAGAGACCTAAGTCTCCTATGATGGACAGATACCATGAGCTCTGCTGAAGGCAAAGGTACAATAGCTTTAAAAGTTGTTTGCTATAAAATCGTATTGAAAAAGGAATTGTGAAAACACGTACAAAAGCAATACAATATTTACATAGAAAAAAACGCTGGAGCCTCCACTTTCCTGACTACTTTTTCTTGAACATAGCTTTAGTGCAGACTTTTTTCAAACATCATGTTTGTGATCTCTAGTGATCTCTAGAACATCAGTTTGTAAGGTTTTTTTTTTTTGCTTCTGTAATTCATCTGCTGAGTCTGATCAGTCTTCTACTTTTCATGACATAGAATACAGTAATAAGAATAGCTTAACATACTTGCTAGCAATTCTATTACTACATAATAAATAAAATAAAATGAAAACCTAATGTCTTGCTAATAACCAATCACCTGATAATCACTAGGCCCAGGACCACTGAAAGCTTTTTTCTGAGCTATGAACAAAGTTCGAGGCACAGAAGAACCGAATCCAGTTTTTGTTTGTTTCTTCAGGTGTGATTTTTTAACCTGGGCTTTTACAATGTTGCTTGAGATATCATAAAAGCCAGGACCTAAAATTAAAAAGAACATTACATATAAGAATAAGCACACTTTTAAGAACTTTTCTTGAACTCAGTTACATTAAGTAAACTTTTTAGAAGAAGGTCCATGTATTTCTGGCTATATGGTATAGGCACTTCTTAAAATTTATCAACGGCTTTCAAAGATAATGAGCAAATATGAGTGAGTGTCTGAAGCATGCAGAGAAAGCAGTGACAACATTCTAAATGATTCAGCTTACATGAAACTTTAGAGAATTTACAAAACACAGGCTCAGAAGTTGCCTGAGGACAGGAATGGGCGGTGGACATGAATGTCAAGGGTGCATCTGAGAAACTCTAATGATGTGCATGATCAATGGTGTGTAATGATGAGATTGTTCCAGCAATTGGTAGTAATGGTAGTTGCCAGTGTAAAAGAGAGCTGACAGTGTGAAACCAGTGGTAAGCCGTACGCCATACTGAGCTGTAGTGACCACACCAAGAAATCTCTGACAAAAGAAATCTCAATGTGCTGAGAACAGCAGAAGCTACTTTCTTCCCCAGTGACAATATCCTGGACACACATGACATCTAAGCAAAGCTACCAAAAGAAATTATTCCTTCCATAGTAATTTTTCACAGCTTAAGTTATTATCTAAACTTCCTCCTCTTGCTGTTACTAAGGCTTCCTAAATCCCTCCCTAATGAGACATGCTCTAATCTTTCCTAGTGTCCTAGTTTGCTTTCTGTTGCAGTGATTAAAACACCAGCCAAAGGTAACCAGGACATACCTACAGTCAGATTGAAACAATGGAAACAGTTCAGTGCCCATCATCAGGCCTTTACAACGTTCTGGGATGTGAAGGAGGCAGCTCCTCCTCTCCTGCCCTGCTCCTCACAGCACTCACAAGCTTGCCTTGTAAACTTAGGCTGGCTCCTTCCACACATCCCACTGTTCTTGGTGGTCACCCCACACTCCTGGCATCACCATATGCTGAGGTCTGCATTGCAACAGGGGCTGCCTCTCCTGGGTCCTCTTCAGGGACTCAAATCCAGCTTGAAGGTGCCAAGCCTCACCTCTCTCTACGACACTTTTAATCCTAGAGTCTCCACTACAGCTGAGACTATACCTGTGTCAGTGGTACCCTGGTTTCTCTGTCGGAATTCTAACGTTCCTAGATGGCATCAAGCCGCATCTACTGTCTAAGATTCTTTCATGTCTTCAAACCCACTGCATGTAGGATATTCTTACCCACCACCAAGTTCAGAAACCAGCCTGAGATGCAGCCTTGACCCACCCCACCCCCAAACCACATTGTTTGCGTGCTGACCCTGAGAAAATACTGCTCAGAATATATCACCTCAATGATGCTGGTATCTCATTAACCACAACTGACTCTTCATCCAATTCTAACCAACACCAATTGTCCCAGTAAAGCAAGCATTCCACTCCCAGAGATTCTTAATCTAAAATTTTATACAAACAGTTCTAATAGAATCTTTGCTTCTTTCTGGAACGTCACAAGCCAGGCTCCCAGCCTCCACACCTCTCTCAACATTATTGTCTTCTAAGCTTCCATAACATCCCATTAACTTCCAAATGTTCACCAGCTTCTTCTAGCTGAAAGCTCTGAAAGCTCCCAAAGCCCACAGTCAGGTAAGTCCATCAGAGCAACACCCTCAAGACCTTAGTGCTAGTTTTCTATTCTAGTTCAGTCTCTCTTGCTGTGATAAAGTGATAAAGCATTGAACAACTGCACCTAGAGGGAAGAGAGGGTTTATCTGAATTACAGATTAACAGCATTAAGAAAAGCCAAGCAGAAACTTAAGACGGCGACCTGGGGTCAGGAACTGAAGCAGAGACTGTGGAAGAACACTGCTTAGTGGCTTGCCTCCCCTGGCTTGCTCAGCTGCATTTCATGTGAAGTCCAAGCCCACATATCCAGGAATAACACTACCCACAGTGGGTTTACCCCACCTATATCAAGTAGCAATCAGAAAAAAATGTCCCACAGACCTGCCCACTGGCCAATCTGATAGAGTCAATTCTGAAGTTCAGATGCCTCTCCTCAGCTAAGACTAAGGTTGTGATAATAATAAAACTAACCAAGAGAGCTATGATCTGTGCTACCTTGATATCAATCCTAAGTGCTGTCTTGTTTAATATAGCACTCTTTAACTGACAGCTAACTAATACGTTCGTTTATCAAGATTGTGGACTGTATACTTTAAATTATTTTTATTATAGGCAAACTAAATGTCAAAAGAGAATACATGAATAAATCACAAAGCTAAACAATGATAGAAAGTTGATGTAAAATGTATTTAACATGAAAATATCACCTATCATCTAATGCTTCTCTCAGCGCACTTACTCCGTTTCACTCCTTCCTTACAGCAACAAATGTAACTCAGTATTTCCTATAGGGGTGGTCTGAATGAATGGAGTTTCACATACTTTTCACTCCAAATAATACAAACAGCTTTCTATGATTTTGAAATTATTTGTTTGTTAAGATAGTCAGAAATTTGCAATAATATATTCAAGTGTCCTCTCTATAGTTTCGTTTTTCTTCAAGAGGAGTCTGCTTGGGTGAGTTTATATCTATTAGTGAAATGGGACATATTTGAACAGGACACATATTTCAGTTATGTGTATTCTATTCAACTGGCTCTGTTACTTAATCCGACTACAACTTTACTATATACTAATTTGATTGCTTACCAGATAGTCAGTACTCACACTTTTTTTTACTTTAAATAATGCCATCAAACATGAACATCAATAAATTAAATTCTCTCATGCATCCACCCTGTTAAAGATAGTAAGTTTACACAGAGTAAAAGATTAACGACAGACCTGGTAGCTCCTGTGCCTTGGAATGCTCTGTGAATCGGGCAGCCCTTTGACCAAATGGTGAAAGCAGTCCTGATTGTTTCTTTGGACAACTGATAGCAGTCCGTATCTCATTGTATGTGCCAGGAGCTGGGGTACAGGATTTGATAGGTTCGAATCTCTGGGAAAAATATGCCATTAATAATCGCAAGCAAGATTCCATACTTCATGAGTCAGAAGCTGCCTTCTGAGTGATGCAGCATCTAAAGGATTTTTTTTTAATGTGGCAAAGACCACACAAATGAATTAAGAACTTTTGGTCATTGAAACAAAGTTTTACATAGACTTTAGAAAAGTCACTGATATACTAATGGAGTTACGTATGGTGTGCCACATTTCCTTTACGAAAAAATGTGGAGAAGAATCTCTAGTTCTGGATGGCAGTGTATGGACGGTGTTAACTTTTAAATAGTCTTCACTTAAAGAACCATATGATCAGATATGGTTTCTGTTATATCTGTGTGTGTGCCCATATTTGAGGGCACTCGTGTGTGTGTGTGTGTGTGTGTGTGTGTGTGTGTGTGTGTGTGTGTG
>JANHMN010000001.1:19051017-19098237 GCA_030674055.1 Rhabdomys pumilio
AGATAGATAGATAGATAGATAGATAGATAGATAGATAGATAGATAGATAGATAAGCAAATATCACCCAGCTAAGCTTCTAACTTGTGAAGGGAATTTTTAAAAAGCTTAGAGCATGGTGTAGTGGTATACACCTTTAATCCTAGCACTTTGGAAGTAGAGGCTGGTAGGACTTTAAGTTCAAGGCTAGCCTGATCTAAAGAGAGAGTTTCAGGATAGCCAAGCTTAGAAAGTAACAGAAAAAATTGAAAATAGAAAGCTGGTGAAGATGTAGTTGAGTGAGGGAGCTATGTCCCAGCCTAACACACAGCAGAACGTGGCAGCTTCCACCACATAATTCTGGCTTTAGCATTAAGGAAGAAAGAAAGGGACTATGGAATCTGCCTCCATGACTCACGAAAGCTGCTGAGGCCAGGCATGTGGCAGAGGCGTCCCTGCATGAAGTGGAATAAAGGGCAAGGTCCCACCCAGCTAAGCTTCCAACTTGTGAAAGGGAGTTAAAGAAAAGCTTATAGGCGTCCATTGCCTCTGGCTCTTAGAGTAAGCACTCACTCCACAAACACAGTTCCATAATGATCCCTGAGCCTTGGGAGGAAGGAGAACAATATACATGTACCATTTAGGGCTGAGCATTCTGTATTCTCTTCTTCTCTACACCTTGGCCAGTTGTGTGTCTCCATAGAGTAAAAGAGCATAAACATTGTTTAAAAGTCTAAAGTTCAAAGTCTCTTCTGAGACTCATGGCAACGTCTTAACTTTATCCCTTATAAAATCCAAATGGAAAAGCAGTTCATGTACTTCCAACATACAGTGGCACAGAATATACATTACTGTTTCAAAGGGAGGGAAGGAGTGGCATGGGGAAACACTGGACCAAAGCAACATGGGAAACCAGCACGGCCAACTCCAAATTCTGTGTCTTCATGTCTGATGTCGCCAACTCCTTTCAGCTTTGTTGACAACAACACACTTCTATCTCTTGGGCTGGTTCCACTTCCTGTTAACAGCTTTTCTAGGCAGACATCCCCTGGCTCTAGGTTCTCCAACATTTTGGTGTCTCCAAGGCAATTCTTCACAGCTTCACACAATGACCTCTCAGCCTCCATGAACTTCCTTCAACGAGGCCATTACCCAATCCAACAAGGCCGCAGCAACTAATAGTGCCACTCACTGTAAGAGATGAGGCCATTTTCATTCAATCTCCCACATGACTCCTGCACTTGTTTGGTTAGCGTTACGACCAAGATATTTTATTTCTTTCTGGCTAAGACTCATCCTCCTTGTGAGGGTCTGGCCACTAGGAATTTGACCACACTCCAGTAAGTATATGGACCAAATGAAATGAACCTGTTGGGTTTTTGGTGGAGGGGTTGGGAAGGTAAGCGGTAGAGGGATCACAGAGGAAGGGGGCAGTAGGCATGGAAAAACTTGGAGATGAGAGAGATGAGGATACAGAGATTTCCAAACAACCAATAAGAAATAATAAGATACTAGTAATAATCAGTGGTCTCAAGTAGAACACAAGCAAACAGATTGATTCAGTGGCACTAGAGAGGAAAGTCAGGAGCCGAAGTCTGAATGATCCAACAAAATAAACACAATAATTGGCAATACTGATAAAAAAAAAATCTAAGCAACAGGGAGACGTTTTCAGGAAGAAAATTGACATTTTGGAAAGAATATGAAGAGTAAATTAAAATTTTAATAAACAACAGAAACAGAAAACAACATAGATACTACCAAAGATATGATCAAGCAAAAGTAAGAATAAACAAGGATGGAAGCAAAAGCCAATTAAATACTACAGTCATGTATCAATAAAGGACAAAATGGACACAGCAATAGCTAGGACTCCTGAATACCATGAAAGAGGGAACCTTAGCTATGCTAGGTGACACCTGCCTGTAACCCCAGAAGGTGAGAGAAAGAGGCAGGAGGATCATGAGACTAATCTGCTAATACAGAGTGAGTTCCAGGTAAGCCATGTAATAAGCCCTATCTCAAGATCATTAATAAATAACTATAATTTTTATCATTATAATTATTATTTTACTAGCATTATACTGCCCCGTCTTTAATGCTGCTGGTATTTGTATTCTTTGTCTACAATAAGCCAGAGGCTTCACCAGTGTTATTTGGCTTGAGTAACTGATCCCTGTTTTCTATTGCTATCGCAATCATGAACACTAACAGATGTTGTTTTAAGGTACTACACTGAGACCATCTGTCTATCTGTTTCAATTCACAGATAAGAAAACGACAATGTAAATAAACTATTTTCAAAGCTCCACAATGTTTAAGTAGTTGGGAGTGATATACCGCAATCAACAACTTCCCTTATCCAGATAGGAATGTTCGTGTGAAACTGGCCAAGAAACATAAGCAAGGGTCAGAGAAACGAGAAGCAGGGCAAGGTTCACAGAAGGATCAGTTCAATTCTGAATGTTAGTTTCATAGTTCCTATATGACGTCAAAATGGGGATGCCATACATGCATTAATTTCTACAGGGTTGGAGTTCAATGGGGAATCAGTGCTGTAAACACACAGTGAAAATAATAAGAATAAACAGTAGAAATACCTGAAACCATAAAACTGCATGTGTTTTCCGGCAAAAGTGCCTAAATAAAAAAGATACAATGGCCAAAATGCCATTTCCTGTTTATGCAATTCCTGGTATTATGTTTACAGTAGAGAAAAACAGCCTCTTCACTTGAAATGAAATTTGTTTTTGATATATGTCCCAGATATAATTAACACTCAGAGTTCATCCTCATGATGGATTGAACAGAGAGCATGTAACTTGGATTTGGATCACAGAGAACATCTGTCAATTAAATTTGTTTGCATAATTACAATGTAAACTTTGATTCATTACAAAAAACAATGTATATTTTGATTCTTATCTCAGAAAGCAAAGAGTCTCTGGGGTTTTTTAACTATTCAGATTTAAACAGAATGAAATCAAATAAAAATGGTAAGGCAAACTCTAAAGCAATTTGAAAAGTATCATTATATTAATCAACAATAGCACTATAATTGCCATTGGGCCTCAAATGGCATACTTTGGCTGTACATCATCCAGGTGAGAATATTAAATTAGAGACAGAAAGTGCTTTGTAGGCTAAATCATGTACTTGTTACCCATCCATATGTTTAGTAACCACAGTAGAAAACAAAGTAACTATCTGGTATAAATTTAGGCAAGCAAATCAAAAGAGGAAAAATGAAAATATAAGTTACTGAGCTTGGCCTCTAGAGAAGAAAGTTGTAATATACAGTACCGTACAGAAAACAGGATGAAACTCAGTAATGTTCATGAAAAGCTATTTAGATTCAATAATACATTTGCTGAATAACAATTCATGTCAGCACTGGTATTCATAACTCAGCTGATACAAAACTGTATTACAGAAGTTTCAATCCATACTTTCAACCACAAACTTATCTACCCTTTCACCAAGGAAAAAAATAAACAAATAATTTTTAAAGTTTTCTTGCAATTACTACAACCTATTTATAAAGTATCTAGTAATGATCAAGGTTCATAATGCCTATTTTAGCAAATTGGTTACCATGTAAATGGAGTTTACAGATATTAGTATGCAATATAATGAAGTTCCACATATAGTCACTTAATTTCTTTTGCTTTTAACAAACCTAAATTCCCCTTTCAACATGAAAATGTTATCATTAATTGAATAATACACAGAGAGTTGAATCATCCAAATAAATAAATATTAAGGATTGTAAATCTTAAATGAATTGAAGGAGCAATATATGGTTAGTTGGTTCTCACAAAATACTCACAAAAGTACCATCCAATGCCTGCTTGGACCAGGCAGGCAGAGAAGTGTTGAATGAAAATTGGCTCAAATGCAAAGCATTCTCCCTTGTACCCAGGAGCAACATTTAATCAAAACTAACTTATTGTTGTAAGAGTTGGTTTGGGGTGTTCGGTTTGTGTTTTCTTATTTTAAGCAGAAAATCTAGATTTGTGTCTGAAATCTCACAAGCTACAAATGTTGGTAACTAACCCAATTTTAACAACTTTAAATATGGCATAAAATACAAGTTTACCTTAAATTCATCCCATATGCCACTAGGTTCCACATTCTTTTTCTTTAATGTCTTAGTCTTTTTCAAATATCCTTCCATGTGGATTCTTTCACATATTTATAAACATTGTAAAATTGAAGTTTAAAGATATTTGAGAAGTGATATGGCGTGTCTATGCCTCACCATAGTGGTTTCCATAGTGAAACTGTGATGCTCACCCTGGTGGTCAATAAAATCCAGTACCTTCACAGACACTGATAGCAGTGAAAGTAGTATCACAATTGTTTAGCTGGATGACTGTGCCATGTAAAGACAACTGATACACATCCAACGTTACCTGATCCTATAAAGAGCCTGTGCTTGTCTTCATGATTCTTGTTATAGTACAGAGCACTTAGTCCTACTCACAGACTAGTGAGCGTGACAGATAAGGGTCTCTCATGCATTATCCCCATATGAAGTATAGAGGAGTAGGAGATGGCAATCAGTACAAGGAAGTTACATAAAAGTGAGCGTAGCTAGCCCAGCATATAGATGTCATGAACAGGTACATTCACATGTGTAGATCGAGTCAAGTAGTAAAAATACCAAACAAAATAAGAATATTCACTGATCCTGTGTGGCAGACTATGAATAAGAATTTGTAAGGTCAAGATAATTGGGTAAGTCATGATTTGCTAAGCTACTTTAATTACCTATGATTGCTTAGACAAGTGTTTGCTTTGGTTGAGTGTGTCCAGAAAGTCCATGTGGAAGGGATGTTAATTCATCAATGTATCTATCTCTGTGAGCAGAGTAGCAGGCAATGTTTAGGTCATGAGGAGGAACCTTCGGAATGGACCTTTAATAGGTTAGCTGTCATGAGAATTTGGCCCCCTTTCTCTCTTCTACATGTGGCCACTTGCCTTGCACTTTGTTTCCATGAACTAAAAAGGTACAAGGCCTTTTTCCAGATGTGGCTTCCTAGTCCTGAGCTTACTAATATTTAGAAGTATATGCCAAAATAAATCTTCCTTCTTTAAAAATTATCCGGTCCTAAGAATTCTTTTATAGCAAAAAATAATAGAAGAAGATGGAATTTGAAACTTAAAATGAAAGTAAGAGCCCTTGTTTATAGCTTCAATAATAGTATTTCTTTTCATCTTATACCTGCAGCCTCCTAGATAAGTAGTCAGTACCCGCTGACATCACCAGTTTGGGGGAAGTTTCAAGGGTTATTCTTAAGGTTCTTGAAAATTAAAATCAGGTGTACATTGTGAGAATCAGTAACAAAGTAGTTATATTTCAATATGAAGAATAATAGTGTTTGCAGTCTTTCACTCTGTAACTATAGGCACCTCAATGATGGATAGCATAATTTAAGTTGTATTTGAAATTGCTTCCTTGTGCTAGCTCCTATGTGAAATTTGATAATTTAAATTCATAACCATAGATCTCTGTAAATTACACCAAAAGTTTAGTGGCTGTCAAGTATGTCTACTCATATTAAGCACAAATGGCCCAGAAATTATGGAGAGATGGCTCAATGAAGACTACTGTCAGCTCTCCAGAAGATAATAAATTGTAATATTTTATGGCAAAATTTGGAAGGCTGGAAGTTTCTACTGGGAAGACAACAGTTGACTGCATGTCTATTCCACTATTAAGTAGTCCTAGAAATTATTTCTTCATGCTCCACTGCAACATATGGAAGTGGTTTATATAATACCTAAATAACACATCATCAGTTTCTTTCTCCAAAGATGGGAAGAGACCTTGAGCTGGGAAAAGACTCAAATCTCAGATGCAAGTTACTTCTACTTACATTTGATTGTTTTCAAATCATCAGAAGAGAGTTTGGGCATTAAAGAGCATATTGTTGTGGTCTGGTGGTAACTAATCCAAACCACAGAGAATACAAAATATTCCATAAAAAAAGGCAATATGAAATCATAACAGTCTATAGTGAGTGATATTAGATTCATATTTCATTTTTTGGTATTTTGTGATAAGATTTCACTATGTATCCATGGCTGGTTTGGAGCCCACTACATAGACCAGGCTAGCCTTGAACTCAGAGATCCACCTGCCTTGGAACCCCCAGTAATGGGATTAGAGATGTGTGCCACTGTACCCAACCATATATTTCAGTTTAATAACTCATATAACCACCTGTCTCCTCATCAACATATTTTTAGTACAATGGAAAATTATTATATCAATTGTGCATTTCTTCATTAGCCACACTTTATAAGTGTTGATCATATCCGTACTTTGACTTTATCTGAAACCCAAGACAAAATCATAAGGAATAAAGGTTTGGATGAGGCTATTATTTCTTTTGAAACTGTAACACTTGAATTCAATCTACTGTCATCACACTCATTGTGCATTATCTTCTCCTACCCTCTCCCCTCCTGCTGACCTCTTTTTTTCAACTACTCTCTATCCTAAGCTCATGTCTTTGTGTGTGTGAATGTGTGTACATGTGTATATGTGTGTGCACACACATGCACACACACGCACATGCATGCCAACAGGTGGCCACAGCTGCTGTGAGTTCATATATTGTGATTGACTAGACTTACTAAGATCTATACTATACTAAAGTTTATATTATAATCAACACATTTAAGCCTTTATATCCTTAACACATATAATGTGATATTTTGATAAACATATATATCATGAAATGATTAAAACTATGAAACTAAGGAGCACCATACCACATACTATCATTTGTATGTGTAGGTAAAAATACTTACACTACACTGTTAACAACTTTAATGTATTCTTTGGTATTATTAACCACTGGTTGACTATAAGAAAGATCTCTTAGATATACTGTTCCTGACTAACTAAAATATATATCCTTTCACTGACGTCTAGATCCAGCCACAAAAGGCAACCATCATTCTACTGTTTCTATGTGACAAAGCCTGCAAATTCACTATGAGTGAGACTTATTGCACTTATCAACATTTTCCAGATTCTTCCATGTTGTTCTACACAATAGCAATACGTCTGTATTTATCCTTCAATGAGCGCTTAGTTTACCTATATATTATAGATATTGTGACTAACACTGCAGTGAACAGGGGAATGCAAACATATCTCTAATGTGTTCTTTATTTTATTTTTGAAAAATTCACAAAAATGAGATTTTGGATCATTTGGTAGAAATGTCTTAAGTTTTGTGAGTAATTTTACTATAACGACTGTATTAGCATTATCCTATTAACAGTACTGGAAATACATCTCAGCAACACCACCTATTCTTTGAAAACTTCTTGATAATACCAGCTTTAATGGCAGTGAGGTGGTATTTCATTGTGGTTTTGATTTGCATATCCTTGGTGATCATGCCATCGACAAACAATTCATCTCCCTTCTGAGTCAGGGCACTTTTATTTTTATTGCTTAGTAGCTACACTAACCCTTTTAGTGACAGTATTGAGTAATACTATATTGAGTTGAAACCCTTACCTTGTTCCTCATTTTAGCAGGAAAAAATGTCAGCATTTTCCACTCTTGACTTTATTATGAAGTCATTTATGTTCATTTGATCACACAGATCACAATTTCTCAAAATATGGCACATAAGGCTATAGTTTATGAGATGCAGCTGAATTCAGTACAAAAGTATTTTCTTGAGAATTTTTGCATCATGTCCACCAGAGGCATTGACCTGTAATATTCGTTCCTCTTCAGGAAGGTAATGATGATCACACAGAGTAAATTGGAAACTATTCCTTTCTTTTTAAGTTTTTCTATAAGAGTTTTAAAATGGCAGGTACTTTAATTCTTTAAATGTTTTTTAAATGTTCACTAAACTTCATCTATAAAATCACCAGGTTCCTGACTTTTTATTCTGTAATTTAAGATTTATTACTTTTAATTCTGTGCACATGTCTCCAGGGGGTACATATACATGGAGGTTCCTCCCAGAAGCCATAGGTATCAGATCTCCTGAAGTTGGATTTATGGACAAATGTGAGCTGTCAGACTGATGTGGGTTCTAGAAACGAAACTTGGGCCTGCTGCAAGAGCAATGTATGCTCTTAACCACCGAGCAATTGCTCCTATGTGCACTTAACTGCTAAACCATCTCCCCAGCTCCATTTTTTGAGGGTTATTTTTTCATTGCTGATCCATATGTCTTAAGTATTATGAAATGTTCAATTTTTTATTCCTTCACAATCCAACTTGAAAGATTATCTCAGAAGTTACACATTTTTTATCAGTTATCCAACTAATTGGTACATTATGTATAGACATTGTAAATATTTAACAAGTGTGTCCCTCACAATGGCCTGTGTATGAAGATGCATTCTCCAGCTGATGCTGATCTTTAGGAGGTGCCTCTGAGGATGTGCCTACCTTGGAGAAATGGGACGAGCTACAGGAACTTTCCACATGTAATGCATGTTCTCAGAAGACTTCATGTGCTCTATTATCTTCCAGATACATGCTAGTCAAATGAATGACATAGACAACGCAGCAGGAAATGCCAGACTTTGGGTGTGTGGTTAAACCATTTCCAGGAAGAAACAGGAGCTAGATATGTGTGCCTGTTTGTTTCATACCAGACAGTGAGGTGGACAACTAGATGTGATCACATATAACTTAAACCAACCTCTTTGTAATCCTTACTCTGAGAGATTCACAAAAATTGTGTACCATTCACAGATCTATCTTCGTTGGGATCCAGACCTCACTACATAAAGGTTCATGTGGACATAAAACTCTCTCCAGGCAAAAGCAGCACCATTTGATCCCCTCCCACCAAAATGAACTAGGTGAGGAGATAAGGAATGAGAAGTACCATACACCATGTATTTTTTTAATTGTGTATTACATTTACATTTCAGATTTTATCCCCTTATCCCACTTCCTCCCACCACCCAGAAACCTCCTATCCCATCCCCCCCCTCCTCATGTTTCTATGAGTTTGTGCCCCCACCTAACCCCCACCTGCACTACCTCCTCCCCACCCTCACATTCCCACCCCCCCCCACACACACACACACACTCTGGGTTCATTTTTCATGGGACCAAGAATCTCCTTTCCCACCTATGCCCGACAAGGCCATCCTCCCCTACATATACAGCTGGGGTCATGGGTCCCTCCCTATGTGCTCCCAGGCTGGTGGTTTAGACCCTGGGGAGCTCTGGTGGGTTGGTATTGTTGTTTTCCTCATGGGGTTACAGACCCTTTCTGCTCCTTCAATCTTCTTTCTAACTTCTCCATTGGGAAACCCTTGATCATATCAGTGGTTAGCTGTGAGCATTGTCCTCTGAATGTGTCAGTCTCTGGTAGACCTCTAAGGAGACAGCAATATCATGTTCTACACAGCATGCACTTCCAGCCATCCACATCAGTGTCTAGCTTAGGTGACTGTACATGGGATGGATACCCAGGTGGAATGGTCTCCAGATGGCCCCTCCTTCAGTTTCTGTCCTATGTTTTGTTTCCATATTTGCTCCCTTGAGTATTTTTGTTACTGGTTCTAAGTAGAACTGAGGCATCCTCACTTGGTCTTCCTTCTTCATGAGTTTCATGTAGTTTGTGAGTTGAATCTTGGCTATTCCAAGCTTTTGGGCTACCATCCGCTTATCAGTCAGTAAATACCATGTGTGTTCTTTTGTGATTGGGTTAACTCACTCAGGATGATAATTTCTAGTTCCATCCATTTACCTATAAAATTTCTCAAATTCATTATTTTTAATAGCTGACTAATACTCCATTGTGTAGATGTACCACATTTTTTGTATCCATTCCTCTGTTGAGGGACATCTTGGTTCTTTCCAGCTTCTGGCTATTATAAATAAAGCTGCTATGAACATAGTGGAGCATATGTCCTTGTTATATATTGGAGCATCTTCTGGGTATATGCCCAGGAGTGGTATGGCTGGATCCTCAGGTAATGCTATGTCCAGTTTTCTGAGGAACTGCCAGACTGATTTCCAGAGTGGTTGTACCAGCTTGCAATCCCACCAACAAAGGAGGAGCATTCCTCTTTCTCCGCATCCTCGCCAGCATCTACTATCACCTGAGTTTTTGATCTTAGCCATTCTGGTGGTGTGAGGTGGTATGTCAGGGTTGTTTTGATTTGCATTTCCCTGATGACTACAGATGTTGAGCATTTCTTAAGGTGCTTCTCGGCCATTCGAGTTTCCTCGGTTGAGAATTCTTTGTTTAGCTCTGAACCCATTTTTAAAAGGGTTATTTGGTTGTCTGGAGTATAATTTCTTGAGTTCATTGTATATTTGGATATTAGCCCTCTATCGGATGTAGGATTGGTTAAGATCTTTTCCCAATCTGTTGGTTGCTGTTTTGTCTTATTGACAATGTCCTTTGCCTTACAGAAGCTTTGCAATTTTATGAGATCCCATTTGTCAATTCTTGATCTTAGAGCATACGCCATTGGTGTTCTCTTCAGGAAATTTTCCCCTGTGCCTAGGTATTCGAAGGTTTTCCCCACCTTCTCTTCTATTAGTTTCAGTGTATCTGGTTTTAAGTGAAGGTCTTTTATCCACTTGGATTTGAGCTTTGTACAAGGAGATAAGAATGGATTGATTTGCATTATTCTCCAGTTGAACCAGCACCATGTGTTGAAAATGCTGTCCTTTTTCCACTGGATGGTTTTAGCTCCTTTGTCAAAGATCAAATGATCATAGGTGTGTGGGCTCATTTCTGGATCTTCAATTCTATTCCATTGATCGTCCTACCTGCCTCTGTACCAATACCATGCAGTTTTTATTACTATTGCCCTGTAGTACAGCTTGAGGTCAGGGACGGTGATTCTGCCACAAGTTCTCTTATTGTTGAGAAGAGTACTCGCTATCCTGGGTTTTTTGATATTCCAAATAAATTTGCAAATTGCTCTTTCTATCTCTATGAAGAATTAATTTGGAATTTTGATGGAGATTGCATTGAATCTATAGATTGCTTTTGGCAAGATGGCCATTTTTACTAAATTAATCCTGCCAATCCAGGTGCATGGGAGATCTTTCCATCTTCTGAAATCTTCTATTTCTTTCTTCAAAGACTTGAAGTTCTTGTCATATAGATCTTTCACTTGCTTGGTTAGGTTCACTCCAAGATATTTTATACTGTTTGTAACTATTGTGAAGGGTGTCATTTCCCTAATTTCTTTCTCAGCCTGTTTATCTTTTGAGTATAGGAAGGCTACTGATTTGTTTGAGTTGATTTTATATCCAGCCACTTTACTGAAGTTGTTTATCAGGTTTAGGAGTTCTCTGGTGGAAATTTTAGGGTCACTTAAGTATACTATCATATCATCTGCAAATAGTGAAATTTTGACTTCTTCCTTTCCTATTTGTATTCCTTTGACTTCCTTTTGTTGTCTAATCTCTCTGGCTAGGACTTCCAGTACTATATTGAATAGGTAGGGTGAGAGTGGACAGCCTTGTCTAGTCCCTGATCTTAGTGGGATTGCTTCCAGTTTCTC
Source organism: Rhabdomys pumilio (assembly GCA_030674055.1). Taxonomy (NCBI): domain Eukaryota; kingdom Metazoa; phylum Chordata; class Mammalia; order Rodentia; family Muridae; genus Rhabdomys; species Rhabdomys pumilio. Next base: position 19,062,527 of record JANHMN010000001.1, read on the forward strand.
TCCATTTAGTTTGATGTTGGCTACTGGCTTGCTGTATATTACTTTTACTATGTCTAGGTATGGACCTTGAATTCCTGCTCTTTCCAGGACTTTTAACATGAAGGGATGTTGAATTTTGTCAAATGCTTTCTCAGCATCTAGTGAGATGATCATGTATTTTTTTTTCTTTGAGTTTATTTATGTAGTGGATTACATTGATGGATTTCCGAATATTGAACCATCCCAACATTCCTGGGATAAAGCCTACTTGATCATGATGGATGATTGTTTTGATGTGTTCTTGAATTCGGTTTGCGAGAAATTTATTGAGTATTTTTGCATCAATATTCATAAGAGAGATTGGTCTGTAGTTCACTTTCATTGTTGGGTCTTTGTGAGGCTTAGGTATGAGCGTAATTGTAGCTTCATAGAACGAATTGGGTATTGTTCCTTCTGTTTCTATTCTGTGGACACTTTGAAGAGAATTGGTATTAGATCTTCCTGGAAGGTTTGATAGAATTCTGCACTAAAACCATCTGGCCCCGGACTTTTTTTGGTGGGGAGATTTTTAATAACTGCTTCTATTTCTTTAGGGGTTATGCGACTGTTTAGATGGTTTATCTGCTCCTCGTTTAACTTTGGTACCTGGTATCTATCTAGAAAATTGTCCATTTCATCCAGATTTTCCAATTTTGTTGAGTATAGGCCCTTGTAGTAGGATCTGACAATTTTTTTTAATTTCCTCTGTTTCTGTTGTTATGTCTCCCTTTTCAGTTCTGATTTTATCAATTTGAGTACTGTCTCTGTGCCCTTTGGTTAGTCTGGCTAAGGGTTTGTCTATCTTGTTGATTTTCTCGAAGAACCAGCTTCTGGTTTTGTTGATGTTTTGTATACTTCTTTCTGTTTCAACTTGGTTGATTTCAGCCCTGAGTTTGATTATTTTCTGCCGTCTACTCCTCTTGGGTATATTAGCTTCTTTTTGTTCTAACGCTTTCAAGTGTGCTGTCAAGTTGTTAGTGTATACTCTTTCCAGTTTCTTTTTGTGGGCACTTAGAGCTATTCGTTTTCCCCTTTGTACTGCTTTCATGGAGTCCCACAAGTTTTGATATGATGTGTCCTCATTTTCATTAAATTCTAAAAAGTCTTTAATTTCTTTCTTTATTTCTTCCTTGACCAAGTTATCATTGAGTAGAGCATTGTTCAGTTTCCACATGTATGTGGGCTTTCCATTGTTTTTGACCATATCAAAGGCGAGTCTTAGTCCATGGTGATCTGATAGGGTACAAGGGATTATTTCAATCTTTTTGTATCTGTTGAGGCCTGTTTTGTGACCAATTATATGTTCTATTTTGAAGAAGGTACCATGAGGTGCTGAGAAAAAGGTATATTCTTTTGTTTTAGGATGAAATGTTCTATAGATGTCAGTTAAGTCCAATTGGTTTATAACTTTTGTTACTTTCATTGTGTTTCATTTTAAGTTTTGTTTCCATGATCTGTCCATAACTGAGAGTTGGGTGTTGAAATCTTTCACTATTATTGTGTGAGGTGTGGTGTATGCTTTAAGCTTTAGTAAAGTTTCTTTTATGTATGTGGGTGCCCATGCATTTGGGGCATAGATGTTCAGAATTGCGAGTTCCTCTTGGTACATTTTTCCTTTGATGAATATGAAGTGTTCTTCTTTATCTTTTTTGATTACTTTTGGTTGAAAAAACGATTTTATTTGATATTAGAATGGCTACCCCAGCTTGTTTCTTGGGACCATTTGCTTAGAAGATTGTTTTTCATCCTTATACTCTGAGGTAGTGTCTGTCTTTGTCACTGAGGTGCATTTCCTGTATGCAGTAAAATTCTGGGTTCTGTTTATGTATCCATTCTACGTCTTTTTATTGGGGAATTGAGTCCATTGATGTTAAGAGATATTAAGGAAAAATGATCGTTGGTTCCTGTTATTTTTGTTATTAGAGGTGGAATTATGTTTGTGTAAGTATCTTCTTTTGGGGTTGTTGGAAGATTACTTTCTTGCTTTTTGTAGGTTGTAGTTTTACTCCTTGTGTTGGAGTTTTCCATCAACTATCCTTTGAAGTACTGAACTTGTGGTAAGATATTGTGTAAATTTGTTTTTTTCAGGGAATATCTTGGTTTCTCCATCAATAGTGATTGAGAGTTTTGCTGGGTATAGTAGTCTAGGCTGGCATCTGTGTTCTCTTAGGGTATGTATGATATCAGTCCAGGATCTTCTGGCTTTTATAGTCTCTGGTGAGAAGTTTGGTGTAATTCTAATAGGTCTGTCTTTATATGTTACTTTACCTTTTTCCCTTACTGCTTTTAATATTTTTCTCTGTTTTATATATTTGATGTTTTGATTATTATGTGACAGGAGGTATTTCTTTTCTGGTCTAAACTATTTGGAGTTCAGTAGGCTTCTTGCATATTCATGGACATCTCTTTCTTTAGGTTAGGGAAGTTTTCCTCTATAATTTTGTTGAAGATATTTACTGGACCTTTAAGTTGGGAGTCTTCCCCCTCATCTATACCTATTATCCTTAGGTTTGGCCTTCTCATTGTGTCTTGGATTTCTTGTATGTTTTGGGTTAGTAGCTTTTCGTATTTTGTATTTTCTTTGACAGTTGTGTCAATGTTTTCCATAGTATCTTCTGCACATGAGATTCTCTCTTCTATCTCTTGTATTCTGTTAGTGATACTTGTGTCTATGACTCCTGATCTTTTTTTTTTTTTTTTTGAGGGGGTTTTCTATCTCCAGGGTAGTCTCCCTTTGTGGTTTCTTTATTGTTTCTACTTCCATTTTTAGATCTTGGATGGTTTTGTTTAATTCCTTCACCTATTTGGTTGTGTTTTCTTGCAATTCATTAAAGGATTTTTATGTTTCCTCTTTAAGGGCTTCTATCTGTTTACTAGTGTTCTCCTTAAATTCTTTGAGAGTGTTATTTATGTCCTTCTTAAAGTCTTCTATCATCGTCATGAGAAGTGATTTTAATTCTGAATCCTGCTTTTCCGTTTTGATGGGGTGTTCAGAGCTTGCTATGATGGGGGAACTGGGTTCTGATGATGCCATGTAACTTTGGATTCTGTTGCTTATGTTCTTGCACTTGCCTTTTGCCATCTGGTTAACTCTAGTGCTACCTGTACCCGCTGTTTCTGACTGAAGCCTGCCTTTCCAGTTATCTTGCTTGTGTCTGATCTCCTCAGGGTCCATATGTCTCTATGATCTTCTCCAGATGCTCTGAGTACAGTGTTACCTCCAGGATGCCTCAGGATATGGTGCCTCCAAGGTAGTAGACCAGGTAGGTGTCTGCTGTTCTGGGTGCAGTGTCTTCTCTAGGATGTCTCAGGATCAGGTGCCCACTGCTCCAAGTGCAGTGTCTCCTCTAGGATGTCTCAGGATAAGGTGTCTACTGCTCTGAGTGCAGTGGTTCCTCTAGGATGTCTTGGGATATGTTGTCTGTAGCTCTGAGTTTAGTTGTTTAGTTTAGTTTAATTGTCTGCCACTCTGGGTTCAGTGGTACCTCTGCCTCTCTTGGTTCAGTGGCCCCTCTACCACTCTGGGTTCAGTAGACTCTCTAGGTTGTCTCAAGAGGAGTCCGGTGTCCACAAAGAAGCTGACCTGGCACAGGTCTGCCCCAGGCCTCAGATCTGGGAGAGGGGCAGAAGGGGAGCGCCACTCTGCAGGGGCGGGGTTTGGGTTTCTGCTGGAATCTGAATGCTCCCCGCACCCAGCTATGGGTGTAGGGCACTGTGTGGGTCTTCTTACCTACAGCTCTGGGTTCAGTGGACCCTCTATGATGTCTCGGGAGGAGTCTGGTATCCAGAAAGGAGAGGACCTGGAGCGGGTCTGCACCAGGCCTCAGATCCGGGAGAGGGCACTTGTGTGATTTCAAAGAATCAATATAAACATATTCTGAATCGTTGAGATAACCATCAGTATTACAGTTCTATTGCTGTGATAATAACTGTGTAGCCAAGGCAACTTAGAGAAGAGTTTATTTCAGCTTACAGTTTGAGAGGGTTAGAGTCCATGATGGCAAGGCATGGCAAGCAAGGGGATGAGAGCTCATACCTTAAATCACAGAAGTGGAAGCACTGTGGAGGACTGAAGAGAACCCCTCTGGCAGTAGCCATATTCCATCAATAGTTGAGGAAGAAGTATTAACTTAAATGGTAGTGTTCTGTGAAGGGCCGGAGGGTCCAGGATCTCTGAATGGCAGGGTGATGCTGGCTGGAGGCAGGTGGTGAGGGGGGGCATACACCATTTATGATATCAAAAAGTCATGTTACCTGCTCCATTAGCTCCTAAACACAGGCTAGTTAGAAGCATGCCTCCTAAATGCAGGTCAGTTAGAAGCATAGCCCTTAAGCAGCAGCTTTGGAAAAGGGATCCACCGAATCCTTTCTAGGGAGAACTAGGTGCAGTTTCTGCCTGGTGCTTTTATGCAGCTCAGGGGATCCTGCAGGACACACTTGTTCTTCTGTTTAAACCCACTTATTTGTTCTGTGTGACCCTGAACAAGGCAGAATTCAGAACCTGATCTGCTCTCAGAGATGCATGAATTAGAATTCAGATTCTTAGGAGATGGCTGTAAAACCTAGTACATTGGAATGCAGACAAATTTCTTCCAGGAAGATGCTAAAGGCATAGTTTTATTACTGAAGTCAAATAAAAAAAGAAGGAACTTCTCATCATTTAAAAAACTCAAAAGCTGCCTTCTGTATTTCAACCATGCAGATGTTGGTTACATTGCTCTAAACTTTTCTGCATCACAATCTTTTTAAACTTTCCTCTGAGATTGTAAAAAGTAAAATGACATCCAAGACAAGCATGAGCTCAGTGCTAAAGAGATATGTGATCCAAAAATGCATCTGATAAATAAATCACAGTGAGAAAGAAGCTCACAGATTATGCAATCCTTGCAATGGTAGTTCTTAATTCAGTGTTGAATCAGTCACTGGAAGAACTCTACAACTACACAAAGGAGTCCATCTACCAACCCTGCTGACCCAGAAGCCAGGACAAACAGATATTTTAAAAGAAAAGTGGGATTCTAATGCACAACCCATGTAAAGAACAACTGCACTGGCGGGTGCAAATGGGCCAGTGGTCACCTCTACGGTGACCAAGGGTGATGGAGATGTGGAAACGATGCATGAAGTGGTGCTTGCACTATGGAGAGGGGCAGAACTGAAGATGTAATGACAGTGACAGGTGTGAGAGGGCACTGGGGTTAAAGGTGAAACAAGTCAGGTTAATGCCCAGTGTTGTCAGTGGGGTTGAGTGCAGCATCCTGAAACTTATACAGATGCCAACCTCAACCCTGACCGACTTCCCCACTCCCACTCCTGTAGAATTACCCTGACTCTGGGCAAGATGCTCAGGGCCATGTTTGGGTCACTGGTCCTGATGCAGCCAGTTGTGAGGCAGATGTCCATGTAATCTGGGTTACTACCTACCACCATGAGAATGTTTGTAATCTGTGTGTCAGCCTGAGGCCATGTTGATGTCTATGAGATGTGCCTTCACTGCCACCTGAGGCCATGGTAATATCTTAGCCTGTTCTGCTGTGCAGGGTGATGTCTTGGTACATGGTCCTACAATAGCCAGTGTCCATGCTATTAACCACCAAAGACCATGCAAATATCTATGGTCTATGCTGCAACCTGAAGCCATCTCAATGGCTGTAGGCTGTAGGCTGTGCTGCCACCAGGGGCCATGTTGAAGTCTAAAAGCCTTGTCTGGATCTATGTTCCTACTGCAGCCAGAAGCCATGTTCGTGGTCTATACTGTTATCAGAGGCTGTGGCTGAACCCAGGTTCCAGCTGACTGTGGACATCAAGGAAGCTCCTCTGGCAGTGATATCAGGGACTGTAGATGTACAACTAAGAAAGAGGGACATGAAAGGATTCTGTGCTAACCCTTAGCCCCACCCAACATCCCCTCAAAATAGTAACAGCCTACAAAGGAAGCCATCAAGGAGAACTCTAAAATTGTGATAAGGATGCTGATGTGATAAGCCACAATTGATGGCTTCTGTCAAAGGTACAGGTGGAGTAGGACTCAATTTTCCTTAAGGGAGTGGGCCACTGGGAATTCAATCATTTTCTACTAAGTATATGGACAACACAAATTGGACTTTTTTATTAATTTAGGGAGTCCACAGGACAAGGAAGGAGGTAGGAAGACATTGAGAGACTGGGAAGCAAGTGTGATATACAAAGTGAAATTCCCAAAGAATCAATAAAAATATTATTTTGTAAAAAAAAAAAAAAAAAGCACAAAGTAACAACTGCACTGGACAAAGTAAAAAGACTGTCTGGTCAATGTTCTATTGCATTTGGGGAGTGGGGCTATTTGAAAAGATTAGGAAGTGTCAGCCTGTGTGCTGTCATGATTCTTAACATGCTAATAATATTCTAATTATAGACTGAACCTCTGAACTATAAGCAAGCCCCAATCAAGCATTTTCTTTTATAAGAGTTGTCATGAATGTGGTGTCTCTTCACAGCAATAGAACACTGATTCAGACTGAAGTTGGACCAGGGACAGGGAATTTCTGTGACAGACCTGACCATGTGACTTATCAGCAGAATGTTGACTTTGGGACTTTATATTTGGAAAACAGTTGAATACTTTAAGCAGGGTATAATGGGCAATACCAGTAGAAACATAGAAGACAGTAGTACTGAAAGCAATGTAGATTATGACAACCCAGCTCAAGAAGTTTCAGAGAATATTATTAAGTGGCCTAGAGACCAGCCAGCAGTTAAGAGGGGCAAGGGAGAAGCTCCAGTGGCACCCCGCTGAGTAGAAACTCTTGGTCATGGTGACTCGCTTGGCTGGGTCAAGGCTAGCTCAGCTAGCTTGCTTAAGTTGGCAGGTCTCCTTGGTGGGAATGCAGAGAGGTCCTCCATGGGAGATTAGACAGCAGCTCAGTAGTCAAAGGCCCTCTCTATGGTTCTCCATGGCAGGTCTCAAACACACGAGGAAGTCCATGGTTCCAAAATGTTAATTGTCATGGTGGAAAGTGGATGTAGCTGTGCCCCGTATCCTTAGGGTGGGCCTAAGGTTATATTGTTTGTAAGGAGAAGGGTCTGAGAAGGAATGCATAATTGGTTATGCCCTCTGGCCTTTAGGTATTTCATTAATATGGAGATCTCTTGAAGCTCTGTGGCCTATAGTCACACCCTCTATCTGTGGAGGGGCTGGTAGGGGCATTGCCCTACATGACTGAAAGGTGCTGATCAATGAAGTTCTTCTGCCACGTGTCAGGAGCCTGGAGTCTGGGAGCTAGGCGAAATGCATGCCATCCCTTGCAAGGATACCTGTTGTGTCTTTGGCCATCTCTAGCCAGTGTTCCACCAGAAACCATGCTATCCTTTCACAGTCCTCTCCCCCACAATGAGATGGTATGTGCTTGGTCTTATTGTAGCTGGTTATGCCATGCTTGGTTAATGTCCCTAGGAGGTCTGTTCTTCTCTGAGGGGAGGTAGCATTGGGGGTGTAGAGAGGTAGTGGGGAGAGTGGAAAGGGAGGGAGGGGTAACTGCAATCAATGTATAATGTATGACAGAAGAAGAATAAAATTAACAAAAGAAAAAGAATGGTTACCAAGAAAAGAAAAACAGAAAATACTAGAATTCCATATGATCCAGCTATCTCACTCTTTGGTACATATTTAAAGAATTCAAATTCAGCATAAAACAGAGATACTATGGCATCCATGTTTATTAGGGGTACTACAGTCACCAACATTAAAATCATCCTACATGCCCACCGAAAGGTGACTGGATAAAGAAAGTGTGGTACCTTTCTTCTTTACAGGGAAAAAGCATTAAAAAAATTCTGTTGATACAAAAAAATTAATGTTAATGGAGATCATCACATTAAGAAAATAAGCCAGGTGCAGAAAGACAAATATACTCTTCTCTTGTATACAGAATCCAGGTTTTTGTACAAGAATGTATGGTTTTTTACAACCATAAAATTATGGTTGGGACTATCTAGAAATAAAATGCATGGGCTATTGAATATAAGAGAGGAATAGGATGCAGGAATATATCAGAGTATATTATATGACTATAATTCCACAATAAAACCCATTCTTGGCCAGATGGTGGTGCCACATACCTTTAATCCCAACACTCCAAAGGCAGAGTCAGGAGGAGCTTTGTGAATTTGAGGCCAGGCTGATCTACAAAGCAAGTTCAGGATAGGCAGGGCTACAGAGAAACTGTGTGGTTTCAACCAAGATAATATAAGTGTAAATTGGGCATGTTAGGGATTATCTTGCACAGGCAGAAAAGATAAGAAAACTTAACTATCGAGCCATGTCTACAACTCAAGAAATATTCTTATGACTACAAACTCCTTACTGTGAGTAAATTTGATGATATATACACCCATGCCTCATTCTGAATATTTGTAGTATAGTAAGGCAGTGTGTTACAATTTGTGGCATACATTCACACAAATGTACACATATACACACAAATAAAAGTGATTATTTTAAAAATAATAACCTGTGTTTTCTCAATAAATATAATATAGAAAAAGATGTAGAGGAAAATGTACAATAAAAGAAACATATAAACCAATTGCAATGTATAGTTCTGGTTTTAATTCTGGTTGAAACAAATTTTGTGAGCAAATGAGCAGAATTTAATGGAACATTAATTTTACTTCATTATTTTTACTAAATTATGTTGTGACTTGAAGAAACCTCAAGAATCTGATGCCTCATTGTCTTTGGCTTTTCAAAAATGATATAAATTTTAATATTTATCAGAAGTTTGGTTCATATATCTAATATATATGTAATATATTTATATATATTATATATATATTATAATATATAATTGTAATCTAATATATATTATTTATATATCTAATATATTATATAATATATATTATATATATTTAAGTATATAATCTAACCTAAATGTGCAAATTGCTTTATTGCTTTAGTAGCCAAGAATCTTCCAAAATTACATGTTTGATGGAAAGTTTTTAAGCGAGTCATATTCTCAGGAAAGGCAACCCCAGTAGGAAATAAAGTATGAATTAATGCAGAAGTTATTTGTCAAAATCTAGAGAGACATGCACTTTAATATTTATTCCATTTGGAAAAAGAGATTATGTCATATTCCCTTATCCATATCTAACAAGAAAAAATATATCTTCATCTGTAGGCACATGGATAAAAGCCAGCAGAAATGGCCTTTCTACCAGAATAACTATTAATGTTCCTATTCATGAATCTAGAAGATGCAATATCCATAAATCATTCTCACTATTAAGGGTATTGCATGCACTCAAATTGCCTAATTTATTCTCTTCACCTGTAGGTATACAAGTGACCACTTTATTTATTCACAACTTTATTATTTCTGACAATCAATATCAGTTACAGTTCTTTTTATTAACCATACAATGTGTATTCAGAAATGTGAAGAAATCCAATTCCCTTTAAGAGGTTAGCATTTATGGATGCCAGAAGACTCGGCATTCAAATGTGCCCTCATCAATCGTAAAAGCTCATTGAGGAAATGTTTTCTTCTCACCTATTTCTGTAGGAATCTAAGCAATCCATCTGGTTTGTTAAGAGTCAATCATTCTCCTCAGACGAAAGCAATTATGTAATGGGAAACTGAGACTATATGTTTGATTATTAGAAAGAAACAAGTGAATATTTTTCAGAAAGCAATTCTGGGTCTGAATTTTCAAAGTCTGAAACTCTATAAATAAAAGCTATAGAAAATACTTGATCCTGATCCAAACACAATAGAGCTATATTATAAGTACCATACCTCAATTTGAAAGACAACTAAAGAACCTTTAGTTCAATGAGCCAATAAAAGATATTTGGTCATTTAAATAGTAAATACAAGAGTTTGTTTTTCTAATACTATTCTTTATTATTACATATCAAGATTACATTGTGGCAGCATCAAAATGTAAAATATGTGTAGCATTTTATTGTATACCTTTAAAATAGCCACATTTGGGTTATTCCATTGGTTTTATTAAAATATTAACTATAAAGTTTAAAGAAACAAGGAAGAGAGCTAACACACTGAGAAAGATTCTCAGCAAAAGGCACTTCTTTGTCTAGATGTTCAAGTCTTGTTAATAGTATGCTCCGCTGATAGTTATAAACACGAGGCTTTGGGGTTTTAAATTCACAGATTTTTTCTATCATCCAGAATTTCATCAACCATTTATCATTGAGTTAACAAGGCAAAGTAACTTTCTGTTTTCATTTATGTCACAAAAGTTATGCCACTTGGGGTGGTAATGCTCTGTACACCATTGACTACTTAAAAAAAACTCCAATGTGAAGCCTGGAAAACTACCAAGGAAGAAAAGCAATCACAGCAATGCCAGTATGGAAATATATCCCAAAAAGTGCAATAGTGGCACTTCTATCTTAAAGTAACCAACCATGTCTAATTGGAGTTAAGGCCCACTCAATAGGAAGAAATCATACAGGTTACTATACAAGCCTAGCATAACTAGTCATGAGTGAGGTCATAGATATTAGATAGAACTTACTATAGCCACATTCTTAAACCAGTATAATTCCTAACTGTATTCTAAATAACTATCCTTATATCCACAGGTAGCTTTCACCCCTCATCAAATAAGCTTCAGACCATTACAAAACACCACAAATAGTCAAAATGTATTTCTACAACTGATCTTAGACTACCCACACCAATTAACACATCTACAACACAACACCTACACCTTAGGGGATGTTGGGGAACATTAAAGGAAAGAGTGGAAAGAAAAATTGTAAGAGCCAGAGGACTCAGGATGTCTCCTGTGAGACTGTTACAGGGAAGCTAAACCCAGGAAACCTCAACAATATGGAGACTGTTACAGGAAAACTAAACCCAAGAAACCTCAACAATATGGCTGCCTAAACAATATTTGAACAATGACAATACAAATAGCCGTGCTGAGATAGAAGGAAGAAATTTCATGTGGCCATATTCCTCGACAAAGTGCTACGGACAATTAAAGTCTTCTCAGAAAAGGAGACTAACTCTTCCAGAGATGAGCCTCCTCTTACTTCCCCAATACCAAGTATTTCAGCCCTGAAAATAAATACATATAAGCAAGACTAAACATACTCAGCAGTTTATACTTACATATTTCTGTTTGTGTATATGTATAACAATAATAATTTTTAAAAGAGGCCATAAATTTGAGAGGGACTAAGAGGGTGCATGGGAGAGATTGGACAGAAAAGGGGAGGGGGAAATTGTATGTGTGTGTGTGTGTGTGTGTGTGTGTGTGTGTGTGTGTGTGTATGTCTGTGTCTGTGTGTGTGTGTGTGTTGTTGTTGTTGTTGTTTTGTTTTGTTTTGTTTTGTTGTTTTTCAAGATAGAGTTTCCCAGTGTAACCTTCGAACTTAGAGATCTGCCTGCCTCTGTCTCTAAAGTACTGGAATTAAAGGTGTATGCCACGCATACCCAGCTTTGTGTCTTAATTTTTAAATTCCAAATAAAAAATTAGTAATATAATAGTTTCTATAACATGACTTGAAAATATATTACAAAACAACATAGATTTATGGGGTGGAAAAATAGCTCAGTTAGTAACCTTGCTTCGTATAAGCATGAGAACCTAAATTTGATTCCCAGAACTCACATAAAAATACAGTATGTTTGAAAACACTCCTAATCCCAGCCAATGGAGGCATAAACAGGTAGATCTCTCAAGATTGTTGGCCAGCTAGTTTGACCAAATCAGTGAGACCCAGTTCCATTAAAAGACCCTATCTCATGCTGGTACAATAGTGGCACAAAAGTTGTATGGGTAACCAACCACTGTCTGCTTGGATTTAAAACCTACTCCAGGAAATGGAACTTATCCCTGACACTGCTCAGGCAGCCAGGAACCTAAAACTTGATAAACTATGTACCTAAGGGAAAACCAGGTACTACTATTCTGCTAAAGAAACACCCCTAGTGATATTCTGCTGTACTCATAGATCAATGTATTGCTTAGCATCATCAGAGAAGGTTCCTTCTGCCACAGACAACAGAGACACACAGCTCGACAATGTGTGACTCTAGATGCCCAGGTAGAGAACTGAGAGAACACTCAGTCCTATATGGAACGTCTCCGTGAAACCCCTCCCTCAGGTCTCAGGGAATCTGCAGAAAAGGAATTGGAAAGATTATCAGAGCCAGAGTGGATAGAGGATGCCAAGAAAATAGGACCTTCTCAGTGCAGCAGGACTGATGCAAATATGAACTCTCAGAGACTGTAGCGGCAAATATAGAGCTTCACAGGTCTGTACCAGATGGGGTCCCAGTTCTACGAGGAGAAGTGGATACAAACTCCGTCCCTATCCCAGAAGCCATCTCCAATTGATAAGTACTTGCAAATGATGAATTAGTTTTCTCCAATGGACTATTAACAGGGTATACAAAACAAACTCAGGCCCTGTGCCAAATAGATGGTCAACAAAATGAAGTCAATAATAGTTTTGGAAGGTTTTGATGCCTCATACTGCTTTATCTGGGAGTTTGGTGATGTTTGTTTGGTTGGTTGGCTGGCTAGTTGGATGGATGGATGGATGGATGGATGGATGGATGGATGGATGGATGGATGGATGGTTAGTTTGCCTTGCGGATCTTTTGCTTATATATTACAGTTTCTGATTTTGTGTTTTTATGTGTGTCTATAGGTCTGTATCTGCTTCTTGTGCTTTTTGTTTGCTCTTATTTTTCTGTTTATTTTGTCCTGTTCTGGTTTGTTTGTTTTCTAATTCAAAAAAGAAAGAAAAAAGTTTCATTTTGGGGCATATGGGGATGATATGAAAGGAGTTAGGGAATGAGAAATTATAAAAAGAATATAAGCCTGGTCTACAGAGTGAGTTCCAGGACAGCTAGAGCTATACAGAGAAACCCTGTCTCAAAAATAAAATAAAATAAAATAAAATAAAATAAAATAAAATAAAATAAAATAAAAAGAATATATAGGGCGTGTAGAGGAATTTTAACCCAGCAACACAGCTGCTCTGCAAGGTATCACATCCGAAGACCTTCTATGTCTGTGTGATCCAGCTGGATTAACACACCTTTAATCCTTCTGGCTGGGATACAGACACACTCTCAGTACACACCTTGAATTCTAAACAACACAGGTACAGTTAGTTTGTTGGAGGAAGCACCCATGTTTGAAAGTGATGTCTAATTGAGGGTCAGACAAAGTGATAAATCAGAGAAAAAATTGACAGAATGAATCAGAGATAGGATATGCCTAACTCTCACCAGAACAGCAGAGGAAAAAGGTAACGTGGAATTAACCGAGCAATGAATGACCAAATAATAAAAATAAACACAATGGACTATTACTTAGCCACAAAAAATAAAATCCTTTTATTTGAAATACTATATATGAACCAGAGGATTATGTAAAGTGAAATGACAAGCAGAAACACTGTGGCCTGACTCAGCTGTAAAGAAAGTTGATATAAGAAGGTGGTCGGTACCAGGGGTATTTGAGGAGTGAGGGTCAAGGAAATGCTGGTAAAGGATACGTGTTCCAGCTGTGTATGTGTTCAAGAACTCTTTGACAAAGCATGCGATGACAGTAAATAATGACATGTTACAGTCCTATACAATGCTGAGTATATATTGCTGGCAATACCATAATGGTAACTATAAATTAGTATCACATTGGTTAATTAGCCAGAGTCAACCATTCTACAACATATGTACACTTTAAAACATGATTTCAGGTGCCAGTTTACATGTCCATCTAAATGCATAAATAATAAACTAGAAAAAAGAAGAGGTTTATAAAGTGATAAATACTGAAATTTTCTAGAGATGTGAAATGTTGAGACTGGACTGTGTAATTGTTGACATTTAAAGCCATTAAGGATATTTCAAAGTTTTTCTTTCCCTACAACTGCCTTTTCAAACTACCCCATGTTCAGGTTCGCTGCTGACAGTATAATATTAGAGGGCATGTGATATATGACTTGCAAATGCCAGCAAAATCTGTAAAGGTCGCCATACTTCTAAAAGGTACAGTGAGAAGACCCATGCTCACTCTGTTAGAACTTCACTATGTGTTTAATTCTAAACTAAAACGTAGCCAGCAAATGCTGGGTATATATCAAACACATAGCTTTATAACATAGCAGCCCTGCTATGGTGTGTACAGAAAAACCTCTGGTGTCGGAATTGAAACAGCAACCCACTACTATGATGCTCTTTCTCACTTCAAAACCCATACTTACTGTTTTCAATGTTTGTTTCAGTGATCCCTGGAAGCCCCTGATACTCTTTCAGGGGACCTTCAAGATAAAACTTAGTTTCATAGTAACATTTGATTGTTTTTTCACCTATTTTCTCATCCTCTTAACTATTCTACAATATTGTCACTTTTCAGTTTCAACTTATAAGACCATGTACAAAAATTAACTAAAGTTATTTGGAGTCATCAATAGTACAAACCATGTAAAGTGTTCCAAGAAAGAGTTTGAGAATTGTTGCCCCACAAGCTAAAAGGCATATTAACAGAGAAAACTATAAATAAATGTTACTATGTATATTTGAAATATTTTTGTAAATGTGACACACATAAAATAATAATTACCAAGTTAATTATCAAATTTAATTGATAGACCCTACAGGTCCAAGAATACCCATCAAATATAATGCAAGTGAAGGCAAAAGGCCAAGTTCACCAACATGAAAGTTTCTATTCACAGGACCAAAGATGCTTATAGTATGAATGTGGTCTCTGTCACTTTAAGCTATTTAAGTAAGTATAATATTGACCTAAAGATGTATTGTGCATATGTCCCACAAAAAAGGTCCTATTCCTTTATTGTCTTGATCCTTAGACATCTTGAAACTGAACATAAGGACACTTTTCCTGATTTAAAAAAAAAAAAAAAAACAAATTCAATCTCAAGACACAGAACCTGAATATATTCTCAAATATGAGCCTTAAAATCTTTCACTTCCCTTCCCAACTGTAATGCAAATTGATAATTACAAGAAAAATAAATTCTAATGAATTAAATTCCTAGGTAAAAATTCCTTCATTTAATATTATAACAGAAATTATGCCCTTTTGATGTTGTTACTGTTACAACTTGAAAATCCTCAGAGTATATTTCTCTTGGAAAACTTCAAGAAGAGAAAAGAAATACACAGCTAGTTTTATTTAGGGAAAAAAAATAGTTTCTAGAATTGTCAAGTGTTCCAGTTCTCCAGGACACTAGCCTGCAAGTTTCAAAACAAATAATGCTGGAGTTGATGTCCTGTTCACAGAATGATATGAAGAGTAACCACTTCGTAAGATAACCATTTCATGAGATATTTTCATGAAGTCAGAGTTCTAAGCACATGCAGGTATCTGTGGCCCTGGGAAATGAACAGGCGCTTCTCTGTAGAGTTAAAGAGTAGCAAGCAACAACAAAAGGACAAATGCACACCATCAGAGTCTGCTCACACCCAAAGGGTTATGGTGAACATGATACCTGTGTTCTTGCAAAGTACTTGCTATCACTCACAGAATCTCCTTTAAAGATATAATTATCACTAGATTTGCATATTTTAATATTACAGACGTGATTCTCCATTTCTTTACATCGCATTACTGTATGTAAAGACATCAAGCTTGCAGTATCTTAAATGTGGTATCTTAGCACCCTCTTATAAAGCATAATCCTCTCTGAAATCCTGTAGATTAATGGAAGAGAATGCTGAAATAATGGTATCTGGTTGTATGGTATCTTGAAACAGATGTGCCATCAAAGGTAATTGTGCTATTTAGATTTGACCTGTATTAAGTCAATACCATTAAACTAAGATAATCTGAATAAAATTTACAACTAGCCTACACTTAATTTATAATTTAAGTATAACCTAGCCTTTTCAGATATCCACAATGTATATTTTTACTAGACACTGAAATCATTTCCATTTTCTCCAAAATAATATTTGGTATAAATTCTTTGCAAACGTGAATCTATATAAAAATGTTTACAAAAAATATCTTAACATTCACCATTTCTTAAAGTGTTTTTCCCACATCAAAACAGGTGAACGTGGATGTGAATGGGTGAAATGACTTTGTATGTCCTCTAGGTTGGCCCATAGGGCAGCAGTGGCAATAATGACCATCTGTTCGCTCCTGGCAGCAAGCAAACTTCTAATGAAGACAGATGTGGGTCACCCTGGGCACACAGGCAGCAGAGCACTAATGATCCACCTAGCGGTCACTGCCTACCTCTCCTGACTGATTGATCACCTAAAAGGTTCAGTCTGAAAAGCAAAGATGACTATTGCAGGTACTCATTAGTCTTACCAAGACATCGCTCTCATTTCCCGTATATACATCATCTCTACTACTTGTCTATAAAGTCTTAAATATACTACTACTGTATACTAGATCCATTCTTCTAAGATAACCTTGACATCTGTTATGAGAACTTAATTCCTCCTAGATTTCTTGACTGATTCATGAGTTATCAACTCCATATTATGATACAGCAACATATATTTGTAAAACATAAGAGGTAATATTTTCTATCATAAAACTATTTGTGGATAGTTACATATAATTTGATTATCAACATAAATCTTTTCAAATGCTACTTTGAAATTATTATTGAATATCTCTAGCTTCTTTAAAATTTCACTGTATTAAAAATTTACACTTATTGAAAATTTATAAGATACACATCTGTTTGATGAAATACAAAAATTATCATATTATTTTATAAAACAGATAAGAATTCAAGAATCTAGTTGCTTTTAAAATAAAGTTTTTATCATATTATACCTAAGCTGTTAAAAAATAACATTGAAATTGTTCTTTAAAAATGACAGCCGGGCAGTGGTGGCGCACGCCTTTAATCCCAGCACTTGGGAGGCAGAAGCAGGCGGATTTCTGAATTTGAGGCCAGCCTGGTCTACAGAGTAAGTTCCAGGACAGCCAAGGCTAAACAGAGAAACCCTGTCTTCAAAAAACAGCAAAAAATAAAAATTTAAAAATTTAAAAATGACAATCTAAGACATCAACATATAAACTACAGTAAAAACATTTACAACGTTTTTCAATGTGCATTTCATGTATAAATAAATTTATGAGAAATAGCCTTTGATGAATAATAATTTTAATCAGGCTTGAAGGTACAACAATAGTTTATAGACTACATTTTTATAAATTTTACTTTCTTTACAGAGATTTAAGGCAACTGCTGTTGCTTCCATCACTACGGTAATTTACTCTTAAATTGGATGAGTAAGCAACCAAGCTTGAACTTTACTGAAATTATCTCACAACCCATGACAGTCACAATTAATGTGAACACAGAATAAACATAGATAGATAGATAGATAGATAGATAGATAGATAGATAGGTGTAGATAGATAGATAGATAGATAGATAGATAGATAGATAGATAGATAGATAGATAGATAGATAGACAGAGACAGGGAGACAGAGGATTTTTAGTATTTTAAGGCTTAGGCCTTTCATCTAGGGCAGTCTCTCAGCTAGTCTAACCTGACTAATCCTGGCGTTACATCCCACCATGTGGCTCCTAGCTCTACCTCTTTGCTCAGCTTTGGTCCATCTATCCATTCACCCCTGTGTCTGCTGGCTCCATCTCCCAGCTCTGATTTTTTTTTTCTCCCAGGGTCCTTCTCTCAGCCTGGAAAACCCACCTTTTACTTCCAGCATCAGATCTTTATTACAACCAATCAGATACTATCCTAGATTGACTTAGGCAGGTGAGGAAGAAGAAATATTTACAAAATAGAAACCCAGTTAATGGGCCATAGGAATGGCAATACCAAAATCCTGCCATCACTTAGCTCTCTGCCAGTACGGAATTAACAAATGAATATGCAGAGAAACCTTCACACAATGTACCCCAACAATCAATAGGATATATATGTATATGTGTGTTTGTGTACGTATACCTGGGTATACACATGCTATCCCAATAACTATAATTATCCAGTAATTGTTTTTTAAAGTTTTATTCATTTTTATGTTATGAGTGTTTTGCCAGCATATGCATATATCTATTATATGCATTCCTAATGTCCAGAGACCTGAAGAGACTGCAATATGGAGATACCTGTGACCCTCCATGTGGGGGTTCTGAAAAGCAAACCTAGATTGTCTGTAAGAGCGTCAAGTGTTCTGAACCAGTGAGCCACTTCTCTAGCCCCACCCTTTAATTACTTTAATAGCTAGGATTAGTAAATCTACTTTACAAAAACAAAAAGCTAAATGCAAATTTTAAAGGAAGAAAATAGGACTGGTTAAGGCTTATCAAACTCAAAATATTTTTCTTGCAATAGCATCAAAATTAATTTTGAAGTGAATGGGTTTGTTTACATAAAGGATACATGGCTGATGCAGATATCCAAATAATATTAGAACAACACCATGAGAAAAAACAGCAGGCATAGATTTCTTTCAAATAGCAATAATTAATGTCGCTATCTTTATTTTGATCTTCTGAGAATTTCATACTTGAATATGCTGTGTTTATATCATTTCTACCCATCCGTATCCCCTTTCCATCTCTACAATCACTCCATCTCCAATTCATTACCTCTTCTGTAATTATTAGTTACATATTTCTATAAACACACACACACACACACACACACACACACACACACACACACAACCTACTTACTCTAGTTAGTGTTGCCCAAAAGATCATGTGTTTATGGATGAACACTTAGGAGTGGAAAACCTATTAGAGGGCTTATCCATAGATAAAGTCAATCCTCTCTCCCTTAACAACTGACTGAAGAAGCTCTTTTTCTTTTTTTTTAATTGGTTATTTTATTTATTTACGTTTCAAATGTTATCCCCCTTTCTGGTTTCATGTATTTCATACCCCCTGATTCTGTGAGTGATCTACCTCAACCACAAACCCACTCCTGCCTCAATGCCCTAGAATTCCCCTATGCTGAAGCATTGAGCCTGCACAGGACCAAGTGACAGGAAATGCTGGCGAGGATGTGGAGAAAAAAGAACATTCCTCCATTGCTGGTGGGATTGCAAGCTGGTACAACCACTCTGGAAATTAGTCTGGTGGTTCCTCAGAAAATTGGACATGATACTACCAGCTATACCACTCCTGGGCATATACCCAGAAGATGCTCCAACATATAACAAGGACATATGCTCCAATATGTTCATAGTGCCTTATTTATAATAGCCAGAAACTGTAAAAAATTCAAATGCCCTTCAACAAAGGAATGGATACAGAAAATGTGGTCCATTTACACAATGGGATACTACTCAGCTATTAAAAACAATGACTACCTGAAACTCTCAGGCAAATGGTTACCTGAGTGAGGTAACCCAATCACAAAAGAACACATATGGTATGCACTCACTGATAAGTGGATTTAGACCCAAAGCTCAGAATACCCAAGATATAATCCACAGACCTTCTGAAGCTCAAGAAGGAGGACCAAAGTGTGAATGTTTCAGCTCTACTTAGAAAGGAGATCTAAATACAGGAGGTAGAGGGAGGGAAAGGCCTGGGAAGGAAAAGGAAGAGGAGGGAAAAGGGGGGCAGGATCAGGTGTGGGGAAAGACTGAGGAAAAGAACAGAGGTCAGGAAATTGTAGCAGTGGGAGATGGGGAACTGGGCGTAGCCACTAGGAAGTCATAGATGCCAGGAAAGCAAAGGCTCTCAGAACCCAGTGTGGATGATATTAGCTGAAATACCCAACAAAGGGAATAGAGAACCTGTAGAGACCATATCCAGAGGTTAAGCAAGGCCCCTGGTTGAGGGGTGGGACCACCCACACATCTGAAGTAGCTATTTACATTGAGCAAAATTGATAAGGGAACTAAAATTAACAACTAGTATATGCTTAGATGAATACAAGAAAAACTACCACCTCTTCCATGTAATTTTTAAACGTTTATTTTAATGAACATGAGAAATAAGTTGTTATACCAGTAAAGAGCCAAAGTTTTGGCGCCACCTAGTGAAATTTTACTCAGATTTTTAAAAAATATTTTAATTATTGAAAATTTCATACATGAACTATACTGTTTTTACATAGTCTCCCCTCCATCTCTTCCCTCCAACTCCTCCCATATGCCCACACTTGTTCTCAAATTTATGACCTCTTAATCTTTAATTATTTTATACACAAAAATACACACACACATTTATAAATACAACCTGCAAGTTCATTTAGTGCTGCTAATAAATACATGTGTTTAGGAATGACTGCTTGGGATTGATCACCTACCAAGGGGCTCATCCCTGGAAGAAACTAATTCTCACTCTCTGAATAGTCATGAATTGCCTGTAGCTCTTCGTCTATGGGGCTTTCTGAGACTTCCCCTATCTACACTGGCATGTCAATTGGTGATGTCATTGGCCTTGGTTAGGCAACCATATTCTTTAGATTTCATGGTACACTTTCTCTGTTATATACAGAAGATATAATCATTGAACAGATGGCAAGTTCATAAAACAAACACTACTAAACCTAAAATTACATATTAGACCCAAGACCACGGTCGTGAGTGACTTTAATATCTGACTCTCAAGATCAGACAAGTCATCCAGATAAAAACAAAATAGCCAAATGCTTGGGTTAAATGACACCATAGCAGAACATTCCACCCAAATATTAAGAATATACTTTCTCCTCAACAGCCCGTGTAACTTTCTCCAAACGTGACCACTATAGAAGATGAAGTGAAAGGATTATAAGACCCAGAAGTCGGAGAAGATCAGGGCCAAACAGCATCCCCAAGACATGACAGTACTCTCACAAATTCACAGTAACCATGGTTGCCAGCCTTAAACCTATACAAGATCAAGCTAGTCACTAGTCTAAGATGGAGGGAAAGAGGGCTTACAAGCCCCTATCCTGACTGAAGAGCTATTGATAACTGACTGTTTCCTAAGGAATAAGAATTGGTATCCTTTCAGGATGTGGTCCCCTGGTGGGTCAACTACACTCCAGTGAATGGCTTCAAAATGGAGTATAGGGGCAACTAAATCGGGGCTTTGTTTTGTTCTGTTTTGTTTTTTAGAGAGAGGGGACAAGAAGTTGAGAAGGAGTAAGGAGGTGGGGCTCAATCTAGAAAGAGCTAGAAAGAAAAGTTGGAGGTAAGTGTGATCAAAATATACTGTAGAAAATTCACAACAAATAAAAATATTATATTAAAATATAATATGTAAATCTTTGCCAACCACTTCCTTGACTCAATACAACTTCTAGTATCACCATTTACTGTGTTCAAGAGTTTCCCATGTGCAGCAAATAACAGGGATGTACAATAGGAAATTCATGAAATAATATTTTGCCACGTACCTTATATTTACTGTAAAGAAAAGAGAATGCAAGAACAAATCAAAACTGGACATAAAAAAGAACTATAAGTTAAAACAGTTTTCCTAAATGTGAACTAAAAGTTAAGACAGAAATACTTTTTATTAAAAATGTATGCTCCTATTTGATATAAAATGACCTGATAACCAACATGAAGAAATCAGGCTTTTACACAGTAGCTATCACTCAAGTCCTTACCGTGTGCTAGGCACTGTGGGAAATACTAAGGGCACCACACTGAACAGTGCATGATCCAAAACTCAGGAATATGATCAAAGGAAAGACCTTGCAATGTTAATATTATATATAAAATTATAATTATATATTATATATAAAATTATATTATTATAATTATATATATATTATAATTTTATATATAATATATAATTATATATAATTATATATTATATATAAAATTATATATAATATTATATATATAAAGACAATGCAAATGTTAATATTCAAAAAAACAAAATCCATTCCACTGCTATTGACTACAGTTTGTCATGTTATTCTATCTATTTCACCAGGTTTTTTTTAAATCATTTTAGACCACAGTGACTTCAACAGCACAGTAAGTAATGGGACAATACAGGCGATCTTATTTTAACCTTGAAATCATCGACATAAACTTTTCTCCTTAAGAAAATGTAATATTATAGAAAGAGGATTTTTAATGCAATAGTAACTTTTCTAAACATCATCTGGAGGACTAGGTTTGAGGTGAAATGAGAATTAGCCTAACATGATGGTGCCTTGGATTCTGTCTTCAATTCAGTCAGAGAAATAATTTTGACCATAATTTATTTGTATATCAATGACAAAAACATTATGTATATGTATAAGTTCTGTTGATAAATAAAACTTTAACAGAAACCAAAAGCTTTATCCACCCTTTTTCTGAATATACTATTTTTTTTCTAAATATATAGTATAATATAAAATTACTTAATATATCCATTAGAACCTACTAGGTAACATGAATACTTTTTATCTGTTTTTTTTTTTAATAATAATTGTTATTTCATTAAAACAAATGCATTATTGTTTGTGGTTATATATCTTTTTCTAACATTATTTTATGTCTTATCATGTGTAAAAGTTTCATGGTTGGTTAACATCTAAGCCACAGGAATCTTGGGGAGGAAAAACTCTTACTGCAATAGTTGCTAGCTTTTCTAATGGCAAGTCAGCTATTCTTACTCTAAATGTAACCTTTTTAAATTTCCACATTACAGTCTTTACCTCTTAAGTTAAAACATACAGAAAAAATAAAAGTTTTATTTGCCTACAATTTTCAAACGGGAAAATTTTTTAATATACATCTAAAAGTGGAATGTGCATCTAAATGAGTTTTATGTGAATACATACACAATTTGGGGAAAAAAAGTTGAGAATCTTGCTTTTACAATTAAGAACACATGGAGTGCTATGCTTAGTTTATTTTTAAAAAGAGAAAGAACAAAATTCACAAATTAAGAAGCTCTTAAGACATCAAAAGAACTTAAGTAAATTTGACACTGTAGGACTTTCAAAGATACCTCAGTCATAGCCTTACCAGAGAAAGGGAGATCTGTAAGAAACCACGGGTAAGGGAATAAAGGAGATGAGTGTGGAAGGAAGAACACTAAAGTTGTTCCGTATCACTGTTCCTAATAATGCTAGTGTCGTTATTCCTATTATTATTCCTAAGGGAAAACTCAGGTCAATTTAAAGACATTTGCAGAGAAGAATTGTCTAATACTGGAGTTTTAAAAAGCAGAAATACTGAATTCCATATGTCAAAGTGTTCAAGTAGAGACAGTGGCCACTGCGCTGTACAGTGAACATGTACTGTAGCTACTTCTACAATGTCCATTGAGTGACACAAGCATCAAGCACAGTAGACATATACAGAAAATAGATGAAATACCCCTTTCAACTTACCTTTCTTTCCTCTTGCAATATTATCTCTTCATATAGTCGTGGGACATATGTACAATAATAATGCTCTTGATCTTTCTTGATGTTAATATTTTCATAATGTAGTTTCCTTTTCCTTTCAAAAATCCAGACAGAATTTGAGAGTTTTCAATTTTAAATACACAAATATTTTTATAAGCAAAGATAATTTTTATAGCAACAGCTTCTGCTTTAGATTGATTTAATAAGATCAACAGGTTGGGTCAATATATTCAAATTCTTATGAAAGTACATTTCATGTTGTTGGTTTTGTTTTTTTAAGATGGAGCACTGGGACTGCCAAGATGATACAGTGGGTAAATTGTACTTGATATCAAGCTGATAACCTGAGTTTATTCCCTAGAACTCACATCATAGAGGAAAAGGATCCCCACAAGGTTTCCTCTGACCTCAGCATGGATGTGCACACATATGCACATACATACACAGACACACACACAAGGAAGGAGGTTAAAATTCAGAACTGTTATAAAATTGTTCTAATAATTACTCCAAAGGAAAAATGAGCCATGATACTTACAGCATAAACTGATATCATCAAAGATAATTTTTTAAAAAAGTTTTCTGATATTCTACCTACATATATATCTTTAAAATCCAAAAATCCCTTATTTTAATTTTGCTTAAAATAAGAAAAATAGCCCTTTCTGTTTATATCATAAAGCAGTAAGGCAAAGGGCATAATGATCTCTAAGAATCAAGAGTAAGTGCATTTTTCATTGCTATTAGACAGTTTAAAGAAAAAGTAAAACAGTAGTGAACAGTCCCAAGTGCTAAAGCAGACAGACTGCCACGAGTCGCACCTGTTAGCTTTATGATGTAATATAAAAACCACCCAGCCTCTCTTAGCTATTCTTCATCTGTACTTGGACATATTAGTAATTAGTTCTCTAGAACACAATGAAAAGAGAAAAAACAGATGTAGGGTATTTAGTGCCATTCATGTAAACCCACTATAACTTATAGCATTAATCTTTGCTAGAATTATATTTAAATACACCACACTTGCTAGTCTTCCTATTTATTGAGCAGAACTACAAAGACATCCAATATTCAACATTTAAAAAACTATACTAACTACACAAAGATTAAAATAACATGGGTAACAGAAAACCAGAACTTTGGGTTATGTAACAGTTGCCGCTAGTTCTAGTATTCTGTGCTATGTATGCTTCAGTGTGCTTTCATCATTCTGGATCACTTTTCCACTAATTCCATTTGTACAGAATTTTACAAATAACCTTGGTCTTCATAATTTCAAATGAGTTTTCAGCCATGAAATAAATGTACATTTATGATTCTAGAATTGTTATGTGATACTTATATCCACTTCTTTCCCAAACAGTACAAATATATCCCCCCATTCAGAGTATCCAACCCTTCCTTTGTTACATATGAAATCTCTCAGAAGAATTCTAACTCACAAACATCCAAAGCAGAAGGAAATATAAACTAGAAAATGTCCACTGCAGGATGAGAAGACAACTCTAAATAAAATATTGCGCTACACAGGCGACCTAATCAGAGCAGAGAGCAAGAGCAGCTGCAGGGCTGAAGCAGCCATAACACAATGCAGGACTGCACCTGCAGCTCAGCGTGGAAAGGGTAAAGGGAAAATGAGGTGAGCTAGGGATAAAACAAGGTTTTACAAATAGCACAGAGATGGGGAGACGCTAGAAGTGAGTCAACATTAGAAGAAATGAAATGGATGAGAACTGGCAAGCCAATCCAGAATGGGCAGTGCTCACAGTCCTGCCTGCTCTTCTCGCTAGTTAAGCTGAAGCAAGCAGAGAGCACAGCAAACCAGAAAACTGGAAGAAGGGAGTTCGTGTGTCCAGTGGCCATGAGGACAGCCCTGAGGGAAAAAAATGAACCACAAAACAAAATCAACGTTATTACTCGGGAAAGGGACCGGTAATGATGAAGGCATTGGCAGAGGTAAGATGGAGATGAGAAGTTCTGGGTAAGAAAATATACCATACACATGTTTGAAATTGTCAAGTAACAAAATTAATACATAGCTTTCAGAATAGATGAACATAAAATATTTACTCTTTTGAATGCTCAACTAGAAAAGAACATGCCAAAAGGAGGAAGATGAAGGTCTGAAGAGTCTATAGTGCTTATCCTGTTAGGAAGAAAGGTAAGTACAGACTAACACAATTAAAAAATAATAAGATACAAAGATATACCTTTCAAGATTAGGAGAGTAAAGAAATAACAACAATAACCTAGGTATAAATTCTTCAAAAGTAAAAAATTCCACACTCTTTCTTACTCTGTTACTAAGTTCAATGCTAGCATACAGAAAGGATTCAGAATGTTTAGTGAATGAGCTACAGTCGGGAGTCTGAGCTTCCAATGCTGCTTACTGCTGTCATCAGTTGTGTGTGTGTGCCTAGTACAGAGTAAAGAATCACTGGACACTTCCCTAAAGGAAGAGAACTAATGCTGTGAGAAATGAGCCAGCAGAGAAGCTAGTGTCCACTCAACCAGGAAGAACAAACCATGCTTCAGGGCTGGTAAAAGCATTTGCCACAGGACCAGAGTGGACAGAGAATTCACATTCTCTCTGAATTGAACGGAACGTTCTGCTCTGACTTCTATGGGATGAG
This sequence comes from Rhabdomys pumilio, assembly GCA_030674055.1. Taxonomy (NCBI): domain Eukaryota; kingdom Metazoa; phylum Chordata; class Mammalia; order Rodentia; family Muridae; genus Rhabdomys; species Rhabdomys pumilio. The sequence goes on from JANHMN010000001.1 coordinate 19,088,470, forward strand.
GGGAGGCTCATACATACACAATTCATTAAAACAACGAAACAGTCAAAGCTAACCATATAGAGCATTAGCCAATGTACCCCTGCAGCTCTCTCCTGGGCAGAGTAAAGTAGCCTTGTTGTGCTAAGTCTAACCACAGCCCCTAATTTATGTTCCTAACTGGTCCATGTTCTTTGTCATGTGTGCTGTTGAACTAAATCACAAGATGTAAAACTTCCCACCACCCCCTGGAAGGGTTTAAAGGTCAGGTATTTTCTTTGTTCTAGTGGTTTCTCTGAAGACTCTTCTGGCTACCCTGTACTAGCCCATCTATGGCAGCTATATCTTTAATTCCAACTGTAAGCTACCCCTTCTAATGAAGCTCTTTCAGGTTTTAAAAGAAAGCATCTCTTTTTTCTTGAATGCCCTGTTAACGATAGATTTAACATAATGTACTATGATCTTCCAAATGCTTTCTCATCTCAGGCCTGATCTCAGCCCCATACCCCTTACTCCTAACAAAGCTAATTCCAGGCAATAATTATGTGTTAGCTCTTTTTCCAAACCAATGATTACCATTCTTATACCTAAAAATGTTATGGTTGTCTCACTAACTCTGAATGTCTTTGCACATAGTTTTCTACTCAGAAGAATGGAGACATAAACCAAGGTAAGATATAAATTCTGACCCACCATCTTTAAGATATTCTAGAATCTTTCATCTATTTTTTAATTAACCATAGCATATCTTAGTGATTAGGTACATGGGTTCTGTACTCAAACAGATCTCAGTAAAAGTCTAGTTCTGGCATTTAAAAGGTCACATGAGCCTTGTGGCTGGGGTAGATACTAGCTGGTATGCTCCCATGAAGACACCATATCCTGAGACATCCTAGAGGAGCCACTGCACTCAGAGCAGTAGAGCTACAACTGGAAGCAGGGGGACCCACCAGGCACCTATACCCCGCCTCTGTGGAATACCATTCCCCTTCCGCCCCTCACTTGGTCCTTGTGGCTGGGGCGGACACCTAGCTGGTCTGCTCCTGTGAAGACACCATATCCTGAGACATCCTAGAGGAGCCACTGCACTCAGAGCAGCAGACACCTAGCTAGTCTGCTACTGTGGAGACACCATATCCTAAGACATTCTAGAGGAGCTACTGCACTCAGAGAAGCTGGAGTTCAGGATCACAGGATCACAGAGACATCTTGACCCTGAGGAGTTCTGACACAAGCAAAATAACTAGAAAGGCGGGCTCCAGTCAAAGACAGTGAGTGCAGGTAGCACTAGAATTAACCAGATGGCAAAAGGCAAGCACAAGAACATAAGCAACAGAAACCAAAGTTACTTGTCATCATCAGAATCACTAGGCAATCCTGAAGGACCTGAGGATCAGACTGGTTTTGAATTTGCAGCAATCCTTCTGCCTCCCAAGTGCAGGAAATATAATGTGTACTACCGTTCCCAGTTGGGGTTTGTCTTTACTTACTGGATGATATCATACTGTCCAGGACCAGGACCTGAATATTTGACCAATTCTTGTCTTCCTGTAGTATTGCCAAAATTTACACCTTTATATTTCAAAGCTGCTTTAGGATAATCCTAAAAAAGAAAGAAGAATAAGAAAAAGGACATGAGGCAAATTGGAAAACATTACATTTGACTGAGGCCTAAATACAAGAATCCTCAATCAACAAAGTTGCACCAGTAAAATCATGGAGGGTTCTTTAAGCTGGATTCTGCCCACCCTTCTCCCACATCAGCCACGATTCTCAGATGATTTAAAGTTAGTCTACACTGAACCAGTGGGAGGAGTTTCCTCTTGGTAATATACTAGTAGTGCAGTAATTTAATGCCTCTAGGCCAACAAAGAGCAGCTCCACTAAAAACAGATCCAAAGGAAATCCCTGTCCCTGCATTGGGTTGAGGTGTTTAATTCTAATTGGGCATGTTAATTAGGTGAGCTACAGAGGGCTTTGGATAGCTGGACTTTAATATTTTGATAGCTGGACCTTGGTAGTCAGCCACAGGAAGAGGAAGTGACCAAATAAAGGAACAGACCTTTGTGGCTAGATTTAGGAATGTAATCCAATGGTTTTTAGCAGCATAGAGGGAATGGAGGTGAAGAGCAAAGCCTGCCAGAGCCATATTTGCCATGCCCAGGCTGGCTAGAGTCCCTTCAGAGAAGATCATTCTTTTAATACTACAGAAATTATTTATGTCAGGAAAAAAGTCAACCAATGTTTTTCCTCTAACATTGATAAGAATGTCAAACCTTAGCATGAACCACAAAGAGTTAAAGCATTGGTTTCATCAGCAAATAAAATGGACAAAAATATAATGCAGTATATAAAAACAGTGGATTCCCCCTTCTTAACATTCTCTTCTCTTATGATACATTTCTCTTTATAAAATCATTTAAGAGGCCTGGAGAGATGGCTCAGTGGATGGGTGCAGTTGCTGCTCCTGCAGAAGACCTGGGAACACTTCCCAATGAGCAACTCATGACCATCTATCTGTAACCTCAGTCCCTGGGGTTCCAGTGCCCTCTTTTGGTTTCTGTGAGCACTGCACTCATGAGGTGCACATACATACAAGCAGGCAAAACACTCAATATTGAAGAGCCCAGAGTACTTCCATGCATTGGTCTGCCACCCCCAACTTTCTGCATGTCCTCAAGCCCTGTTTGATTCTGGTGCTGTAGAACCACCTGGCCTAGGTGAGTCTCTTCCTTAGGATAGCCTTGAGCTACACCAACATCCTGCTACCCGCTATACCCTGGTCTGGAGAACTAACCCTCAACATACAAATTCCTTCTTTATTATCCCTGAACATCTGCTCATGGGTTTATGCTTCCAAATGGGACTTTCAAGGTCATTATGTCAGCTCTGAATCTGATTGTGACCAAAACCAGTTAGAAGCACTTCCCCTCCCCTCCCCTCCCTTCCCCTCCCCTCGCCTCACCTCGCCTCACCTCGCCCACCCCCATGGCAGTTAATTAAGTTGCTTTTGGTTTATTGCTGAGTTCCACATTCTATTCCTCATTACTTGCATGCCTGTGAACCCCAAGAAATATATAGAACAGCCATTTTTTATTTAAGATATTTATAAAGAAATCCTATAGAAAACAAATCACTGAAGATTTTTCAGCAAACCTGTTTTAACTGAGGTTAGATGACAAACTCTAGACTACTTATTGCTAGCTCATCAGAAAAGCTAGCTCTTTGTAGGACACACAGGGGTTTGTTATGTGTATATGGTGTTTTGCCTGCACGCATGTCTGTATACCAAATCTGAAGAGCCAGAAAGAACACTGGATCTCCTCGAGCTAGAACTAGACTTGCAGATGATTGTGAGCTGTTATGTTGTTACTGGGAATTAAATGAGTCCCCTCGAAGAACAACCAGTGCTCTTAACCACTGATCCACTTCTCCAGTCCCTAAAATTTTTAAATACTCCTTAATCACTATAACGTAAGTTTAACTACATAAAGCAGTGTATCAAGTATTCTAGGTAACCTTCTATTTAAACTCAATGTAGTAAATTCTCATTCTCATTACAAACAACATTAGTGCAACAATAAGTGTTAGTACCATAAAGCACAATTTCAGTTCAGACTCCATCGATTGTGCTTCACGCAGTCTCCAAGAGTTGTATAAAATAGACACAGGCCAGACATTTTAAGAGATTTCCAGAACAGACACCCACTGCATGTGAAAAGACCTGCGGCTGAATTCTGTTAACATTTCAGAAAGACAGAAGCTGGAGATGATGGCGTGTCGCTGGTAATGAATAGTTAGTGATTTCCAGTGAGAGAGGGAACATTCAAAAGCTTTGCGGTGCTGTAACAAAATCCAGAAAGAAGCCTCTGCATCTGGACACAAGAGCTCAGTGTGGGAAAGTGGAGTCACCAGCTGTGGTGTGGCAGTTTCCTCTGAGATTAAAACCTTTCATCTTGGAGAAAACCGAGTTAAGACATGGTATGTTAAAGGAGATAAAACAGTAGGAGGAAACTTGTAAAACCACAGGAGGTGAAGAGGCAAGAAAACCACAGGATGGTCTAACATCCCATTCTGCAGGAAAGCTCATTAAACTCAAGAAGTAAACAACTCAATAGCTTGGGGAAGTGACTGAAACCCAACAGACTCACTGGGTCCCTCCTTCCTCAGGTGAGCATCAGCAGAAAAGGATGGCTGAAAAACACTCTCAGATGAGCTGTGCTGCCTAGAAAAGACAGGGGTGAGACAAACCACTTAAAGAAACAGGGGTGTAGAGCTGACTGGAGGTGCTCAAATACCAGCAGAGCCACTGGAAGAGGTTGTCAACTGAGCTGCCTGAGACACTCTCCAACCTGGTAACTGCCTACAGGCTTGCTATGCACTCCAGGTTTCCAGGTGAGCTGTCTGTCAAACATGTGGAGCTGAGCTTTGGTGCTGCAACTGTCTTTGAACTGTGGTTTTACTCCTGTGAGTAACACTATTGGTCCACCATGTTAGACTTTAGTGGTATTGAAAAGATTCAGTTAGGTTTGGGGATGTTTCCCATTTAAAGGGGCAAACCACTTGAAAAGTCAACATGAAAACCAACTCTGGGAATCAGCTGATCATGATGACCCAGTGACCAAGAAAATCTTACAAATCAGAGCAATAGCAATGCCAAGTACTATTTTCTATTGACTGGATCTGTATTCTTTGGTGTATTCATGCCTATATCTTGCAGCAGGAAAAAAAATCTTGTTTTATTATCAAGGTAGAACTGGCCTGAAAGCCTACTCCCTGAGGACTAGCTCTCATAGTATCAGAACGTGCTGTGCAAGCAGTCAGTGGAGAAAAGTCCCATGAGCCCTAATGCCTAAGACAAAACCACAGCAATGGCCAGCCCAGAAAGGTATGTCCAATAGTGTAACAGTGCACTTTTGTCTTAGTAGTGACCCACATCCATCTAATGGGCTTTAACCAATCAATAGGAGAGAATTAATCCATACCTGGTACTGTACCTAGCCCACTAACTACCCTTGGCTGAAAAAGTCACAGACATTAGAAGAGGCCTCTCTAGTGCCATTTTCCAGGACCATCATCATCATCATCACCATCATCACCATCATCACCATCATCATCATCACCACCACCATATTACAAATGCTTTCCCTTACGCACATAAAGAAGTATAGCTCTTACCCCTTATCTAAATGCTGTTTTGCAGCAAATGGGAAGAATACAGAGATCCTCACCTGTACAAGCAGAGAATAAATGATTGTAAAGAGTATGGCCCCCACAGATACATGTATAACACACCCCTATAGCTAAGGCTCAAGGAAAATCCAGAAAGAGGGGGTGGAAAGATGATAAGAGTCAGGAATCAGAATCCCTGCTACCAAATAGTGCCTTCCAGAAATGACAAGGAAATCTGAACAATATAGCTACCCACACAAGATCTGCATAATGGCAACACGAACTGACATGCCATTGTGAACAAGGGAAGTTCACAAGGTCCCACCCTAGATGAAGAGCTATAGGCAGGCAAAGCCTGCTGAGAGATGGGGAAGCTGCTTTCTCCAGGGACAAGCTTCCTGATAGTTATCCAATCCCTAGCAATCTAAATACGCTTAGTCGTGAGCAACACTAAATGGATTCAGAAGGGTGTGTGTGTGTGTGTGTGTGTGTGTGTGTGTGTGTGTGTGTGTGTTAATAACAAAGAACATGTCATGAATTTGAGAGGGAAATTAATGGAACAAATATGAGAGAAATTAGAAGAAGGAGAGAAATTAGAATAAAAAAAGAATGTCTTTCTAACGTTGACAAAAAAAATGTTCAAACTTGGTGGGGCACAGCTTTAATCCCAGCATTCAGAAGCCAGAGGTAAGTGAATCTTTATGAGTTAAACACCAACTAAGACTACATGAAGAGTTTCAGGCCGGCCAGGACAACATACTAAGACCCTGTCTTGAAATAAGGAAGCATTGATTTTAAAAAAATCAGTGTTATTTTAGAGTTCCTTCTAATAAAGCATAATACCAAAAACAAAAAAGTATTGGTATTGTTCTAGCTGTGACATAGATCACAGTGTCAGCAGAGCCCCAAGTCCTTTGGCAAGGCTACAGGGCCTGCTGGAGCAGCAACTGTACTCAGTGCAAACAGACTCATACAGGAAGCACATAAGAGAGCCCCAAAGACTCCAAGACACACCTGGGAAAGGGAATTTGACAGAAGGCTTGGGGTTGTCTACCAAGATACAGTCAGACATAGCACTGATGGCAGAAGGACAAACAGTACTGTCTACTGTTGTTCATTTTTCTTCCTTCCACATGGTAAAGCTTAGAAAATGTGACATTATATAAACACAAGTGACTTGTCCATTTCTTCTGGAATGTTTTTAGTTGTGCATGGTCTCAATGTGCTCCTCCTCACTGGGCATTCAGCCTTGACATCATGAGGGATGAGTAGAGCAGTCCCATAAGACATACATCAAAGGAAGATAGATGGTTATTCTTGTCATTACAAGGAGGGATTCCAATTGATATACGATGATGACTCTCAGCTCCTTATCAGGTCTTTGAAAAAAAGGTCTATGAATAAAATGTGAAAGAGCTGTTTACCAAGCTGTGATAGTGGGTGTGGGGAGGAAGGGTGTGCATGGGTGTGGAGGGGTATATGTCCATTCTGTGGTTCTCCTAAGTATATCAAATGAGAAAATAAGAAAACTTAACATAAAAGGAAATAAGAAAAGGTATCTAAAGGTTTTAAAATGAGATCACTTGAATTACTTTCCAAATTCTTCAAAATGACTTACTGATAGCTATATTTTCACAAACTAATGGCTTCTTTTTCACTAAATATTGAAGCTTTTATTTGAAAGTATATTAATCCCAGCCTATTAAGGGAGATGCTTCAAGACCCTTTGTGAATAATGGCAAACTCCATACATGTAAAGTTGACTTTCACCTAGAAAACATAATTTAATGGTATCTCTCCTTAACATCATCCCTTAGTGGTTACTAAAAAGGGGTTACTTAAACACAAGCACCCAATACTGTGACTGTTGTTCTGATAGCTAACATGCCTCCTGATAAACCTAGATTTGGATATGCTAGACATATGATGATCTGCATCCAAGGCAAGGTGGAAAACAAACTGTAAAATACAAGGACAGTTTTGATGGTAGAAAAATCAACATTTCTCACTTATGATGTATTTTGTTTTTAATTAAAAGTAAGGCAGAATTTCACAATCAAATAGATATGTCCTAAAAATAATCCAACCGCCGGGAGGTGGTGGCGCACGCCTTTAATCCCAGCACTTGGGAGGCAGAGGCAGGTGGATTTCTGAGTTAGAGGCCAGCCTGGTCTACAGAGTGAGTGCCAGGACAGCCAGGGCTACACAAAGAAACCCTGTCTCAAAAAAAATATATATAATAATCCAACCATATAGCCATGTTAAATATCTTAGATATTTTATGTATTACACATAGTATCTATTACATTTACTCTAGCCTATAGACTTGTGAAAATAAAGCTTTTACATCATATTCTTGAACCTTAATAAAAACATAAGTCACATATAGTGGCTCACACCTTTAACCCTGGCACGTGAGATGCAAAGATAGGCAGGTCTCTATGAGTATGAACTGCTCTACCTAGTTAAGTGACAAGTCAACCAAGGCTATGCAGTAACACCCAGTCTCAAATTTTTATGGTTCAATTCGAAATCCTTTTTATATGCATAAACACATATGGATGTGAATAAACACAGATACATACAAAATTGAAGACATTAGTAAAATCCTTTTACTGTAAGAACAATAAAGGGCACTTTATTTAAACCATATGAACTCACAACTACTTGGCTTACTAACTTCTAGAGTACTCGGATAAGAGTTCTATCTCAATTTTAATTTCACATACTTAAAAATCAGAAAACAAAAGATGAATTGATGCACATTTAATTCTTAATCACGTGAGTTTTTACATTAAGAAATGTTTCCGATGCCAACTTCAAGGTCACTGTCACTATGGAAAGTTATTAACAAATAAAATATGACTTAATTGAAGCTGTAACACTTTAAGTGAACACTGGAATAAAACCTGAAAAAGAATTACTAACTGCCATTCTGACTGACAATTAAATGAATAGAAGAGAACTGTGCAACCTTTACCCTTCATCTTTTCATCATTAAATATGGACATTGACTTGGGAAGAATTAGAAGTGTCGAGGTACATCAGTTTAAGCACTAATGGACTGTTCTGCAGCAGCTCACAGGTCAGCATCACGATTTCAGTTCCAAACTCCTTGTCAAATCACAGTCTAGAAAGACATTTCTAGCTGTTGTTAAAAAAGACAGAGGTTGTATTTGATCTTTCAAAATGTTATTCTAAATAAGTTATATTCAGAATTTCTCTGCAGATGAACTTAGCTGAAATACATCATTTGTTGGCTAGTGTTATAAAACAATTCTATATTTAAGCTTTATGATATACCTTCGGCAGACATGACTACTTCTCCAGGAAACAGATTCTGACCCTGCTGTATAAATAATACTATAGCAATGCTTGATCAGAGCATATCCACACTTCTGATTAATCTTTGCAGCACTGTGTCTGCCTTTTGGAGATAATATCGTGATTGAAATCAGTGTTAAGATGGGAACATAATAAAGTATTAGCATAACAATATAATAGATAGGTGATTATTATGGATTTTTCTAATGAATGAGTCATGTCTGGTGACACCAGTGGGATACAAAGTACCTGCCTCTACTCCTTCTCCCAGAGATCCTCTCTCAGCCCACATATCCACCTTCCCTTTTCTGCCTAGCCACTGGACATCAGATCTTTATGAAGCCAAGCAGCAAATGAGTCAGGTGGATTTTACAAAATACTGAGGCAGGTGATGAGTCATAAGAACAGCAGTACCAAAATAAAGCCAGTACTCAGCTCTTTACCAGTACAACAATCAAAAACTGAATAATACAAAGACAGCCTTTACACAGATTACAAAAATATTACCCCAACAGTATGACTACAAACATAGTTCTGAGCACATTTAAAAAATTCGCTTATTTATAAAGTGACTGACCACTAACTTGTAAACTTTCTTTCTCTCAGGATCTGTAAGACCATTGGAGGATGAGCAAAGGGATGGCCTGTAAATTTTAAGCAGAAATTTAACAGGGATAAAACTGCAAGCTCCTAATATTTTTTAGACTTCTTTATTTATTTAAGGCATATGAGTACACTGTGACTGTCCTCAGACACACTAGAAGAGGGCATCAGATCCCATTACAGATCCCATATTTCCTTCTATTTCTTTCCTTGTCTAGTTTTAACTGAGACATTGAACACTATTTTGAATAAAAGTAGAGAGAGTGAACATACTTGTCTTATTCCATAGTTGAAAGGAAAGATTCTCAATCTGGTATTCTCAATTTAGTGTGACGTTAGATATGGGTTTGTCAGAGATAGCCTTTATTGAGTCATGTTCCTTTGCCTTTATTTTTATGGAGCACCTGGAGAAATATTCTGACCTGGTCTTCTATTAACAGTTGGCAAGATTCAGTAGGGAACTGATCTAGACCCTGACTTTTGTTTGTTGAAAAGCTAGGGAAGTATATTTGTTTTAGTTGATGGCGATGTTTTAAATCTTATATACTGTCATAGGTCTTCTAGGTTGTCAATATCTTCTTGATTTAATTTTGAAAGCTCATAGATATCTAGGAATTTACTACTTTTGTATTTTCCAAGTTTGTTTTCTCTCTCTCTCTCTCTCTCTCTCTCTCTCTCTCTCTCTCTCTCTCT
>JANHMN010000001.1:19098247-19119844 GCA_030674055.1 Rhabdomys pumilio
TCTCTCTCTCTCTCTCTCTCTCTCTCTCTCTCTCTCTCTCTCTCTCTTTCTCAGAATTGTTGGTTTTGGTTTTATGTACACACCAGAGGAGGTCATCAGATCCCATCACAGATGGTTGTGAGCCACCATGTGATTGCTGAGATTTGAACTCAGGACCTTTGGATGAGCAGTCAGTGCTCTTAACCTCTGAGCCATCTCTCAAGCTCCTCAAGTTTTCTTTTTAATATAAGTTTTCTAAGTACTCTCAAACAATTCTTCTGACTCCATAAGAACCTATAATAACATTCTTTTCATCTCTAATATTGATTTTTAAGTATATGTGTATATGCAAAAGCATGTGTATGTACACCTGTGTGTGTGTGTGTGTGTGTGTGTGTGTGTGTGTGTGTGTGTGTGACACATTTCCACATGTGTCATGGCACATGTGGAAATAAGAGAAAAATATTCATAAATTGGTTCTTTCCTTCCACCCTGGGGGATCCATGGATTAAACTCAATTTACATACTTAGTGTCAAGCACCTATGTCTACTAATCCATTTCATTAGCCCTCAGATTTTTTACTGTCATCAGTCAAAGCTATAAACTTTGTTTTTAGATCTGCTTTAGGTATACCCCAAAGCTGTAAGCTGTGTTCTGGTAAGTTGTGTTTTTACTTTAGTTTGACTCTAGAAACCTTTCTCTCTGCCTGTTTTCTCAGTGAGCCACTAGTTATTCAATAGCATACTGTGGAAAGGTGCTACAGGTTACCACATTCGTGAGGTCGCAGCTCACCTGGAAACAAACTTGTCTTCAGAAATGAATTAGTATTTCACTAGCAGCAATGTAGACAGCAGACCTGAAGTCCAGAATGAAGCCTATAGTTCCTTTTGCCTCTTGCTAGAATAGCACTTCAAGACCTACAGGCAAAACCTTAAATATTCTCAAAATTACGCCTGACAGTGGCAGCTAATGCATTTAATCCTAGTATTCAGGAGACAGAAACAGATGGATCTCTGAATTCAAGGCCAGCCAGGTCTATAGAGTGAGTTCCAAGATAGCCAAGGCTACACAAAGAAACCCTGTCTAAAGAAAAAAATAATAATCCCAAGATTATTTTTCTTTTTAATGCTCAGTTATTAATTCTAAATCCACTAATACTTTCATTACATCACAGGGTTAGGATAAGTAAAGATATTGGGGTAATGCGGGCCAGCTTCCTTGTTATGAGGCAGTCCAAATTCAAAATATAAAAGGCTAGAAAGGCCATGCTGCTTTTTTAGGTATATTTAGGTAAATATACACAAGCTCAAACTCAAATTTTGTGGCAGTAAGCTATTAACTATTCATTTCTAACTCTGATCTGAGACACCCTAGAAATAATGATACTATCAAATCTCTACCTGGAGAAAATGGGGTCTTACAAGGAAATGGGTAATGCCTCCCTGGGGTGGGAAGTGGCAAGCAAGATGATATGACATGTCAAAGGGGCACAAGTAGCAGCTTACAGCAACTTCAAAAATAAAATCTGGAATAAGATGAGCTTTAAAATATATTACTTAATATTATAAAATATTAATACTTATGAGAATAATATAATATTTAAAAAACCAGAAATGCATGAATCTGGCATAAATACAGAGATGAGAATGCAGCTACAATTCTCTTTTAAAATATTTTTAAAGCACCAAAAGATAAAAGCAATAAGCATCATTAAGATGATAAAGTCAGAAAACCAACATTTGATAAAGATAACACTAAAACATTCAAATATCATTAGTAGGTGACAAAACCAGCAGCTGAAGAAAGAGCTCTCTAGTGAGAGTCTGACAAGAACTAGAGCAACTACTTAGTTTTAAAGCACCTCTCCAAAAACTCAAATTTATAGGTAATAAAATTAGAAGGTAGCATCATTACTTTGCTGGCAGAAGCCAAGGCATAGTTGTGACATTTCTGAAGATGGCCCACCATTTCTCATGGCCCGGCATGAGCGAGCTCTAAGAATGCATGGTCCTTAGAGCCTTCATCCCAGGATTGAGTCTCACTGCTGATGGGCCTTTTCTGTCACTATGACATAGCCTGATGATCCCTAGGCATCAGCTCACCCTATTGGGCAGACTTTCTTCAGATCAGCATGAAGATGTAGTCTTGTGTAATAATGCTGTGTAGATAAATTGATGATTTCATAATTTCTAATAATGATTTTATAGAATTCTTAAATTTATACAGGTAATTTCAAGCCCTCTATAGAATAATAGCTAAAATAGAGCTCTGTAAGCCTTTGTGTGCTATGGGCTGACTGCACTAGAAAAAGAAAACAAGCTTGGAACAAATTTACAATCAAGAAGAACACTCCTAGGTTAGATGTGAGACCATTATCTAGTAACTGAAGGTCATAAGTTGGGAATAGACAATTTATTGTAGGTGCAAAAAAATTATTTAATAAAATATAAAATAAAAATAATAAAATAAAAAATAAAATATTTACTAGTTTATCTATGCAAACATTCAAAATAATAAGACACAAGGCAGATGATTTGTCTCTTGACAAAACTGCTAACTTGTAACATAAAAATTATTGCTTTAAACTTATAATGAACTTATGGGGGGTAATGGATAATGAATGTTTATAGTCAGATGGAAAGAAAGACATGTAAACAACTTTTCTGTTATTTCTTAAATCGATTTATGACATAAATTATTGCCCTAAACTTACTATGAACTTACTGGGATGTAAACATATTTAGAAAATGATGTAAACAATTATCCTGTTGTAACGGTTCTACCTGATAGTCATATGAGGTAATTTTTTGAGAGACAGTATAAATACAGAGAAAGGCAATAAAGGTTGTTAGAGCTTTGCTCCATCCACCAAATGTGTGTATGTGATAAACAGACATATTAAATATCTCTTTATGTTATTCACTGGGACCACCTGCCAAACCTGTAGCATGTGTTATATTGAGAAGATGGCTACATTAGTGCCCATCCTTATTACTGTACCATGTTTGACAACAGTTCTATAAAACAGCAGTTGTATAAATTACAATATTTTTAAAATTGTTAACAATTCAAAGTATCTAATTCCTCCCAAACTCACAAGTATGCAGATGTCCACAAACAAGGTAGGTTTTTTTAATGCAATTGATTCTAAATACAAAGGCATAAATAAATGAATAGTGTATTGGGAACAAAAGCAGTGAATTTCTGAGAAGACTCTGCCTATGTTGTCCCTTCCACTGTCCTTAAACCTAGCCTTCATTTCTAGCATTTTCCTCACTGTGATTTCTTCTAATTCTGGATCTAATAAAAGTATAAAAATACATTAGTGACAAAGTACTATGAAGTTCTGCCTTGGAATTGAGTAATTCCATACTTTTTGTATACATTATATGTTTTTATAAATAAATCATATACTTTAACTGGATGAATGGAACTCTGAAACTTACTTTTAAAAGTTAAGATCTCCATGAATGAACCTGACAGGCTATGTTTGTTACTTCAAACAGAGAAGCTCCTTTTATTTTTTCACACTAATTTGTAGAATAATTGATAATTCTCAAGTCAAATTCTTTTATAAATAAAATGCACATGATCCTCAGAAAGCAGGGGAGAGTCTGCATGTTCCATCTGTACACTATGGTGGAAACTTCTAGTAATTGCCACCGCTTCTTCCTCCTGGATGCAGAGTCAGCTTACATCCCCCAGCCTTCTAGGTAGTAAAGAAGACCAGCCATTGTGGCTGAGCTCTAGTTTCCAAGCCTAGAGTTTTTCATTCATTTCTTCTGTTCTCTTCTGTCAGCTAGACTGCAGGCACACATACATGAGGGAAAATTCTTCAGTATGCAGCCAATGAAATCAGTGTTCTAATTGTTACTTATAGCTACTGATGCATTCATGACGCATATACAACAATAAGCAGTCTTCTTCCAGCTGCCGTCATCAAATGTGACATACTTACAAACTGAGGATTGTAGTATGCTGGACCTATTGTGCTGTCACTAGGAGGTGGGGTGCGTCTCATAATAGTGTCATCGTCATTGAGATGATATCCATGCGACTTTCCAGAAGAGGGAATTGAAGGAATATCAATGTTCCTGGAAACTGCAGGTGTTCTAGGAGTTCTCTTAAAACATAAAATGTTTGTGAGGGAGACATTTTATGTTATTCAAAGACAAGAAGAAAGAGAAGAACAAAATGTTTTAATTTACTAAAGGCAATCATTAAATATTGACTTAGTAAACATATAATTTAACCCCAAAATAGGTCTTACAAAACTAAGCTGAAGGAGTGCATTCAAGTTTTAGCACATCTTGCAGACTAAGATATAGATACTATCAAGGCCGCTGTAAGAACTAAGGATTCACTCTTAATTTGGTCAGCCCTTTATCTTGTTTGGAAAAGCAAAAAATACAGATTTTAAAAAAATAAATAAGTAAATAAATCAATAAAACAAGGCATTCCTGCAGCAACATCAGACACTATGAGAGTGTGTACTGTGCAGAACAATCTTTACTTCTTCCTCTTAGTCCATTCAGTAACATTTCCAGCCTTCATTCCCCGAAACTCACACCTTGTATATTACCTGTGACTTGTATACAAGTGCTAATTGCACAGACTAAAGAACAGAAAATGTCTGAGATAACGCTAAATAAATGGAAACTTATCAAACTCATTTATAAATATGGCATGTGCTATATGTAAGTACAGTAATAAGATGTATGCCTTAATTCTGAAAGAGCTGTGGCAAAATTGACAGTATTAGGTCTGAAGAATTGATGAGCCTTTTTCTAAAGATTTTACTTCTGTGGAAAAAATATTTTAGAATTTAAATAAAAACAGGAAGTAGTAGCATGTATTAGACTAAATATATATCAAACAAAACATTGACATTTAAAGGATTTAGTTGTGTAGAAAAATAGTGTGGGATTATATTTGTCTCAGCATTTTCCAGACAAATAAATGCAACAGTGAATACACACATGACCATACACAGCTGTGCTATTAAAAAGCTGCCATTGGTAGGAGCATCATTCTCAACTGATACATTGATTAAGTAACTTGAGTGGCACTTATGAAAACAGTTACAAAATTAAAATGATACATTGAACAGCTTTCCTTCTGTTCAATACTTTCAAAAGGACACATGGAAGGTTTGCAAAGCCTGGCCTTCCCTTCCCCCCCACCCCCCAGCTTCCACCCAAGTGGCTCTCCCTTAGATCCTCCCTGAGCACGCCATGCCAGTGCACACTGCAGTGTAGTTCCTCAGGGGGTTTTCTACAACTGCAATGCACTAGAACACCATGTCGATTCTTCTTTAAGACCAAGGCTATCATTTCTCCTCTCTTCTCCAAAGACTTTCATTTTGGGGTCCTGATGAATGTGTCATTATGGTTCTAAGATAGTATTTCATCAACTATATTGTCCTACATTTTGCTCCCTGTTAAAATTGTGACTCTTGGGGAAAGGTGATTTGCCTTCTATGTATAAAAAATGTCTAACACTGTGTTAACTGACACACATGGTCTTTCAACAATGTTTGACAATGAGTATATGAACATTTATTTTGTCCCTACACATGAAATATATCTGATATCTAAATACATGACATAAAACTCAACCTTTCCTTTGTACTAACAAAATTCAACTAAGACCTTAATTTGAGCTTAATTTGAGCTATGTGAAATACTTGAGATAGAACATATAGTCAGTCTAAAAACAAAACTGTGTTTTGCCAGGAAGTGATGGCACGTGCCTTTAATCCCACATAGGCAGAGGTAGGGGCAGGCAGATCTCTGTGAGTTCAAGGCCAGCCTGCTTTATAGAGCAAGTTCCAGGACAGTGGGGCTACATAAAACCCTGTCTCAAAACACAAAAAACAAGAACAATTTATATATATATAATATTTATATATATATATAATATATAATTTATATATATAATATATATATATTAAATTAAACATGACCAAATCCATATTAATTAATGTTATAGGGCTTTGGTGTAAAAATAATCTCACTCTATAACTAGAATGCATATTACAAGCCTACACTTCAAGGACCATCTCCAAATCAGTCTCCTCCATTAACCCTCTAGGGTTAATGCAGCAGTCCTTTAAATCCCTAAAGCATCTCAATTCATGATCACTCATCAACCACTTTACAAATTTTGTCTTTAAACAGCAACTACCTCTGTCTCCCACAGAAACTGTTGGCTTTCTTTTATGAGGCACTATGTTTTGTTCTGTGTGGTTCTAGAGCTAGAATTCAGGACCTCACACAAATGCTCACCAACACCAGGCTGCATCTGCAGCGCAGGAAGCATGATGATGTCACTGTTAACAGGTATTTACCCACAATCACTAAAAGTCAGTGCACAGATAAGCAGGTTTTTAGATCTTCCTGCTTCCTACTCACTGCTTACACTGTGGTTACAGAATAATCGAGAAGGCAGGAACTCACGGATATGCTCAATGGTTAGGCATTTATCAAGTACACACAAGGCCCTGGGACCATAAAATAAATAAGAATAAAAATGAAGTATGATGTTTCTATAGTTAAAAACTGAAGTTTGTAAATATATTTAATATTTATCTAATTATAAAATAACTACAATGTGAATAGTAAGAATATACCAAGCTCTGTAGTAAGGCTTTTTTAACAGTTTCAACATCAAACACACTGCTTAGGATATCTTTTGTAACTAAAAGAACTGTTATCAGAAGATGCTTAGAAAGTGACATACTGCAGATGTTCTTTAGCTTATAGTACCTGTCTGATTCTGATACATAATGTCCGATAAGGCCAATCGTAGCTTGCAGGTCCTGGATTATCCGAAATAAGTTTCTTAAATCGCTTCTCTCGGTTTTGCAGACTACGGCCTCCTTTTACTTTATACTAAATTGGAGGTAAAAATTATTTAGTAATTCAAGAAGTACTTCATGATTCCTATTTTATAAATATAAAATATTATCAACAAAGAGTTTTAAAATGGAATCTGAGAAAGTTAAGACCCTTGACTGAAAACAAGTTCTTCTAAGAAGATACTGAAATAATAATTATAATTATCCGTTTTGACTCTACATTCAGACCAAAATTGACTGTAGTTTAGAGCATTCTAAGGGAGTACAAAAAAGGAATCAAAGTCAGGATCTTCCAGACCTCCCAAGTAGAGTGAAACAGACTGTGTTACAACATCATTAGAAAAATGGATACTTACAAACTGAATTCTGAGGCCATCTTAGTAACAAGTGCTGGCTAGTTTTACATGAAGTTGACAGAAGCTATGGTCACTGAAAAGAAAGAACCTCACCTGAAAAATGGCTGTGGGCAAACCTGCTGCGCATTCTCTTAATTAGTGATTGATGGGGGAGGGCCTAGCCCATTCGTGAGAGGGGAACATCTCTGGGCTGGTGATCCTGTCTGTATTCTATATGAAAGCAGGATGAGCAAGCCACAGGGATCAGCCAGTAAGCACTGCTCCTCAATGACCTCAGCATCAGCTCTTGCTTCCAAGTTCCTGTCCTTCCAAGATGAACAGGGATGTGTAAGTGTACGCCAAATAACCCCTTTCTTCCCTAAGTTGCTTTGGGTCATGGTGTTTGGTCACAGCAACAGTAACCCCAAGACACACATTAGTACCAAGATAGTGGGATGATTGCTGTGACAGATATGGTCATATTGTTTTGGGGAGGATTGTGGAAGGACTTTGTAAATTTAGACTACAAAATCCACTGCATGTTCAAAGCTTGGTGAGCTGCCCTGCGTGAATTTGGATGGATAGAGTTGAAAGAAATGCAGATGATGGAAGCCTTGCTTGTGAAGCATCAGCAGGAAGTTTGAGAGTCCCTTAAAGATTCTGTTGGGGCCATTTGTCATTTTGAATTGAGAATCTGTGGTTCTTGTCAGCTGAGGCTATAGAATCAGCTGTGATTAACAAGAGACCAGCACCACTAAAGTAAGCCTCTTGCTTTACTATGAGAACTGATGTTGGTTAGCTAGAGCTGAGAAATTAGTGGTGACTAAGAGACCCGCAACACTGAGGTGAACTCAGGGTCAACACACAATAGCTGTGTTCTAGGATGACCAAAGTTGTACCTCTTGCTAGCAGTCAAACTTGGTCACGTGTAAGTCTCCCAAATGGTACCGGATTTGAAGTCATAAGAGTCATGACAGCAGCTGAGGTTTGACACTCTGAGAAGCCAGAGAATCCACTGGTGAAGGTACAGTCTCACTATCAATTAAAGCCCCAGCATCAAAAGGGTCATGCAGAGAGTTGAGGCTAGGCACCTTGAAGAGATCCCAGGATACAGCATTGGTAAAAGTGCAGCCGGTTTTCGGCAGAAGGCTCCAACATTTCAGAGATGTTGGAATCATGGGATGAACACCAAGGACAGCCACAGCCACAGTGTAAAGCTAGCATCAATCTCTGAGACACGCTATGTGGGCTGTAGTGGGTGGAACCAGAGAAGTAACTCAGGCCCTTAGGAGGAGTCCAAAATACTGTGAGTGAATTCCAGAAGTCTGCCACTAAAATGTACACTGCTGGACTTTGGTTTTGCTTTATTCATATTGTGACTGTGATTGTTCTTACCTCTTGGAATAAAAATTATTTAAATGATTCTCATTTTACAGGAGACCACAGTTGAGAGACTTTGAACTTTTAAAGACATTTTTTTCTCTCTTTTTTTTTTCTTTTGAGACAGGGTTTCTCTGTATAGCTCTGGCTGTCACTCACTTTGTAGACCAGGCTGGCCTTACCACAGAAATCTGCCTGTCTCTGCCTCCCAAGTGCTGGGATTAAAGGCGTGTGCCACCACTGTCCGGCAGAGACTTTGGATTTTTAAAGAGAATCATTTTTAAATGTTTGAATTTGTAAAGACCATGAAACTTAGGAAGTTTACAAAACATCTTATGTTGTGATGTTGATATTAATACATGATCATGGGAGAGAAAAGGAAAGATTATGGCTTAAAAGCGATGTGCTTGTGTGTCGAGTTGACAAGGAGTCAGCTGTGCTGGCTAGTTGTATGCTAACTTGTCAAAAGCTTCAGTCAACTGAGAAGAGGGAAATTCAGTTGAGCAAAGGCCTCATATGACCTGGCTGTAGGCACCCTGTTCATCATTTTCTTAATTAGGGATTGATGTGGAAGGGTCCAGTCCATTTTGTGTGTATGTTGGGAAGGGCATACCCCTAAGTGGTATCAAAACAAGCCAGGCAACAGCATCCTCCAGGCATTTGTTCCTACGTCCTGATTCCAGCCCTGACTTCCTTCAGTGATGAACAGTGCTGTGTAAATGTAAGCCAAATAAACCCTCTTCTCCCCAGGTTGTTTTGGGTCATGGTGTTTTATCAATCTATAATAATCCTGCCCAAAACACCTTCCAAGCGTTCTCATGACTAGGCATTTTTTATAACGCACATGTTGATCATTTACAGAGAACTTTATACAGGCTCTAGGATAACTTAGCTTTCTGCTCATCTTAGTCTTAAGAACTGTTTATTCATGGAGCCCACTAGAGGGAATCTTCCACAGCTCATCACACTACAAACATGGATTCTCCAGAACCAGAAAATTACCAACAGACTAATTGTGAGTTTGCTCCAATAAAAATCCCAAAAGTTATAAAAAAAAAAAAAAACTGTATTCATTTAATGAAAGTACTTCAGTGTCTTCAGAATATACATATTTCTAATCATGAATAGGGTCGTTTTATTTTTGTCACAGACCTATGAGGTTATAAAAAAACAGAAAACAAATGAGACATGGAAGCATCATGACTTTAAAGTACAGCACAAAAAAAAAAAAAAAGAAAGAAAAAGAAACTAAACCTCATTCCACTGCTGCCTACATACTACATATTGTGACCATTTGTACAATTTTCTGACATCAAAATTCATTCAAGAGTCCCATTCTGCTATCCTGTGGACCACTGAAACATACAACCATGTTTTATATCATATAGCAGATATAGAATAATGTCTTAATTAGGGTTTTACTACTGTAAACAAACACCATAACCAAGGCAACTCTTATAAGGACAACATTGGGGCTGGCTTACATGTTCAGAGATTCAGTTCATTATCTCATCAAGGCAGGAACATGGCAGCATCCAGGCAATGTGGTGCAGGAGGAGCTGAGAGTTCTACATCTTTATCTGGAGGTCTCTAAGAAAAGACTGACTTCCATACAGCTAGGATGTGGGTTTTAAAGCCCACACCAACAGTGACACACCTACTCCAACAAGGTCACACATCCTAATAGTGCCACTTCCTGACCCATGCATATATAAACTATCACAAATAATGAAAAGTACACAGACAATCAACAGTAAATGCATTTACATTATATTATTGAATTATGAAGACACAGATTTAAAAGAGAACAATATGGAGGAAGGAAATAAAGTACAGGACATGGCACTTTATTATTTATTATTGAAACAAGAAATATGCATTTTTGTCTGATTTTTACTGGTGTTTTAGCCTAAGATTAGTCTTGAACTTACAATTACTAGGGTTATAAATTTGTGCCACAGTGTAGCCTAAGTTAGCTTTGAATTTTCAGTGCTGGAGTTATAAATGTGTGCCACTGCATCTGGTTAAGAAAACATGATTGTCATTAACTCAGCCAATCATAACGTTACACACATACCTGTGCTTCTGATACGTTGTAGTGTGCTGGACCAGGAACAGCTTTTCCAGGGTCAGAGGAGACAACATAAGCACTCTTCTTGGAAGTCAAAGAAAGAAACGGTGCATAGCAACCTATAAAAAATTTTTTAAAAAATCACTCCACTGACATATAACATTAGATCAGAAAGATTTCTGAGAAAATATTCTCAGAACATAAATAATCATTTAGTACCCTCAAGATTGCAACTATATTTATTTACGAAACTAATATCTATTCACACAAGTTATTACATTTTTTAAATTCTCATGTAAGATGACAATTTTTATTGTCTATTAAAGATAAGAGTAAACTTACTAAACAACAACAAAAATATAATTCTCTTCTCTCTCTTTTTCTCTTTCTCTCTCTCTCTCTCTCTCTCTCTCTCTCTCTCTCTGTGTGTGTGTGTGTATATATGAATTTGTTGTCTGTATGTGCACATATGTGTGTCTACGTGTGCTAACTTGTACATAAGTGTATGAAAGCCAGAGGTCAACATCAGGTGCCTTCTCCCATGCCTTTCCAGCTGCTTACTCTTTGAGATGGCCTCTCACTGATCCTAGAACTTTTCAGATGGTAACTAGACTAGCTTGCCAGTGATCCCTATTCCACTCCCTGGCCCAGGCCTACCCCTACACTGGGATTACAGAACCACACAGCTGTGGTTGACTGTAGGTGGGTGATGGGATACTAACTCGGATGCTGATTGATGCCTATGCAGCAAGATCCATAGCCACTGAGCAGTTTCTCCAGCCTTTTTCACCTTCTAATCATATGTGACAGTTATAATTAGCTGACAAAACACTTAATCTACCAAAGGCCACCGATTTGTGATTTTAAATAAGCAAGTGATTTTAAATATAAGTGATATATATTAGGTATGTAAATAAAGTTATAGACATTGCTAAAGATGTATCTTAGTGACAGAGAACCTACCTAGGATGCACCAAAGGGGAGGAAGGAGGGGGAGAGAAAGACAGAGAGAGAGAGAGAGAAAACTCAGATAGAGAGATTTAAACCAGATTGACAAGTTATTGATGATGCTTTGGCACAAGATGGTGCTCAGTAAATATTTCTTTATTGCCTAATTCTAAACAAAGTTTACAAATCCATGATATAAACTTCATTGGAACAAGGAAATTTGAAACTAGACAAATTTGGATAGCAGATTTGGGTAGCCTACTAAATTCATTTTAAGAAGGTAAAAAGGGGACATCATAATATATCCATTCTTCATATTATTTGATGTTAGAGTATATAACACATATGCGTGGTTTTAAACTCTGTACATAAAAGAAATGGGCAATGAAAAGGAAATATAGTATTCATAAAATCTTCATTGGAATTTTTCAAAATTAATCACACAGAATCTTCTGTTATAGAGCTCAAGTACACGTGGAGTTCTGAATACAAGGAAAATCACAAGAAAATGAAAACAATTGTAATGACAATTTCCACATAGAAAGGTCCTCTTCTGTTTTCTTTGTAGCTGCGTACTAATGTTGATATGTTTCTCAGAATCCCCACTGGTCTGGTTTTCCCCAAACACTGGTTCTCAAGTGCTAAACTAGAGTAATTCCATACAACCAGCATGATTGATGACCTTATCCCATATTCTGCCTTTGGAGTCCAGTGTGTGAAGGTGTCTCTGCATATGCAGTTGTTGATTTCGTACTGGCAGAGAGTTAAATACTGGCAGGATCTTGGTATTGTTATTTCTATAGGCCATCATCTGTCTCATGTTGTGTAAATATTTGTTCTTCCTTTCTGGCAGATGGATGGCTGGACCAGAACAGAGCAGAGTGGTAGGACTGGCCACATGATGGAGTGTAATGGCAAGATTATTGAGGTTAGAGCAGCTGGGAGATTTCTCCAGCTGAAAGACCTAAGCTTTAAAATATTCTTTAAAACTTCTGTGTTGTTACTTATATCACTGGCAGGTATAAGATAGTCTGGCAATATTTTTTACAACCAACAATAAAGAATAACTGGTTTTCTATATTATGCATTTTGTTAATCATTCAAAATACTGAATATTTTGTATACTATATTATGTATTCTATAAGCTTGCATGATAAAGAAAGCATAGTAATCAGACAAAACCCTGATTTCAAATGATGGAGAAATTAAGTAAAGACAATTATCTTACTGTCTATGCTGCCAATGTCTAAGGTCCAAAAACAAATGTAGAAGAGGGCTCTATGGAATTCACATTAGTAGACTTTGATGTGGGTGGGTATATAAATAAGCTGACATATGAAGTGTCACCTTATAACGATAAATCAAACTGACAGAAAAGAGAAATTAAGAGCATGGGAGAAGAAAAGATTTAAAAGGAGTGAGTTCAGTTTGGGATATATTGACTTTGATGTGCCAACAGCAAAAGATAAATCAAACTGGCACAAAGCAATAAAAGTCCATTCTACAAAAGAAGGTGTCTAGCATGTGATGAAAAGACAAGTTATGCAGCCACAATGACAGCCACAAAGCAAAGGGTGTTATTCACATATAAAACAATGAGGTCATTAAAACAGGCATTCATCTGCAGGGACACCAGTCTACACAACAATCACATACACATTAATTATCTAAACCTATGTCCCAGCTGCACTCCCTGATATGTGCATTCCCTATATTCTGACTAGCTAGTACAATAAAATCCTTCTTGTCAGCATACATATATAGGTGCGTCTATAGGCCCACTGATAATCTTCTTCCACCATGTTCTGGTGGAAGATAAAACTTCTCCTTCAAAGAAGAAATCTACAAAGGAAATATTTAGGAAATGCTATTGTTCAGCTTAGTTGACTGATACATATTCCATATAGACACCTAACATAGAGCTAATGTTGCGTGCTGTTCATTTTGCAAATACATTTAAAAAGAAATGAAATACTCCTTTTGCCATACCAGGATAGACACAGATGTTTAAAAGAACATGTTTTCTCATGTTGTAAGATGGTAGGAAGCTGCTTTTATACTAGGCTAACTGTCCTTAGGGAAATTTCTATTTTGAGGAGATATGCTTACTTCTCAGATTAGTTGTAAGAAAGCAAGACAGAGCTCTTTTTTTTTTCCTGTAGAATTTGAATATCCATTCTCTTTCCCATTCGTGAAAGCACAGTGGCTCAGTCCTGATCCATTCAGATTGCAAACCTTAGATTATTCCTGATCAAATGACCTAAAGCCACGGCTATCAATTAGTATATTAACCAGGAAAATGTGGAGCTAGTCTACTGAAGGTCTGGCTAAGTAGATAAAGCGGAAAAGGAGACTCCTACGTGGAGATATCCTAATGCTACAAAATTGGTTCCTCTTGTGAGGCTTGCTGGAGCAAGTAAGTTATGCAAGGTCCCACCATCTTTCCTTCCCACATCAGACTCTTAACATATACCTAATCTTTCATTGAAATGGATGGACACCTCTGCACAGGCCAGCAAATTACCTATTATAAAGACGTATCATCCTACATATTACCCTTCATTAACAAAAGCCATGAGGTTTGGAGAAGAGGTTGGTGTGTGTGTGTGTGTGTGTGTGTGTGTGTGTGTGTGTACATGTGGAAGACAGATGACAACTTGTAAGAGTCAGTTATTAAGCTCAAGTCATCAAGTTTGGCAGTAGGTCCCTTTGTCCATTGAGCCACCTCACCCACCCCATAGGAACTTTTAATGTGTTCCATTAGTTTATACTTTACTACAAGGTATTTTTCACTGAGAACATTGTTTTATTGGGTTGAAAACTAAGAATAGAGTAAATATCATGATTCCTGCTCTCAAGTAGTTTACATTTTAGTGGAGCTTTCGCACGCGCGTGCGTGTGTGTGTGTGTGTGTGTGTGTGTGTGTGTGTGTGTGTGTTATAGAGCCAAAGTGCTACCAAAAAAGTTACTGTAGCCAGAAGGGGGAAAAAATAAGAATAGTCAGAGAATTTTATTTCACTTGAATATCAAGAATAAATAGGAACAAGCCAGGTGGAGGAAGAACATAGAACATATTGGGCACATGTATTAGCAGGTACAAAAGCACATAAGTGACAATGAGTGATCTTAATATTATCAAGTTAGAATGGCTGAACTGTAAGTCAAGTGCAGGAGCATGCACAGGCGTTTGGAAAGATCAGATTAAACGGAACACAAGACCAGGGATGAGAACAGAAAGAAATCTACTGCCACTGAAGAGTTCAGATTTTTAACTCTGCTGTTACAAAAATATATTTTTGTTTTTCAAATAATGTACGTTTTTTTAAACATACTACTAAACACAAAATGACAGACAAATTAAGACACTGAGATAAAAACAACATGCTACTGATTTAACTGAGAAAAAGTAATTAGGACTTGCATTGAGTTGGGTAGTTATGAAGAGGGGAAGAATTTCTGAGAGACTGTGAACATATAACCAACGGTCTGAAAGGCCAAGAGAAATGGTCAGGCAAAAAATAGCAAGCTAGAGTCCTAAAGCTTAGACCAGCCATGCAGGGATGTCCATAAAAGTGACTGACAACAATGCAGACTTTAAGCCAGTAGAAAACTTAGAGACATAAACCATTTCCATCTCTATAAAGAATTTCATTTGGGAGTGACTGCATATAAGTAGTAATTAAAGCTATAGATATGAATAAAAAAGTACAATGAGCAAAACAATAAGAAAAGATGTAAAGTTTGGTATCTTTTAAATTTAGCTATGCACGATTAATAGGAAATTAAAAAAAAAAAAAATGACTCCTTGCTTCAGCATCGAATCATGTGTCAGGTACTGAGCAGCAGAAAAAGTAAACCAGAAAGCAACAAAGAAAAGTGGTCAGCTGTACCAAAATAAAGGACAAAAAAAGCATCATAGGTGTGCCCATTGTAGGTGGTCACACTATGACGCTGAGTAATAAATGCTTATACCAGCTCAACAGTAGTTGGCATAGGTACCAAAAATGCTGTGGACAGATGCTGAAAAGATGTAAAATTTGAGATTTGAAACACAGACAGAATTTTACCAATGTCCAGAGAAACTTTAACTAACCATAACTGAACAGGGATGTAAACAGAGTACTTATTCCTGGAACTTTAAAGGG
Organism: Rhabdomys pumilio; assembly: GCA_030674055.1. Lineage (NCBI taxonomy): Eukaryota > Metazoa > Chordata > Mammalia > Rodentia > Muridae > Rhabdomys > Rhabdomys pumilio. The sequence continues at coordinate 19,113,966 of JANHMN010000001.1, forward strand.
GTTGGGGAATGGAGAGTATTTTATATCTACTGAAAATGCGGGTTTACAAAAGGACCACTATAATTTGGGTGGTATTAAACTCCAAAAAAAAAAAAAAAAAAAATCAGAACGTTAAAGGCAAAGAGCAAATTAGAAATATTTATTAAAAGTTGGACCTAATTCACAAACCAAAAAAAAAGAGAGAAAAGCAAATAGCTACTTAAATTATCAGTCCCTAGGTCACCTCTGAAGATTATAACTTCACAGAATATAGAAAGAGGTTCTCAGTAAGTATAAAGCTAGGGATGGTCAGATAATTTCGCTCTTAGAGGGACAAATGAGGGGTGTGGGAGGGGGTGGAATCTATCTGTAAGTGATAATACAAAATAGAAATATAAAAAATTACATCATAGTAAATAAATCTGATTAAAGTGTGTGCAGAAGCAAGTACACAGACTTGTATTTCATTCAGTCAACAGATCCAAGGAATCAAAATCCTAGTTCTAGTATTATCTCTGCTGTGACGTGTTTTGTTACATTTCTGAAAGGTGGTTCTTTCTTGAATTGGTGTTTAACTCGTAAGGGCAGGCTGAAAGTGGGCCGTCAGTCACAGGAAGCTGGCCAGCAGCATCTTACCTGTGGCCTGCTGCTTAGGAAAAGGTACCTGGTAGGTCCCAGGACCCACGTGCTCCTCGGTGCTGCCGCGGTTGGCCAAGTCCTGCCAACGGGGAGCACGGTCATACATAGTGATGAGGGGCGGGGCTCACGGGGCCGGAGACTCTAGACAGGCGCTCGCAGGAGGCCTGCGTCGCCCCTACACGCGGAGCTAGTGTGCGAGCTGCATGCTGACTGGCTCACTGGCGTCAGCGGGTCCTCTAGCACAGAGGTAAAGTGGAGAGGACAGCGACCAGAGTCGCCGCCTGCCAGCGTTCAACTCAGCACTCACGCGCCGCCCCAGAAAACAAGCTTAGCTAGCATAGCTTCCGGCTCTAACTCCGCCCACTCCTCTCCTCCCGGAAGCCTTGGAAGGGCGGAGGCGGGAAGGACTCTAGTCCTTCGGTGCATTTCCGGCCCTGGCCCCGGAGCATTTCCGGCCAAGCGCTCAGAGCCTGCCGCGGTTTACGGAGTCTCCTTGTCTTTTCTGCTGCTGGCCAGGGCGGTGCTGCACCTCAGCTGCGCCTCAGCTCACCTGCTTCCTCTCCCAGACCACCTTCGCTGCGCAGAAAAGCCCTAGAGACCGTTAGAAGGAGGCGAAATAATTTGACTTTGATTTGCTCTCTCTATAAATCAGGGTGACTGGAAAGACCCAGAAGGGAAAAAAAAAAAAAAATAGGAAAACTCAGGAGCCAGATACAGGGTTTGGCATCAGCAAGGTCACCCTTCACTCCTGTCACATAGGCATCCTCTAAATAAAGTCACTCCTGATTCTGACCCGCAGACAATCAAAATTTCTAAAGGAAACCTGGGAGCGCAGAGGGTTGAGGGGGTGACAAGAAAAGGGAACAACGAAAGGGAATGCTTGCCTATTGAAGAACGACAAGTGCAAGGGCTGAAAGGTGTGCTTCTGGTGTTGGATGCCTATAAATGGCAGCATTGTCTACAAAGTAAGGTGAAGCATTGAAAAAGCCCAAGCACCCTCATGGAGCCACTTAATCTTCTGCAACAGGAGCTAGAAAGTATCAGGATCCATCTCTATATACGTTCAGTTGTTTTTCCGTTAAGAACTCTACACAGCTTCTAAGCATCCTAAGTCTTAGGCCAGTTCTCAACCTTCCCAACGCTGCAACCCTTTAATATAGTTCCTCAAGTTGCGGTGGCCGCATTCCATAAAATTATTTTCATTGCTACTTTATATCTAATTTTGCTACTGTTGGGAATCATAATGTAAGTATTTTTGGAGATAGAAGTTTGCCAAAGGGGTTGTGACCCACAGGTAGAGAACAACTGACTTAGGCAATCCTTCCACGGCTCTGCCTTACCCGCAAAAGAGCTCCAATACCTCAGTTTGTCCTCTGTACAAACTTAGACATATTTAAATTTTGCAGTTCTTAGTTTCCTACGTAATTCTGGATTGATTGTACCATCTCTGTTAGAATACTCTTAAAAGTCTGTGGTTCCTAAGAATCTTTTGATGTCTTCTTTCTTCTACTAAACAGCTAACTGAATCATTACTTACTTGAAAAGTACTTATTGGCAAATGTATAGTTCTCTTACTCTCCTAAGTTAACCTGAATACAAATAAAACTAAAGTCCCTGTCCCTGAGTGGGGCGTGAATAGCCCAAGAAGTGGCAAGCAAGTATTACAGAACTTGGGAACCTTCTTTGTAATGAACTGTAAAACTTTCTTGTTAACTCTAGTACTTCCTACTTTCTTATAAAACTCATAATAAGTAGCTGGGAAGTGGTGACACACGCCTTTTAATTTTAGCACCCAGAAGGCAGAAGCAGGCAGATCTCTGTGAGTTCCAGGCCATCCTGGTCTATAGAGTGAATTCCAGGACAACTAGGACTACACAGAGTAGCCCTGTCCCAAAAAGGTAAACATAACTGTTCTCTCAATGTTATCTTAGCCTCATTTATCTGGCAATCACATTCAGAAGACCTAGAATGAATTTGCAATGACGTACTAGGAAGAGTCACAGATAAAAGAAGGGAAAATTGTGTCATTAAACACGATGTTTCCTTAAAAACCTGTTGGACATTTTTTATACATCATTTGCTCTTGATGATACAAACCAATATATCAATTCAGACAGCATGTTCGTGACAAAGTATAACATCCACAGCCTGGTTGTACCACAACAGTGGTGTAGCTTGCCATTTGTCCAGAAATTGAAGAAAATACATAGGTAGTGAGATATAGGATTTATTGAAATCTACCAACAGGGTTGCTATCAGGGGAGAGAGTGAGCATACTAACAGTGAGTGTACAGAAGAATGAGCACAGAGCACTGCTGTGCATCTGAGTGTCCCCTTTCCATCAGCAGCAATGTCCAGCTGCACCAAGAGCATCTCACAGTGTTTTTTATTGCACCTGATTAACACAGGGAAAGGGGCTTTGGAAATCAGACCACACAGCAGTGATTTCATTGGCTTCCTAGATTGTTTTGTCCTTGCATGACCAGCATGCCAAGGAATTACTGAATGATCTTATAGGTGACAGATTTTCTCCAAAGATCACCTAGTTGGTCACTGTTCCCATGATATATGAGAGGGAATAAGTTACTCTCTAGAAAGCCCTTATCTAAAGGTTCTGATCTCAGCCTGTTTTCTTTGTCACCTTGCTCAGAGTCTTGGGGAAAGAAAGGGTCATTTCAGAGACATGGGTAGTTAAGTATCCTTCTGAGAGATGATTCACAAGTCCTGTGGTCTCTGTAAACAATGGGGTATAGTCATATCCTCCTCTGGCTATTTTCTGTCTTTAATGACATAAATTACCTCTTCCTTGAGTAGATTTGGGGTTAGATTAGCAATACAAGTGGTAGCATGTTATATCTGCCTTCTGTATGGCTTAAGTTTTTGGCCACTAAGCCTAACTTAATTTAGATAAATTCTTCATGAGAGGATGGGAGAAGCACCATCTCATGCTCATTCACAAACCTGGACAAGGGACTCTGTGCCTGAAACACCAGCTTGGTTTCCTTGCCTGGCCAGAAGAATGTTCTTCTGGGTGAACATTCTTTCCTTCAGGACTTCACAGGGATGAGCAGATGATCAACAGAGAACTTCTAGACCCTTAATAATTTTGTCATGCCTGATCTCCAAGAATGCTGCATTCTTTATTTTTAGCATGGAAATGTGTTTTCTTGATTACTGGAGCTGATCGTCACTGTATGTTTCCAGAAAAAAATTTCTTCTTGTGGTTCAATAACCAGAGTACTACACAGCATTTGAGGGATTAGAAAATAACTTTTAAGTAAGAAAAGTAATTATTTTTAAAAGTCTCTCATGATATTTCTTGAACAGTTCTCACTGAGTATGCTACTTAAAATGTTAATTATAATCATTCATAAGCACAAAATAAGTAATTTGGTCCAGCCTTTCACAGTGCCTAGTGTTTAATGCTAATTAGCAATACTCTCATTGACCATTTCCATGGTGTTATTAGTAAAAGCTGTTTGAACTAAAATGTATCTGACCTTAGAATTTATGTTCCTTCCATTTCTACCTACTAGGTCCTTTCAGAATAAACTTTTTAATGAAGCTTTATGCAGGTGTGGTTTCCTGCACTTTTAATCCCAGGCTTCAGGAAACATTGGTGGTGTTGTGGGTTGCCCTGGTACTGTTTGTATTCTGACGTCAATTCTGATTCCTCAAGGCGGGCTGCCTCAATGAGGAGTGGATCATGATCACTTAAGTACTCAGGTGATTTCATGTGAACCTTTTCCTCATTTTAACTGCTCAGATAAAGGCTAGAGCCTATGCTTGGGCAGTGGAAGGGAAGGTGGGGCTGAAGGTTTTAAGGGGAAAAAGAGGAAAGAAGGGAGAAGACAGAGGAAGAGGAGGTAGAGGGAAGATGGAGCAGAACCACATGGCCCAGAGAAGCCACAGGTAGCAAAGGATCTCATGGCTGAGGAATAGAGTAGTGTAGTGGTAGCTCTGCCCAATCTAGGTGTGCAGCTTATAAATAATGTAACTGAGTTTGTGTGTTTGGGCACGGGCTTATTGGGGTTGGAGAGTTACTGCAACAAGGTGGACCTCTGTGAGTTCCAGGTCAAGCAGGGCTGCATAGTGAGACCCTTCTCAGTGAAACAAAAAGAGAGCATCTGAGATGGTTCAGCACTTAAAAGCACTGGCTGCTCTTAAGAATTGCAGGACCTACATGGAGGCTCACAGCCACCTAGAACTCCAGTTCTAGGGGACCAGTGCTCTCTTCTAGGCCTCTGTGAGCAACAAGCATGCATGTAGTATACAGACGAAAATGTGCAGGCAAAACACTTACAGCCATAAAATTAAAGGTACTTTTTTAAAATGTATAAAACAAAAGCAGAATTTTGTTAATAATAAATTTCATGAAATCAACTTAATTGTTTATCAAATATGCAGTGCAACTATATAGAGAAGAAATATACAGGTTAATTACTCTTTATAGAATTTTGATTAATTAAAAAGTATGATATACTAAGTGTCAAATGAAAACAGAGAATTCCTTCTTAAATAGTAACTGAATAATCTATAGTGTAATATACTAAAATGATTTTGATAATAATTTCATTTGTTATTGTTGTTGATTTGTTTCATTTTGCATTTTGAAACTTGATCTTGAAATGTAGCTAAGGCCAGCCTCAATTTCAAATTTCACCTTCTGCCTCCCCACTACAGTGATTAGATATATATACTACCACACCCAGTTTAAAGCTAAATTCCTTAACTCCTTGTGACTTTAGTTTTTCATTCTTTTGCCTATTTTGTAAAAAGGAATGAAACATTTTACATTTATCAAAGAGAGCTAAATAAAGCCTGTCAATGTTGCTGGAGGTCACACTGTGTTTCCAAGATTGCAAAATATGTTTTAGATATTTTGTTTAATATAACATTTTATTACTCTACATTTCAGGAAATACATTTGGAAATTATTTGTCTTTTTTTTCACTGTTCTTACCAAGCAGTATGTGAGCACTTGGCAGGAAGAACTCATTTTTGCTACACCACTGTAACAAATTGTGTTAATTTCTCCACTCCATACTGAAGTTTATGGGCTAGTATGCTATATATACTGAGTGATGGAGATGGATTTAAAACCAGTCTGAGTCTGAAGCCTAGTTTCATGGCATTAACAGGTACATGGTCCACACATACTCTACTCTCACAGCAAATCATGACTTCCCCAGTTGGTGGTTTTTGTTGTTTTAGTTGGTTTGGTTTGGTTTGGTTTGGTTTGGTTTGGTTTGGTTTGGTTT
>JANHMN010000001.1:19119854-19156824 GCA_030674055.1 Rhabdomys pumilio
TTGGTTTGGTTTGGTTTGGTTTGGTTTGGTTTGGTTTGGTTTGGTTTGGTTTGGTTTGGTTTTTCTTCATGTTTGATTATTCCTCTTTAAGAAATGACTGGAAATAGTTTTTGGAGGATGGAATGGAGGCTTCACTATAGCAGAGTCCCATGATGCTCTATCACAGTGCTCTCCACCGTGACGGTGCCTCCCATTTTTAACATCTTTTCACAAACCAAGAATGACCTGCTGTAGGCCCAAGTGCTATTGGCAGCAGGCAGGAAGAACAAAGGTGTAGTCCTCTTCCTCTCAAGAAGACTTTCTCTGTCTTTTTCTTTCTTCTTTACCCCCTTTTCCTTCTCCTTCCATAATATTTTATTCTGTCTCACAACTCATGTACATATTGAGATACATGCATACCCAGGTGTTTAATACCTAATATAAGTGTCCCACGACCACTTCATACAGACTGCACCAAGACTTACATCTTAATTCTTTTTCCTCTCTAGGAAGTCTGATTTCCCACCCCCTGACTCTTTCTTCCTATTTCTGTTCTAAAGAACAAACCTCATCCCATAGATAAGGCTGTGAAACTCTTACATGACTTCTCCTCCCACGTGCAAACAACTGCCAAGTTCTGTTACTTCCACCTCTGCTGTGATCTTGCTGAAATCCACCTCCTCACCCCATTCTTACTGTCATTTTGTTGATGCTCTGAGCCCCGTTGGTTTTTTTCTAATATCTCAAATGGAATGCCTCCCTCCAGACTCTCTGTCACAGCTTATCCCCACAGTGCAGCTAGGTTAACCTTACCAAGTACAGTTAGCTGAACATCACTCCCCTGCTTGAAAATTTCCTGTGGCTTACTTTGAATAAAAGTACCTTTGGCTGTTTAAACAACTCTATTTACCTTTGTCTTCCTGTATTCCACTGTTCTCCACCCACACAAGTTACATATTGATCACGGACCTCTGCAATTGTTTAAAGATTGGAAATGCCCTCCTGCTACTGTTCAGCTATTAATGTGAAATTCTATAAAGCATCATTTTCTATTCCCATAGTGCTTAACATAGTACACTTTAAAGAGTACGTTTTAACACTTACTGAGTTCATGTTTAGAAGCAAAATAAAATACAGAGTGGAATAAAACCAAGCAATACTACTTTCGATACCAGCTTAGTATATATTAAATTTGATGAGAAGTATCTATGACTTTGAAATATGATAGATCATGCACATATTACTATTTTTCCCCCAGAAAAGAATGAACCACAATCATTCTTTTGTTTTAGTTTGATTTTGTTGGTTAGTTAGTTGATTGGTTTGTTTGTTTGTTTGTTTGTTTGTGTTTTCTAAGACAGGGTTTTGATATATATAGGACATTTGCAAAGAGATGAAGATGTGGTCAAAATATATAGAGTTTAGAATACAGAATGAAATAACTGAAAGAGACAGATAACAACTAGCAAAATAAGAAGCAACGCTACAGGATACCTGATCACACTGAACCCTCAATATTGTGCTATTTATTGAAGAAAAAAAAAAACCTGTTTCTACTTGTGGTGTAATTCAGCACCTAACACACACCTTTTATCCCTCTGGCTGGAATACTGCCATGCCCTTAGTACACATCTTTAATCCCAAACAAAGAAGGTAAAGTTAGTTTGTAGAAGGAAGCACCCAAGTTTGAAAGTGATGTCTAATTGGGTGGCAGACACAGTGACAAATCAAATATTTGACAAAATAGGATATGCCTAACTCTGAGGAAAAGAGAGGAGAAAGAGAAGCTACTTAAGGAGCAGTGAAGAGGAAAAAAAGAGGAGAAGGAGGCAGTTTTACCAGGACAGTTGTACAGAGACAGGTTGCAGAGAAAAAAACAAGCTAAATAGAACAAGCCAACAAATGAGAAGGAGCCAAAAGATTAGAACAGATTGCTAGAGTTAGCGTGAGGTCAAGCAGAGCAATTCTGGAGAGGCCAAAAGAGAAGCCAGATTAAATCAATCATCTTGGAGAAGAGATTGACCCAGAAGAGCTAAGTTGACCAGCCAGCCAGAGATCAGAAAGAGCAAGAAAGGGTGAACTTATTGAGCAGTAAGTCTCAGAGGCTGAAATTATTCTAGGCCTAGATAAGATTGTACAGAGGCTAGAAGCTGCCAAAACTAGGTCTGGATTAGCAGACAGAAGCAGTAAGCCTGCAAGACAGCAATTTCATCTGAGGAAATAAACATTACTTTTACAAAACAGATTTGGGGAGTTTTAAGGGCAACACAATAAATTTTAAAGCTAAAGATGACTCTCCAGCTGCACAACTGTGTAGATTAACTGAAGAAATAGTTGGCTATAGCTGAGACTCAAGTTAGCCTGAAATAACTGGGAATGAGTATGTCAACATGTAGACTGAGAAACATAAAAATACCAAATCAGTAAGGAAGAAACCATAAACTTAAAAGATAAGTCCAAAATAACTAATATCCAACTAATAGACATTTGAAACATAGAAAAGGTCATGAAGAAAGAAGTAACACCAAGATCCACAAGGTTTTTGATCTCCACATGCATGTCATAGCACATATGAATACATACATACATACATACATACATATATATATAACAAAATGTAATTTAAAATTTTAATACTATAGCACAAAATAATATACATGCATGCACAAGCACATAAGCATAAGTTTTATTTCTGTTCATCCAAAACATTACAAATTAAAGATTTAGCATTCCAGTTAATAATCTTAACTCTTATGAGATATTGCTGAGGAAAAAGATTCAAAAATACATGGTACCACTTTTCAAATTAAGAAATCTAAAAACATCTATAAATACCAAATGTATGCATAAGCATGTGGAGAATCTGGATGGGTGTATGGATGTATGCTAGGCTATTAGTTTAAATTTGCTAAAATGGAGAAGTTTATGTGTAGAGGAGAAGAATATATATATAAGAATATATATATACATATATATACATGTATGTCACATTTTTACATTATTTGTAAATTAAGGGAAATGTTTATGTGCTATTCAATAAAATTTAATGTGTAAAATTTTGCTGGAAAGGATAAAAATGGGAAAAGAGAGCCACTGGAGCTGTGAAATGACATCACTATCTTGTTGGATATAAATATTGTGAAGCAAGGACACAGCCAGAGGTAAGTAAGGTGGGGTTCCGTGAGGAACAGCCAGAGTCAAGAGAGGTGGGATTTGGTGAGAAGCAGTAATGTTGTATGTACAGACACGTGGTCTGCAGTGCTGGGGGAAATAGTAACATCTCACCAAATTTATGAGACCTGAGTGAAAAACTCAAAGCCAAGTGAAGTCAGCACACATTGAAGGCATAGCCATTTGTGCCCCAAAAGGAAAGATGTAGCGAGGCAGATGGAGAGGTTTTACCACAAAACTTAGGATCATGGGGCATACCTAAGTTATAAAGAAATTAGCTAAGTGAATTTCCAGAAGTACCTTGGAAAATGCAGTATTTCTCTTACTAACTTTGGCTAAAATCAATATTTGTCATAAGTCATCTCTTGGGAGAAATAGCAGCTCCTGGCCTTTGAGTGCCCCGTGGAAACTGGGTTGGAAATCAAAGCAAATGCGACCACTTCATCACTGGATTCCTAAGGACTGGGTCTTTCTGGGATGTGAGCTCCAATTCAGTTCACTGGGAGTTTATCCTGAACAGCTTGCATGTAAGGAAGGCACTACAAATGCACTGGTATTATATGACATTAGCAAATGTAATGGGTTGGTAAAAGACTGTGACAGTTGTTTTTAGAAGTGTGAAAGGGATAGCACTGCATGCTACTTTCCTCCTAAAGAAATAAAGACTAAACAAAGCATCTTTAAAAGGGGTTATGCATAGATTTTAAAAATTATAAATTGGCAAATTTGACACTTACTGAAATTCAGTATATTAAATGGACACTTTGGGTATTGAGTTCAAATCTCATGTGGCCCAACTTATAAATTTTGAACCAAATTTAGTCTACTCATTGTATTTTTACAAACTACTCTCTTGCATAATGGTCCCACAGGAACTTATTATGGCTTCAGAAGATAGGCAATGGTTGGCATTTTATCTCAGCACTGTACTGTTTTTACTAAATATAAGAACCTATTTATTTCTGTTACATAGGTACAGAATATTTGATCAGTTTATGATTCTCACTGATTTAATAAGTCATCCAATTATAATCTATTTTTTAAAGTCAAGTTAGACAGTGTTAGGAAGAAAATCTTTGTTGAATCTTGAACATGTTGTGCAAGTAAGCCATTCTCAAACATATAGATAGATAGATAGATAGATAGATAGATAGATAGATAGATAGATAGATAGATAGATAGATAGAGATAGAGATATATAGATATATAGATATACACATATGTACATATGTATATATGTATATACATGGTATCAATTACATGAATACTATTCAAGTCCATGGGAACAGAAAAGCGTAAGGATGGTATCCAGGGTTCAGAGAGGGTAAACCTGAGAATTATTTAAGGCTTAAGACGTTTCAGTGTGTAAGGAGAAAATGTTCTGGAGATCACTGTACAAGAATTTGAACATACTGAGCATGCTGAACCATACACTTAAGTGTCTGTCATGTAATTAACTTCACTGCAAAGAGAAATAACTACCATATGTTGTATACATGATTTGTGAACTCCCACAGCTGTGATATGAAGAACATGTTAAGAACATGTATTTTTTTTAACATGGGTATAAAAAAATTCAACTGAATTCCAAGAGTAATGTGTGTCTGTTGATTATCTACTATCAAAAACCTTAAAAGAATGCAAAATATTTCATAAACCCATAGACAATTCTTGGTGGTACAAGTTCTAAAGGCATAAGTAATTCAATGTTAAGAAACTAATAAAAGCCATGGAATGTCATATGATGACAATTTAAGTGGAAATTAAACCCAAATAGGTCTAATAATGAGCACAAATGGTGTTCATATGTCTGATGCATAGAACTGGGTAGCTATACATTTTTTTATTTTACAAAGCTAATTCTTTTAAAACAATTTAACATTTTACAAGAACTGTGATGCTCTTGTACAACTGGGTTGCTTGTTTGTTTGTTCTGTTTTTTGTTTTTGTCTTTTAGGTACCCAAATTTACCTAGTTTAGCTTCAACCTGTAAGGTTTTTCTTTTTGTTTGTTTATTTGGGTTTAGAAGGAGGGATGTGGATTAAGACAGTGTCTCTTTGTAGATCTGGCTCGCCTAGAACTTACTGTGTAGACCAGGTTGGCCTCAAACTCAGAGATGTACCTGTCTCTGGAGTACCAGGATTAAAGGCATGAGCCACCACACCTGGATGCCTATGTTTTCTTTTATTAAACATGAGAACCAGATTTTCAAAGATAAAAAAGTCCAAATTTAAACAAAGCCAAGCCTAGACAAAGGATCAAAGCTTTATGCCAATCAATTTTAGCTGCTAGAAAAATAAGTTTCCCCTCCCTCTGTTTCTCCTAACTTAACCAAGTAACAACTTTTCTCCTCCTACAAAACTGATTGCAGTGACCTCAGGAAATGGCCTGTGGTGGACATGTGGTCATCCTTACCTGGTCAAGGTAAAGAAGGTAAAGACCGCAACCTCCCAGCTGTCTTCTTCCCTGTCCACCATCAACCACCAAGAATCTCATTACCTAGTGATCTTCAATGCACAATCTTTTTATTACTTTACATGAATACAATCCAAAGAATAGGTCACACTCAATAAAGTACACCTTTGAAATACCTGGAATGTATACACTAATTCTAAGGGACTAGAATATACTCTTGCAGAAATATCTTCTAATTCTGTTTTTATTTTTGTGCTTGTCATTTTCTTTCTTAGTTTTATAAACTTTATCATAAAAAAACTTGCAAATAAAAACATCACCCAACAAAGCTAATCATACCCTAAATTTATACTATACACCAGACAAATAAATTTCTAGATTTGTTTTAAATATTTAATATTCTACAAACTAAAACACTCTTTAAAACCCACAAGGATTTTTTTTTTTAGTAAAGATCACTAGATGGCACAATTTCACCAATTTAGGCTAATAAATTTTAACTCTATTATTAAGTTTATATAAAATACTTAGATTTTATAATTCCATCTAAGCAATTGAAATTTATATAACAATTTTGCAAGCTATCAAGGATACATGAAGACTCTGTCTCACAAAGAACAACAAAAACAAAAACTTTCTGAAGCAACATTTGCATTCTTGTGGTCAATGTGATTTCCACACTGGCTTACTATGACCAGGCCAAGAAGGTACAGAAGGTGAAGGTGCCATCCACCAACTGCATCTTCAGATGCTTGCAAACTCTCAGATCTGCGTGTGCCTTTATGAACAAGGAAATGTGTGGATGGTCAAACCATTGGTTCTGATGAGTACATTAACCTCACTTAAATGATGCAGAAGAGATTCAATCAAAAACAAAGTCAAGAAAACAACAGCACTAGATCATGCTAAGAAGACTGTATTTCTCTACTATAAAGAGTTTCCTATCCGAACTAATTAAAGGATTGAGAAGTTGAGAATGCACTACAGAGAATATGGTTCTTTTTTTTCTGTGGCCTGTGTGCTTATCAGGTAACAGTAAATACCACCATATCGTTTTTAACACAATTTTTAAAAGCGTAGAGGCTGAAGAGATGGTTCTATGGTTAAAAGCACTTGACTGTTCTTGCAAAGAACCCAGGTTCCATTCCCAGCACTCATATGGCAGATCACAACAATCCATAATTCCATTTGCCCCTCTTCTGACCTCTCTCTGGCACCACGCATGCACATGGAATATAATAAAGTATGCAGGCAAGACACTCATACACGTACAAGTAAGATAGCTCTATAAATAAAATAAATAAAAATAATGAGGTAAGTTTTAAATTTTTTAAAGTTATTTACAATGTATTTCAAATAATCCATCTTTGATATGCTTATTCTTGAATATAAAAGAAAGTTTAACTGCTTTTGGGCTTCATTTTGGCACTTGTCACAAAGCAATATCAACCAAATAAAGAGGTGATCTACCTCACCTGGGCCGAATTCTGCCCTGTCCCCAGCTCCTGAGGTGATCTTTCTAATGACTACTGGTGAGCACTGTCAGCTGGGGCAGACAACACTACAAGGTCCTTGCTGATAAGGTTCTTAGAGGCCAAGTTTCAACGTAGATATATAGTCTTGCCTTGTAAAAAGTTCTCCTGTTCTGAGGAAAGTCCTTACCTAGCACAAAGGATACAGACTCTGAAAGGTCACCTATGAAGAGGGGAACGGTATCAATTACAGTGTTATGAGCTAGAATCTTCAAGCCACACTAGACATTAATAAAAATGTCAGAATAACCTTACATCCCAGCCCACTAGACAAAGCATGATGTTAGACAGAGGGGAAGAGAAGGAAATGGAAGACTCTACAGGGTTAGAGACCACTCACAGTTGCTGGGTCCATGAGTGGCTGCTCAGTTGCCATGCTAAGTGGACAGGTTCCTTAAAGCAGGTTGTTCCGAAACCCCTAAGATAGCTTACCTATAACAGCTGCACCACAATTCTCTCTGAGCCTGCCAGAATTCTTTTAATTCTTACATAAAGACCTGTCATGTAAGAGCAGTTGTAACGCTGCTCTGAACTATCAACTCAACAAGGTAACCAGTTTTCTTGTTAAGATCCTTTATCCCAAAAGCCTGGAGAAACAGGGCTCTTCACTCAAATGCAGGTTTATCATTAAAGTCTTTTTTTCTCTCTTACAAAATAATGCTTACCCAATATCCTAGACAACATATACAATGTATTGTGGAGAATAAGAAAGAACATAGAGTACTCTTCAGAAGATGCCATTCTTTAAAGGAAGCATTATCATGTAGGCATATAATGAACAGTGTGTCTTACTTCCTAGTGTTTCCATTTCATCTCCAAAGACTAGCTGAGCAAATTACAGTAATTCATCCTCCTTACCAGGGATGACTTGTTCAGCAGAATGCAGCTGCAGCTGTGTTAGGCCTGCCTAAAATACCCACTTACCCACCACCCCAAAGATGCTCATTCTAATCCCCAAAAGCTATGAATACAATGGCTGGTATCAGCTATAAGGCACAGTTAGCCTTAAAGTAGAAGAGCGGGCTGAGACTAATCCCATCACACAAGGTCTGAAGAATAAAGGACTCTTTAGCTGAGGTAAGACACTTGAAGAAGAAGGATTCAAAGCAAGCATTTGCTGACTAATATAGGCACCCCCCACCCCCACCCCAGAGCGGCCTTCTGTAACTCACAGTTGACAGTTATGAATCAGGGACATCAGTCTACACAGGGAAGGGGAAGGGGGTAGAGGAAGATGAGGGGGGTCAGGGTGAGGAGGTAGGGAGTGAGGAGTTATGAACACTTGATTTGAAATAGAAATTGGGTTCTTTCTCAGTCTCCCAGATTGAAATCCAAGCCAGCCCAGCCCACACTTTGACTTAAGCCTTGTGAGAGGAAATAGATAAATTATGCCAAACTTGGAGTAAATAGGCCAAACTTGTCATCTCCTCTGAAGTAGGAGAGACAAGCAGCCAAGACTAAATGCAGGGGAGCCTTTATACAGTCATGCTCAAGCCTGAGGTACATAACAAGTGATTATAAAAGCAGTTAGTAATTTAGTTAGCCATCACTCAGTTCTTGGAACATACCATGAAACATTTTACAGTCAGCCAGTTCTCAGCACATACCATGGAGCAGTAGAAACAACTTATGATGTATACATCACAAAATTATAAAGGAAGAAGAAATCAAAAAAACAAGTTGACCTTTAGCTTGGGACATGATTAGAAAAAAAAATACCATAGGGAACAGTATAGAAATAAATCAAATTCTAATGTTATATTTAACTAGGAAAAGGAAGAAAAAGAAAATGGAATCAGGTGGCCTTAACACTATTAACTGCCTATTTAATTTTTAAAGAATGAACAGGTTGTTTTGTGATTAAAAAGATGTCAACTTAACAGTAGCTAATTATGAAGCAGTTGTTATATTTCAAAAGAATCAGTCCTGTTATATGCCCATCTATCTATCTCTGCCTTTTTTATTTCTTCTGTTTGGGTGTCTTGCTATGTAGCCCAGGCTGGTTTGGACAGTCCTCCTGGATTATAGGCATGGACCATCTCACTCAGCTCTATGTTGGTTTTCTAAGGATGCTGTCACTAAATACCGTGAACTGGATGTCTTAAGCAGCAAAAATGTTTGGTTTCACAGTTCTAATTGTCCATAATAAAGGTAATAGCAGATGAGCTCTTTCTGAGGTTTGAGGGAAGGAGCTGGGCTGCCTTTCTCCTGGCTTGTGGAATGACACCTCTTCCCTAAATTTCTTCACAATATCTTTCTTCCCTGTGTGTCTTTTTCTAAGTTTTCTCTTCTTATTATAAGAATTAATTCACTCATAAGATAGAGACCATCCTTGTGACCTTATTTAAAAATTTACCTCTGTCATGACCTCTCACCAAACTCGCTAGTTTGTACTGGCAGTTAGGAGTTCAACATCTGAACACATTTGGAGAGGATACAATTCCATACATGATACTAAGACACATTCTCTGCCTTCATGGGAGGTTTCAACTTAAAATGTGAGATAAAAATTTATTCTATTTCTCATACTTAATAAATATAAAAGAGTTACGTTTGTATTAATGATAATGCTAGCATGCATGATTCATCTATTGTATTTTCATGTTTGGTATAGTACCAAATTAATGTTTTTAAAATTCACTTGAATTAAACTATTATTCACTTTGCCATAGGGAATTTATTTTAATATAAACATATCTAGCTATAGTTGCACATTAAATTTCTCAGTATTTAAGAAAATGATTTTCAGTTGGCCAGGGAAGCAGATATCCTAACTGCTGATCCTAATCTCTCCCTCATCTCCTCAAAATCCAACCTCCCCCTAGCTCCATAGCAGATCTCCTGTACCACCCTACCCCACCTCTGTAGTCCCAATATGTCACACATATCTTCCACTCCAACCTTCCTATCCCACCCCAACCCCCTCCCCCCACCCCAAACAGCAGACACTCCCTGGAAATGCTGGGAAACAGGTGGACTAACTGCATATCTTTTCCTCAGCTCTTCCAAATCCAGCCTCCCAGTCTTACTCCAACCCTTTAGCAGTCTATCAGCTATGGTTCCACTTCTCTCTGAACCCATCTTCAATGGAACTTCCCCTTCAACCTTCTCCCCACTTATCCTGTTATCCTAGGCCCCACCTTTAACAGGCATTCCCTGGGAACTCACCAGTCAATGCTGAAAGAGTAGCAAATAGGCCCTCAAAGCAGACAAGCTTCAGATCTTGATTCTTCCTCCTCTTCTACAAATCCAGCCCCTCATTCTCATCCCCAGTTCTGTAGCAGATTACTTGCTCTGGTCTGGAGAGAGTAGGGAAACAGGCACATATCTCAACACAATAAAGGCAGTTTACAGAAAGCTCAAAGTCAATATCAACTTAAATGAAAAGAAACTCAAACCAATCCCACTAAAAATCAGGAACAAGACAAGGGTTTTCACTCTCCATACCTGTTCGGTATAGTACTTGAAATCTTAACTAGAGCAATTAGACAACTGGAAGAGACAAATTGGGATACAAATTGGAAAGGAGAAGATGATATGTTAGTATACATAAGGCCTATTCTGAAGTGTTAGTTTTGTTTCATCATACTTTTATTATATCATTTTATAATCTCTTAAAAGCCTGTTTACTTTTTAATGATAGCCAGAAAGTGGAAAGATCTGACAGGAAGAAAGTTAGGGAGTGTCGGGCCATAGAAGGGTATCCTGGTTCTCCAGTTGGCATGGGACCTTGAGACGGCAGGTGTTCGGCCATGCACCCAGAACCCAGGGCCCTGACACCCAGTCTAAACTCCATTTTACCTTCCCAGTTCAGTCACATAAGACATAGGTAGAGGGCGTGACAGGCCTCCACCTTGAGAGATTTACATATTAATGAGTTATCTAAAGGCTGGGGGGTGTAGCTAATTAAGTTATTTCCTCCCCCTCTTCCTTTCCCTATTTAAGCCAGCCTTCCCCTGGTTTTTGAGGGTGCCCACATCCAGCCCCATCCACCACACCATGACAATAAAATTTCTGAAATCACTTTGAAACCCAGACTTTCTCATATCAATTGGAACCCACCCTCAATGCCAGAACCCTCCTCGTGAATGTGGGACCCAATCGACAAGGGACTCCCCCACCAGACTACTGCGCAAGTTTTTTTCCCACATGGGAGAAAATGGGAGGAGTAGAGGGAGGAGAAAATATAATCTGAATATGTTTTGTAAGAAAAACTATTTTCGATAGGAGGAAAAAGAAAATAATTTTCCTCCTTTGAAAATATTAATACCTAGTTGAATTGAAAAAAATCAAAGAGTATATAAATTAAATCTCTGTGATAATGTGCAGAATTTCTACTTAGTATTAGTGCACAGTAAGTGTCACTTTTATTTCTCCAGACAAAGAGATGAGATGAGATCCATACCCAAGTTGTGTGAAGGGATGGTTTGAACTGAATCCAGAATGTTTCCTTCTCTTTTCTAACTATCCCTCAGCCTAGGGCTGGAAGCTTCTAGCCTCTATACAATCTAATCTTCCAAACTGACTGATTCAATCTAGCTTCTCTCAGCTTCTGACTGAATTGCTTTGCTTGACTTCATACTAATTTTGCAATATGTTCTAATCTTCTAGCTCCTCATCATCTGGCTTGTTCTGTCTTCACCTGTGTCTAACCAGTCTTTGTAAACTGTCCCAGTAAAACTGTCATACATACACCATAACACTACCACCTTTTTTCTCCCTACACTGGTCTTAAGTAGCCTCCTTTTCCTGTGCCATTCTGAGAGTTGGGCATATCCTCTGACTTGTTCTGTCAAATCTTTCTCTGATTCATCATTTTGTCTGCCCTTCAATTAGACTTTCAAACATATCTGCTTCCTTCTACAAACTAACTGTACCTTCATTGTTAGAGATTAAAGGTATGTACTAAGGGTGTGTCTATATTCCAGCCAGATTATACTATAATCTATAGCATGTCTGCATTTCAACTGATCACATAGACCTAAAAGGTCTTTGGATACGATCCCTTGACAGAGCAGGCATATTGCTAGATTAAAATTCTTCTACCAGGCACATAATTGGAAATTTAAAGCTCATTTAACAAAAGCAATGCTTTGTTTTTATACATGAAACCTTAAAAAGTTGTCAAATGTTTTGGAATTTTAGAATTTTATAGACAGTTCTATAAATCAGAATATAAGAAGCAATCCATTTTCTAGTACAGATTTAGAAGTGACCATCAAGACATATATTAAAATCCTGTTAATGATCTCTCAAAATGAGTGAGTAGATGTTCTTACAGACAAAACCACATCAAGATTAAGGTTTTTCAGGTATATCTGTAGGAGCCTGTGGGGAAAAAAAATAATAAAATTAGGTAGGCATGTGGGCATATGGGATTAGAGTTAAAATAACTCAGCTAAGAAATGTAAGGATGGAGTGTTGAGAAGTGCTGCTATAGTGGTAGAAGTAGAGGAGGGATGAGTAGAAAGGGGATTTTAGAAGACCCAGTGCCATTGAAGAATTTAATGCACTGTTTTATCCCAGGAAAGATCATTTCAGTCTGGAGAAGAAGAGGGTAGGATTGGCAGAAGCCAAACTATAGAGGCTTGATCAGTAGGAGGGATACTTCATCTTCTGAGACAGGAGGGAGGAAGTTAGGATAAGTGCAGATGTTTTCACAAAGGAGATTTGCAAATGTAGGCACAGGGGAAAAATACAACAGCAGGGTGCCTAAACTCAGGAGGAGTGATTACAGGGAAGAACAAAGCTGAAGAGATTTTTCTAAAACACAGTATTACAGAATCTGAATAGCTGTTGTGTCCAGGAAATGGCAGATACACAGACTTCAAAAGCAGCTGTAAGTAAAACAGCAGTTTATACAGTTGTCAGTGCAAAATGCCCTAGTTTGTGATCTTGTTAATCCCACAGATTCAAGGAGAAAGACCACTGACCCAAATCATAGTGACCACATTAAAGAAAGTTTTTGTTTTGTTTTGTTTTTGTTTGTTTTGTTTTTGTTTGTTTTGTTTTGTTGTTTTGTTTTGTTGTTGTTGTTGTTTTTGCTTGTGTACTCAAGTTGTCTCTCCCTAAGGCAAGATTCAAGAAATCAGCATTGGACATGGGGAGGATTTTTATAGTTCAAGAGTAAAGGGTTCCAAACGGTGTATTTGGCAGGCAAGTAGGCAGGGTCACTGTGATGATTTGTATATGCTTGGCTCAGGGAGTGGCACTATTAGGAGGTGTGGCCTTTTGGAGTAGGTGTGTCACTGTGGGCATGGGCTTTAAGACCCTTCACCCTAGTTGCCTGGAAGTCAGTATTCTTCTAGCAGCCTTCTGATAAAGATATAGAACTCTCAGCTCCTCCTGCACCATGCCTATCTGGATGCTGCCGTGTTCCTGCCTTGATGATAATGGACTGAACCACTGAACCTGAAAGCCAGCCCTAATTAAATGTTGTCCTTGTAAGAGTTGCCTTGGTCATGGTGTCTGTTCACAGCAGTAAAACCCTTAGTAAGGCAGTCACAGAATATAAGCATAACAAGTTACTCACAAAAATCTTGGGTGTAGAGGGAAGGAGATGGAGGGGCATGGTTGCAAGGTGCTCATAACAAGGCAGTCTTAACAGGGTGGTCAAAAAAACATGGTCATAACAATATGATAATAACCTTTTGAAACAGAGGCATGGTTGCATTTCCTGGAACAGGCAGTACAGAACCATTCGTACTTAAGGTTGTAGGTGGGACATAGCTTAATCCTTATGAAACAACAACAATGAACCTAATTTTTTTTTTCTATAAGATGGCTTTTAAGTCTAAAATTGAGGCAGGTTGATTTATCAGTCTCATAAATGTTTAAATGTATGTATGTATGTATGTATGTATGTATGTATTGTTTTGCTCTGTTTTGGGATGGGTATTAATGGCGATGGTAATACTGGTGATTCAGGTTTTATTGTTTTGTTTTGATTTTGTTGTGTTTGTTCATGTTTGTTTGTTTTGAGACAGGGTGTTAAGTCATAACACTGATACTTTTTAAAGTATGGCCATAGTGGTTTGTATTATGTTTCTCATTTTAGACTTATCTGATATTCTTCATGATCTAATACAGACCATGCAGTTGAGGCAGAAATGATGTGTAAAGTGTTCTTGTATTATTAGTGTCTCTAGTTGGGAGTGCCTGATATCCAATTGCTTTATTTCTGGTGACAAACTTTTATCGTTCCATGAAAGTGATGTCTGTCAGGTTTATTCATGGTATAGTGACTCTGTTCTTTATCAGTAGAACAGTTTTGTCTCCTAGATGATTAAACCAATGACTGCTAATAGGGATGTCTCAAATTTTCAGTAGTCACAGACTTTCTTGACTTACATCTCACCTGCTTCTGATAGTCAGCTGAGCTGAGTTCTTCAGGAATGCTGCAGACTAAAACTGAGAATTATGGTGGGGACTAAAGGAAGCCAACATTTCAAACCTGAAAGAACCTACTGCAATTATATACTATAGGATATTAATGAGAAGAAGCTGTAAAAAGAAAGCTGTGCCCTATTTTCCATTCCTCTATAATGTGCAAAGCCCCCCCTCCTTTTTTTTTTTCAGGCTGTGCCTTGCCCTGTAGACTCCATCTTACAAGAAACAAGTGACTTCATTTTCAGTAAAAATGCAAAAGCAGGATGACTTTGCACCCTAGTGTGCATGTCACCAATACCATCTGTACCATCCATGAGATGCAGACCAATAAATAACTTATTCCTACAGGAGAAAAGGATGCCATCATATAGATTTGTCAAAGTAAATTGGGACCATCTGAGCATATTAAAATCATATCAGGAAAACCATGGTGAGAGAGCTTATCACACACAGCAATGCTAGGACAGCACTCTCACTCAAACCTCCTAAAAATGAGAACACCCAATAATATAATGGCAGTAGCCCCACAGACTTGTCATATACCTGGTATGCAAGCCAAGGGGCTTCAGCTTAGCCTGATGCTAATTGTTGATGTAACTTATTTAAGTAACTGTTGTTCTATCAACCTATTTATCTATAAGAATAATCTTGTCCTGTTCTTTGTCTTTACAAACAACAGTCCTGAGCCTTGCTTTGTCAGCTCTGCTTGACCCTGTGTTGGGGCTGGTCTGGTGCTGCTATGTATTCAAATAGTTAAATTCTGTACCCCAAGATCTGGGGTTGGCCGAACACAAGAGAATTCTCACATATACCAGCTTTTGTTGTACAAATCTTGCTCCCCACATTATTGGTCAATAAAAAGCTAAAACCTATGATTGGGCAGTAAAGAGAGGAAGGCAGGACTTTCTAAGAGGAAGAAAGGAACTATGGGAAGAAGGAAAAGGAAGTCCCCTTTGCTAGGAAACATGAAAGGAAATATTTGTGACCACACTAGCCGTGTGGCTGGATAGGGCTAGACAGCTGTGTTCATTTAGATGAGCTAGTTGAGAGTCTGCCCAGCTAAGGCCTAACTTTTAAAATATTAAAAGGTCTCTGTGTAGTTATTTGGGAAACTAGTTGGTTAAGAAATAATGCCACCATATTAATTTCCAGCATCAATTAATATACAAAGAATATTAATTTAAATCAATTTACAACCCAGAGTCTTGATTCAACTCTAACACTCGGCTTGACTCCACAACAAAGCCTTCAGCTGACCTCGTTGTGTTAGTGTTCCAAAGATTTTCTTTGCATGGCTATCATAGTTCTTGCCTCTAAGTTGGGCCTCTTTAAAATTCCTTGAACTCTGTTTGGCCTCTTTAACCCTTCATTTTATAACCTACATATATTTAACATGTCATGTATGTTATATGTAATCTAAAAGGTAATATTAGTGCTTAAGATTATTTTCCTTGGCCATCTATGCTGGGAAATCAGGAGTATTTGGCAAACCATTAAGAAGCTTTTGCATTTGTTATTCAATCAAATCTGACATTGGAAAAGACACAAACATCCATCTATGTTTCTAGCATGGTGCACTCAGAACACTGAGTCAAGTGTGGTCTGCTTGATCAACACTGGGTCAAGGTGTGGTTTGCTTGGTCATTGTGATCTTTCTGCTCTACAAGGTGGTCTACTCTGCTCAACTTTTTGTAACTGCATCAATTAAATGAATCAACTTAACTACTGACAAGTGATTTCTTCTTGCCCTTACCTCCAGGAATAATGATCCTTGTCCAGGACATGCTCTGTTCTTCAACCTGTTGCTTTGCTGATAATCGAAGCAATAGATAGTTAGCAAATAAGATATTAGCTGGTTTAAATGTCATAATGAGTGAAATCTTCCTTCATAATCACCAGTCTGCAAACTTAAGAACTAAAACTGCAGGACTTTGCCTAGTGGTCAGGTGTTTAGATTCACAATGGCTTCTCTGGCTACTTCCCACTTTGATCCCTGAGATGGCCCACTTTATAATAAGCTCTATAATCTACCATACATTCTAAGTGTCTCCTCTAACTTCTTTACAGAATTCAGGAGGATCAGAAAGTTGGGGAGAGTCCAAAATGAAATGACAGTAACCCAAAGTGACTGCACGATTAGGACAATGACTTATCCCTGTGCCTTCAACCAGAGTAGAAGAGACAGACTGAAAAGTGAAGTCAGAGATGCCAAGTTCTCATTTTGCATTTAGTTCCTGTCCTAGCTTAAACATCTGCCAACTTGACACACACTAAAATCATCTAAGAGGAAAAAAACCTCAATTAAGAAAACGCTGCTATGAATAGTTGATTGTTTATATCTGCCTATACAGAGTAATCAGCCCTTAATAATTCTGCATCACTAAGGTCTGTCAGATAATTATGGGCCAGAAGGCTGAAGATTTGATGCTTCAACGTTCGGTAATATAGGGGCTGTCCAGGTGTTCAGTGGTCTCTATAAATTGGCTAAATTTTAGAAGCTATACTTAGTGCTTCTCATAATTTCAGTTAACTCAGTCATTCTGGATTTCTGACGGCATTGAAGACCTATAGACTCATAGCCAATCCAGGCTATTTACCTTGAGAGAAAAGATCTGAGTGGATGTTTCTCAGCTGACATTCATTCTAAAGCCAAGAAAAAAGCCAGGCTCAAAACTAAGTGTTTTAGTCAAGAGAGACGACAGAGCGAAGCGCCGCGCACAGATATGGAACCTATATGGTGTAGGAGATGAATTGTCACCGACTTCCGGCGAAGTGGGCCTAAGAAAGGACTACTTCCGGTAATGGGCTGGAACTAGGTGATTCTCTTCCGGTACTGTTGCTGAAGAACACTCTGCGCTTTCGGTAAAATGACTGGCGTGCAAACGGGCAGAGGCTTTCTTTCTAGCAAAAAAAAAAAAAAAAAAAAAGAGAGAGAGAGAGACGACAGAGGTTCTGGTTAGTCAACAAAAGGATGGACTGGGTATTAAGACTATCTTGTACCTCACTGGCACAAATAGGAATAATTATGCTCTAATTGTATTTTGAGAGAAAAGTTTTACTTTAACAGGAAGGGTGATATGTAGGAAGAGCTAAGGGGGAAGGAATACGGAGAGGAAGAGATGGAGAAAGGAGAAGAGAAGATGAAGGAGAGGAGAAGCTAGGTGATGAGAGAGAGAAAGAGAGAAAAAGAGGGGGGGGGGCATGGAGGCAGATGTTCATGTGTCTCCATCAGTCAAAGATAGTTTATATATCTAGGTTGGGTATTGGGTTACACTTCTGATTGAACATTACCATATCTATAAAGCCTTTGATTAACATTTAAAAAAATTGTATAAAAGCAAAAAGGAAAAGGGGGCACGTGATAGGGGTTTTCTAGGGAGGGGAAATGGAGAAAGGGGATGGCATCTGAAATGTAAATAAAATATCCAATAAAAAAAATATTAGCAACAACAACAAAAAGAAAACACTGCTATATGATTGCTATAAGATTGGGCTGTAGGCAAGTCTGTGGGGCATTTTATTAATTATTAATTGATATGGGCCACTACATGGTGGATGATTCCATCCCTGGATTGGTGATCCTGGGTTCTATAAGGATACAGGCTGAGCAAGCCTAAAGAAAGGAGCAAGTCAGTAAGCAGTATGCCTCTATGGCCTTTGCATGAGCTTCTGCCTCCAGGTTCCTGCCCAGGTTGAGTCCCTGTTCTGACTTCCTTCAGTGATGAGGAAGCAAAGCCTAATAAACCCCTTCTTCTTCAAGTTGCTTTGGTCATGGTATTTCATACCAGCAATAGTTAACCCTAATGAAGACAGTTCCTTTCTGAGGCTAGGAGAAGAAACACTTTAGCAAAAGCAACTTCTAAGAACCTGCTTTGCCAGCAGCAATGAGAATTCAAGTCCACGATTTCTGCATCTCTGTTTGCAAATAATATTGGGTGTTCTTTCCCATTTAGCTCTATAAACAAGAATTTCTGAAAAAAACAAAAAAGAAAAGAAAAGAAAAAGCTGTTCTCTGGCTGTGAGCAAAAAACACTCCTAGAAGGAATTTCTGTGTTTCCAGAGTCTGATGGGCCAATTGGAATTTCAGTACTGTAAAAAGATTGGAATTTTGTAGGCTCAGAGGCTAATTACTTTATCTTGTGATAGTTTTAACCTGAACATCCATTCCTTGCTTCATTCTGTATCTGAACTAACACCTCATGATAATACATAAAAAAAACCCTTAAAATCTGTTAACTTAGCAGAATGTTAGCATCCACTAGTCCAAGAGCTAAGAATGATTTATGATTTGTTGTTTTCATGAAATTGCTGCAACATTGGGACATGGAATTGGGGGCAACCTAAACCTGGGATGTTCCTAGGTCATAGTATCTCAAAATAGCTTCAGATTAAACTATCTCCTATTCCCTACAAAATGAGAACTGCGGTTTTTATGCCAACACCTCTACGAGATGGGAAACAATAAATACATCTCCACACTTCTTCAAGCTGTATCCAGTCCTCAGCAGTTAGTCACACAATCCTAGGAGACAGAGGAAGTACTAGAAAAATAAAAAGGTAAAAACATTTTGGATATTGGTAATAGCCATTTCTTAAGTACTCAGAAAGCTAAAATGTGCATAAATTTTCTATATTAATCTTTTGACAGCCAAATTCAATTCATAAGTTTATACCAAGAAAAAATACATTTAAAAAACAACAACAACTCAAAAGGTCAGCATTTTCAACAAATGGTGCAGGGTCAACTGGAGGACAACATGTAGAAGAATGCAAATCAATCCATTCTTATCTCCTTGTACAAAGGTCAAGTCCAAGTCAATAAAGAACCTTCACATAAAACCAGATACACTGAAAATAATAGAAAAGAAGGTGGGGAAGAACTTTGAATACTTGGGCACAGGGGAAAAGTTCCTGAACAGAACACCAATGGCTTATGCTCTAAGATCAGGAATTGACAAATGGGACCTCATAAAATTGCAAAGCTTCTGTATGGCAAAGGACACTGTCAATACGACAAAACAAGCCACCAACAGATTAGGAAAAAACCTTTACCAATCCCACATCCTATAGAGGGCTAATATTTAATATATACAAAGAACTCAAGAAATTAGACTCCAGACAACCAAATAACCCTATTAAAAATGGGGTACAAAGCTAAACAAAGAATTCTCAACTGAGGAAATTCGAATGGCGGAGAAGCACCTTAAGAAATGTTCAGCATCCTTAGTCATCAGGGAAATGCAAATCAAAACAACCCTGAGATACCACCTCACACCAGTCAGAATGGCTAAGATCAAAAACTCAGGTGGTAGTAGATGCCGGTGAGGATGTGAAGAAAGAGGAATACTCCTCCATTGTTGGTGGGATTGCAAGATGGTGCAACCACTCTGGAATTCAGTCTGGCGGTTCCTCAGATAATTGGACATAGCATTACCTTAGGACCCAGGTATACCACCCATGGGCATATACCCAGAAGATGCTCCAACATATAACAATAACACAAGCTCCACTATGTTCAAAGCAGCATTATTTATAATAGTCAGAAGCTGAAAAGAACCCATATGTCCTTCAACAGAGGAATGGATACAAAAAATGTGGTACATTTACACAATGGAGTATTACTCAGCTTTTAAAAATAATGAATTTGAGAAATTCTTAGGTAAATGAATGGAACTAGAAAATATTATCCTGAGTGAGGTAACCCAATCACAAAAAACTTACTGATAATTGAGAATTAGCCCAGAAGCTTGAAATACCCAAGATTCAACTCACAGACCACATGAAGCTCATGAAGAAGGAAGACCAAGTGTGGGTGCCTTGGTCCTACTTAGAAGGAGTAACAAAATACTCAAGAAAGAAAATATGGAGACAAAGTGTGGGACAGAAACTGAAGGAAGAGCCGTCTGGAAACCATTCCACCTGGGTATGCATTCCATGTACAGTCACCAAAGGAAGACATTGATGTGAATACCAGGAAGTACATGCTGACAGGAGCCTGATATAGCTGTCTCCTTTGAGGTCTGCCAGAGCCTGACATGTACAGAGGCAGATGCTCACAGCTAACCATTGAACTGATCAAGGGGTTCCCAATGGAGGAGTTAGAGAAAAGGAGCTGAAGGAGCTAAAAGGGTTTGTGGCCCCATGAGGAGAGCAGCGATACCAACTAACCAGAGCTCCCAGGGTCTAAACCACCAGCCTAGGAGCACTGAGGGAGGGACCCATGGCTCCAGCTCTATATGTAGGGGAGGATGGCCTTGTAGGGCATAGGTGGGGAGGAGATCCTTGGTCCCATGAAGACTGGACACCGAGTGTGGGGGAATTCAAGGGTGGGGAGGTGGGAGTGGGGGGGTTGGTGGGGGCACATCCTCATAGAGGCAGGAGGATGGGGGATCCGATAGGGGGTTCCTGGGAGGTGGAATGGGGTAAGGGGATAACATCTGAAATGTAAATAAAATATTCAATAAAAAATATTTATTTTGTACCTGCAAAAAAAACCAACTCATAAATGAAAAATTAATATTTGCTAAACTCATAAATTAATATTTGGGACTATCTAGTTCCTAGAAGAAACATGTAACTTGTACTTGTAGAAAGCACAACTAGCCAGGTAGTGGTGGCACACACCTTTAATCCCAGCATTTTAGAGTCAAAGGCAGGCAGATTTGAGTTCAAGGCCAGCCTGATATAAGATAGCCAGGGCTACACGGAGAAACTCTGTCTTCAGAAATTAAAAAACAAAAAGAAGACAATATTAAAGTTAAGGATAAAATTTGAAAGCAGCTTGAAACAAATAACAAAAATTCATGGTCAGTAAAGACCACCAATAACTTGGTAAATATAGCCATAATAAAAATATTAAGTCCCTCCAAGGGCAGGGTGACCAAAAAATGAAAAGATGTGCCCAGACAAGTCCAAACAAGCCCAAGTGAGTAATGGGCTATCTGGTGTTTACTTTTCTCTCCCCCCATCTGGGAGGTCCGAGGTTTCATGGTCAAAAAATAACTAGTCATCCTGCCAGTTCAAATGATTGCTTATGCAAATTGCTGATGTTTAAAATATCCAATCACATGTAACCGTGCCAAATTTTCCTGCTCTCCCCAACCTCTATCTATAAATATCCCAAACATCCTGGGGTCTTTGTCAAAGCCTCTATCCCCTGAATGGGATACGTTTCGACTCCAGGGCCCTTGCCATTAAACTACCTTTTGCAATTGCATCAAGAAGGTCTCTCGTGTGTCCTTGGGTGTGCACTGATCCGGATTTGAGTGAGGGTCTCCCTTTGGGGGTCTTTCAAACCAAGATTGCTGTAAATGTGGGACTTAAAAGTTATGTGACCAAGATAAAAGTGCAGATCTGATTCTAGATGCTTCCAAAATGTTACAGGGGAGGTCCACTTTCTGCATCACTTTCAAGTGAGCAGGTATTTGGAAGCAATGAAAGAAAAGAAATTGCTAAGGTCAAAATGATTTGTAATTTGATTAAAAGAGGTTATGTGTACATCTTTCAAATTTAAATTTGGGTTATAAAAATCTTTGGTCCATGGAAAGAAATTGTTCATCATAACACTTCAGAGATAATGAAATAGCAGCTATTACAGCTTCTGAAAATCCCACAGCTTCAAAGAAGTAGGCACTTGAGAGGGAGAGAGAGAGAGAGAGAGAGAGAGAGAGAGAGAGAGAGAGGGAGAGATCTATTTGCATAGATTTCCAAATGTTATGCAAGTTATCAGGCACAGCAACCGCACAAGCACAATGACTCAAGATTTAAGAAATTAAAATAAGATATGTACTAAAGTGATGGAATTGTGGGTATTTTAACTTTTTAAAAAAGTCCTTTATTACTGTTATCTTTGCTGATTATGCAATAAACAAACACCAGGAAGAAAAATATTGCAGTGGATTTAATAGCCTTTAAAAAAATTAACAAAACCTTAAGACTGATTTAATTTGACAGAACTCTATTTCTTAGCTTTTTTTTTTTTTTTACTTTTTTTTTTTTTTTTTTTTTTTTAAAACCTGATGCACAAGTCCTTTGGTTCATGTTGAATCAGTAAATTCTGTCTCCCAGGCAGGCTTATGTAAATCAGAACTGATGGTCAGTGCAATGTTAATGCATTACATTAGAGTAAAATAGGATTGCTTTGCATTTCAATTAGATCTGTTTGGCTTTGCAATGTTTAAATGTTCTTATTGCCAGTATTGGTTATTCTCAGCAGTTTGAATTTTTAAGGGCTTGAGATTTAAGCACTAAAAAAAAAAATCTATGAAAAAAAAAAAAAGAAATCGATTCAAAAAATTTAAACAAGGGGCTAAGGATATAGTTTATTGTAAAGTGGGACCTTCCATGTGCACTGTTTTGCATTTAACCCCCAGCACTATAAAAATAAAATAAAATGTTAATGATTAAACAAAAGAATTAGCCAAATAATTTCCCCTCTTTGTTAGTAATAAAACACATTAAGTCCTAAATAAAGAAATGACATTGCTCATTTCTATCAAATTAGCAGGTTTTAAAAAAAATACTTAATACTAACAAAAGTGAAGAGTAATGTCCCCATTGAAGTCCACGTTCTCATAGAGCGTTCTCTGCACACTCCTGTCATGTCCTCCAGCCTAGAAAACCTCACCTCATTTGTTTTGTTTGCCTGAGCTCAGTCATGTATTTCCTGACTCCTGTCTCCTTACTTAGTTCTGAGATATATTTCTGAAATATAATTTTGCCACATTACTGCTTTTATTTTTCAGCCTCTTGGTTTCCAAGGTAGAACAGTTAATATCTGAAGAGAAATAGCTAACTGCATGGCTGCAGCTCAATTTTGTCATGGTTAGTACAGACAATACATTCTCAAGACAACCAAGATTTGTTTCCCTGACAGCCACAGGAAGCCAAATTAGAATTACAGTATTGCTTAATAAGCTCGGAATTAGAATGGGAACATTAGTTATACAATTCGCATGGTTAATGGCCTCAGGCTGAGGCTGGGAGCTCCTACCTTCCCAGAACATTTTTATCAGACTGAACATTCCTGGCCTGACAATGCCTTGATGAATATTAGCAACCTTTCATTTGGGCTTTCCATTTTCTCCACTCCAAATAGAACCAACTTTCTCATTTATATAATCTCTCTAAATAAAGTATATTGCGGCTGCTTCGAGTTTTTCTTATTGAACAGCACACTCCAGACCAGCCTCATGAGATGGCACAGAGGATAGTCTGACTGGAATTCAGGGTGCTCTGAAACGCTTCAGGTCTGCACTTCTATGTCACTCCCAAGTTGATTTTCACAATGTCAACACTAAGCAAAGAACCAAGCTTCACCTGTCCACAAAGCACTGCTTGATGCTCTGAGAATAGCCTAGGTGGGCACAGCTCCTGTGGTGTTTGTTTGTTTGTTTGGATAGTTAATTTGGATTTAGGGCTCTTGTTTTGTTTTAAGCCATTTAGAGTAGATTTCTCAGAAGGCCATCTGAATTTTATTAATGTTTCGATCTTGGTCAAAAACATATCACTGGGAGGTCTCATAAAAACTTTTAAGTTGGGTCTGGGGAGATGGCTCAATGGTTAGAGCATTTGTTTTGCCTTCTTTCCTTTCACTTATAATCCTATAAAATTCCTGTCTAAACTCATTCTACCATTGTCCATGAATTTCCTCCTTTAGGTTTGTGAGATAAGGGAACTAGACATCCCTGGCTTGGGTAAAGCCCCAATAAAGATTAATAGTTGTCCCCCTTTGTCTTGGCACTCATAGCTTGCATACCTGAGGCAGTGTGTTGGTTACTTTTCTACTGATTGATAAAACACCATGATCAAGGCAACTTATAGAAGAAAGAGTTTATTTGGGCTTAAGGTACCTGAGGGCTAAGAGTCTGTCATGGTAGGGAAGTATAGGAGTATACAGTAGGCATAGTGTCAGGAACAGGAAACTGAGACCCACATTCTCATTGTTTACCATAAAGAAGAGTGACCAAATTAGGAATAGCACAACTTTTTAACCTCTTGTCTTAGTTAGGGTTCCCATTGCTGTGAAGAGACACCATGACCAAGGCAACTCTTAAAAAGGACAACATGTAATTGGAGCTGGCTTACAGTTTCAGAGGTTCAGTCCATTATCATCATGGTGGGAAGAATAGTCTCATCCAGGTAGACTTGGTGCTGAAGGAGGAGCTGAGAGCTCTACATGTTGACCCTAAGGCAACCAGAAAAAGACTATCTTCCATAAAAGAGAAGGGTCTCTTCTACACTGGTTATGGCTTGAGCATAGGACCTCAAAGCCCACTCCTAGAGTGACACACTCCCTTTAACAAGGCTACACCTCCTATTCATGCCACTTCCCATGGGCCAAGCATATTCATACCACCACAGCTCTGAAATCCCACCTCCACTGTCATACTTAACTCCAACATGGCCATATATCATAAACCTCCTGTACTGGCTGGTTTTGTGTCAACTTGACACAAGCTAGAGTTATCACAAACGAGCTTCAGTTGAGAAAATGCCTCCATGAGATCCAGCTGTAAGGGATTTTCTCAATTAGTAATCATGGGGGGAGGGGCCCTTGTGGGTCGTACCATCGCTGGGCTGGTAGTCTTGAAAGCAAGCTGAGAAAGCTTAAGAAAGCAAGCTGAGCAAACCAGGAGAAGCAAGCCAGTAAGTAACATCCTTCCATGGCCTCTGCATCAGCTCCTGCTTCCTGACCTGCTTGAGTTCCAGTCCTGACTTCCTTTGGTGATGAACAGCAATGTGGAAGTGTAAGCTGAACAAACGTTTCCTCTCCAACTTGCTTCTTGGTCATGATGGTTGTGCAGGAATAGAAACCCTGACTAAGACACCTCCCCAAACAATGCTACCAACTGAATGAGCTTTCAGATACATGAGTATATGGAGGACATTCTCATTCAAGTCACCACAGATGAGAAACCCACCATGGATCTCATGGACCCCACTTTTCCCATATCATGAGGCAGCTCCATCCTTCCTATTACTCTTTCTATTAATCTGTCACTATAAAACCCTAGACTCCTCTCTGTTCTTTGAGGTGCCTGACATTTCTCATTAACAAATGTTTTATTTACTCCAATTGACACAAATAAAATCGTCTCAACTGTCCAGTACATTTTGTCTTTAACACACCAAATCTCTCTCTCTCTCTCTCTCTCTCTCTCTCTCTCTCTCTCTCACACACACACACACACACACACACACACACACACACACACACACACATTTGACCAAGTTTTGATAAGGATTATATAGTTAATATATAGTTAACACACACATCAACTTTGAACAGTACTCAATATCTATTATGTACTCAATGGTGAAACTATCTGTAATATCTATGAAAATCTATATTTTATATTCTAGAATAAGTCAACCACATAGGGAACAAAGAAAATTATATTAAGTAGTGTCTTGGTTAGATTTTTTTTTTCCCAAGCCAGTGTCATCTGGGAAGACGGAACTTCAACTGAGAAAATGCCTCTACTATATTAGCCCATAGGCAAGTCTTTGGGGCATTTTCGTGGCTAATTATTAGTGTGGAAGGGCGCATCTCACTGTGGGTAAAACCATTCTTAGGCAGGTGGGTTGCCTAAGAAACCAGACTAAGCAAACCATAGGGAGTGAGGCAGTAACAGCAGTCCTCCATAATCTATGCTTCAGTTCCTGCCTCCAGGTTCCCACACTGAACTCCTGCCTTGGCTTCCCCTGATAATAGCCTATAACCTGCAAGCCAAATAAGCCCTTTCAGCCTCAAATTGCCTTTATTCATAGTGTTTTATCACGATAATAGGAAAAAAAAGCTTATATAGCTTAGAACTCATTAGATTAAAATCTGGGAAAGTACAGATCTAAACAGTTTTGAAAACTATCCTTCCAAATGTGTGGTTTCCTGCACTGGACCAGTACAACATTGGCTGTCACTGTTCCATGATGGATTAGGGAGGAGCTTATGAGTCTCACCCCTCCATGGGGAGCTATAGGCAGTTAATAGTTGCTGGGGGTAGAAGTAGGGTTGGGGAGTGGAGGATTGGTGAGAATGTAGAGTTATACTCTTCGGTGCCTTGGCCTCAATGGTAAATTGCTTTTGCTTAAGTACAAGTAAGTAAGGGCATACCCATGTCCATATAGGTGATCATAATAAAAAAAAAGCACCTTACTGGGAAAAGCGAGAAGGGGTGGGAGCAAAATGGAGCAAGAGTGACATAAGGACAACTACAACCAAAGTTCTTTATATGTGTATATACAATTAAAAATGGTGGCTATAGCAAATTGAATTGTAAGAGGAATTAGAAATTACATTAGTCATGGGTCAAGAATTATGATTGGCTTTGGCAAAGGTTAAGTTGTCTTATAAAAAAGGGACCAGATATGGTCTCAGTCTTTGGGAATCATGGGAGGTAGTGTTCTGTTGTACATCTGGATCAGTGGTTCTCAACCTATGGGTCACAAACTCTTTGAGGTTGCATATTGGCTATCCTTCATAGCAGATATCTACATCAAGATTCATAACAGTAGCAAAATCGTAGTTATGAAGTAGCAACTAAAAATTTTTTGGTTAAGGGTTTCCATAACATGAGGAACTGAATTAAAGGGCTGCAGCATTAAGAGGGTTGAGGACCACCAAACTAGGTAGTCAGGAGAGTCCAGTCTGAAGGCAGCTCCATCTTCAGGGCATGTGTGTCTGTAGCCCCGTTCAAAGTCCAGCTCTGCATCTGAGATCAGACCAACAAAGGCCTCCTGACCCCATTTTAAGTTGGCCTAACCACTACTACGCCATTATTTTTCCTTGATACCTGTATTGTCTGTGTATCATATACATAATGTCTATAGTATATATGTATCTCTGCTATAATTAAGGTAATAATTATTTTAATGAACATTAGCTAACTCCTAAACAGAAAAGATAATGCAGGGAAATATACTCATCTATTTGACTTATTTGTGGTGCTGCAATCTGACCTAAATTAGCCATAGGAAGAGAAATATGAGAAGATTGGTGGTACATGGTCAAAGAAGGTAAAAGAAGGTTCCACTCCTTGGAACCAGATTTCTAAATTCCCAATGCTACTACCCACCACACAGCCAGAGCCCGCCCTTCCAGTGTAGCCTTTGAATTTTATCTTCTCAGTCTCAGTCCCTTCTTCCTCACCATAGTATCCTAATCCACCTAATAGAAACGTCTTCCTTCTGCACTATCTGAGCCTACAGCAGGACACTGTTCTGTATACTTCCCTAGGCCACAACATAGCTGATGGTTCATCAACGCAGACTCTCCTAAACCTGCCCTGCATATATGACATACACCCAACCCTGGATCTTCCCTAGGGTTGTTCTGCCTCTTTGCAAACCCAAGATGATGCCAGAGAAAAACTAAGCCCAAATCCACTATAACTCTCACTCCTTGACTGAAATCTAACTCCGAGTCTCTCTCTAGATAAGCCTCCCTTCCTAACTTAGTCGTTGTGTGTTAATGTATATATGATTTCATGTGTGTGCACATGCATACATGGACACCAGAAGTCAGTGCTAGGTGTCTTCTTCTAAATTGCTCTCTATTATTTTTTTGTTAGGCTAGGTTTCTCACTGAATTGGGGGAGTCACTAATTTAGTTGGCTGGCTTGTTGTCACCCACCCAGGTGCTAACTCTTCTGCCCATCTGCAGGATATTCTAGGGTTGGTGGTGCATTCTGCTATGCCTGGCACTGTTTCTTTTTAATAAGTTTTTTTTTTCATACAATACATTTTCATCATATTATTCCTTCCTCAAGTCCTACCCAACTTCCTTCTCTCTCTCTCTCTCTCTCTCTCTCTCTCTCTCTCTCTCCCTCCCTCCCTCCCTCTCTCTCCTCCCTTTCCCTCTCCCTCTCCCTCTCTGTCTCCCTCTCCCACTCCTTCTTCCTCTCCCTTTCTCAAACAAACAAACAAACAAAAGAAAATTGTAGAGAGCCGTGGCGAGCGGTGACAGCATTTGCCATTACAAGATGGCGCTGGCACCCGGCACTTCCATGGGTAAACAAGTAAATTGCGCATGTGCAAGTGGTGAAAGCAGGCCAAGTCACTGCCCAGCCCGGGGCATCATACGGGGTTTTGAGCAAGCAGCCAATCAGATATGTCCACACCATCCTAGGGTGTATATAAAGCAGTGCCATCTTGGGGCTCTTTCTCTCTTCCTCCTTTCATCGCAATAAACGCTTGCTGCAGAAGGATCCTGGTGCCCGCCTGCATTCTTGCCGGCAAGATGATTTCTCGGGGCACAGAAAATCAATAAGATAAAAAAATGCCAAAACAAAACAAAAAGCCCACCCAAAACAAAACAAAACCAAAAACTATAAAACAGTGAGTTTGGTTTGTTTTGTTTTGGTCTCCAACAACAAACACTCCATTAAAGAAAGCTGATTTTTCTTTGCCAGTGGGTATCAGTTACACATAGCTTCTTGGTTAAGGGCCAGACTTTGTGATCACTTCTGCCTCTCAGTGCTAGAACCTCCTCTGGCTTGAAACTATGGTTTGCATCTGTGCAGCTCCTATGAATGCCACCATGGTCTCTGTGAGTTCACATGTGTATCTGTCCTACTGTATCTGGAGTCATCCATCACCCCTGGCTCTTACAATCTTTCCCTCTCCTCTTCTGCATAGATCTCTGCACCTTGAAGAGAGGGATTTGATGAAGACATCCCATTTGGGACTGAGTGCTGTAAACAAAGTCTCATATTCAGGTTGTGGAGAGCATCCAACAGCCCTGGCAATAATACCCTGTGATTTTTTTTTTTCTGGAAGGGGCAGGAGTGTCCATGGGACCTCTTTGGACAATGATGTGACAAGATGTCACTCCACTCCTGGCACTGGAGGTTTTATTTGTTCATGGCTGACTTTTCATGTGTTGCTGAAGAGCTAAATTCCGGTATTCTTGCACAGTAGGCATCTGACTGATGGAACCAGCCCCCCCACAGCTCTCTAACATAATCTTAATTGTGGTTATTACAGATCTTCCTTTTAAATACCCATTTCTTTTCACCATAGAAACAAACTATTATTTAAACTGTCATGGGAAATATAGCATGCCACATAGTAATTCAAATCCCATTTATACGATTAATATCAAATCAAAAAATAGATACATTGGGAGGGCTGGTTCTGCAGCCAGTCCAAATGTGAAAGTACTGAAACTAAGGAGAAGCCTGGCAGTGGCGGTGCATGCTTTCAATCTCTGTTCTCAGGAAAACAGAGCCAGGTGGATCTCTGTGAGTTCTAGGCCAGCATGGTATACAGAGCAAGTTCCAGGGCAGCCAAGACTACACAGTAAAACCTTGTCTCAAAAAACCAATAACAATAACATTATTATTATTATTATTATTATTATTATTATTATTATTATTATTATAAATGAAATAAAATAAAACTAAAGAGAGAGCTACTGTGAGGATTGAAGTTGAAAGCTGGTCAAGAGAGACTGAGCTGCTCTTTAGGGATGATGGGAAGAGAACTACACAAGCTTGAAATACTGCCAGAGCCCTACAGTTTACTCTTTGGTCTAACCTGGCTTCCTTTGGAGGCTTCTGGCCTGGCCCTTAAGAATGAGACCAGAACTGTACTTAAAATCACCGCATTCAGAAACTGCTACATAAAGGGATAAATCAACCCTCACTTCTGTCTCTCTCCTTGGCATCTTCCCATGTTTTAATCTTAAATTTGCAGCTTATAGAATAACCTCACTAGATATTTACATTCTTCACAGTCACAGTGCAACCATAGCTGAATAAACTGGAACACAAAAGTCAAGCCACCTCGCATCCTTACAGTCCAGTTCCGGTTTATACAGCATATGCCTCAAAGGACTTCTTGTACAGGAAGATGCCGGCTCCCTTGAGCATGAGCTTGGACTGAATCTTGGCACCTGATTTATGAAGAGTAAAAACTGGAGGCTATGGGGTGAGGAGGTGAGGAGGGTTGCTGAGATTTCAAACTTGCTTTTTTTTTTTCATCTAGAAAGACATGCAAACAGATTTGGGACAAATAAATCCTTTGTTCTTGAAATTTTGTTATGTAAATATACAGCAATGACTGTATACACAATTAACAAAAGAAAAGGTTTGTTTAATTATATCAAGATGGATGGCTTACTTACTTGGTAGACAGGAATTCTTATACCCAAGACTTCCTCCCTGGAGGAAGTGTGTCCCTAGAGACAAATCCTTTGCATCTTGTTTCCGCTACTTTGCTCAGGAGAATAGTTGAGGGCATTGCTGAAAGAAGATAAAGACCTGGGGCCAGAGGTGAAAGGACTGTTTACATAAGGCACATTCTAAGCCCTGGGCAGGAGCAGTGCATCTCCGAGCTCCAGATGGTGAACTGTCACATGGAATTGAGGAAACAGTCTCCTCTGCCCAGAATCTTTCATCAGCTACCACTCCTGAGGAGTGTTCTCAGTGTTTGAACTACAGAACTAGAAGCAGCACTCACTGCCCCACTTCCTCTCTCTTTCTCTCTTTCCCTTTCCCTTTCTTTCTCTCCCTCTCTTTCTCCCTTCCTCCTTCTCCCCCTACCCCATCTCTCCTCCTTTTCTCCCTGACCTTCATCTCTGTTACCCCAAGTGGTATTATTAGCTTCCTGCTGAAAGCAAGCATAGAAGGCGGGACTACTAGCATCAATTTTCCCAGACTTCTAATTCTATTACTCAAAAGCAGTATCTTCCTTGCTAGCTCCTTCTGCAACAGCACTGGTGAGGTGGTCTGAGGAGAGTCACAGGGCCTACATTACCTAGAAAAAAGTATCCTCATGGATCTGGTCAGAGCCTCAGTCCAGGGGTTGGCTACTTGTCAGCAGAAAGGATGGGAGTCAGCTGATGGTCTGACCAAAGTACCTGGCAGCTAAAAACAATAGCACTTGCATTATGTGAAAAGCTGAGTAAGATCTTATCCAGCTCTTGGCACGTACCACAGCTTCAGAGTCCCATCTGGGCTGCTGCTCTCAGACAAGCCCTTAAGGAAGGCAAGAATCTGACACATCAGAACATAAGCGCTAAGAAGGGCACACGAGTACTTGTGAATGAACACATGATGAAAATCTGGTTTGGTTCAGTGAGGCATACTCTCACAATATAGTCCTGGCTGGGCTATAACTTACATGTAGCCCAGGCTGGCCATAAATTCACCTGCCTCTGCCTCCCAGGTGCTTCATTAAGGGTGTGTGCCACCATACCCACTATGATAAACTTTTACTCTTTAGTATTTTTGTTTAAAAAAGAAAAGCAACAGCAGTGCTATGGAGGATACCAGCCTCAAGCTCAGCACCAGCCTGGGCTACTGTGGAGGTTTGAGTAAGAATTGTCCACCACTGGCTCATGTATTTCAACAGTCTACGGTTGCTGGTGGAGTTGGTAGAGACTTGCTGAAGGCTGTACCTCACTGAAGCAGGCTTTGGGGGTTTATCAAGTCTTGATTCTTTTCTAGTTCTCTGCCTGCTTTGTATTTACAGTGGAAATTAAGGGCACCCAATTACCAGCTCCTACCACTGTTTCTGCCATACCTCCTAACTATGGTAGACTCCCTCTAGCAGCATAAACACAAATAAACCCTTTCTTCTAGAAACTACTTTCAGTCACAGTGTTTTATCACACCAACTAAACGTAACAAAACTGACTACATACCAAGATCTCATCATATTTTTTTTTCTTATCAAGAAAATTAACTTGAAAAGGGAGAGAAATCAGTAAATACTGTCACCTAAGGAAGGGCCATGGTGTTATCAGCTTGCCAGACAGAACATTGAACTAGGAGACGCCATGCATGCACTGACAGCTGGAGACACTGGCTGGGGCTGAAATCTGAGCGGTGAGTAAGACCTGTCTTCCAGAACATGCCCTGTACGTACAGGGACCTTCTAGGATCAGGCTGACAACTGAGCTAGGCTGTGGAAATAACAGAAGGAACGTTGCCAACAGTCTGCAAGGAGACAGCCTCGATGGGCTTCAAATGAATGGAGCTTCCTGCGGCCATTCTCCTCTGCTGTTGAATGTGGTTGGATATCTAGAGCCACTGTGTTCTAGAGGCTGAGTTCCGGGTATGAAGAGAAAT
Source organism: Rhabdomys pumilio (assembly GCA_030674055.1). Taxonomy (NCBI): domain Eukaryota; kingdom Metazoa; phylum Chordata; class Mammalia; order Rodentia; family Muridae; genus Rhabdomys; species Rhabdomys pumilio. The sequence continues at coordinate 19,152,415 of JANHMN010000001.1, forward strand.
TTTACAGGTCAGTACTGTGAGGAGTGTGAAGACGCAAAAGAAACTCATGTACATGCATTCATTTTATTTATTTATTTATTTATTTATTTATTTATTTATTTATTTATTCCTCCCAGGCTGGAGATGAAACCCAGGAGCTGACTTGCGGTTAGGCTATATGCCATGACTGAAGTGTACCCCAGTCCTCCTTACTCATTTTCATTTTATTTGTAGTGTGTGGGGGTGTTCATAGACGCCAGAGGAAGGTTTGGGGTGTCGTACTCTCACCCTTAAACTCATTGCCTTGTCTCTAACTAAATCTGGAGCTACATGGGTGGCAAGAAAGCCTCAGATTTCCTCCTGTTTTCTCCCCAGCAATGCTAGGGTTACCGGCACCCCTGGCTGCACCTAGCTTTTTACATGAGGGCTAGCATCTCATACTCAGCCCTCATGAGTATGCAGGAAGAGCTTCCTTCTGAGCTGGCTGTCTTTCATGAGCACATTTCTGTGGTAGAAAATTATACTGAAGAACATAAGCTGGGGTGAATTCCTGCAGCTGCCAGGGTTGCTTTCTCATGATCAAACCAGGAAGACGATATAAATGGTGACATAGTTCATGTGTCGCTCACATTTATACTTTTTTTTGGTTGGCTTTAAGATGTTTTTGAATACAAAGAAGAAACAGGAAAATGGATAGAGAGGAATGACCTAAGTGATTTAGTGTCAATTTTGTGCAAACCGCCTTCTACAGAACTCCCAGAAGAACCCAAACCACAAGATTCCATACTTATATAATGGGTGGGATTGTGCTAGGTGTCACGTCAAGAGGCTCATAGAGGTTTTCTCTAATGACAGACACAACATAGAAAACCTGACTCAGTACATAGCTCCTCATTCATGTGAAGTTGTTTTACTTACTTTTTCACACTGACAGGGATTGTACACAGGTCCTGGAACATGCTAGACTAGTGGTGTTACACTACTGACTTATATCCATAGTCTTTTGTGTTAATTATTGTTCTAATCCCTCCTGAACACGATTCTCCAAAAACAATTTCCTCATTTTATCTTTAATTTCTATGCTCAAATACCCTGACAAATGCAACAACTTAGCAGAGAAAGGATTTACTTTAGTTCATGATTCCAGGTTACAGTGTGTCTATCACTGTGAGAAATCAAGATTGCAGGAACCTGAATCAGCTAGTCACATCCACAGTCAGCAGAGAGAGAATGAATTCATGCTTAATACCATTTTATTCACTTTCTCTATTCCCGTAGTCTGGGACCCAAATGCATTGAGTGGTGCTACCCACAGTGCCCAAAGGGGAGATGGCACGGTTTGTCCTGTCTCAGTCAAAGCAATCAAGACAATTTCCCATAGATGTGCCCATAGGCCAACCTAACCTAGATAATTCCTCACTGGGACCCCTTTCCTGGCGATTCTCCACTGTTGCCTATTCTATTTTGATTTATGATTTGAATTTCAATTTATGATTTATGATTTGAATTTACTTGTGATGAACTTTTTACCATGTGATCATGTACTCTGAAAGACATAGAGAAAACAAAGAGAAAGATCATTTCACTTTCCCCATTTTTCTTAAGAGAGCTTTCATAGGAAACATTTTACAACTTAGAAATAAACCCAAAATTCACTTTTCAAAATGTCCCTTTTTCTTCCAGTGCAGGCTGAAATTAGAGCAGCACAATTCTTGCAGAGATAAAATAAAGCCTACATTACTTAATCTACTGTTGTTTTAGGATCAGGTGTTAAATGCCAGGGACTGCAGTTTCTGGCCTCAAAGGAACATGGAAGACAGGTCAGCTACAGTAGCAAAGTAACTCAGACTTAGATAAGTAAACATTTATTATTAAACAGCAACCCTATATATCTCGTAAGACAAAGTCTTACCCCCATATCTTGTAAGACAAAGTTTGTCCCCCAACCTCTTCCCCTCCACTGCCTCAAGAGGAATCAAGAACAAGAAAGAAGACCTGCCAGGACTAATCCCAGGCAATTTAGCTGAATATTTTTGACACTTTTCTATTTGGTTGACATTTGAAATCACTATGAAAAGAACAACAAAATGCAAACTGATCAAAATTATGGTAGCAACTGAAATGTCATGAATGGTGTTGAATGTCATTGGCGTGATTTTCCACAGTGAGAAATTACTCTTGGTACATTTTAAAAGGAAAAAGTATACAGTTTTCCAAAAATATGTCCAGTATTTGCATTCCTGAAAAACTTCCAAACATATTAAAAACACCATGGAAGTACTTCTGAGTATATGTAAAAAGCTGTCAAGTTGCAGACTCAGAAAAATCACAGACAATCCTCTGGACTTGTGGATATACAAAGAACTATCTAAAAGTATTACAGGTTGTTGAGTGTAAAGCTGGGAGGCACTAGGTTGAGCCTGGCCTCTATAAACATCATATAACACTGTGGTCACATCGCAGACATTCTTGAAGACTGAGCAAGCCAGGCCTGTGAATCATACAGCTGATTGTACCACAGAGCACTCACACTTGGAGAGACCAGAGAGTGAGAGCACCTGTCAGAGGGCAGGCTGTCCTGATGTGACCTTGTGCTGTGTTCCTGGTGTTCGTTTTCCGTGGAATAGACCCTGGTGGCAAATGAAGATAGGGCTCAAAGGGTGGATCTCAGAATGGATCAAAGAAAAAAAAAATGTTGCTTTTAGAGCCAAGAGCGCTTAGGTGGCTGGGCTTCAGGAGGGCAGTGGGTTATTAAAGAGAAACAAATGGCGCTGAAACACAGTAGCAGACAAGAGAACAAAGGTCTGCCACAGTAGATCAAGCCAGATCATAAAGAGAAGCTCTGTGGGTGATCCCCACGAAAGGACTTGAGCCGACTTACCCTTCTTGTTTTCTGTGGCGCTACCAAAATCCAGCGTCAAGTATCACAGCTTACTCATAGTGGTTATTTTGGGGCGTGGTGGAAGGGGAAACGTGCTGGAGAGCTGAGAATGAGAAAGGTGTCAGAGGAGAAGCCTAACGCTTATCAGGAGCAAACCTTAGAACCCTGCACTGACACTTCAAACCTCAATATTAATTAATATATTGCATTTTAATTCCCATTTTGCAACTACTGAAGTAATAAACTTTTAGAATCAGACAATGAAGCATTTTCATTTGCTCCTCTATGTAGAACCCCTGAAGATCCCTTCCAAGCATGTGCTCCACAGGTAGCTCGTCCTTCCTGAACTAGAGTTAACACTTGGGAGATTTAAAACATCTCTTGAACCTCTATCAGTTAGGTCTTTGATAATGAGAAGTGGAAAGAAAGAGGGCAAAGTCACATTTAAAGGCATCCAATAGCTTCTGACATTGTTCCCAGACCTTAAACAGCTTTTGGATATGGGGGCAGTTAAATTGTGGAACTAAAACCTTAAATATGGTCTGGGAAGGAGGCTCAGTCATCAAAATGCTTATAGCATAAGCAATGAAGGTTGAAATTCAACCCCCCAAACCCACACAAATAAGCCAAACCTGGAGGCATACACATGTAATACCAGAACTTGGGGGGCAGGGAGTGGGGAGGGGTGCAGAGATAAGAGGATGCAAGTCAGACAGTTCAGTGAGTGAGAAAATAAGGTAGGGAAAAACTGAGGAGGTCACCTGACATTGACCTCTGACCTCCACTAACATGTGACACCTGGGTACATACATATACATACATGCGCATCAGCCTGTACACACATATAAACTCATATATTCACTTATACACACAGCCAACTGAACCTGAATTGAATATAAAAAAGATAAAGTTTGCTAAGAAATAAAGACATTCAAAATATAAGAGGTTTTGAATAAAAATAAAAATTAGGAAGCAAAACAAGACGCATCAAATTCCACCGTTAGATTGGTTAGAACTTGCAACCATAAAGGAAAAAAATGACAAGTTCTCTGATAGTATATTCATATTGAAAGCAGAAAGAAACATACATCGTGTGTTGAGCATAAACTAAATGGTTTCTACAAACTTTCTAGGCTCAATGAGCCTCTGTTATTGACTAGGACTCACCCAAAATCTAATTTTGCGGTGGGTCAATTCAGAGCTTTGATTCTGGGCCCGGGTGGCAGCTGAGCTGGTCAGCCTCTCTGCTTATCCTTATCCACACCAACAAGGTGAGCCCCCAGCTCTCCTCCAGATAGGCCACTCAATGCCATCATCAGCCTGAGGCAGGGTCAGCTCTCTTACTCTCAAGCGCTCAGGTGCCAGCTTATCTACACCCACACCTCCAGAGCCGGGTCCACTGTGCTGCCAAGCCAAGGTGTGTGGCCCACTCTCCAATGTGCTACAGTCAGCAAAAGGCTGGGCCCGCTTACCGGTTCTCAAGTTCTCAGGCAGCAAGGGACTAGAGGGCAGAAGAGGGCAGAAGAGGGCAGAAGAGGGCAGAAGAGGGC
>JANHMN010000001.1:19166216-19248166 GCA_030674055.1 Rhabdomys pumilio
CTGTCATGTCAAAATTCAATTGGAGGTGGCAAAAACACACTATATATTATTCAGATCATGAAAACGTGTATTGCTCAAACAACTGTAATGTTCAGGGTTGTGCTATTTAGAAACAGCTATACCAGAGGTTTCAACTAGATGACAGTTGTTATTCTTGTTATCCTTCAGAGTTCTCTCTACGCTCTTGCTCTATTCCTCGTCTCTCTGAAAAGAAAAGGTGTTGATCTTGCTGCTATTTTAACAAATGATCATAGTCTTTGTGGTTTAAAACAACACAAAAGTGGGGTCTTCACATTCTCCAAGTCAAAATTTCAAAAGGTGTCCTGTGGGGCTATGACTCAGAGAATGGGAAAAGCTAGCAACTTCTAGTTCATGGGAGAATCTAGTCCTCCCCTCTTCGGAGGGCTGAATGCATGTGTTCACTTGCAGACACACGATCCTAATGCTGCTTCCACAGTTTTGCTGCCTTTTGCTCATCCCAATATCTGCCTTGCTTTTAACAGGAGGTTGATTATATCATGATTACCAAGAGAAGTATCCACACAATCTAAGATACTCTGTCCATATCAAGATCAACACAAAACAATCTTGAAAAGAGCTCTTGAGTAACATGCCCATCCCTAAGTCTTTCACTAACGCAAACAGAGTGTATGCCTGAGCTGTGAATGAAATGTTAGAGTGATGGCCCATGATTGCAGTAAGTATTTTGAGAGGGATGCTGTCTAAATGAAGAGTTCTTAGCAACAAGCAGAACACTCTTGTCAGAGCCTAAACTTACTGGCATGAAATGCAGGACTGCAGCTTCTCTTAGATGTAGCAGCAACATTGTGTATACTTTCTTACTGGTTTCTAGGTCAAGGTCCTGGCACAGACATAACATGGGCAGAGAAAGGAGTTGGCATCACCTTCCTTAAGACTCTATGGAATAATTTCCCATCTGTGTCTGGCTCCACAAGCCTCCAACGACATCTAAACGCTAAACAACAGCTTTTTTTTTTTTTGAAAATTCCTTTTTTATTTAATTGACAAAAAGAAGTGAGGTTTGATTCCATTGTAATTAAATAAAATAACATATTGCCACACAAAGAAGACTAAAGTCCAGTCTACAAATATTCAAATTATACCTGAGAAAAGTTTACTGGGAGAAAACTCAGAGAGAAGAGCACAGCACACACATACAGGTAACCTGTTTTATTGCTAGGGTAACACAGAGTGCTGGTACCTCTGACATCATGCTCGAGGAGAGGTTTCCCAGTCCTCCATCTGTGGGTCTTTAAAGCACATCAAAGAAGTCTTGACCCCTAGCCTCAAGTGGTCAGGGACCAGAATCTTATAGCAAGATGGAGAACAACCCTGGCTCTATCCCTACTGATGTGACTCGGATTTACATTTACAGGAACTTTGAGTCATTTCTATGATATGGTCAGGAGCTTAAATGCAGGCTGACCAGGCTGGACTTCTTGAAGATTTAGCTTTGGTCAATATGATGGTTAATCTTGACTGTAAGCTTGATAGGGTTTAGAATCACCTACTAGACATACCTCCAGAAGTGCTTGTGAAGAGTCTTGTGATGGTATTTAGAGAGGTTTAACTAAGGAGAGAAAAACTACATTGAAATTAAATGACACCATCCCGTGTGCTTGTAAATCAAATTGGGTAACAAAGAGAAATGGAGAAGAAAGTCTTACCATTTCTAATGCTGTAATGAAACACTACAGCCAAAAGCAAGTTGACATAAAACTAGCCAGGAGAACAGACCCATCGACTACATGACATAAATAAATTACTGTTAACCCACTAGCTTTCCTTTCTTGTTCATTGCCCAGATGACACAGTAACATCAACATCACAATATAAAACATTTTACAAGCTTAAAAAGTCCCACAGTAGTCTACAAATTCAAACACTTTAAAATTCAATCCTTTTAAAATGTAAAATCTCTTTGAAAACCTAAAATCTCTTTTTAAAAAATCAAAGTCTCTCAACTGTGGGCTCCTACAAAATAAAAAACAAGTTAAATACATTTTTACTTCAAGAGGGAAAAAGCATGGCACAGTCATAATCTGAACAAACCAAAACCAAACCCCAACAGTGTAAATATCTCAATGTCCAATAGCTAAGATTCACTCAGCATCTTCTGGTCTCTGCCAAAGGACTTGGATCAGGCTCCCAGCTCTGCCCTCTGCAGCACACACAGTTTGTCTGCTAAGCTCAGGCAGGTTTTACTCCCCACTGCTGCTGTTCTTGGTGGTCATCCCATGGTACAGGCATCTCCAAAATGCTAGAGTCTTCTGCTGCAACCGGGATACATTTTCACCAATAGCCTCTCACAGGCTCTCTTAATAGTGCCAAGCCTCAGCTTCTCTGCATAACCTCTTCAGCCCTGGGCCTTCAACTATCACTGAGGCTGAACATTCACCAATGGCCTCTCCTGGCCTCTCCTAGTGCCGAGCCTCAGTTGTTCTCCATGACTCCGTCATTTCTTCTACCTGGGTGATTCTTACACTACCAAGTTCAGCTGCCAGCAGGAGGTACAGCCTTGGCTGCCTCTGGAGCACAATTTCCGAGTACTGACTGTTCAGAAACATGGCCCAGAAGATTTCACCTCAGCAATGCTGGTCTCTTTCTAATCACCACTAATTTCTTAGCTTCATCTAACCAACATCAAATGTTCCACTAATGAGAAGGTTTCATTTCAGGGTGCCAGGTTCTTTTGTTAATTACAGCTGACTCTTGAGCCACACCTAACCAGAACCACAGATTCCCTCTGAAACTCCACAAGCCAGGCCTTCATCTTCTGCAATACTCTCAATATTCTTACCTTCCAAGTTCCCACAGAACAGCCCACTGAGGTCTCAACATTCAATGGCTTTTGTAGCCTGAAATTCCAAAGTTTTTCCACAATTCTCCTCAAACCACGGTCAGGTCTGTCACAGCAATACCCCACTGTAACTTGTCTTATAGTTTCTCTTGCGGCAACAAAACATCATGACCAAAAGCACACTGGGAAGAAAGGGTTTAATCAGCTTACACTTACACATCATAGTTCATCACTGGACAGAATCAGGACAGGAACTCAAACAGGGCAGTAACCTGGAGTCCAGAGCTGATGCAGAGACCATGGAGGGATGCTGCTTACTGAATTACTCCCCCATGGCTTGCTCAGCCTGCTTTCTTATAGAATCCAGGACACCTGGATACATTGTATTATATATTGTGTTAAACACTGTATTATACATTGTATTATACATTGTATTAACATTGTATATAATACAATGTATTGTATGTATTCTATAATACAATGTATTATAGAATCCTGGTGAGCACAGGAATGGCACCACCTACAATGGGCTGGGCCCTCCTCCATTGATCACTAATTAAGAAAATGTTTAACAGCTGGTCTTACAGAGGCATTTTTCTCAGTTGAGGCTCCCTCCTCACTGATGACTCTAGCTTGTGTCTAGTTGACATGAAAGTAGCCAGTATAGGCAGTTTAGGAGAAGCATTAACTTCTGTTTCCTGACTGAAGACTCAATTTAGTCAGCTTTCTTCCACTTCCACTTCTACAATTTCCCCACCACTGCCTCTTTCCTTCAGTTGTTGCTATCAGCTGTGGAGTTACAGTACTGTGACAACCAACTAATACAGCCCAATAGGAAGCTCTGCAGACCTTTGCTCCTATTTCTTGGAGGACAGCCTGCCCAGAATCAACCTGGGGCAAGTGGATCTTACTTCTGGATTAAATAGTGCCCTCTTCCAAGTGTACATCCACTCAGAACTTGGACTTGTTTATTCTTATTTGTAACTTTTAGATGTAACCAATACCAGTGAAACCAAAAAAAAAAAAAAAGAATGAATGAATAAATAAATAAATAAATAAATAAACAAAAAAGAGCCAGCTTGCTGACAGTATCTTATTGCAAATAGCATGTGTCTCTTCCAAGCTTGGGGATTTTCTTTGAAACTATGAGAACTTGCTGCACACAAATCACTCCAAAGCAGCAACCATGAGGGTTAGAAGTGGGTAAATGAGGGTCTGCAAGGCTTCCTACTCTCACGCAAGGTGATGCTATGGCATCACGAGATTGAACACATAGACAGTGGCCAGACTATAAAGACTCTTACCTGTAATCTGCTGTGACCAGCCTAGAAGACCAACCCATTGTCTACAGAAAGTCATTCTTCTATTTGAAAATTGTATGGGTAGAAAGTCAAACACATTCTACCATATTTATCAAACAAACCAGGAGATTAAAATAATTCTTATAACACTCACAGTAGATGAGCAGAGCTCAAGAAATAGCTACCACTTTCTCACATTTCCTTCTCATTTCCAATGTAGGATCAGTCAGAGGAAGCCAAAAATACAGACCTGATTGATCCCAGAGGACAGTCCTCACTTAATAGTAGGCTGCTTATAGTTTTCCTAGTCCCCTAGCCTCCACTCAGAGCACAGGGCTTCCTTTTTTCTAACTACAATGTTTTCCTGCTCCAGCACCTCCTCTAAACACAAGTGATGAGTCTTTACCAAAAAACCAACAGCTACAGCTGACTCCCTGGCTACGCCAACATCCTGCTACAGTCTTTGTTTTGTCTCCTGTATCAGTCTTCATTTGGTTCCACACACAGCATACCATTTCTCTGGACTTCCAACATAATTGATCCCCAGCAGCCTGCTGCTGAACTTTGCTTATCAACATTCTGGTTATTGGCATGTTCCCTTGGACAGATATTGGTCTATCTCAGTTTGGCTTCTTCACTTTGCCTGCTGCATTGGATCATCCCCAGTACACTGTCAGCGTCTAAGTACTGGCTCTTCTGTTGGAAGAAGTCAGTGGAGACAGATCAAATTGAAGGAAGCCCAGTCTTAAGAAAAGAAAAAAAAAATCTACTTTGGACATTTCAGAGGCATTTAAAACTACAATTCCAAATGCTTTAGCCATTGCTTTCTTTATGTCAAAGTGTTAAAACATCTATTTTCAACAGAATTACTTATTTATTTTATGTATATGAATACACTGCAGCTGTGCTCAGACACACCAGAGGAGGGCATTGGATCCATTTACAGATGGTCGTGGGCCACCATATGCATGCTCGGAATTGAACTCAGGACATCTGGAAGAGCCATCAGTGCTCTTAACCACTGAGCCATCTCCCCAGCCCCACCTATTTTTTTTTTAAATTGTGAGATTATTATCATGGCCTATTATTTCATTAATGTAGTTACAGCATATTATTTATTTCTTCAGGAAAGTAACATTGTGGTGGTTTGAATGAGAAATTGCCTCACGGGCTCATGTATTTAGACACATGCTGCTGGTGGTACTGTATGAGGAGGCTGTGGAGGTTTCGGACTTAGAGGCTTCTTGAAGGAAGTATGCAAGTGTAGCCATATAATGCCTTTCTGGCCATTATGGACTCTCCCTCTTGAACAAAAAGGCAAAATAAACTCTTTGTTTTATAAGTTGCCTTTGGTCATGATATTTTATCACAGTAACAGTAAAGTAACTGATACACACTTATAGTCATCCATTTTGCTTCCCACAGAGCTAAGAATTCAATGTATATTGCACTGAAAATACTGAAATTTGACAAGGCATCTAAAGGAGTATTATTCAGTAATACCCCACTGCACTGAGTGCGGTTTACAAGAGAAGCTAATTACTTTGACACAGCAGGTGAAAACCTCATGCCTGGAATGTGTGAACGATTTTCATCTGAGTAAATTAAGAACATTAACTCATCTTTGTTGCAAAGTTATTCATTTACTTTTAATCAGGGAATATTCACCAACACTTGGGAAACCAATAAATAAATAAATAAATAAATAAATACATACATACATACATACATACTAGAGCACATTTTCCCTGTAGGCTCTTACTTGAAAATTCAATTAAGATTTATTGATAAAAGACTGCTTCAGCTAAAATATATTACCCTAATTTAGGAATCAATAAGTATTTCTCTGAGTTCTATGCACTATAAATTATTTAATGTGTCTATCTGATGTCCAAGTGTGCTGGCAAATGGGAAGCCTGAAGCAACGTGTGGGCTAGAAAGTCATTTGGTTAACGTGAAAGAAATGGCATTTGTATTCTGATCGTAACAGAACTCAAGAGCAGTTTTAGCAGTCTACCTCCATACTACCTCTGGCTTTATATAGTGTTCCTTCTGTCTGCAATCTTCAACCTGGCTCATCCACCCACACACCAAGAGGAATTTTAAAAGCTTTAGACAGTTATTTACACACACTCCCATCTCCTCTTGATTTTTTCGTTGTATGTAAGCAGTGTTCGTGTTTGTATTATGCATGCAGTGTATGAATTTGTATGCATGCAGTGTATGTACATATTCATGTATGCCCATGTGCATGTGAGTGTAGAGACCTGAGGATGGCATCAGATATCTTCCTCAAGAACTTCCCACCTTTTTTTTTTTTTTTTTTTGAGATCACTAAACCCAGAACTCATTAGTCACCAACACTGACTGACCAACATGCTCTGGGTGTCTGCTTGTCTTTGCTCTCCCACTCCCAAGCACTGAGCTTGCAGGCACTCATCTCAGTGCCCAGCTTTTTATGTGGGCACTGGGGATTTGAACTCAGGTCCTTATAATGATGTGGCAAGCACTTTACTCATTGAGTCATCTCCCCAGACTCTTTTGGTTTTTGCATGTGTGACAGAGTTCCCAGTGAGGCTGAATCTAAACACTAGTGACATGTAAGCAGTACCTCTTATTAAAGTGCCTGTCGCTAGTCTCCTTGGAGATTTTTGTTTTGCTCTTGGTTGTGTAAGATGTTCAGGGGCCTATTCTCTTGGGGTTAGTCTCATATCCTCATGTTTGTCCAAGATCTTCCTGGTATATAACGCTTGCCTCTAGGGTATAACGAAGGGAAGTTTTCATGCTAATGAAGGGAACCACTTGAGGAAAAAAAAAAAAAACCTGACTCAGGAGCTGAGCAACTTCTTGTTGAGATTCAGCATAGTCAACAGATTTCTAAGTTTGGGATGATTTTGTCGAAGGTTTTTAATTGGCAAATGGCATTGCGGTGCTAGCTTTTCTCATTGTTCTCACTAAATGCCTGGCAGCAAGCACTTGAGAGAGGAAGGATTTATGTCAGCTGACAAAACAAATCTGAGATGGTACAGTCCAAAATGATGGGAACAGCATGGAGCAAGTACTGTGGTAATTTCTTACCCCAATAAGCTCGTATAAAAAAACAGGCAACTCAGATCTGCCTTGATTGGGCAGATCTATGACCATACTAATCTATTCCCCAGCTATGAGACTCCTTGCTATTTGTGGCTTCTCCATATGGTTCTGCTTCATCTTCCTTCCACCTCTTCATTCTCTATCCTCTTCCTCTCTTGTCTCTTACCCTTCCCCCCACTCTCTAAAACCTCCAGCGCCATCTTTCCCTTTCACTGCCCAACCACAGCCTTTATTTGATCAATCAAAATGGGGAAAAGGTTTACATGAAATCACCTGGGTAAGTGATCCACTCCTCCTAGGGGCAGCCCCTCTTGGGGAAGCAGAATTAAATCAGATACAAACAGCATCAGGGCAACACACAACAAGCAAGAGCTGAGCCTGCTGGACACATTGGATCTGCAGTCCGGAAACAAAGAGCAGATAGGAAGTAGAGCCTGCCTTCATAACCTTAAGACCCACCCATATTAACCCACTTCCTCCACTGATGCATCACCTCATGAAGCTTCTATAACTTTCCAAAACAGCATCACTAGTGTTCAAGCACAGGAACCGATGGCGGGGTTGCAGGGGAGGGGCGGATCCACATTCAAACTATAACACTACAAGTTATATAGTAGAAATCTCCTTTATGGGATTTGAGCTTATGAACCAGGCAATTCAAAACTTCTGGCTAGCTAGAATAATCAGGTGCTACTTTAGTCATTCCATCTAAGCAAGCCACTGTGTGAAAGGAAAGAACAAGGTATGCATAAGTCTAAACCTGAAGACTGACTATGATGTATCTGCAGGGCAGAAAGACATAACTACGCCAAGAGTAAGTAGATGTCTTCATATCGGTCCTGACTTCCACTTTTAAGTTAGATGCATTCCTCTAATCCTTTTGTGCCTGGTACCCAATAGAAGACAAGTCACCAGATAAAAAATATGTTAGGAAATAAAATAAGAGAATGATCCTATTTTCAAAATAAGATTCTGTAATCAACATAGGAATAAACAAGAGAGAAAAAAAGGTATTGAAACAGCTTGAGAAATGTTGCAAGGTTTATTTTTTAAAATGAAAGAACATGCTTTGCTCTGCTCTGATACAGAAGGGTGAAACCAGAACCAAATTCTCTCACAGTTTACTAAGTTAATTCAATGTCATACACAATAAAATTTTGAGGTTTCTTCCTGTCTTTTTGAAGATGAAAATGTCGTAGTTTAACAAACAGCAAAACCACATCTAACCAGAATAACTTATAAAAACAAGTGTATGAAGAGAACTAAAAAACATCTGTAAAAGAGTTCAAAAACAAAGCCACACATAGAAAACCAGCACATGATGGATATAACTCTTCATATTATTTAACAAATAAATTCGTCAGTAAGGTAGTTTGACTAAGTGGGCTAGTGTTTTAGAATAAGCTCAAAATAAATTTCAGATGTATAAATATTTAGTTACTTTTAAAAAAGAAATAGAAAAAGAGGGGGGGTTGTCTTTCTTATTTTATTTTCCTTAGAGTAGAAGACTTTTTGTTCTGCTTAGCTTTTTGTGTGATGATATACTGTCTTACCACATAGCACAGCCTGCCACAAACTCACAACCTTGCTGCCTCTGACTCTTGGATTCCCAAGCCCTGCAATTACAGACACACGTCACCATACTCTGCTGAGCTCAAGAATTTTTTCAGAATGACTTGAAACTCAGATGTCATTCAGAACACATTTCACTGCACTGAGATCCCAAAAGACAAACACCACTACACAGCTACAAGTCAAGACAAAATACAACTCACTGAAAGGAAAAAATATTTAAAATATATCAGCAAACTTCATTTCTTTAAAATGTGAATAACTGGAATCAATAAGAAAGGAACAAACAAAATAAAAAATGACAGACTAGCCTGCCTATTTTAAATACATTTAATAAAGAACTGATTGATGTACAAAGGGAACAGCCTCCCAATCCTAGCTATGATTGCTAGCAAGCAGGACTGCTACCTAGCTGGAGAGCACCTGAATAGTCATTTTTACTGCTTGTGCCTGCGGCTCAGTGACAGGTCTCTTCCAATTATCTTAAGTGACATCTCCGCAAATAGGTGAAGACAACAATCCATAAAAAAATGTGTATCAGAGCTTATCAACCTCTGCAATACTGACATTGTGAAGCAGACAGTTCTTTGTGAAGTGACTTTCCTGTGCAGCAAAGAACACACAGTAACATCCCTGGCTCATAACCACTGGATACTAATAGAAGCAACTTTTAAAACCCAGTTGTTAACAGTTCTAGACCAGGGGTTTTCAACCAGGGGGTTGCAACCCCAGGGAATCAAATGACTTCATAGGGTTTATCTGAGACAATCAGGAAACATAGATAGTTATGTTCTGATTCATAACAGAAGCAAAATTACAGTTATGGTTGTGGGGCACCACAATATAAGGTATTAAAGGGTCACAGCATTAGGAAGGTGAAGAACCACAGTTCTAGACACTGCCAATTGCTGCCCTGCTACTGAGAAGTGATGTATTTATAACATTCCAGGCAGGGTGTTATGAAGAAAAATAGGGCTGGGTGAGAAGGGCAAAGCAGAAGAAGCAAGCACTGCTTTTCACCAGGGTAGTGAGGTGAAAGCTTTCTGCAAGGACAGAAGAGAAAGAACTGAATGTGCGAGCCCCTGCTGACACACAGCCAGAGAGAATTCCAGGCAGAAGAACCAGCAAGAGCGGAGACCCTGGAATCTGTGCTTAAGGAGGACCAGTGGATGCCAGCAGAAAGGCAAAAGACAAAGACAAAAACAAAAAGGAATTTACAAACAGGGTCAAAGAGGAAACTAGGGACCAGATCTTGTAGGTTTTTGTGGGGTCACACAAAAAATTTCTGAATATTTATATTAGGCAAAACAAACATCCCCAGGGGGGATTTTGCAGAAGATGAACAGGATCTAGCTTATGGTAACAGGGAAAAATGAGTAAAAAATAGCCAGAGATCTTATGAAAAAATAATCAACTTCAATTTAATTAATTCAAAGGACTTTTAAAAATTGATATAGCACTTTTTCCACTTGGGATATTAAGAAAGATTAGGCAGCTGAAATATCAGAGCTTCTTTAGGGAAACAAATGCCCTTTTCTGCTTTCCACGGAAGTCAGAGCATCTGCTTGCAGGACAATTTGTCAATACCTATTAAAACTTAAAAATTGATGCAGTAATTGAATTAGCAAGGAACTTAATGCATAATTCTATTTGCATATATGGGCAAAAACATATCATAAAACTGACTAAAGCATTACATTAAGGTAGCAAAACTAGCATTTTGTTCATTGGCTAACATTGCGCTGATTGTAAGAACCATATCAAGATAATTAATAGAAATTGTACAGTAATAAATTTAAGGTAAATCTGTGTAAGCTGATGATACATCAAGATCTCCAAAAAGTGTTAGGATTTAAGAAAGACTAAGCTATGTCCAAAGAGCTTACAGTATAAATTCACTGTTATTTTATATACATGTGCTTGCTCTAAAACTACTCATGTTCTTCACTGAGCATAAGAAAAGTATGTTTTCTAACAAGTGATTTCTTTTGTATGGAAGCTTATTTTTTCATTTGTTCATTTTTTAAAATGCGCATTGGAGAACTCTGCTTTTTAATTTTTCTATTCTATGTATCTGTGTACATACCTGTAGGTATATATGTGTACTACATACATGCATGCCTGCTTTCGAAGGAAGACAGAAAAGGTGTCGGACTGCCTGGAATCAGGATTACAGTGGTTCTGAGTCGTTGGTTCTGTAGACAACCCAGCTCCTTTGCAACACTATGAAGTGCTCTAACCACTGATCCTTCTCTCCAGCCCTTAGAACGCTGCTTTTTAAAGACATTATAAAAACACTTTGTTTTAGTATAATTTTCTAGTTAAACATAATAACTTTTCAAATACAGTGGCAATGTTTCTATTATAACTAGAAGATTCCCAGAAGGCTGTGTAAGAAGAAAGCCATTACCATCGAACCAGGCAGCCTCGGCCGTGAACAACGCAGCAATGGCCAAGATTAAGGCTCAGGACCTGTGCGCCAAGAAGAGAAGGAGCTGTTGAAACAACTGGACGATCTGAAGGTGGAACTGTCTCAGCTTCGCGTTGCCAAAGTGACAGGCGGTGCCGCATCCAAGCTCTCCAAGATACGAGTCATACACAAATCTATCGCCCGTGTCCTCACTGTCATTAACCAGACTCAAAAAGAAAACCTCAGGAAATTCTACAAGGGCAAGAAGTACAAGCCCCTGGATCTGCAACCCAAGAAGACTAGAGCCATCTGACGCCGGTTCACCAAGCATGACCAGAAGCTGGAGACCAAGAAGCAGCAGCAGAAGAAGCATCTGTACCCACTGTGCAAGTATGCAGTCAAGGCCTGAGACGACAATGACAATGACGACAAAGACTGACTGGCAAAAAAAAAAAAAAAGGAAGCCATTAGCAATGCTTGTCTCTGGAAAGTGTAAGGAGAAGTTCCTGAATCAGTTGCTTTAAGCTACTTGTCTCCTAGGATGACCTAGAGCATATCCTAATGCATTTGGCTCGACTGGTCATTGTTATTTCTCTAAGGCTTTCCTTGCATGCACTCTGGCTTCTACTCCTCCGAGAGCTGTGAGCAACTACTCTTAGGCTCTGACCTGTGGTCTGTCTACACGCCTAGCCTTCTACCAACGTTAAAAAACCCTGACAAATAGGAGCAGCAAGAGCCTGTGGGAAATGCTAGTGTGATATTTACAAGGAGAATTCATCAGAGAGCTAAAGGATTAGGGTACCTGCTGTGGGATAGTGTCTTCTACATATGACAGGGGTGCTGTACCCACAAAATGTCAACAAAAGTTTGCCTATGCAAAACCTGCATAATGACCACACTAGATACCATATCAACACGAGTGGTAGAAATCTCACAAGGCCCCACCAATGTCTAGAGAGCTTCAGGCTCTTGGCTAACGGCTGCTGAAGAAGAGAGAATTCGTTTTCTACAGGGATGAGACTCCTGAGAGGTTATCCAGTCCCAAATGGTCAGCTCTAAACCCACACACATACAAGAGACTCAAGAGGCCAAGTGCAAGAGGGGGGGTGGAAGTGACGCAAATACAGTTTAGTCATGTATGATGTTCTTAAGAAAAATCTTAAAAGAAAGTTCTCAATAAAAGCTGGGCATGTAGGCAATTGTTTATACTTCCAGTGCTGAGGTGACAGAGGTGGGCACATCCTTGAGGCTTTGGGACAATCAGACCAACCTATTCAGCAAGTCAAAAAAACAAGGCAGACAGCACCTGAAAACCGACACCTATGGCTGTCTGTTCTTTGGTCTCTACATACGCACACATGCATGCATACACATGAACATTCACACAAGACATATATTTTTAAAAGATGTTTAATAACTGCATGTTTTAAAACTGCTCTTTGCTCCCACTGCTCACTGTGTACCCCAGCTAACTAACCCCCTGGCTTTCGGACCACAGCAAACCTTGTACCTTCATTAACATCAAACTAGATGGCGCAGCACAGCCTGGTAGGAGGAATCATCAAGTGCTTCAAGCAGAAAAGATTCTACCTGACAGCCATGAAGTTCCTTCAGGCTTCTGAAGAACACGGGAACATTGAGCATCCTTTCTTCCTGGGGCTGGGGAAGTACAGGCTCTCAGGGCCCCCATGAGCCATGGTCTGGGAGAGGCTCAGTCTGGTGAAAATAGGCCAAGTGATGCTGGGAGAGACCAATCCAGTTGATTCTAAACCAGGCAACATTAGAGGGGATTTTTGCATTCAAATTAGCAGAAACATCATGACAGCGATTCATTGGAGAGTGCTGAGAAGGAGATCAGTCTATTGTTTAAGCCTAAGGAACTGACTAAGTACAAGTCTTGGTGTATGAGCAGACATGAATAAACCGGAGTCCTTATTGGCACTACTCATGGCTTCCCAGATATAGGTCTTCATCCCACTGACTGAATGTGCGGGAGCCAACAGAAGGCAGCTATCATCCTTGCAGCCATCTTGAGCCATATACCCTGACAAGACACTTGATTACAATAGCCTACAACAGCTGAGCACACTCTGATAACATCTTGCTTTAGATACCCAGGATTTTCCCTTGGGTGTATGAGACTTAAAGGTGTGAGACTTAAGGGCGTGACTTAGAGATTAGATTTAAAGACAAGACCTAAGGGCGTAACTTAAAGGAGTGACTTAAAGGCGTGGCTTAGAAGTGAGACATATAAAAGGTGAGAGGCAGACAGAAGAAATTATTATTAGATAGTAGGCACTTGTGACTGAGACAGGCAACTTGGATTAGACGCTTGCACTAGGAAGAAGTAACTTGGAGCTGGGAAAGAGACTAGCAACTTAGAACTAGGACTGGACTAGGAAGAGAGACTGAAGAATAAACAGGATTGAATCACACTCTGTCTGGTCTCCATTCTTCATGTCCATCTTCACTCTCTCTCTTGCTGAACCCTGACCCGCAGACTGGAGCAGCCTGAGGCAGTGCAGGCTCTAACAATTTGGTCCCCAAGGCTTTTGGCAGTGCAGGTTCCAACACTGATAGAGCGGTTCCTGACATTTTAGCCCCCAAACGTGGGCTAGAGCGGCTCTCAAAATTTTTGGCGCCCAACGTGGGGCAGCTCAGGCCGCAACGTGGATGGACCATCTTTTCTAAAACAATAAAGATTTTATAACTGGGGGAAAAAACATAACTGCATTGCATCCTATTTATAAAGAAAAAATAAAAATTGGTAGCAGTTGTTATGCTACAGAGTTTTATTGTGTAATTGCAAGGTTATTACAGGTTTTCAACAGCTTCAGGCTTTGTGAACAGATGTGTGCTTAGTTTACAAACTTTATTCATCCTATAATTAAGTAAGTAATACTGTATAAAGTAAGTTATACTTTGTTACTGGTCTTCAGGGGGCCCATTTTTAAACAACATAGGTCAGAGAATATGAGAGTATTACTTTAGATCAAGATGAGTTAGACCATCTGCAGTTTGGGAGTTGGGAAAGGTGTTTTGTTTTGTTTTGCTTTGTTTTTGTTGAGACGGGGTCTCACCTTGTAGCCCTAGCTGTTTTGGAACTCACTATGTAGACAAAGTTGTCCTAATATTATAGAGCTCTACCTCCCTCTGTCCCCAGATGATGAAATTAAGGCATGTCCTGCAATACCTAGCTCATCTATAACTTATAAAGACCTTACAGTTTTAGTGGTCCTCAACATTCCTAATGTTGTGACCCTTTAATACAGTTCCTTATGTTGTGATGGCCACCAACCCTAAAATTGTTTCATTGCTACTTTATAACTATAATTTTGCTACTGTTATGAATTTTAATGTGAATATTTTTGGAGATAGAAGTTTACCAACAGGGTTGCAACCTACAACTTGGGAGCCACTGTTGTAGTTGGTTTCTCCTCACTGTTCTTAAATATTGCTTTCCTGATCATGACTTCCACCTCCACCTGTGTATTTGTCTCTACTGTGAGAGGCTAACCTGGGCTCTTAACATTAGGGTGTTTTCACAAGGAATAATACACAGTCTAGAGGTATGCCTGTCAGGTTTTTCTGATGTCCAAACTCATTTCATGCTTTTTCTAACCTTTATTTTCTGATTTTTATTTCTAACATCTATTTCAGAGCAATTTTCTAGCTAAAATATTTTCTGATTTGTTGACATCTTCCTGGTGAATAACTTTCAGATTCCCATTTGGCCTTTCTACTTCCTTCAGCTGCAAGCAGATAAACACTGCAGAGGAAAAAACAGATGTTCACAATGAGCCTAATAACATATGGCTTTGTTGTGTGTGTGTG
Source organism: Rhabdomys pumilio (assembly GCA_030674055.1). Taxonomy (NCBI): domain Eukaryota; kingdom Metazoa; phylum Chordata; class Mammalia; order Rodentia; family Muridae; genus Rhabdomys; species Rhabdomys pumilio. Next base: position 19,181,248 of record JANHMN010000001.1, read on the forward strand.
TGTGTGTGTGTGTGTGTGTGTGTGTTCGTATGCTGCCAATGTCAGTAGTGGAATTGAAGTACAAGTTAACACATTTGACTATCTGCTACCAAACACAGTTATTCTTCCTGTAACTGTATCAAAGCAGTATCAAAATGATTATTCAGGTCCCCTACTCTGTAAAGACTGATGTGATCCTATTGGATGTTCTGAAATGCTAATTTGGTAAAATCCTGTTTTCCATTTTATTTAAGGAATTTGATAAATATTACCATACAAAACAAATTCTTCAGTCGGTTAAGTCAAACCCTTCATGGAGGAAACGGTTATTGTTGTGAACACGGTTGAGCCTGGAGAGCAGTGTCCACGGAGTTAAGACCATTGCTGCACCTAGCAACCATCTGTGTCTTTTCCTTCGAGCAGACCTTAGTGATTCTCACCTCACATCCATTACTTCCTTCCATTGCAGTCTCAGGGAGCTCTGCTTTGCTGAGTATGTTCCAGTTCTACATAAAGTCTCCTTCAATCTCTCCTGTGCTTTCAAAACATACTAACTGTATTAGCTTCTCCTTTTATTACTACAACAGGGTAACTGGGGGTGGGGGATGGAAGCAACTTAAGAAAAGTTAATCTGGCTCACAGCTTAAGTGCATGGCCACAAGAATGTGACACAGCCAGTCACATTGCATCCCCAGTCGGTGTCTTAGTCAGGATTTCTATTCCTGTACAGAATATCATGACTAAGAAGCAAGCTGGGGAGGAAAGGGTTTATTCAGCTCACACTTTCACATTGCTGTTCATCACCAAAGGAAGTCAGGACAGGAACTCAAGCAGGGCAGGAACTTGGAGGCAGGAGCTGATGTAGAGACCATGGGGGCTGCTGCTTACTGGCTTGCTTCCCCTGGCTCGCTCAGCTTGCTTTCTTATAGAACTCAGAACTTCCAGGCCAGGGATGGCACCATCCACAATGGGCCTTCCCACCCTTGATTACTAATTGAAAAAAAATGCTTTACAGCTGGATCTCATGGAGGCATTTCCGCAAGGGAGTCTCCTTTCTCTGTGATTACTTCAGTTTGTGTCAAATTGACATAAAACCAACCAGCAGACAACAATGGCAGCAGTGACAGCATGCTGGTACTCAGCTAATTTCCTTTCTACTTAGTCAGGGACCCCAACTAACAGTACAGTTCCACTGGCATTTAGAGTAGGGGCTCCCTCCTCGAGTACCCCAAACTCAAACCCCTCTTCCAGCTACATGTGGAGGTTTCTCTCCTAAGAGATCATAGATTCTGTCACCTTGACAATCGTTATAAACCGTCATATTAACAAACAGGAACTAATGCGTATATAGCTAGGGTACCATTCAGGGAAACCTCTCAGCCTCCTTGACATGTTAATCCCCTACTTGAGTAAGGCTGAAAGTTTGGAGTTTTTCATATATTCAGCTATACGAATGATATCTCTTGGTAGTTCACATATGATAAACCAATATTAATTATATAAACATGAGGTAGTTGCAAAAAAACTCCAAATTATTATCAAAATAGTCTTCGAAGGACTGATACTGTTGCTTTTTGTGTGAAGGCCTATTTTTCTCTGCTGGGAAAAGGAAAACATGCAAATTGTATGCCTTATCATAAAACTATTGGGAAGTGGTAATAATGCTGTCATCTTTCTGAAACCTTGAAAATCCATGAATATATGAAAATTATGCTTTTTAGTATTCTAAAAAAAAAAATAGGTTCTGGAAGTTAAGACAAATTTTTCCAAAATACATAGGAAGTTTCTTGAAATCTAATTTTAATTCATTACTTTGAGATCAAACCTAATAACTGGTAATTACCGATAAATATGTAATCCATCATGACCTGTATAACATTATCTGCTCCAACCAAACACAGTTCTGCACATTCGCATGTTTCTTTTCAAATAAGGCAGGCTCTTCAAAGCCACAAACGAATAAATCATTCAGAGCCAGATCTTTATCTCTGTACTTTGAACATGTTCTTCTAGAACTGCCTTTGAAGTGACGACAGGATGAAAAATTGAAAAGGGAAATGGCAGAGGGAAATCAGAAATTTGCTGTTGCTAGTTAACATTATTGGGAAGTCAGTGTGCCGGCTTCAAAGAAGGATGAGGAAATTGGAGAGGAAAGGATCGAAGAGAAAAAGTAACAGCTTTGAATGGAAGATCAAGCAACTTAATTTAATTGCACAAATTAGAAGCCAATGAGGCTGAGCTGCAGACTAACATCAAAACCTTTAGTGCTGCAAAGATGACTCAAAGTGTGCCACAAATAAATAGCAGTTAAGAAAGAAGAAACTGAATGGCCTAAGAATCTGATCAGAGTAGCCATAGGCATTACCGAATGCCTGGAGACAAGAGAGCTGTAACACAAGGTTGGGGGGGAGGGGGGGGAAGCACTCAAGAAACACTGCAAAGAAGCTGCAGTTTAGAGATAGATCGGCACAAATGAAAAAAAAAAAGAAAATCCCAGACTATGTGTGTGACCAGGGAGCTGTGGGTCACAGAAGAGCGTGCCTGGAGTGATAGTGGGGTTGAGGCTGTCCAAACCTGGGAAATCTCATCCTGAGATCAGCTGGAGTAGGATCAATTCCCCCTGCCCTGAGTCTGTATCTTCTGTACTATGTAGCCCTGTGCCCCCGCCCTCGCCCGCCCTCGCCCGCCCTCGCCCGCCCTCGCCCGCCCTCACCCGCCCTCCTCTCATCAGAGGATGTTATGCAGCCCGTAGCCAGGCTAAACTTCCTTAACTAAGGTCATGTGCTGCAGCACCTGGATTTCTTCCTCATGCAAATGAGGCATCCCCAGCACTCTGGCCCTGCCAATGACATGCCCTCACCCTGATCGTGATAGCCCCTACTCACCACAAAGGCTTAAATAGCCTTTGTTTCTCCCAATAAATAGAACCAGTTCTCTGAAGCTGCTGTCAGGTATGTGTGCTCTTACCCCTCACACTCTCTGCTGATAGAGATCCCACGTGCGCCCACTCATCCTGGCTAAGCTTCTCTCCCTCCAGTTCAGTCTGGTATTCAACGGATCTGGCTATCCCAGTGGGAAAAGCAGACATAGTAAGTATGACTTTATTAATGTGCTATTTTTGTGTAGGGACTTTGGGGGGGGGGGTGAATCATAGCCGAGATAAAGTAGAGGATAAGAATTATCTACCCTACTACAAAAGTTTCCTAGAGCCATTATAACAAATTCCCATAAACTTTGATGGTTTAAAACACCAGAAATTTATTTTCCCACCGTTTAGAAAGCTAAAGTCTGAAATCAAGCTGTCAGCATGGCCTGCCCTTCCTGGTGGTTCCAGAGAAAAATCACTGCCAACCTTTCTCAGCTTCTGAAGACTCTGAGCAATCCACAGTGTTTCCTGCCCCCCCACCCCCCGCCCCCTCGGCCCGTACATCGCTCTGATCCTCACTCCCCCCACACCCCACATTCTTTCTGTGTCCATCCATCTGCAGTTCTTATTTAAAAATCTGTCGTTGGATTTAGGGCTCCCCTTGTCCATCCGATCTCCTCTCAAGATCATGTCTGAACACATCGACATTTTAGGCAAAGTTAGAGTGGAAAGTCTGAGTGGACATGAATATTGGGCAAACATGGCTCAATCTGCTTCCTATACCTATGGGACCAACCCTACCATTTCACAGCTATGCTTCTATGTCTTCTAAGGAGAATGCTACCGTTTTACAATTTCTGGGTTTTGCAAAGATGCAGAAGGAATCTATCTTGGTTCTAAGGCTCAAACGGGAAAATAACAGCTCCAGTGCTTCAATAAGGATGTAAAACAGAGTGGCTTGAACACAGTGACACAGGGCATGGAAAAAGGTCGAGGGCTCCAAGTTCTTCCGCACTTAGCTCTTTGGCACAAACCTTCCCTTGAGTAATGATTTTTGTCATGCATTCTTCTGACATAGTTTTCCTTACTTCTGATAAACAAAGTCTTGCTTTTCTTATGAAAAAAATCAATTAACATACAATTATATCACTCCCCCTTCTCTCAAACTTTTCCATTTCCCCACTCTCTCCTTCTGAAATTAATAGCCTCTTTTAAAATTATTATTGCTACATATAGAAAAATGTATAAATATATAGACACAACCTGCTGAGTCTGTTTAATGTTGCTTGTATGTATGTGATCTCAGGGCTGGTCACTTTGTATTGGACAACCAATTAGAGAGTTCATCACTGAGAGAGGCTAATTCTGTCTTAGTAGTCATTAGTTGCCTATGGTTTCTGCCTAGACATGGGACCCTATGAAATTTGCCCCTTCCCATTGGCAAGCCTACTGATACAATCACTGTTGGGGTCCTGTTTAGGCAGCCATACTATTGAGACATTATGGGTAAGGCTTCTGGGTCATTTCTAGGAGACACACTCTCACAACAGATTCCCTGGTCCTCTGGCTCATACAATCTTTCTTTTCTTCTTCCACGATTTTCCCTGAACCTTAGGCACAGGAGTTGTGGACATATTGGTTGGCGCTGAGTCCACATGATGTGTTAATCTCGGCATTATGAACTATTGTGGTTTTCTGTAAAGGCCTCCATTTGCTGGAAAAAAGGCTTCTTTGATGAAGGATAAGAGTTACACTTATCTGTGGGTTTAAGGGGAAGTTTTACAATGTAACTAGAAATTATGGTGGCTTAGGAAAGTGATGGTAACAGATTCTGCTTTTAGATTCATAACTTCACTAATGCTGGGTAGTTGGCTAAGTTTCTACTACCAGACATTATTTCCCTCCTATTGAGTGAGTCTTAAGTCCAATCAGACAGTTGTTGGTTATTACGAAGATATGAGTACCACTATTGCACAGTTAGGAGTATCTTGCCATGCTGGCCCTTGTTATAGCTCATGGATATCAGAGCTGGATGAGACTGTTGCTTGCTTTTTTCTCTTTGCTGTTTACATACCAATCTCTGGTACGGAAGGCTAGACTGAAGGAAGGAGGCTTTCGGATTACTTCCAGCTTAGATCTCTCTGTGTCCTCATCACTAGGGATTTACATTCAACCTTTTAAAGACAACCAAGGACAAAAGCAATAGACTGCATTGTTTCAGAAGTCACTTGGACTACTCTGGGTATTCACTCAAAATGGAAGTTTCTCAGGTCAGATACTGGAGTTTTTATTAGGTAGTCTATGGCTCTTGGCGGAGCTTTGTCAACCCAAGTGGCACACTTCATTTATGTATGAACATTTGTTGTATATAATTTTATATAAATATGAAACAATATGATTCATTGAAGCTTTATGAAATATCCTCGGTATTATTCATCATGGAAGAAAAAATATGACAGAAGATAGGCTATAATTCCACAGACACGCTATCTTTTTTCCTAAAACAAAAACTTTTTTCTTAATTGATGTTTAAAAATGTACAAATAGTTATCTCTATCTTTCCTTTATTCATTCTAGTTTAGCATATCTAATCATAACTAGAATATTTTCTCTGAAGCATTCTAACTATTTATTAATGTAGAATAGAGTCTGGAGGACTGTTAAGATTTGAGTTTATAATTCTTTTTGAAGTTGGCATAGAATGGTGGGTTCTTTAAAAATTCATCACAATTTTTCTATGACTTGTATTTCTTTATTCTTAAATAAAAGGGGGAGTCATTTCAGGAAGGAATTTTAGTCTTTAGTCTTTTAGTCTTTAATATTTTAGTCTTCTTAGTCTTTACAGCTTTCCCACTGTCATGTAGCACACACACACACACACACACACACACACACACACACACATATACACCACCACCACCAACAACAACAACAACAACAAAAACCAATTACATCACTATAAAAACTGAGTAAGCTTTTTCAAAGTGAGGTCATACTTGTTCTACTGTCTTGGTTAAACAAGATCAGTGGACACAGAATACCAGGGGCTAATGGTGTAGACATGAGTAAAACTCTGGCCCTAACACTCAAGTGTTGAGGAAGGTAGGAATAAACAAAGAGTTGCAAAGTGCATCATATGAGGCTCACCATAGTGTCTGTGTTTACATATTGCTGTCATAATATTTGCATATTACTGTTACAGATAAGGTGCCAGAAGAAGGTGTCACTGGGAAGTGACATTTCAGCTAAATCTGAAAACATAAGAAAAACTTGGCCCAGCAGAGGGTAAGTTGGCAGAGAATGTTCTAGACAAATAGACTGCTGTGTTAATGAACGCTCTATTGCTGTGCTCAGAAAATGGCAAAAATTGTATTGTGCCAAAGAGCAGGGTCTGTGCAGGTAGAATATAAGAAGAAAGAAAGTACAAGAGCTAAGCAGATTGAGTTGAGCTTTTAGTGTGATTTATCCGTGTGGTAGGGATAATATTTTCCAAATACTAATTCACTGCAACATCTCTACGAAAGCATTTTTGCTTACATTCCCCCACTTCCAAAGTCAACCCGTAAGACCTCTCAACTCAGGATGGTGGAAATCCGACGGATAAAGTGGCTTTGGTTAGCTTTGAGCCTCAAAGTGGGTTTTTTTTTTTAAACCTCTATGGAAGATATTATTTAAGAGAGCTATGTTTTGTAAGAGACATAAAAGGGTGTGCTGAATTCTTTGACCTCGCTCCTTAATACTTCAAAAGATTACCCTATGTAGTTTGGGTCCGAAAGAGCTCATTTAAGCATGAAGCTTCACCTAAAAGAGTCTATGCCTTTTTCATCTCTGTGGGCTATGGCAGAAAGGAAAGAGACAGGAGGCGAGAAGAGTGCAGTGCCCGGTGAGTGTCTTCTCTCCCGACCTACTCACTCTCTGAGGCAGCAGAGGAACTGGAAGAGTGGGGGAATAGGAACACTTGGGGAAAGAGGCCAAGGACATTGCCTGAGGAACAGCGTCAAGGAGGCCACAAGGTCTAGAAGAACCCCACTCACGTCTTCACTGCAGTGAGCAACATGGTATGAGATCAAAATACAGATGCCACTGTATGACCAGTTGTCGTGAGATCAATACAAACGTTACCAAGAACTAGTTATGTATGACTAGTTTTCACTTTGTAGGAAAATAGCAGAAAAGATGAATAACAGAAAGGTACTCCACCTCTCAGTATGCTGGAAGATCCTACCAATTGCCTCAAACACATCAAAATGGGTAGAGATTAGGAAATCTCCGATGTCCCTTGGGTGCTTTGGAGAAAGAAACTGGCTGAGGAGGCCACCAAACCAAACAGCATAGTCTAGGTCACAGAGAGAACATGATGTGGGAAGACTCCAAGGTCTAAGGCAAATGCCAAGACTTGAGCAGCCAGTGTCACCACACAACCACCAGAATTGTGTGCTTGATGGTCACCGGCATGGGAGAATATCCACAATAGATTAGCCAATCTGCCGAGGCACTGATGTGGAGCTAGGGAGAAGAACGAGACCAGCAGGGATTTCAGAAGAGACTTTGTCATCAGGCTCAACGTGGTAAACAGAGGGTGAAGATGTGAAGACGGCTCTGAAGTGGAATAGAGAGGTACATATGAGGAACACAATGTCAGGAGTTGACAGTAAGGTAGACAGAGGCCAGAAGACATTGTACCCTGCAGGCCATGGTGACAAGTTTTATGTTTTAGTCTGATTACAGTTAGGAGTCAATGAAAAGGTGCACGTGAAAGGGTAACACAACCTCATTTACCCAAGAGGAGGATAGTCTTGGGTGTGAGGTGAACAGCGGCCCAGAAGGAACAAAATGGAAAACAGGGAGACAATGTGTGAGAAATGAAAAAAAAAAAAAAGGACATTTATAATAAAATAGTACATAGTTTAGTATATCAGTGCTTGAGTTGCAATTATGCCTGGAACACACTCTTGGGAATATGTACACATCGCCAGCCATAAATACAGGCGTTTATTTTGTCTAAAATTGTATTATATATGACGCAGTTATTCTTTCTAACTAATAGTTGGAAAACTCAGCATCTATATGAACTTCTGAACTGTTTCTTCCTGATCCAAACCATAGCTAAAAGCCACATGCTCTCCCTTCATTGAACAGAACAAATATAATTCCAGGTAAAGTAGAAATAAAAAGCTTAATATCTGATTATATTTTTAAAACACCTCAGAGCTAAAGGATCAGAGTTTATAGAACTCCCAAGCATCCTCCAAAGGCATGTAGCTCTGTTAAGAAAACTCTAAGAGCTAACCACTCAGTATCGGATAACCAACTGGGGCGCTCTTCCCTGGGGAATACTGTTTCTCCCACTCTCAGAATTCCTTAGTCATCTGAAGTTCAGGTCATCTCTGACATTGCATATATATACAAGTAACATTATACAGACTGAGCAGGTAGTATTTTTATATTTATGAATATATATGCACACACACACACACACACACACCTACCTCAACAATTCAAAAAAATGAGCTGTGAGAGAGACAGAGGAGGTGCCTGGAAGGGGTTGGAGGGACAAAGGGGAGAAATGATGTGACTATATTTTAATTTCAAAAAATCTTTAATTAAAAAAAGAAGAAATATAAAATCTAAGTGATTAAGATATTTTGAGGTATCAAATAACTAGAGGTAGTATGAGAGAGAGAGAAAGAGAGAGAGAGAGAGAGAGAGAGGGGGGGGGGAAGAGAAAGAGAGAGAGAGAGAGAGAGAGAGAGAGAGGACAGCTTGCATCTGTCTCTCTCTGCAGTCCCATCTGTATGACAACTGGATGCCTGCTTGTCTTGGTAGAACCCAGAGTTTATTGGGCCTCTCAAGAATAATTCATTTATTCTGATTGATGGCTAACTGATTATGGACTATAATACTCCAAGTGTTTTAAAAGTAATATACTGTATACATGATTGAATAGATAAACATGTCACCTTTCTCTATTTTAATTATAATAGAGTTATATTTAGGAGCCTTCTCAATAAGATAGATGTGTTTTTAAGAATACACATTATTTTAGTGTTAGCAGAAATGATGACTAGGCAGGATTGGATTACTTTGATAATTGGGATCAGAAAAGGGATGACAATAATGGATTCAGATCTTAGTGTATGTATTCAAACCCAAAATATTTAGGTAATGAGATCTCATTGTGAGGTTTTATTCCGTTTCTCAGATATGGGCACCTAGGAAACAAGGCTGATGCAATTCTCGGAAAAATCCACCAGGGACAATAACATCTCCAAAACAAAACAAATGAGTTGAGCCCAAGAACTTAAACCCAGTGTTAACTCTAAAACTAATGCTGGGCCATAGCAATAAAATGAACTCACAGTATCCATGTTAAATCACTCTGTTTGGGCTCTGTAGTGATTACAACAATATATCCTTTATCTGAAATTTGAGAGCAATAGTTATTTATCTCTCTTGGTCTAACAAAGTAGTATTGTTTTTCTGTTAGCATTTGGTTCAATAAGGTATTCAAAAAAGAGTCTGCAAAGGATATATTGAAAAACCTCCTACTTTGGCTGTTCCCACCTAAAAATGTTAATGCAAGATTTATGTTCACAATAAATCCCACAGGATTTGAAAAGATGTTTATGGGTTTACATAGTAATGTTTTTCTGAGAAACAGTCACACTTCTGCTTCTGCCTTTTAAAGGAGCAGAAAAAATGTGTACAAGGTAGAGAAAATTTAATTAAAAACCTTTCACTAAATTGTATTCTTGAACATCCACCAAACCATTCCGATGAAGTGATCATTCACTAGTTATCATGGAACGGGGGTTTTAATTTGAAGTAGCTGTCTAGAAGCATAAGGAGTTCTCAGCCTAACGCTGATCTCTAGTTTAAAATGTTAATATATGTTAATGAGCCCACTTTCTGAATGACTAACAGTAAGTAATCACTCTGGTATTTGTCCCTTTTAAGGCGTCTGATAAAAATTTTGTTCTGTGAATTTGGCAAGATCTAAAAATCCTGGGAGACTTTCTGTATTTACAATTTGTATGCATAATTTAGTACATATATACTGTCTTCTTACATAGATGCAGATAGCAACTGCACAGAGGACTGAGGAAACGTGGAAGCCTTACCAGAACATGGAGAACTTTATACATTGTTTACCAGGAAACCTATATACAACCGACTTCTGAAGTATAAGTCATGCTAAAAATAAGAGAAAGACATAGCTGGTGTCTGTTCATTTCTCACTGAGCTGGAGCTTTAGACATCTGATTAGACTGGCTCCCCAGGGAACCCCTGTGGTCCTCCTAGTTCTAGAATGTGCTACCAGACTGTTCCATACATGGGTTTGAAAGAATCTGAACTCTGATATTTCTGTTTGTGTACACTGTACCAACCGAGCCATCTGCTCAACCCCTACAACCTATTTCCTTTACCTCCATTTTGGTCTATGTTTTTAATCATTCTTTCCCTTCCTCTCTCCTTTCTTAGCCACTATAATCATTGCTATATATTCAAATCGACTCTTCTCAGCATCCACAAATGAAAGGGGTCATATTCTGGTTGTCTGTCTAATGTATTTCACTAAATACCATGACCCTCCAGCTTCATTCATTTTGCTACAAAACATGAGTTATCATTTTTTTCTATAGGTGAATAATATTTCACTGTGTATATGTGCCCCACTTTTTTTAAATTTTATTTCTACATTTCTATTCAGTCATTACAGAGTTTCTAGGCATATTCTGTATATAATACTACATCATAGGCTGCTGCAGTACTTGGTGAATCTGTATTCAGACTACCAGAAATATGGCAGCCATACATACAAGCATATATTTCTCATATACGCACATATATGACACAGCTAATCCTATCTAACTATTTATAATATTTGCCCCTCTGACTTAAAACACTAAAACTTGTTCTGGCAAGTAAACAGTTTCATATTCTTGTATTAGGCTCCTATATTAGAATCCCCCAAGGTCCTAATCTCCAGGAATTATAAATATGTTTCATCACATATAATGTAGGAATTAAAGATTTGTCTTAATTTGGGTTACTATTGTTACGGTGAAGCACCATAACCAAAAGTAAGTTGGGGAGGAAAGGGTTTATTTGGCTTATGTTCCATATCCATCATTCATTAATGAAGGAAGTTAAGGCAGAAACTCAAAACAGGGCAGGGACTTGCTAGCAGAGCTGATGCAGAAGCCATGGAGGGCTGACTCTTCCTGCCTTGCTTTCCATGACTCGCCCAACTGCTTTCTTATAGAACCCAGGACCATCTTCCCAGAGGTGGCCCCATCTACAATGATCTGGGTTCTTCCACATCAATCACTAATTAAGAAAATGCTCTACAGGCTTGCCTACAGTCTAATCCTATAAAGGCATTTTCTGAATTGGGCTTCCCTCCTATCTGATGACTCTAGCCTGTGTCAAGTTGACATAAAATTGGTCAGCATAGCATTGAAATGGAAGGAAGAGCCCTGTTCTCATGAACCTGTAATCAAAAGAATATTCTGGATTAGCTAGGTGAGTACAACCTGTAACAGGTGCTTATAAATGGAAGAGGGAGTCAAAAGAATAAGAGAAGAACTTGACCATGCTCTCTGCTGGTTTTATTGATGGAGGAGGAAGTTACTAGAAATGTAATCCAGGAAGCTTCTAAAGTTGAAAAAGGCAAGGAATTCTCCAATAGATTCTCCAAAAGAAGGAGCAATGATTGCCCACTTCCTGATTTTAACCCAGTGCCTTAGTTAGGGTTTTACTTCTGTGAACAGACACCATGACCAAGGCAACTCTTATAAGAACAACATTTAATTGTGGCTGCCTTGCAGGTTCAGAGATTGGGTTCATAATCATCAAGGCAGGAGCATGGCAGCATCCAGGCAGGCATGGTGCAGGCAGACCTGGGAGTTCTACATCTTCATCTGAAGGCTGCTACGAGGAGACCCACTTTCAGGCAGGTAGGAGGAGGGTCTTAAAACTCAAACCTATAGTGAGACACCTACTCCAACAAGGCCATACCTCCTAACAATGCCAGTCCCTGGGTCAAGTATATACAAACCATCACATGAACCCAGGATATCTATTTTGGACTTATGATCCTCAGAAACATTTCAGCTAGCCAAATAAGTAACAGAAAAATAACCAAGACATGAGATAACTACTATAGAGTCCAACATGGATACAAGCATCATGGCAGAAAACCCTAAGACCTGAACAACCTTGTCCATATTTTGCAAGTAATTACAAGCTGAGAGTTCAAGAGTGCAGTGGTCATATCATGTCTAGAGGACAGCATTCACACTCCACCCTTCCTCCAACTTATATGTTTGTTCTTTCCTCTCTTCCAAGCTGTTCCCTCTCCCTTCAAAGTATCCCTTTAGGGATGAACTGTCAACTATCACTTACTGTCTGTACTTTGACCAGTTAGGAATCTCCAGAGTGATTGGTGCCTGCCACAGGGAGAAGCTTCTTTGACCAAAGTGGATGGAAGCACTAATACATGGGCATTAAACAGAAACCTTTAGAAGGAGTTTTACAGCATAGCTTGCTTGCACAGCAAAACAAATAGCAGTCACTTTCCCAGCAATGCCTCTGACTGCCCCAGCCGTAGGATTTTTTTTTGGGGGGGGGGGGGGGGGATTACAGTATAAGATATGAATTCCTTCCTATGGAGCAGACCTCAAATCCAGATAGAAAGTGATTGGCTGCTCCTTAACAGCCAAGCTGCTATTGCACATGAGAACACAGCTCACCTAGCAGGTCAAGAGCATCGTGTTCGGAGCCCACACCTACGACTGTTGATGACAGTTCCCAGGCATAGAACCTTCCGGCAGTATGAAACCACACTAGCATAAGTTTTCATCTTGGTTCCTGCTTGATCTCTCTATGCCCTGCAGCCATAGCCCTGTATGCCATTATTTTTAAACAAATACATGCTTTTCTTTCTATGTGAAGGTTAGACAGACTAACTTTTCATCCCAGGAAAACCGTAGTCTAAGCGGATTCTTTCTAAATGTGCTTTCTCGTCTAACCTCTCTGGTGCAGGAAGAATGTTAATATTAAACTTGAAAAGAGATTTGAGACATTTGTAGTCAAAACAGCACTGAAAGTGTTGACTTTCATATCCCCATGCAGTACCAAAAATGGACCAGCAATAGATAAAACATGAAGAGAGGAAGCTAAAAAGATCTAGTCAGATGAAAATGTAAGATGAATACCCATGGATAAAAAGCTAAAGTTCCACAGATTCCCATGGACTTGAGATATAAAAATAAATGGTTGGAATTTAGCTTCTGAAGGTTGACAAGGACAGAAACTATCCTGGAGACATGGAGAGCTAAAGCCGTGCTTGCTGTTCAAAGATGGAGAACTCAACTCTTACTAAAAAATGAAATTTTAAAAAACAATGTTGTATCTGCTACTCTGGCCATAATTCATGTGAGGTTTCAGGCTTAGGTAGAAGAGAAACCTCATTATAGATCCCTGTCTATAAAGTAAGCAAGCCAATGACAATACTGCCAAGTCAGCATGTAGCAAGGATTCCAAATTAATGTGATAAAAAAATAAACCATAATGTTTGTTCTTGAAGCCAAGAAATCTGGGCAGAGATAACTAGGAGACTGACAGATAAGCAAGGATGAGCACAGACAAGAAAATGTCAGCACAACACAGAAGCACAGGGCAGCACAGATGCCAGTATCCTGGGGGATCCCCTTTGAGGATTCCACTCTGATAAAGGCAGATATGTGACCAATCAGCAGAATCTTAGGAATCAGAGAAAAGTGGTGAATTTATTAAGTAGAGATAAGAAAATAGTATAAATTTTATATTTTAGCACAGGATTAGGGTTGAGGGAGGGAAAGATACTGAGACAGTTGCACTCTATAAAAGCTGATTTTTTTTTTTAAAAAAGAGAATAAATGTTGTCAACTCACCTACTAATTTACCTGTAATATGAGTGCTTCAAAATGCTACCTTCTGGGTATGACATGGTGGTTACAGTCATGAACACACAGCCATAATGGCTGCCTACAGAAGACCCACACACAAAAACAGGCATGCGCTTAGGGGGACAATCTATTGAGGAAAGGAGACAGGGACGTGGAGAGGAGGTGAGAGAGGGTAATTAGGGGTGGTGAATGTGATCTCAATGGTATACATGCATGAAAAAAAAATCTCAACACGCAGGCTAGTTTTATGTCAATTTGGAACAAGCTAGAGTTACCTGAAAGGAGAGATCCTCAATGAAGAAAATGCCTTTAGTAGATCAGATGGTCAGGCATTTTCCTAATTAGTGATGGATGGGGGCCAATCACTAATTAGCCATGACGAATCACAAATTTATTGATTGTGGGTGGTGACACCCTTGGCTGGTGACCCTGGGTTTTGCAAGAAAACTAGCTGAGCAAACCGTGAGGAGCAAGCCAGTAAGCAGTCCTCCTCCATGGGCTCTGCATCAGCTTCTGCCATTTGAGTTCCTGTCCTGACTTCCACCAATGATAGACCATAATGTGGAAGTGTAAGACAATTAAACCTTTTCCTCCCTTGTAGAGAGAATCTCAAATATACTGTGTGGAAGCACTAACAACCAACAAAAATCTGGTGGCCAATGATCTGAAGCAGGATTAGAAGGTGGGACATCTGGCAGAGAGAGAAAGAGGGATTCTGGGAAAGAGTCAGGTGTGGGAAGGTTCGTTACTCAGACTCTGAAGAGATGGATGCATGTAACTGAGAGTTATGGAATCATGTCATACACATAGAATAAATGGGTCCTATTAGTTAGAGCTAGTCATGGAACAAGCCCAAGCTTATGGCCTTAGGCATGCATTTATACACAAATATATACAATAAATAGACTCTAAGTTGATATTTGTAAACCTGGGAAGGAGTGGAAAAGACCACAGTTACACCATTCCAACTTGCTTGTGGTATTTCAACACAGTCATAGTAACCTACCTAACACAGTGGTCACTGTCAGAACAGCATAGTATAGTCACACAAACCCGAAGGGTGTAGTCCACCACTCACCCAGGCTAGGTCACTTGCTCTTAGGCTACCAACCTGTACAATGGGTTATTGTGCTCAATAATATAGTCAGGTATAACATAAATATACTGTGTAAACATATGTAGTATTTATATATCTAAACATGTCTACACAAAACTGTTGAAGGAAAATACGGTATAAAGGATTTTAAAAAAAAAAAAAAAGAAGAAGAAGAAGAAGTAAATATGCCCTCGGGATCCAGAACCTGAAACCCACTGCTCATCTTGTTACCAAAAGAAAACCAGGAGGCAGGGACTGGCAAAGGGAAATGTGTACATTTACAGTTTGGTCAAAACCAGGGGGGAAAAAGTTCTTTGTTTCTCTCTGCCTCTCCTATAGAAAAGATGGAACAAAAGTCAGAGACATGCATATGTGAATTGATCTGTAAGATAGGGACATCTCCCCAGACATTATTTTCCTCTCTCTAGGGTCAGCACTTCATCTCATTCTCCCCCACTCCCCCCAGTATGGGATGTCTTGGGAAAATGTTAATCCTGCAGAGTCCATGTTTGCAAACCATGCCTTCGCCTCTGAGAGGGTGCCCCCCTTACATATCCCCCTACCCTGAGGCATCAACTCTCTGCAGGATTAGGTGCATCCTCTCCCACTGAGCCAGACAAAGCAGCCCTTTGCTACATGTGTGCTGGGGAAGGGGAGTTGGAGGAGGGATCTTGGTCCAGTCTGTGTATGCTTTTTGGTTGGTGGCTCAGCCTCTGAGAGCTCCCAGGGGTCCAATTGACACTGTTGGTCTTTCTGTAGGGTTCCTGTCCCCTTCAGGGCCTTTAATCCATCCCCCAGCTCTTCCACAAGGGTCCCCAACCTCCATCCAGTGTTTGGCTCTGAGTTCCAGTCAGCTGTTGGGGAGAGCCTTTCTGAGGACAGTTATGCTAAAGTTAAAAATTAAGACACAGCATACATCTTAGCCTAAGCCTGCATCATCAGCATCACTGACTTCTACCTCCGTGTCATATCCCAAAGGGAGTTCTCTAGGCAGCCACACTTGGAGCTGTATTCTAGGGCAGCAGCATCTTCTGGACCCTTCATGAAGGACCAGCCAGGGGTCTTCCTAAGCATAAGTCTCTCCAGAGTGGTTTGCTTGTTGTGCTCTCCTTCTCACAATGGGTTTGCTTGTGAGTGGATTGTGTTCCATGAATACCCAGGCCCGGTTAGTGCAGACTTTTGCTTGCCTCAGCCAGTGTTTCCAGACTCTTCAGTACTCAGCTAGGGGTCTGGAGAAGTTTCTTCTGAATTCTTCCTGTAAATTTCCCAAAAAGTTGGTTTTCTCTTGATGGTTATTTTTATCTTGGCTTTCCATCAGCTATACATTCACCAGACAAGAAAAAACTATTCTATTCTAAGAGAAACACCATTATATTCTCATGGGACCACCATTGTACACATGATGTGATCTATTGCTGACCAAATACTAGAATATGGCTCATGGCTATGGAATATAAATTCATAGAGATAGAGATATATCACCTCAGAGATACATGAACATTCTATAGCCTATGTTTCTTTAAATAGATCAAGGAAGATTTCTGTCCCCACAGCATTCCAGGGCAGGCAGATTTATTTGTTCCATGAGGTTATCCAAGAATGGTTGTTTTGGTTAAATCTCCAGCCAGTCAAGACAGGAAGAATTCCAGTGCAAGCATATTTTAAGAGGTTACATCATTTCAACTTAATGCAATTGTCCCAGATTTAGTCATGCGTTGCTGCATGGAAAGCTGAGAAATGTGACTAATCCATTGGCTACATGCTTAGGCAGAATGAACTGGAGGCCTATTAAGGTTCTGGGACCCTGCTGGCTACCTCCATTTTGCTAAAATGTTTTTCTTTGGGGAGACATGTAGACAATGTCTACCCTTCCTCCTAAAGTTTCAGTGATGAACTGAGGTACAATTTCATCAAAATTCACTGCATCAAAGTCCGTGTGGGAGGAACCACAGGACTTTGTGCAGAATGAGTGATGGGCCAGGTGATAACTGACCTTAAATTAGTCACTCTGGAAAGTCTTCATCCTGAAGAGAGTAGCTTTACCATAATTGCATCGTGTTACCCACTTCCTCCCATCCTTCCCCATCTATCTGCTCTAGCTCCTCCCAGAGACCCTGAGCCCGTGGACAAATAGGGTAAATTGGATATAACTGGTTCAGAAGGGTGGCTAGATACTCAAGTGAGACTCTCATGACATTGCCCATCCTCTCCTTCCAAGAGGGAATGTGAACAGTTAACGAGCACAGCTGGACTTCTGAAAATGGTAGCAGTTTGGCCCACGGGATAGTCCAGTGCCACACTCTGCCACAAAAGTAAAAAGATAAGTGGATAATAATACGAAAAAGGACCTAAGTAAATAGATGAAAATGTTTATAGATTTGGTGGCTATAGATGCCATATAGTACATTTGTCTTCTAGATTCAATATACTTAGGTTTACTAAGTATATTGTAACAGCTCAACAAATCAGGCAACATACTTTTCAAATAATGGCCTATACTTACTTAAAACATTATAATCACAACACTTATCTAATTCTAGCTCCTGAGTGAGCAAAATGAGCTCTGGAAGTTTGCAGTAAACTGAAAAAGTTGTGCCTGCCCAAAAAGCCACCACCCAATCTGCCCTTGGCTTTATGCCCTTTTTGAGATTAAGTTATTTAAGAAGTCTGAATGCAAGGAGGCCTGGATGAAGAGAAGAGGTCTGGTTAGATTCTCATCAACCTGACACAAGCTAGGATTGTCTGTGAAAAGGGCACTGCAGTTGAGAAAATACCTCCATCACATTTGGCTATAGGCAAGTCTGTTGAGCATTTTCTTGACTGATGATTAATGTGATAGGGTTCAGCATAGTGTCGGCTATACCAACCCTGGGGAGGTGGTTCTGGGTTATAGAAAAAGGCAGACCGAGCAAGGCATGAGGAGTGAGCAAGGAAGCAGCTTTGCTCCATGGCCTCTGTTTCAATTCTTGGCTCCAGGTCCCTGCCTTGAGTTCCTGCCTTGATTTCCCTCAATGATAGACTACAAACTAAATGAAAATAAAACCTTTCTCTCCAAGTTGCTTTTGGTCATCATGTTTTATTTCAGCAACAAAAACCAAACTGAAACAAGGAGCTAAGAGAATAACATCCAGTCCTGTGACTTATTGAAAAAAAAAAAAAAGTCAGTCAAACACATGCATCATTGTCTCTGCCTGGATCCAATTCATAAAGGTTGATTAAAATGTAAGATTTATACAGTTTGATCATCAGCACTGTTTTAGGAAGAAATCAATAAGCTGGGGAAAAATACATCTGCTTCTCTTTCCCTATTGTAATCAGTGACAATATAAGCTTTTCAAGCATATGTGAACTTTAATCATGAAAGTACTTATTTACATTTAGAAGAACTATAAGGCTTGGGTAGAAGATGGATTTTAAAACACCAACAGAAGCTGTGATAAGTGCTGTTATGCAAGCAATTGTCTCAAAGTATTAAAATCTGCATAAACAAACACATTACTGCATATCGTGTGTTTGTGTGTTTAAAATGAACAGTAAGGAGGTAGGCTACTCTACTGTCTACATTATCTATGGCTCTAATGATTTCTCTGTTTTTCATTTTGTGTAGGGATGTGCATTTTCTACTTCAATGATAAATTCCACATACATCATTACAATTCTACGATCCTGGTGCTGTTCTGTGGTGAAGCTCTTCCCTAATATGCATGAGGTTCTGGATCAAATCTCCAGAACTGGGTAGAGGGTGGTGATTCTGGACTCAATGTTGGTTCAATCCTTTCCATCACTGAAATAGAAACCAAAAATGTATGTGAGAAAAAGACAGAGAGAGAAAGAGAGAGAGAATGAGAGAGAGAGAAAGACACAGAGACAGAAAGACAGAGAGACAGAGGCAGAGACAGAGAGAGAACTCTAAGTTCAGTAAAAGCCAATTTTTAAAGAAATGATGAAAATATTAACGCATCTATAATTCTTTCCCTTGGACTGGATAATTAGGGTGATAACTTAAATATAGTGGGTGAGTTAGTGTCAGGACTATGCAGACTTGACCGTCATCTTTTAAGCTAGAGCCTTCAATCTCAACTAACCTTAGACAGTTGCTTTCATTGTCTCCACAGGCTGGAAATGGGGTAATGAAATGTTATTGTTTTTCACTATGTTATTTAAAACTGAAAGAGGAGATGGAAGGCATATACTAAATCCTAATTCAGAAAGCGTGCTCTAGTCAGTGCTGCCTAATAAGCTATTAGATCTAGGTGACTACTTAAACTTATTTTAATTTACATTTTTTAGTTAATTATTTATTGCATCTTTGTGTGTGGAGGGGTCTGAGTGCCACAGCATGGTGCCTGTGGAAATCTAAATTTCACCACTATGTGGATGCCAGGAATTGAAACTCAGGTCATCAGGCTTGATAGCAAGTGTCTGTATCCATTGAGCTACCTCTTCTGTCCTTAAGGTGTAGTTCAGCTTAGCCTTGAACTCATGATTCTCCTGCCTCTATCTCTTCAGTATCTCCTACCAGCAGGGGCCAACACAACCAACTCAATTTAAATTAAAAGTCTAATTTTTCATTTTCATTTGTCATCATCCAAATTCTCAATGGCCACAACAGCTAGTGCTTATCATATTAGACAGCAAAATTATAAAACATTTCTACCATTGTAGGAAACTTAGTGGATAGGGCTATTATATAGTTTGCTTTTGTTTTTCCTTATCTCCAGAAAGACTCTTAACTTTGAAAATTTAAAAGTAAAAAAAATTAAAATTATGAATATTTTCTACAAAAAAATCTAGGTATGTATATTGAACGATTATCTTGAAGACAAAACAACTTCATATATAACAGCTGGTCCATTAAGGAATCAGAGAAGAACTTATCTCAAATGTGATGGGGTAGATTGAGCAGGCACTGCAGGAAAGGTCAAAGCCAAATTTTGAGAGAAATTAAGTATGAAGGTAAAAATTTTAAATAATAAATTTTATCCTTGTGATTTAAAAAGAGGAAAGAAAAGTGGGTAAGGAGACCTAATGAAAAGATTTAAAAAAAAAAAAAGTCAACCTTTGTCACTCTGAGTGCTTACAGCAAAGCAAGCATAGCAAATCAGAAAATTATTCTCAGGAACACAGGCAGGGCACTGTTGGAATTGTGGCGAGCTTGCCTTACCATTTTATAATAGAAATTCAAAATAGAAAGTATAAAATTATAGGACAGAATGAGTCTTTTATAGCAAGCAAATCAACCATGACTTAGCGTCCAGGAAGTGCAGTGTGTTTTTAAAGCATCTCTGAAGACATATGGCTGGCATCCTAAGCCCCGTTTCCCAGCCAGCTGCCATGCTCAAATCCCACTGAGCATTTCAGGCGAAAGCTCTCTTGACTGTGTGCTGATTTGTTTCTCACTCTGATAAAATATATTTAAGCTGCACAGAAGCCTCAAGGACTCTTGCCGGGCCCCTTATCATGAGACCACATCAGAGGTGGGCCATCACTGCTTCTTCATAGCCTTCCAAAACAAGCAATGCCTAAAAACCCATTCAGCCTCCATCTCCTTATTCCAGTGACAGAAAGAAAGTTGCAAACGAGGTGCCAAAGGGGTGGAAAGGCAGAAGAAAGCTAGAGAACATGGCTCCAATCCAGTGTGCCATTAATACCCCTGACTTCTTGCAGGCTCCTCTTCTTCCAGGGCAGAGAAAAAAGGGGTTTGTTTTGGGGGGGGGGGCTGTTTTTTTGTTTTTGGTTTTGTTTTTGGTTTTGTGTGTGTGTGTGTGTGTGTGTGTGTCAGGTTTTTTTTTTTTTTTGTCATTAGGAAAGACAGACAAAATACATCCATTTCCAAAACATCCCTGGTGTCAAGTGTGATAACCGTAGATGATCTATATTTTTAGAAGAGTTGGTGAGCGGCTTATCTGAATCTTGCCAGCAGGAAGGAGTCTGTTGGAAATCTAAAGATAGGTGGCAAGCTGGCAGATGTGATTCTAAGTGTTCGCAAGACACTGCAGGAAGCAGAGAGGTGGGAACGGGGGTGGGGGGAGGCGGGTAGAGCACTAGCTCCAGGGACAAGCAGGCAAGCAAGACCTTAGAACTTGGGTATCACACAGGCTCTACTGAGGGATGCCGGTCATTTAATCAGATACATCACGTGATCTGCAGCTCATCTAGTGATAAAGATATCTATCTTGTTGGAAAACCGAGAAAATAATGATGAATAAAAAGAACTTAGAGAAAATTCCAAGTTACCAGTGTTGGGATCCAAAGGAAAAACTATCAAAGTCTCAAGTAGCCAACTCTTATAAAAATAATAGTTTTACATACTCATTGACAAATTGCTACAAGGATGAGAAGAGAAAATTAAAGGATCGAGTTGGATACCGCCTAGCATCTACCAACAATTGACTCCTTAAGGTCTGAGCACTGAGATGCTTGTAACTATCTAGTCTAACACATGGTGTGCATGGGGCCTAAGGATGTGGGAAAGCAAGCACTACTATTTTTTCTCTGAAATCAGTTCTGCTGGCTACTCTTATGTCTTGACACAAGCTTCTAAGGGAAGAGAGCTTCCATTGAGAAAATGCCCCTCATAAGATCTGGCATTTTCTTAGCTAGGGATTGATGTGGGAGGGTCCAGTCAATGTGGATAGTGCCATTTCTAAGCTGGTGGTCCTAGGTTATAAAAAAAAGCAGGCTAAATAAGCCATTGGGAGAAATCCAGTAAGCAGCATCCCTCCATGGCCTCTTCATTAGCCCCTGCCTCCGGGTTCCTGCCCTGTTTGAGTTCTTGTCTTGACTTCCTTCAATGATGAACAGCAATATGGAATGTAATGCAAAAAGACCCTTTCCTCTCCGTGTTGCTTTGGTCTTGGCATGTCATCACAGCAACGGAAACTCTAACTAAGACACTGGTGTTAATAATAACCAGCTTACTATCGATCCCATCTCAGCCCCACTTACATTAACCTCCAGGAAAGATGGAGAGACAACATTACAAATCCAGAGACAAAGTTATAGACAACAAAATGAAGAGCAATCCTTCGTGAAACATTTCCAGGTTTAGCATCAGAGCCTTTAGAACATAAAAAAAAAACAGATTCAGCTTTTTGCTTTGGACAGTTTTCTATAATAAATTACCGGGAACAATTTATCTTCGAGGGGGAAAGGTCCTTTTGAAAGACTCATGACTTGAGATGTTTCGGTTCACGGTTGCTCCATTGCCGTAAGTCCATGATGGCTCCAGTACATCACAGTAGGCAGCATGTGATGGCAGGAGATGTTTCAGTTCACGATTGCTCCGTTGCTGTAGGTCCATGATGACTCTGGAGAAGCTTGTTCGCGTCATGATAGATGAGAGCAAAAGTAGAGAGAAAAGAAGGAGCCGAGATTCCCCTATCTCCTTATTGAGGGTACAGCCTCAGTGATATAACTTCCTTCCTTTAAACTCCATCTCTGAAAGGTTTTACACCTCCCTACGGTGCCGAAGGCTGGGTCAAAGCCTCAGTGTGGTGGTTTGAATGCTTGGCCGTAGGAAGTGGCACATTAGAGTGTGTGGCCTTCTTGCAGGAGGTGTGGCTTTGTTAGAGGAAGTATGTCACTGCATAAGTGGGCTTTGAGGCTTCCTTTGCTCAGGCTGTGCACAGTGCAGAAGAGACATTCCTCATGGCTGCTTACAGAAGACAGACTCTTCCTGCCTCTTCCTGATCAAGATGTAGAACTCTAAGCTCCCTTAGCACCAGGTCTGCCTGCATACTGCCATGCTTCCTGACATGGTGCCAGTGGACTGAACTAAAACTATAAGCCATCCCCAATTAAATGTTTTCTTTTCTAAGAGTTGCCTTGGTCATGGTGTCTCTTCACAGTGATAGAAACCCTTCAAAATGTGGTGTCTTTAAGAGACACTCAAGATCCCAGCTACAACATTTCATAAACAAAGTCAAACCAAGGCAGCCATAGTCTTTTAATCTTTTCTTACATTTGTGGCCTTGGGTTTTCTCTTTGGGGCAGGCATATAAATTTGAGGTTGGGGCCAATTTTAAACCTTCTGCTCTGAAGAATACTATATCCTTTTTCCTTTTTCTCCCCCCCACCCGTTTTTGGTCTTTTTGGCATAGAATGGTAGTGGGAGCTCTCTATGTAGGGCTAGGGAACATGCTTGGGGCTTTATCATGCTAGGCAAGTACTCTACCAACTGACTCACCTCCTTGGCCCAAGAATACTTCTTAAAGATACAAGGAGAGAAAACATAGAGCACTGACAGTTCAGGATTGATTCTAAATTTAAGCCAAATAAGGAAGGGGCACTTGCCTATGTCTTTCTAAATTATCATAGCAGGTACTTGCTATGGTTTGGCAGTTTGGCTTTTGACACCTTTTCTGGATTTGGGTGTTCTATCCTCTGAATCTTGATGGGAGACAAAATGTTCCTTTCCAGTCCAGAACTGTATACTCTCTTTGGTCAGTCTTTCCCTCCTTCCCACCCTCCCTCCCTCCGTCCCTCCATCCCTCCATCCCTCCATCCCTCCATCCCTCCCTCTCTCTCTCCCTCTGTCCCTCCCTCTTGCTTTTCCTCCCTCACTTCTTCTATCTATCATCTGAATGTTTCTATCTTGCCCTCTCTTTGATTTTTTTTTTTTTTGAGAAAGTGTCTTTCTGTGTAGCACTGGCTGTCTTGGGACTTTGTAGACCAAACTCTGACCTTGAACTCACAGTGATTTGCCAGCTTCTGCCTCCTGAGTGCTGAGATAGCCGGCCATCTGTGTATCTCTATGTCTGATTCTCTTGTTCTTCTAGAGACTCTGATATCCCATATCCTTTATGATACTCATGTGGTGCTATGCTTAGCAGAGCCAACTTCTATTGTTTGTAACCAAGAATCTCAGTCTACCAGGAAAGTTCATACAACATGCCTGCCCTATTAAAAAACAAATGCTCTGCTCTAGTTGAGGTACAGGTGACCGTATCATGCAGTACAGAGGGTAAAGAATAAAGAACTGTGTCTACATAGAGTGAAACCCTGCCTTCCTGAGGTCACCTGCTAAATCTGACTCCCTAGTCCCCTGCCTTCCTGAGGTCACCTGCTAAATCTGACTGCCCAGTTCTCCTGATTAACCTTTCTGCTGTATTCGAGGCTTTGTGCTTCTTTCTTGGTGATGACCAGTTTTAACTGAGAAATGCCTGGGGATGAGTAAAGTACACCTAGGAAGGTATCTGTTATGCCATTTTCAAAGACAGTTGGACTATAGGAATCATTCCCCGGCAAGCGGGTTAGTTTGCGGTTTCATTAGATGGTGACATAACTGAGAAACAATGAAACACAGGAAGTGGATCAGAATTGGAGGAAGTAGGACCACGGGGAAAGTGTTCTTCCTTGGTGGTTATTTCTTCTCTGGTCCATTCCTATGTGCTCCCTTTCTCTACTTTCTATCTTTTGTGATGGAGACTGCTCTACTTCCTGGCCACCATGAAGTACTGAACCCAAGAGCAAAACACAACCTTTCTCCCTTAAGTTGTTACCTCGGGTATTATGGCCTCAGTAATGCAGACTTCCTTCCATGGAGATCTCTACTCTCCTTTGACATCTAGGAGGTTAACAACTGAACAGAAATAGTGTTGTAGTCTCCAAACATCATGTATAACTCAATAAGATTTCCGTGAACAAATGAATGAATGCATATTACATGTTTACCAGCCCCCCCCCAAATAAAGCACAAAGGAAATATTGGTCAGAAAAAAAAGTCATAGTAATCCATTTTATGAAGCCTGATTTAATTATAGTGATTAATAATATGCAACCAAATTATATTGGTTAAGCCACGTATTTTAACTTATAACTTAAACAGATCATCAGTGACCTTGGTCTGTGTGGTGGTTTGAATAGGCATGCTCCCCAATGATTCATGTATTTGAATACTTGGCCCCTAGGGAATGGCATTATTAGGAGGTGTAGCCTAGTTAGAGTAGGTGTGGCCTTGTTGGAGTAGGTGTGGCCTTGTTAAAGGAAGTGAGTCACTGTGAGGGTGGGCTTTGACATTACCTATGTTCAAGCTCTACCCAGTGTGGATCACAGTCTCCTTCTAGTTGACTCTGGATCAAGATGTAGAACTCTCAGCTCCTCCAGTATCATGTCTGCTTACACATTGCCATGCTTCCTGCCATGATGAAAAGGGAATAAACCTCTGAAACTGTAAGACCTCCCCAGTTAAATGTTGTCCTTTATAAGAGTTGCCTTGGTCATGGTGTCTCTTTACAGCAATAGAAACCCTAACTAAGACCATCTGTTTGTTACCATGTTGATTAATCCATTAAAATCAAGACTACAAAAGCAAAAGCAAAAACAAAAACAAACAAACAAAAAAACCAAAGGGGCCACAATTCATTTGGCTGTCAGAGCCTAAGGAACTTCAAAAGTCCCATGGCTACACAGCTACTTATATAGGTCTTTACCTCAAACACTCAAAAGTCAAAAGTTTAACAATTCTATCACTCTTTCTTTGATGTTCAAAGGTCACTGTGTTGATCTTTATCTCCTAGAAAGCAAAATCTAAACTAACAAAGTAGTTTTACCTAGACAAATATACTCAAGGTCTGTGAATTTATAATTAAATAATACTTGTATCAGAACTGGAGAGATGGCTCAGCATTTAAAAGCACTGGCTGCTCTTCCAAAGAACTGGGGTTCAATTCACAGCACCCACATGGTGGTCAATGACTGTCTGAGACTCTAATACTAGGGGAATCCAATGTCCCTTTTGGCCTCCTTGGGCACTGCCTGCATATAGTGCATAGTCATATGTGCAGAGAAGCGTTCCTACATGCAACACAAAACAAAACAAAACAAAAAGCTCAAAAAAAAAAAAACTCATATCAAGATCAAATTTGTCCCAACATAACCAGATATGAATCTCATGGGCATCAATTTATCGGAAATGGATGTTGAAGAACTTTAGCCAGTGAACTAAAAACAGCTCATCATCTGTTTTTACTACAATTTTATTGAATAAAACTGTGTCCATATGTTCAGGTATTGTCCATGTGTGGTTGTTTTTGCAGTGTTGCTATGAGTTAAGTAGTTAGGGAGCAGAGCTCACAGGAGACCTAAAATAGTTACTATTTGTTCTTTTGCAGGAGATGGTTGCTGATGCTTGCTATCAAGAAGACACAGAGAAAGCACAGCAGTCTAACTTCTGGAGGAAGACACTGAGAACCGTGAATGGTTTGCCCCTTATCAGCTTCAGAACTAAAACTTCTTGGTCCTTCTGCTTTCCCAGCAACATGACTGCAGCGAGGACTTCTGACTGCGCCGTTCGCATCCATCCATCCATCCATCCATCCATCCATCCATCCCATGGCACGCCATGATCCATATCCACTGGTAACTCAGCCAATTCCTTTTCCTCTGAAGTCACCTTATTCTCATTTTCTGAAAATAATAGTCTTCTTTTTATTGACAGCCCTCCTTACAATTATCAACCCATTTATCTACCACCACCCCCCCCCCACACACACACAGAATCTTAAGTACAGTGGAACATACCAAAGTTCTTCCAATACATTTTCTTCCCAGATTCCTCAGTTAGTTGGGTCTCATTTATCTGCTTCCATGGCTTTCTTTTTTCCCTATTATTAATATAACACTTATTTATTTATGTATATGAATGTTCTACTTGCATGTATGCCTTCATGACAGAAGAGGGTATCAGATCCTCTTATTGTGAGCCATCATGTGGTTGCTGGAAATTGAACTCAGAATCTCTGGAAAAGCAGCTATCACTCTTGACCATTGAGCTATCTCTCGAGCCCATTCCATGGCTTTCGTACAACTAATTCTTTTCACTTGAACCTCCTCCTTAAAACCTTACAGTGGCATTTTCTAAGGCTGTGCATCTTCTCGTGGGTATTCAGGGTACTGCTCACAGTTGTCTGGTTTGACATCTAAATCATAATCTAAACTAAACACTAAACAAAACACAAAATACACAGGACACTAGGCAGCTATTCATTGTTCATATTCCTAACTTAGTTGTATTGTACTCCCACAGGTTGCTAAAACCAGAAACAAGGGAATCTCTCACCATCTACCTCCCACAAAACTTGAAACTGTAAATGTTCTCCAGTTTGAAATATACTTAGAAGTTGTCTCCTCTGTACCATTTATGATCCCCTTTTATGTCCTTGCCATCGAATACCCTTAAAATAGTTTCACCTTGTGTTCTTGTCCTAGTTGGCTATTTCTCCATTTCCCCCACTCTTTCTAGTCTTATATTTCCATAATATAAACTTGATCCTTTAATCAATCTCTTCAAAAATCTCCAAGATTTCCCAGTGCCCTACAAAGTAAAGATGATTTAGAGTGGTGTTAGAGGATAATTACATCTGCAACTACTCTTTCAGATTTATTTCCAACTTATGAAACTTATGCCCAAGCTGGATCTTTCTCCCCCAACACACCAAGTAGGATGGTCAGCACAAACACATTTGAAGGACAACGGCTAGTTACCGTTTGGTTGACGGTGTGTGTGTGTGTGTGTGTGTGTGTGTGTGTGTTGGTTGAAAATTTTTGGGAAGAAACCCATGAAAGCTACTTTCGCTTTGAAAGAGAAGCCTTAACAACATTATTAGGAAGTCTTCTGAGGATATTCTGAGTCCTAATCAGAGGGAATAACACAATTCCAAGAGACAAATTTTACAGGAAGAACTGCATTTTAGCCTGTTTTTTTGTTTCTGATTATATATGTAGTATGCCTGTATTTCTAAGCAATACTTTCATAGCTGAAATTATTGAAGGACTAAAGCTGAATGACTTGCGTAGAAGGTGTGCATGCAATAAATTCAAGAACATAGACTCCTTTTTAACTAAGATATGCTTGTCTCCATCTTTACGTTGTCAGTTCCCTGAGAAGCATTAATCATGTCATACAGAAACTGACCTCTGTTTGTGCAATTGATTTGAATTCTACCTTGCTTTATCCTGCATTTCTCCCGTAATTGCTGTTTTAATGCTACCTCTTTGCTTTAGTCTACCAATCCTTCATTATACAATCAGCAGAACAGAAGAGTTGGCCCCTTTCCACTGGCCTTATCTCTACATAATCCTATCACTGTCCGCAGCATAGCACTTGCTCAGAAGAGCTCCCTGAGCCTATTCATTCAGTCCCTGATCATAAGTCTAAAGCTATTAAGATTCTTTAGAAACAGTTGTTCCATTAGACATCACTCCTGGTACCAAACAGCTGATGCTGGATATGGCCCTTTCTCCCATTAAATAGAATTAGATATGAGATACTTTTAATGAGGCTGCTAATATTCTGTCTTTAAAGCTCTCTCTTCCACTGCAGTCAATTAGGCATGCAATTGATGTTTGAAAGAAAATCATGTCAGGCAATTGTCCTAACAGTGCTAGTCAACAGGAAAGACAAAATCTTCATTATCGTTGTTGTTGTATTCTAGGGCAGGAAGGAAGCACACAAATACACAAAGTCACATATCAAACAACAAGGCATGGAGAAAATGAGACAGGGTGATATAGTGCCTACTTTAGATTGATTTGTGCTCATTATAGAAGAGAAGCAACTAAATTCTTTTCTGAGATGCTTCATCTGTGCCCTGAATGATGACGGGGCTATGAAAATATCTGAGGAAAAAACATCCCTGGCTGTAGGAAGAGCCCTTTCAGTGGCTATAAAGCAGCAGTGAACCTGGCATGTTAAGGAAACAGAAAGGTGGTTCAGAGCAGTGGTATTTCAAAAGATGACACAGATAGAAGCAATAGGATAGATTACTTGGGGTCTTATAAGCAGGGTACAGAGTTTAAAGTTTCTTCTACGGAAGGTGGGAAATATTTGGGGGATTTGAATCATTACAATTAGAGGTTTAATTTACATTTTATAATGGTGATTACCTGGTAGGTCGAGATCTGATTGTGGCTGGTGTGGGGGATAGGCGGGAAAATGAGGGAGAACACCTAGGACGCTCTTGAAGTCTTGGGGTGAGAAGGCATGGTGGCTTGTATAAAGATAGCCTCATGGTAGATGTGGATGTTGCAAAAATGTTTGAAAGATAGTAGGTTAGAGGTAGGCAGAGAGAACAAGTAATGAAAGAGAAGAAACAACAACTTCCAGGTCATTGTCTGAACAAAGTGATGTCATTAAAAACTAGAAGAAGAGCAGGCTGAGAGGCAGGAAACAATCAGGCTATCTTTTTGGACCATGTATGTCTTGAATTTTTAGTATCTTAAAGAAATAGCAAAGAGATGCACATGGAGCTATGTTTGGATCCAAGATGCCAAGGCCACCAGTATCAGAGGTCAACACACTAGGTACCTGGGCTTCTGAGGAAGGAGGAGTCTCCTCTACTGAGCTCCGACATCTATATGCCTTGCCACTTTTATCTTCACTCTAGACCAGCCAGCAAGATCTTCTTTCCTGTGCTCCTGTTGGTAGAAATTCTAGAATTTGACTGGGAGCCACTGGCCCAATGTGCTTGTTTATTCCAGGAACAAAATGTTTCTGACAATTTCCTTCATTTAAATGATATTGCCTGGGCTGCAAACCACCCACCTGTCATTTCTAAACTCAGCATCGTACTGTTATCTGACTTTGGAATCTAGATGTTCAGGGTGTCTCCCATGGCACAAATCCTGTTGTGCCGTTTCTTTAGGGATAATACGAGCGTTTTCTTTTTGTTTCTGGCATTTTGAACCTGATTAAATTCCATCTCAGTAATCTGAAGTGCTTTATTAAGGTGGGTGTTTGGATAGAAAGCTGGGGTGCTTGGCTTACTGGCACCCAAATACACAATAAATCTTGATGAGTGTGTGAAGCTCATTTGTCTCACTTTAGAATGTACACAGGCAAAGTCCTGGAGAAACCAAATATGTAAGTGGGTTCCATATGTTTTTGAGTTGTTTTTTCTTTCACCTAGAGTCTTATCAACAAGATGTGAGCGTGTGTGTGTGTGTGTGTGTGTGTGTGTGTGTGTGTGTGTGTGTGAAGATTGCCCTTTTGTCAGCTGGAAATTTCATATATATACATACATACATACATACATATACATATATATATATATGTATATATATGTGTGTGTGTGTGTGTGTGTGTGTGAGCGCGTGTGTTGTTTTTGTTTTGCTTTTTACATTTTAAATGTTATCCCTCTTTCCAGTTTCTCCTTCACAAGCCTCTTATCCACTCCTCCCTCCTCTACCCACCCACCGACTCCTGCCTCAGCACCTTAGTGTTCCCATATCCTGGGTCATCAAGCCTCCACAGGACCAAGGGGCTCCCTTCTCAGTGATGCCAGATATGGCAATCCTCTGCTACATAACCAGATGGAGCCATGGGTTCCGCCCTCCCCATACTCCTTGGTTGGTGGTTTAGTTCCTGGGAGCTTTTGGTGGCTCTGTTGGTTGGTATTGTTGTTCTTCCTATGAGGTTGCAAACCCCTTCAGCTCCCTCAGTCCTTGCCCTAACTTCTCCATTAGGGTCCCAGCACTCAGTCCAATGTTTGGCTGTGTACATTCACATCTGTATATAAAATGAAGTTTTGATCAAATCCAGTCCCCAATCCCCGCCCCTCCAATTCTTTCCCTATCCCTACTGCCATTTTGGCCTCATCCCCAAGTTCATATGTTCTTTGTTGTAATTGTTTCTTAAGACTTCTTAATTCACTCGATGTACATGTATGTATATGTGGGGCATGGGTATGTCCATGAGGAGCATGGGTAGCTTCTCAAGAACCATCTCCCTAAAGAAAACTGATTCTCTCCCACCTGCTCCGAAGCCATCAGTTGCCAATAGCTTCTTCAGCTCTTTAGGTAGGATGTCATGAGCTTGTTCCCCCAAAATGCTGAGGTTTTAGCTTGATCTCATACATAATTTATGCATGAAGTCACAGCCACTGTGAGCACTGTCGTTTCTGGCAAATACTGTCTCACTGCAGTGTCTACTAGTTTAGCCTTTACACTATTTTTGCCCTCTAGTCCACAAGGACCCCTGAGCCTTGCAGAGAGAAGGTGTAGTATAGATGTTTCAGATCTGATCAGTCCACGGTCTCTTATGCTCTGCATGATGACCAGTGTGAACCTCTGGCTTAACTGCTATCTATTGTGCAAAGGACTCTCCTTGTTGAGGGTTGAGATATTTACTAATCTGTGGGCACAAGGATAAGAATGTAGCGGGCAGCTTATTACCATGTCCATGTAGCCAAATAATAGTTTTAGGTTCTCACGTAGGGACTCTAACCTAGCCATCATGAGTTCTTGGCTCAGATATGAGACATCTTGTGAAATAGGCCTTACATTTAATCCAAAAGTATTTGGTTACTCCTATAACATTTATGCCACTATTGTACAAATGGGCATATCTTGCCAGGCGGTCATGATTGGAGCTTACAAGACTCACAGCTGGGTTGTTTTTCTCCCATTGCACTTTACACAACTGTGAAAGCTAGTCAGTGGAGCTGAAACTTTTGGGGTCAATACCAGCATGATTTCTCCATGTCCTATGACTCAAGTATATGATATCTTCAGCAATAGTGCCTTAACATTAAGTTTGCACAGATGATCAAAAGCAGTAGCAATGCCCTATAATGTTTGCAGAAGTCTATGGAACCCCATTGACCAATTGTTTAAGAAAAGGTAACCCTTACCTAACACTGGGCTTTTTACTAGGTAGCCTGTGGTGTCTGGAGAAGGCACTGTCCCCTATTATAGTGCATTGTCACTTAAATGTCTGTTATATGTGTTCACGTATGTATTTTAGGAAGCTTCTAGAGTAAAAGGTTTCTACATGGCATCTTCAAAGATCTTTCATGTTAGTTTTTCCTCTCCAGACCCAATGCTCTAGCACCACCCCATTTAACACCCTGTTCAATTATTCTTCTTTGTCCATTCATACTACCTGTATTCTGTCCCTTCTCTTGAGATACCCTCCCACGCTCCCTTACTAGTTTCCTGATCTTTAAGGATATTCTAATATAAACATACATATCTAAAGATTCAGAGCTAGCACCCACACATGAAAGAGAACATGCAGCGTTTGTCTTTTTAGATCTGGGTTACCTTGCTCAGAATGATTATTGCCAGTTCCACCTATTTACCTAAAAATTCTGTAATTGCCTTTTTATTTACATAATTTACATTTTCCTTGTAGTCCGTTGTGTAAATACACCATATTTTTATTATCTGCTCGTCTGTTGATAGATATCTAGGCTATTTCCATTTTCTGTCTATTGTGAAGAGATCAGCAGTGAACATGAGCAAGCAAGTGACTCTGTAGAGAACAGAGTCCTCTGGGAAGATGCCTTAGAATGGAATGGCTGGATTGTTCAGCAGATCTATATCTAGCTTTTGAAGATGTTCCACACTGATTTCCAGAGTAGCTGCATCAGTTTGGAGTCCCACAAGTAATAAGCAAATGTTCATCTTTCCCTACATTCATGCCAACATTTTCTTTCTCTCTTTTATTCTTGGCCATTCTGTCTAGAATAAGATGAAATATCAAAGTAGTTTTGATTTGTATGTTCCTGATCGCTAGGGATGTTTCCAAAAGATATTTCTCAGCTATTTGTATTTCTTCCTTTGAGAACTTTCTGTTCCGTTCCATGCTTCAATTTTTAATTGGATTGCTTTCTTAGTATTTAGTTTTTAAAAGTTCTTTGTATATTCCAGATACCAACTGTCTCTCACATGTATAGCTGGCAAAGATATTTTCCTATTTTGTAGGCCACCACGTCCCTCAAATGATAGCATCCTTTTCTGTATAGACACCATTTAGTTCCATGGGATCCTCATTGTTATTTGTTCCTCTTAGTGTCTGCTCTACCAGAGTGTTGTTAGGTAAGTCCTTTCCTATACCAGAATTGAACCATATTCTGTACTTTCTTCTGTATCAGATTCAAAATATCTGCCTTGTTTGTTTTTGTTTGTTTTTGGCAAGATCTCCCTCTGAACCTGAAGCACTTAGGTCTAGCTAGACTGGTTGATCATGAACCCCCAAGATCTGCCTATCTCTGCCCCAAGTCCCCAAAGCTGGGGTTACTGACTAACATGGCCATGACAGGTTGCTTTGTGTGTGCTGGTGACTCAGACAGGTTCTCTGGCTTCACAGTCGCCATAGCTACCCACTGAGGTGTCTTCTCAGAGCTCAACACTAAGAGTTTCTATTCTCTCTCATTTGGTAGATAATAATTTTGGGTGAGAAAAAATACACTGCTGATACACATCTCTTCACACACACACACACACCTAGATTTCTGTCACTTGGTGTAAAGTCATTGTTAAGACCATTGCTTACATATACTTGATATCAACTAATCATCCAGCTCTGAGGCTCTTCAGTATCAATCCCCCACCTCTCTAACTGTCTCCAGAAGAACTCTCACCTTGAAGTTGTGCCTAGAGCCACAATCATCACTACTGCAATGCATCCACATGCCTTCCTCATCCTCCTCAAAGAATGTAGTTTGCAAAACAGAGTATCTAAAATTAACAATGGGAGCCAAAGGGGGAAAATATACTTTACATTGATATTTGTTTTCATCTGTAAGAATGAACTTATGTTTCACCAAGGCTACTAAAGATATGAAAAACACTGCTTTCCTCACTTGCTCTAGAACTGAGTATATAAAATAGCCTCAAGAGAGCTGGGCAGCGACACCTTCACAAATCTATCACCTCTGTGCATTACACAGAGCCGCGTTGTGCTGCAGGGTGTTGCCAGTGAGGCAAACGTTTAAAATAAGACGTCCTCAAATAATAGCAGAGGCTTTGTAGAAAGACATAGGCTGACGGAGAAAGTCACATAGTGTCCATCTCACTGACAGCCTACAGACAGGATTCCCAAACTCAAGGCTGGGTAATATCTGTATTTCCTGATAGTTGACATGTTCCCAGTACCCTGACATTTCCACAGATGCCATATTTTTAAAACAGTAATATTCTTACTCAGTTTCTTTAGGCAAGGATAACATTTCTAACAAAGATGGAGAAAAAAAAATGTTCTTCAGGATACTTATGCTATTAAAACAGCATTTAAAAAATACGAATGTTCCCCTCATTGTGTAACTTTGTTGTTGGAAACAGCCTAAATATAAAAATCTTTTAATATCGACGTAATGAAAGTCTTGGAATGGCATCTTTAAAACTTGAAAAATAAATCCTCTGAGTACTCTCATTGGATTTAGGATCCACTTCCTTAAGTTTTTTCTTAAACAGCAGTTTCTGATAAGTTGCAAGAACTGGTATTAGGATTAATACATATACACTCATTTGTTGGATTTCAATATTTGCATTGTTGGTTGATCAACTTTCACCATGAAAATGAGACCAAAAAAAAATGATTCTTATGATTTACCAATGGTGCCTCCTTCCATCTAGACATACTTGTTCTATGAGATTGCTTTTTCAACTAAAGCATTCATCAAAAATGGCATGGCCATGTATTGAGCTTTAAATCAGACCTCTGACCTGCTATAATTCAAAGTATTTAAACCAAGATTTTTTTTTTAATTGATGAGGCATTTTTAACTAAATTGTTTTTCCTAGACAGGTCAAAGATTATTATGTCATTGATAAAAATAATTTCCATTTTTCCATTTGTTTTACAAAGCACATTTTTTTTTTTACAGCAGACCATTACTGAGCGCACAATTGAGATTATAATTACTAAACTTGAGGAGTGTTCAAAAATGTTTTCATTAAGAGTACATGATTGGAGTGGGATTTGGAGATCACTGCTTTAGTTGAGCGAGTCTCCAATCCCTGTGGTCCCTTTCTCATCCCCTACATCTGCTCTTCCACTGTCAGACTCCTCCACAGCCTTCTAAACTGGCTGACACTCTCCACCTCTGACTTTCCACTCTACCCTCAGACATTCAGAACAACAGAATTCCATTTGTCGATAACATCCTTCTATATGTTCGACAGGCCCCCTTCCTATTATCTTTGTGAATTCTGCTCAACAAATATGTTCTGACCCTTGGCTCACTTTATAAGGAGAAAGAAGTACAAATGCCCTGTGCCGACTCTAGGTTAAGGTTTAAGAGAGCCTTGTAGCCTCTGCTCCTGTACTTATCAGGATGCTAACATGCTAGGTAAAATGCTCTGGTACACTGCTAGTAAGTGTAAAAAAAATATCTAGATAATGTGGGGAGGGAGAGGCCCCCAGGAGGAAGAAAGTGAAAGCTGAGTCTTCTCCACAGAGCCACCAGACAGCAAATGACTCCTTCCCCAACCCAATCACAGGCCCATATAATTTCAGCTGCATTTGAATAGTATAGATCCAAACCCATCCAGCTGGACCCAGTCAGCGTACAGCATTTTGAGAAATAATAGTTGTTTGCTATGGTATCTTAAACCGCAATAAGTAAGACTCCTCACGTGTATACTCAATCCTCTGGAAACCTATCTTGAGTATAAAGTAACTTTCCACTGAAGGGCATTTTATCCCATATTCCATCGGGTGACATGCGCTTCATCCCGCACAGGACCACAGGACCGATGGAGCAAGCAGCTGTTCCTCTCGCTCCCCCATCGTCTTTTTGCACAGACCTCTGATCTCTTGAAGTTCATGCCATCTGGCCACCTGGGCTTCTAACTCTTGTTGCTGTCATCTGCTAATTTCTTGGCTGTTCTTCTTTACTCACAGATAACCTAACTCTGGTCACGCAGTCTGCCCCTAACTTCTTCATAATGCTCTATAGTTTCAGTGATCACATGAATGACAGCTATGTATAAGCTTTCTCTCAGTCTTCTCATTGTGTAACAGTCCCTCTACTCATCCCGCCAGTCACCTCTCCTACTGTCGTCATCCTTTGGGATTTATAAGCCAAGCCGCTTCTGCAGTACAGATGTTAGATTTTTATGCTCTCTGTTTACATGTGCTATTATCTGTCTCCAACTCTTCCTGAGCACATCAGGCTCTTGTATAAGCAAAGAATGTCATTGAAGATAGTGATCTAGCTAAAAGAGATCATGTTTTAATTATTACAAACCTTGGATGGACAGTCAATGTTGTCCAGTCACAGTGCTTCAGACTTTAGGTCTCAATTCGTATTTTTTCCTCCATTGATTGATGGTCTTCCCTTCCCTCTCTCTTATCCACATGCACTTTGAGGTGAAGTTGTTATCACATCTTCCACCATTAGCTCCACCGACCCATCTGTACCTGCACCATCTTCCCTCTTGTGACAGGTTCATACGAGTTGCTCTTCCCTCGGACCAGCTCCCCTCGACAGTTCTTAGTCACCATCCCCCTTGCCTTTCCACAAGTTCAGTGCCTGCCATTAGTCTATCCTCTTAAACCAGTGTACCATCCACTTCACTGTACGAGCAAGCTGTCAATCATTACTCCCCTCACCCCCATGTCATTCCTCTGCTCACTTCCAAAGTAAAACTTCTCTTGTGTGTATAGAAACAATCCTTGGAAGCCTTCTTCAGATTCTAAACCTGACTTCCCTTCTCATTAGTCACTGTTCTTGCTGAATCACCTACAGTCTTTATTTATGTTGCCAAATCTAAGGTGTAATGATTCTGTTCTTGTCTTATTTTTCTCCCCACAACTTTATATCTCACTACTCCCTTAGAGGAAAAATCTTATGCCTTGTCTGAATTCCTCCTTCACTTTTTCTTAAATCCAATTCATAAGAGAACCCATCCTTTCTCACTGTAGATACCTACATCTCTTGTTTTTCTTTTCATGATTGCTCTGGCAAGAGCCTTCTCGACATCATCTTCCCATCCCTTTGTCTCCACAGCAGATTGTTCTTTCAAATCATAAATCTGTTTCTTTCACTCTACCACTGATAATATTTCATTGTTTGCAGTTATAATTAAATACAAAGGGTTTCATGACACGTAAGATTCATATCATGGAAATATCAGATTTATATATTTCTCCCTCTCTGTGCACTTGGTAAAAAGGAGAGAACGCTCTCTATAGGAAGAAAAATCACAGAAATATTTCTAGCTTCTCTCCTCAACTCTGTTCTCTCTTTTTATACCTTGGGATTCCAATCTTACTCTAAAAGGGAAGGAGAGAATTCACATTGGAAAGAAGGGAACTGAGGCAGCACTCATGGCTCCCAGATGCTCTAAATTCTCTTATTTATTTACTTAATATTTTTTCTTTTATCTTTTTTTACAGTCCAGTCTTTATCCTCCTCCTGGTCCACCCCCTGACTGTTCCACATCCCATACCTCCTCCCCCTGTCCCCACACCCCATTCCCATCCCACCAGACCTCCCCACTTCCTGGGGCCTCAAGTCTCTTGAGGGTTAGGTGCATCTTCTCTGATTGAACCCAGACCCAGAAGTCCTCTCCTATATATGTGTTGAGGGACTCATATCACCTGATGTATGCTGCCTGGTTGATGGCTCAGTGTCTAAGCAATCTTGGGGGTTCAGGTTAGTTGAGACTGCTAGTCTTCCTATAAGGTCTTAAATTCTTTAAAGGGCTTATTTCTCTTCAGGCATAGCTGCCCCTGGAAGTGGTGTGGGTGAGTATGCAGTTCAGCTCTGCCTAGGTGAATAGAGGAAATACATTATTGATGGCAGTGTATCAAGAAGACTATTTGGCTATAGCTTTTCCACCAGCAGAATCAATGCTATTCTGATTTCCACCTGCTGACTCCCAAGTCCCATCTTTCTCATTGGCTATTTATCGGCACACACAAACACCCTCACCTCTATGTTATTTAAGTTTGTATTACCTCTGAATTTGTCACTCGTCCATGTTTAGTAGGTCTCAGTTACTCTGGTCCTCTCCCACTTCCCCAAACAGCCAAGTTTCCTGATGTATCCATGCATACAGCTCGCTCTGCCCGAAACTGTCCTCCACAGGTTCCTCTCATAACTGACTCTTGAGCTTCATGCCTTGGATGGAATGTGGTGATCTGAAAGTGGCCTTTCCCCTCTCAGCGTGACAGTGCTTCCTAGGTACTGTTTTGGTCTCATTGTCTGCATCCCTTATAGTTCTGATATTTTGAATGTGATGCCCATTTGCTTGTTGTTCATTATTTAAATGGCCGAAATGAAGAAGAAGAAGAAAAAACCTGGTTCACTAGTGTGTATCCATAAAGTTTAGATCACAGGTCAGAATGAATCATTACATGCAACTAGCTTGCTGGCTTGATGATTACAAAGTATTTGCTTCAATTGATTTCATGTGAAACGTTCTCATTCCCATAATTGTTTTGTTCTCTCTGAAAAGCTCTGGTTGCCCTGAAGCTTGGAATGTAGAACAGCCTAGTCTTGAACTCACAAAAGTCCTCCTGCATCTTTTAACACTTTTAAAACCATAAAACAGACTCTCAGATATGCAAGTGCTCGAGAACAATGTTCATTTTAACAATCCTTACTCACTGAAATTCAGTGAAACATAAAGTCTTCTGTTTACTCAACTTCAGCATGTGATGATTTTTTATTTCCAAGTTCCTTTATCGTAAACTTACTTTAAAAAGACCACTCAGTTGAGCTGGGATGTTACTCTCTGGTCAAGCACTTGCCTGGCATGCACAAAGCCCTAGCTTGGATCTGCAGCACCTTAGCAACAAGAATTGTACCAGTTCGGTGATGTTTACTGATAGTATATGCACATAAAATTCTTTCCCAGGCGTGGGGATAGAGCAAGCACTTTACTACTGAGCTGAATTCCCAACCCCACATAGACCTTTATAATAGAACTTTCATAGAAGACAAAAAGAACATCACAAATAAATTTATGGTGGATTTGAAAAGATAAAAATGTGTATCAATGAAATGGCTAAAGGTCACATATAAAATGAGACATATTTTCTATCATGTCAGAGAACTATATTTTTATCAAGTAAATTTGCAAGTATGTTACTTAGGTATCTCTATACATATAGGCTCTTAATTTAAAAAAAAATGTAATGAAACAAAAATAAATTTAACGTTAGCTGCTGAGATAGATGGAATACTCTCCCCTCTCGGCTTATGTTCAAATTAGGCTGTCCCTGCTCTAAGTTACTCAATATTGTGAAAAACAATGGGGTTTCAGGCTGTACCTTGTCCTGAGAGACATTAGAGTCCATTTTGGATCTAAGTTCCTATTATTAATTAAAAATGGAGTTAAATAACTTATATTACTAACAGTGAGCAATCAAGGGAAATCAGAACTACTTGACAAATTGCAGCTAATGAGACTGATGTAACTTGCAAATTTATTGCTACTCAATAAATTCTGATATTTTGAAAAGAAACAAAGATGTCTGTCTATATTTTGGACATAGCATCATGCCCATACCCTAACGCTTGGAACCTGTGACTATGACAACCTTATAAAAGGAATTCTTGCAGATGTGTTTAAATTAAGGATCATTAGATGGGAAGGTCACCCTGGATTGTCAGAGTAGATCCAACATGACCCACCACAGAGGCCTTATAACGGAAAGAGGAAAAGAGGCTGAAGAGTGAGGGGGCTGTGGAGACAGAAGAGGGCTTGAGCAAGCTGGCTGGAAAGCAGACACAACAAATGCCTGTAGCCTCTAGGAGCTGCAAGACACAAGGCCACAGATTCTCTCCCTAAACCTCCCAAAAGAATAAAGCACTGTCTGATTTTTAAGATTACCCCAGGGAGATTCATTTTGGACATCTTACTTCCATATCTGTAAGATAATGAATCTGTGCCATTTGAAGCCATTAAATGTGGGGTCATTTGTTACAGCAGTCATAGAAAGCTACTACAGAGGCATTAAGCAAATTTTATATAGTCCTTAGTACTTCAAATGTGCGCAGCCCTCCAGGGTCATCATTATGGGATTCAATTATCAGTGAACTGTAAATAAACAGACGTGCTAGTTAATGAGGCTTTTTGGTTCAGAAGGTTGGATGAGCCAGTGTTTATTACAGAACATTCGTAGGTACTATAAATTACTTGATAAGGCCTGGATAAGATCAAATTAGAATATAGCTGTACAATGCCAAATTTATACAATTAGTTTCACATATAAATAACTGTCAGAGCAACAGAAACTCATTTAAACTACTTCTCAGTCATGCTTTAGGCCAATCCAGGTTAGAAAGAATGGGGAGTTTTGAGATTTGAAGACGTGTTTTAAGTGAGTCTGTGTGCACACATGTGGGGGGCGGGGCAGAGAGAGGAGATAAGTTTATGTGGTAGAGCAGACCAAGCTCCATGAGACTCATATTTCTTATATGTAAATGACAGTTCATGGTTTTGTCCTCTTGCCATAAATCACTTTTCTCTCTTTTCCCCCATCTCTTCTCTTCCTTTCTTGTTCCCCTCCTTCTTCTCCACCCAACAAGCCCTCCCTATCACATTATTTCAAATGACTATTACTTAAGGCTGGTGAGATGGTTCAAAGGGTAAAGACACTTACTGCCAAGACTGACACTTGAGTTCCACCCCAGGAACCTACATGGTTGAGACTCCAACTCCAAAGAGTTGTCCTCAGACTTCTAGACACACACCATAGCACGCATGTGCATGGCTGCACATCCACACAGACATGGACGTAGGCCAACAAATATAAATGCATCGATGAAAAAAATTTTACGTATAAAGACTTTTTAAACCTCTAATCAATCACCAAATAATTCTTAATACTTTCAAAGACTGCCCAATATTCTTTAACATCACTGCTTTTTAGCTCTGCACACACCTGAACTTTAAAATGTGTGTGTATCATATACATATTATATATGTCATATATTATTGATATATAATTATATTATTATTATTAATTATAAATATTAATTATAGAATATACTATTATATAATATATAACTATATTTATTATATATAATTTTTCATAAAGCTTTACTTTGTAGCATGCAGTTCTACTGTGTATAAGCTCATTCTGTTCTGAATCACCTGATGAGCTACAGTGACTTAAAGGCAGGGCCACAAACAATGCTGGGTAACTTCTAAACTAGCTGACAGTGGCGTTTTCTTTCTTCCTTTTTATTTTTAATTTTTTGTTACTTCTTAGTAAGTGGCAGCCTACATGTTTTAACTTGAGAAGTCTTGAGACTTTTTTTTTTAAAAGAACATTTTTAATTGAGAACAAAATACAATGTATTGTCATCAATACGTTTTAAATATTCATTCCTCAACACCCAACTCCTCCCATATCACTCCACCTCTGTACTAATTTGTGTTCTTTTGTTGTTGTTAAGTCAAGCCCAGCATTCTTGAGTATGGGCCTACACTAAAGTCCATACAGCAAAGGTTTCATTAACGAAAACCGACTCTGCCTTTCCCAATAGCTCTCATGGACCAATAGTTCTTCAGGTAGTAGTGGGCTCCATGTCCATCCCCCTGCCTCTGCTGGGATTTGTCTGCTTTGACGCTGTGCTCCTGGTCACAGACACTGTGAGTTTATGTGAGCATCTATCCTGGTGTGTTCAGAAACCACTGTTCCTTGAAGTCATTCACCACCCCTAGCTTCGATAATCTTTCTATCCCCTCTCCCTCAAAGGCTCTTCAGTCTTGAGGGGAGGACTCTCACCTGGACTCTTTTAAGTTTCCCAACAATCTCTCAACTTCCTGTTTGGATATTCTTCCTAGACATTTTCTTCTGGAAACAGCTTAACTATAAATTTAACAACATTTTCAAACTTAAAAACTCTCTGGGATGCCAGGGATGGTGGTGCTCACCTTTATTCCCAGAGCTCGAGAGGCAGAGGCAGGGGAATCTCTGTGAGTTCACGCTCAGCCTAGTCTACAGAGTTCCTTTCTTCCAGAACAGCCTAGGCTACACAGGGAAACCTTGTCTTAAAAAGCAAACAAAAAACCCAACCAAACAACAACCACAGCAAAAACCTCTCTGAAGATGGCTTTCTGCTGCATTCAGGTTAATATCCTTAGAGATTGGCATCCTCCTGTCTCATGGACTCTCCTACACCTTTGCTTCCTTCACTGTAGCTATGGGAACTTCCTGCAGGTCCTTGTGTCTAGGCCTGTGCTCTAGAGCCTTCTGCCTCGTTAACAGTAACCAGGTTTTCCCTGGTAGAGTTAAATATTTCATCTCTTAAGAGTGCTTCTGTATTACCCTATTGTAGCACTCATAGCTCTGTATTTGAAACTGTTTGTCTCTATTTTCCTGTACATTCTAAGACCAAGGCTTTGTTGTGCTCATTCTGTGTACCAATCCCTAAATAGAACACACATTCTCAGTAAAACTTAAATGATACCACTTGTCTTTTTCCTCAATAGTTTTAACCACACTGTTGCATTTCTTCTCTGAGACTTATAGTGGTTCCTTATTTTCAATTTTATAAAGTTAATATTCTTCTGTCTGGTTTTCTTCAGTCCTTTGAAGTTTGTCTCTCAAACTGAATTTCAAATCTTAGTTTTCACAAGCTAGTCTTTTAATGTCTCATCAGTATGATATGTTTTGTGGGTCATGATGTATCCTTCTGTTGGAATGAAATTATTTTTCCCCACCATCATTTTCCAAAGAAAAAAATTCTACCCTTCCTTTAAATACCTTCTTATGAAGTCATCTTTGGCTTTTCTTTCTGTTTTGCATTCACAGACTTAGGAGTTTTTTGAACAGGAAGAGACTTTTAAAATAGACTGGTCTTACCCTCACTTTGCATAATACATACCTACACTTATCTGAGCCTGTGATTCTTGCATTGTTATCTTGATGGGTTCTAGGATCACCATGGAAACAAACCTCTGGACTTGCTAGGAGAGTTTCTAGATTAACTGAGGTGGGAAGATCCACCCTAATTGTGAGTAGCTCTGTTTCATGGCCTGGGGCCCTGGACTGAA
Source organism: Rhabdomys pumilio (assembly GCA_030674055.1). Classification (NCBI taxonomy): domain Eukaryota; kingdom Metazoa; phylum Chordata; class Mammalia; order Rodentia; family Muridae; genus Rhabdomys; species Rhabdomys pumilio. The sequence continues at coordinate 19,223,885 of JANHMN010000001.1, forward strand.
GAAAAGAAGAAAAGCCTTCCAGTACCAGCACCTGTCACTATGCTTCCTAACTGCAGAAGCAAATCCCTAGCTGCCTCAGTTCCTGCCAGCATGCCTTCAATGCCACGGCAGACTATCTTCTTAAACTACAAGCCAAACCAAAAAACCCTTATCTCCCCTAACGTGCTGTTGACAGGAAGCTGACCACATCGATGAGGAAAGTAAGAGACACATTAACACTGAGCTCAGAGGAGATGCTTGTTATCCAGGTGAACTTCTTAAGTCTTACGTCGGGTCTCAAAAAGTAGGTCCATCATTTTTTTTGAAACCTATACCTATCAGTTTGAGTTAACAGAATATGAAAAAGGAAATTTAGATTCCAGAGGACTTAGGAAATTGTTAATGCTCAATTAAACAGTACAGGGAACAATGAACAGGGTGTAGAATAAGATTAAAACATTCCAGTAGTTCAGTCGGGAGGAGCCTAATTTCACTAACGAGGACTTTTAAAAAGAAAGGGTTTAGGTAGAAAACTTCCCCGTGAAATCACTCATTTTATTGTGGTAAATTTCAGTTGATTCCTCCAGTGAGATCCCTTCAAACAACATTCCAAGCATCGTGGGGCAGAGGCAGTTGGCTCCCTGTGACTGCTGTAAAGCCATTCTCTCTTCTCTTCTATTCTCTTTGCAGGGCCCTCCCAGCATGCTTCCTTTAAGGGGCTTTAATCATCTAATAGGCATTACTTAGTGAAGCTTTATCTTTCTCACAGATATTTTCTTCAGTGTTTTTCCTCTCAAATAAAAACCATTTCTCAGGTCATGTCAATTTCCAAAAAAAAAAAAACTTGTTTATCCAAACGAACAGGATATGGATAGATAGATTTCATGGAAGAATCCATAAACCTCTAAGTTGTGCGTTACAAACCTCCTCTCCGCTTTCTAACAGGCCTACTCAAATCTTGCCACTGTCTCTCTTGCAGTAGGGGGAATCGAACTGACTTCTGGGAGGGCCTCTCCACGTAAGGAACATCTTCCTGGTTGTTGTTTGTGATCAGGGTCAGTTGTGAGCAATCGTTCTTGTCTTTCACCTCGTTTGAAAGCGGGGACATCCAGGAACACAGAGTGAACAGGGTACTACGCTCAAGCCAGCAGAGAGATCATTGCCTGAAACAGAGTAATACAAAGTGGCTGTTATGGTTTCTGAATAACTAGAGGAGTTTAAGCCTGGTTCTTCCTCTCAGCCTCATGCTCCAGAAATAAGACTCAGACTCACACTATATTTACAAATGCCTTGGCCATATAGCTAGGCTTGTCTTTTATTAGAACACAACTTTTATTTATACAGTAACTTCCACTAAACATTTGCTCTGTTAGCTCCATTCTCAGCACTGCTGATCTGATGGCAAAACAGGAAAGGCAAAAATTACTGTCTCTCGGGACTTATCTTAAATGTGATCACTCAAGAGCAAAGCACACACCATTCTAGTGATACTATTAGAGAGAAATTAAGTATAGAGGTGACGATGGAAAGTGGGTGGAGATGAAACAATGTAAGGGCTCATACAGGTAACTTTAACTGAGAGGTTTTCAGCCTTCCTAACTCTGCCACCCTTTAATATAGCTCCTCATGTTGTGGTGACCATGAATTTATTTTGTTGCTACTTCATAACTTTATTACTGATATGAATCATAAATTAAATCTGATTTTCTGATGGTTTTAAGTGACCCCTGTGACAGGATCATTTGATGTAAACCCCCAAGAGGATATGACCCATAAGTTGAGAACCACTGTTTCATCCAAAAATATTTTAAAAATCATTATATTCCTATAAAAGAAGAAGAAAGAATTGTGTATGTTGGTATATTCCTTAATCTCATCATTGGAGAGGCCACTGGAGAAGTGATATGTTTGTGAGGTCGCTTGGGCTACACAGGGAGTAGGCTAGCCTGGACTATTTAGCAAGAACATATCTCAAAAACAAAAACAAAGCCAAGAGGCATTGCATCATTCCTACAATGAGGCACTTCTGGTAAAGTTCTGTAAAGTCTCACTGTAGTTACCTGCTAGCATACTGGAGTTCAACATAAGCGCTTTGGCTGCCCTGCCCTGTGCCTTTAACTGGCTAGAAAGTTGAAGGATGACTTGTGGATGCAAAAGGGGCACCAATCATGCTGAAGCTAATGCCAGGTGGGAGGACAAAAAACCCAGCTGCTTTTCCAATTTCAACTCATACATGCAAATGAAAGCTAGAAGATACCCTGAAATTATTGTGATATATAATTAGCCAAGGAAGTAACAGGAAACCTAAAGCAACTTGAAATCAAGAATGTAGAAGACACTTGTGAAAAATTAAGCAAAGAGAGATCAAACATGTGAAGTAACAGAAAGGCCTAGGGTGGTCTTTTGCAAACATTTGGGGAAAAAAAGAACCAGGACATGGCACATGTATGACACAGTGAGACTTGGGGGTCTTACTGACTCAACTGTGCCCAGTCATCATGCTGAAATTCCTTACACATCAGAATGTGACCTTGTTTAGAAATGAGGTCATTGCAGACACCAGACTCGATTGGGAGTGGCTTTCCTTATCTTCATGACCAGTGTCCTTATAATTAAGGGAAAACTGGACACATAAACACACAAGGAGAATATGTGAAAGCTGGAGTCATATTGCCACGAGCCAAAGAAATTACTGGAAGTTAAGAGGTGCCCTCAGAAGATGCATGGTTCTGCCTGGTTTGTCTTCTGCCCTCCAGAACTTCAGTAATTTTCTTGTTCGAACCCTTTTTATGGGGATTACCACAATAGCCCCATGAGGCTTCTGCAAGATGACTTATGGGCAAATAGGAAGAGTATTTTTCTTCCAAGAACGAGGTGCTTAATGTCTGTATCAGTCTACGCTTGAGCGACTGTAAGTAGAACACACCTGTCTTTAATTATGTTGCATTTCAGAAAAATCACATAAAATCCCAGTACCTAACATATCGAGAGGCTCTTGTGATCTGTGCCTGCAGTATTAGAGACTGGGTCTGTGAGAGTCACAGATGAAGAAACGGCCCCATCTGACAGTAAGAGCTGCAAGAGGAGAGAGTCCTGGGCTTTAGCTATCTTCTTCCTACAGATCGCCATACCCCTGGGATAAAGTCCAGGTCCTAATCAACCACACAGGGGTCGGGACACGTGCAGGTCTCCTACTGCCTCCTCTTAGTGCAGAGAGCCCAGTCGGGGACCCCGAGCCCCGCGAGCATGTGGGAGTATCTCAGTCACGGTCCGCGGTCGGCTCATCCTCCACCTGGTCACCCTGGACCGTAGGTGGACTTTCAATATTTACGATCTGGGCGCCGCTCTCTTCCCGGGCATAGCGGGAGTGCGGCCGACACAGCCTGGAGGGTCCGGCCCGACGGCTGCCGGGTGAAAGGGCTTTAGGCACGCGCTCGCCGAGGGTGACCTTGCGGCCGCTGTCCACCGGACCCGCTTTCCCGCCAGCCCCACAGGACATCCAGATGCGCCCAGGGGACACGCCCGCGGACATCTACGTCCTCTGGCTCCGCCGCCCCGCACGTGCTCGCCTGGGGCGTGTGCTGCCAAGCACGCTCAGGGCAGAGACTTCCTCCTGGAGGGAGTTGTGGGAGGGGTGTCTGTCCCTGCCGCCTGGCGACTTCAACCCCTCGGAGGACAACCACCAAGCTGCACCGCTAGGGTCCGCAGACGCACGGCCCCCGGCGGGCTCAGCCTCGCCGGCTGTGGGCAGGAGGCAGAGCTGGCCGCACTGAGCATGCTCGGCGGGGAGGGCGGGGCGCTCGGCCGCGCGTCGGGAGGGCGCTCCTCAGGACTGCTCGGCGCCTCCGTGCCCGCCCGCCCGCACGTTCGCTCGCTCGCAGCCGCGCCCGCCGCAGGCTGCGCCCGGCCGCCCCGCCCCGCCCCGCCCCGCCTCCCGCCGCTCGTCCCCGCCGCGGCCGCGCCGCCCGCAGCCGCAGCCGCTGCTCCTCCCCGGCGGCCGCCCCCCGCGGGTCCCTCCCTGGCTGCGGGAGACGCGGAGGTAGAGGGAGGACGCCGCCGAGCCGCGCCGCCCGCACCCGAACCCTTCGCCTCGCCCTGCCGGTCCTCACTCTGTGGGAGGAACATGGGTGAGTCCTGCCCGCCGTCATCGCCTGACATTTTTTTTTCCCCCCTCAGCGTGCTGCAGGGTGGCAGTGCATCTCTCCTGCAAAGTTGCCGGGGTCCCCGGGTCGGCGAGGTGCCGGGCGGCGGCCCTCCCCGGGGAACGCGGGCGCACACGCGGGGCAGCCGGGCCGGCGGGGTCGCGCACGGGGTGGGGTCGGCGGCGGGTTCCGCGCTCGCCTCCCCTCCTCCACGCTTCCTGCCGGCTCCGGGCCGCGCGGGGCGTCCCCGGGGCTGAGAGGCCGCCGTGCTGCAGGCTCGGTCCCACCGCGAGCCCGACCACTTGGCGGAACTTCCTTCCCGTGGGCGCGATCGCTCCCTCCGCAGCCTGCCGACGGCCGGCGCCGGTGCGGGGAGAGCCGGCAAGTAGTTTGAGAGGGCGATTGCCAGCCGAGTGCTGGAGCGGACAGCCTCCAAGGTGGAGGTGACGACTCGCCCGCCGCCGTGGGCAGCGCGAGGCTGGCGGGAGCCGCTAGCTGTTGAATTAGTGTTGGGAGACAGTTCCGGTCCTCAAGCGGGTTTTCTTGATTTCTACTGTAGCTGGCAACTGTACCCTGCAACACATTGTTAAGGAATTTACATGCTGGTTGTTCTGCCCCAGCTACCCCTGCCGAAATCTGCATAATCTGATTCTAGTTCCATTGCATTTATAGTTAATCCTAAAAGAATGGATATTTCAGTGCACAGGTTTTATAAAACTGTTTCTATTTGAACGTGAAATTCTCCTCAGATATTGCCTACCTGCGCATAATTACAAAAGCACCGGATACATTCTCTTCTGTAATTAAGAGCGCAAAGTTTCCTTTGATAGTAACAACTTGCTTCTATTCCGGTCTATCGTAATTTCCTCTTTTAAAAACTGGCTTCGGCGTCCCTGCACTCGGACTTTGCCCACTCCTTCGGTGCAAGTTATTTATGAGTGTGGTCCTTTCATCTGTCAGTACTGTGCTCAACGCTTAGAGTTTGGTCATGGCAATACTGAACCCTCAAGGAAGTATCTGAATCTACAAATGATGGGGTAGCGTTTCCCGGAAGACCAAATGCTTTGAGCTTTGAGTCAGATCTTTGTCATTTAGTAGGAAGAGGACCACTGGGGGAGAAGGAGGTGGTTTTAATGAAACAAAACAGAACAAAACACCCTGAATTTTGTTTTCACTTGTTTGTCTTTCAAGTGAGTACTACTGGCAGTTGGAACATTTCTATAAAAATCGGTATTACATTTGTACTTCCCCTTCTTTAGGAATAGAATTTTTAACAAATACTAATCCAGATTACAGATTAAAATCTGTGGGTTCAAAGGATTTTAATTACAGTTGCTGGTTTGGTATAGAAACAAGTTTCAGGTTTTTGTTTGTTTGTTTCTTTTGTTTTTTTTTGTTTGTTTGTTTTGTTTTATTTTATTTTATTTTTGTTTTTGGAGACAAAGTTTCTCTGTATAGCCCTGGCTGTCCTGGAACTCACTCTGTAGACCAGGCTGGCCTCGGAACTCAGAAATCGCCTGCCTCTGCCTCCCAAGTGCTGGGATTAAAGGCGTGCACCACCACAGCCCGGCCAAGTCTCAGTTTTTAAAAGGTGAAATTTAATTAAAACTCATTTTAACTAAAAGTTCAAAATGTTGAATCAGTATTTTTTTTTCAATGTGGGGGATATCCAAGGTCTGTTGTTGCAAATTAGGGAATAAAAAAGACCCAAAACAGATTAAATTACTTAATAATCTTGCAAATCTTTAATGCTGTTCGGTGATTCAAAAAGAGAAAAAGAATCCAATTAAAAACCCATTTTATTTTGAAGGTTCTCAAAATTCCTGTCCTTTCTGTTAGCACTTGGGGTACCCTGTTAGAAGTTTTTTGTTTGTTTGTTTTTGTTTTGTTTTTTAAATAGCACTCACATAATGTCTAATGGAGTGACTTGTATATTTAGTTGTTTTGGACATTTAACTTTATGTTCAAGAAGATGACTTTTATGTCTTTTGTAGGAGTTTTCACACAGTAGGTTTTTAGTAAAATTTGGTCAAATTATTATTTACACTGGCGTGTACTTCCAGCTCTTAAACTTGAAAATGTAGGTCCTGAACAAATACATGCATTGGTAGACAGGGAAGTATAGATAATGTCTTACTGTAAGGCCTTTCATTAAAAAATGGTTACATTGTTGCAGGGTATGGGTTTGAAGGCAACCTTAGGTATGTAGTTTCCTTCTATAATGCTATTTGCAGTGATTAAGATGTTTTTGTATGATTGGGAGGTATATAAAATAATAAAACATTGAAACCTTGGAAGATAATTTTGTATCTGAGCCACTGAAGTCATGACAGCTCCTAAGATATCCTAATTAATGGCGGAGGTGGGGTTTTGTTTCTGTCTTCTTGGGTATCAGAACCCCAGAGCCTTGTGCATGCTTGAGTCCCAGCTGGAACCCTTCAAGGGTATTTTTATGGCAATGGCTTTTCTCCATAAGAAAAAGAAGGATAATTTCTATGTAACCTCGCAGATCCCAGCTATTGCTTTACGTGTATATGTAATCCAGTACTGACCAAAAAGTCCATCCTATGGAGGAGACAGTGGAGAGGCAAGAATGAGTGAGACAGACACTCTTCAGGGTTCCTATAATCTTCAGAACTATATGAGCCACAGATAACTATACTAGAAATAACTGTGTGAGTCGCATGTATGAAGGCACACATTTGTATTCTCACCACTATGGAGGAAAGGCTGAGGCAGGAGGATCAGGAATCAATGAGTTTGAAGCCAGCCTAGGCTGCCTGGCTGAATTAAAAAGAAAAGTTATCCTGTCTCAAACAGCAACATAAAATCTTTATTCAAAATGAAGAAATCTGCAAATGATACAAAGTATCTTTGCATATGTTACAAAGATATTGGGGATGCAGAGCTTTTCGAGAAATATTTTGTGAACCAAAGGTTAGTTAGGCTTCTGAAAAGTAGACATGAGACTGTCCACTGGGAAAAGGGGGATGGCGCAAGTTGAAAATAGATAGGGGAGATTAGAGACGTTTCTAGAAAAGTTTATAAAAGACCTCATTTAGCTAGAGAAAAATACAGAAAGGTTGGGAGACAGAAGTGAAACAGTATTAGCAGTCACCAAATAGTGGCAGGTCTGAAATGCCCGGCTGACGTTTGCACTTGTTGAGGGAGTCAACTCTTAAATGTATTCATGGAGCATAATGTTGCTGTTCTCTTACCTGACGACAGTGGTCATTTCACAGGAGTGCCTCACACTTCTTTGACATTCCCTTCTCTTATGTCTACGTCATAGGATAGTATATTTTATTTTTTTTAAAAAAACCTTTGTTGTATCTGTTAATTGGAGATTTTGGTTTAAGATTAGTTTTAGAGAGAGCAAAATCATCTAAACCAAAGTCTGTTTTGATTATAAATTTTATGATTTGAAATTCAGCTTTGAAATGTACCCAGTATCTCAGATGGCTTATATTTATTCTATGTATGATGGTTTTCTTTAGTTTTCAAATGGCAGTTTCTCCTTAACAAAGCGACTTAAGTATTTGAGTTAGTTTGTTAGCTCTACTAGGGCTGAGTTAGGGACTGTATTCAGACTGTAGAGGAATAGAATTTGTTCAGTGCATTTATTTTTACAGGATTGTTACTTGAGGAATTCCTGGAGTTAAGCCAGGGATGAGGATAGTGATAAGGAAGTGATTATAAAGTGGGCCTCAAGCTGTGACCAGCTGTATTTGTGAAGTTCTGAGAGCCTCTGGTGATCTTTTACCCCACTTTTCTCTCCAGAATGACTTTAGATACCTAGATGCAAGTTGTTTTGAAGGATCACATGACACTTAATTATGGTTCTAACTCACGGGATTATCAGGATTATAGATATTTATCAGTTAATGCAGAGCTCTAATGAAATTGTGTGATTTTTGTCTTTGAAGTTTTTCACGTAGGTGTTGCCAGGTACAGATACATGTGATTCACACACTTATTTGTATTATAGTTATTTGTGGCTCATATCATTCTGAAGATTATAGGAAACCTGAAGTGTGTCTGTCTCACTCATTCTTGACAGACAGACAGACACACACACCCCAAAAACAAAAAAATAAAAAAAACTTGCTACAACTTTGTATCTACCAGAATATTAGACAACACTATATGAAAAATTAATTGAAATTCATTTCAGTTCAAAGTTAAACTAAATATGTAATTGAGATTTAATTTTAGTGATTATCAGATTTCTAATGTGATTATATTGTGTACTCACCATATGGAAATAATAATTTTATGGACACAAAAAATAATAAGATATAATGAAAAAGTGATGTTTTGCATAATATAAATACCCATTTTAATGTGTCTTATCTAAGTGCCTATCATTTAATTTTTAATAATGGTTTCAATAACTGTCTCAGATATTCTAAAAATTAATGAACATGTCTCATGGGCCAGCAGTCTTCAGAAGACCACTGAAGAAGTAATTGCCCACTGTGGGTGCCAGTTATCATGTTACACTTTATAGAATTTAAGTTTAATCATCTTAACAGTTAACAACGTGACACTCCCTATTTTACTGATTCAAAAAAATAGTTTTTCCAAGAGGATAAGACAGTCTAAAAATCTTGATTTTTAAAGTAGTAGTTTTCAGATTTTAGCTTGCATAAGAATCACCTAGAGAGCTTGTTTAAAAAAAAAAAAAAAAAAAAAAAACCACAAGATTGGGGCAGCTCAAATAGGTTTGCAGTCTTAGGTGAGGGACTATTGGGACTAACACCTCCATACAGCAGAGGTTGGCAGACTTTTTCTGTGAAGGGCCAGATGGTAAATATTTTAGACTTCTAGGCCAGGAGGCAAAGTCAAGACTATTAAACAGGAAAAAGAAATACATGATGTAGGAAAACAAACAACTGCAATCCTTTGGTTGAATTCAAAACACAGTAACATTGATTGGACAGTTTGTGTGGTACAAGTTGTTTTGAAGGATCACGTGACACTTAATTATGGTTCTAACTCACCGGATTATCGGGATTATAGATATTTATCAGTTAATGCAGAGCTCTAATGAAATTGTATGACTTTTGTCTTTGAAGTTTTTCACGTAGGTGTTGCCAGGTACAGATAATTTCTTATTTTGGATATGTTGAGGGTTAAACCCAGGGATATGTTGTGCTCCTCTGTTCTTAATGAGCCTAGCTCTTGTACAGGAGGCATTTAGAGAAGTCTTCTGTGTTCTTGATAGTTCCCGACTTGCATTCAAATGAACTACTTTCAATTGAAAACTCAGCTCTTAGTGTGCTTGTGAAAAGCTCTAACTGTAGTTTTACCTTGAAAAATCTGTATTGTAGTAAATATTACTTGGGGGTTTCTACTCTACCTTACTTCATTTAGTCTGCAAATCAAAGATGTAAAATATAAGACATAAAAAATAAGACATATAACAACAACAAAAAAAAAGACATAAGACATAAAAAATGTATAATAGGCCTTAAAAGCACTAAAGCTGGGCAGGTACCAACCCTCTATGCTTCCCTGTCTACTTTCCTGTCAGTAACCCTGAGATATAACTTGCCGTGTTCCGTCTGGGCCGCTCCTGCTCCAGCTAGCTGGCCTTTATTGTAATACTCTCATTATCCGTTTACTTCATGGTGTCTTCTCTTTGCTCTCTTCATTACCTCTGTCTCCTACCTTTCTTCTGCTCAGCTATAGTCTGGTCATTTTTATTCACCAATCAGGGATAACTTGGGAGACAAGGTAACATAGCATCACTTGGTGTACATCCCTGGGGGCAACCAGACCTTGGGGGCCAGTATTTAGCCTTACAATACATAGCAACGGATGAACCCTCAACAAATATACCTGTTAAGTTTTCTGTATTCATGGAGATCTTGCTTAACAGATGACGACACGGCAGTTGCACAAGATAGATCAGGTGATACTTCTGATTTGTCCAGATGACATTATTGTACTATACATTTCTCGTATGAAAATAGTTTTACATTGACTTTGAGACGAGATGCATTAGGGACATCAAATATGTAGGGAAATCTAGTTTTCAAAGACATGAGCTTGGGTGGTCAGTTGTTTCCTTTCTTTCTTCCTTTGTGGTTTGTTGTTGTTTGAGCATTACCTGTGTCCTAGGTTTTTTGTTTTTTTTTTTTAAATCAACTATAATCCTGCAAATGCTAACCCACTGGGCTCCCACGTGGTAAGGCAAGTTGAGAGTTTTCAGTTTCTACTCTGATAGGGATAGACAGAACCAACCGTTGCATGGTTAAATCTGGAAGTGCAGATGCCAGTCAAGTTCTCTACTGGTGGCACAGTTAAAGGATACGCTTGGGGATTAAATGCTTTTCTCCCTAAAAACCTGCTAATGAAGAACAGTAAGCTTCAAACACTGTATGTTTGGCAAACATAGTTTCTAAGCTGGTTTAATCAGCCTCTTTGTGTTTCTTGTATATGTCTGATTCCACTTCAGGTTATACAAGATTATATCTTCTTAACCAAAAATACTCTTTCTAATCATTGTTTTACGTAAAAGCTTTACAGAACTAAATTCTTAAGCAGTTTGGGATTGAATTCTTGAAAACAAAACAAGCAAACAAACGAAAAACCAACAAGTGAAAACAGGTGACTTATGACCTGGTGAAAATGTTGCTATTATCTTTTGTTGACTGTCATAGACTGTATTGCAAGCCCTGCCCCCACACTCTGAGTTTTTAATCTCAATCTTGTCGAGCAAGCACCTTGCCAACTGAGCTGTTTCCTGTTCTACTTTTCGTGGGAGACACAAAGGAATATCTAATCACCACAGATGGACATCCAGGACAGACCATAGTATGATTTAACCAAGTCTGACCTGGTGAGACCTGTGAGTTTGTAGGGCTTTCAGATTGGGGGCTTACTTTCAGGTTGGGGAGCATGCATGACCTCCCCCACCCCCAAAGAGCTGCATCACTGCCACGTTCAGCCTTTGTAGGATAACCACAGTATGGAAGCTGCACCATGGAGCCCTACTTTCAGTTAAGCTTCTCATTCCTAGATGCTCCTGGCATCTCCCAAGAGCACTTGCAATTGGATGCTGGATGGTGAATCTCAGGTGAGGCTCCCATGTTTCTGTCTTCATCCATTCCCTAGGGAGTCCCAATGGCTCTAGTACCATAGTTAGTACCTATGAGCTGGCTACCACTATATTATTCTGCTCTAGTTACCATAGCTACCAGGGGCAAGGCCCAAGATGAAATGCTGTTCTGTCTAGCCCCAGACCATAAAGGGCTATTTATTCTTAAATAAGCTTGAGATTTGGCTGTGTTACAGTCAAATATAATTAACTCACCATAGGTAAGTGATTTTTCTTGCCTGCAAAAGAAGTGTGCCATTTAGAAACTTGCTTGGTTTGCATCTTTGTGTCTTTATTTTCTTTAAGGAATTCTGCTGTGACAAGATATTCTGTTACCTGTTTCATCATTTTGAGGATTGCTGTCCTATGAGTTGAGAATGTGATGAATGCCATGATGATACATATTTTTCTAGTATAGCTACAGTGTTTTTAATGTATAATACAATGATATGCCAACCACTCAATGACAAATAATCTATGTAACACTTTAAATTTCTTAAAAGCAAGATACTTGAAGTTAATTGGTCCTTAACTTACAATGCAATTATATTGGTTTGTTGAAAGTAACTCTGTTTTAAGTATTTCTATGTACATTAATACAGTAAGTTAGTTCTTCTAGTCTGACTTACCTACAGTATACCATAGTAATCCAGTAAACTATAAACTATCTCTTGTTAAGTTTTAGATCCATGGTCCTGAGAATAAATATTGTACTAAGGTTCATGGGTATGGGACCAGATCAAAATTCATTTATCCACAGCACATAATCCTTTTGTAATATCCTCATGTTAAAAAATATAAATTGGGGTCTGTCTAAAACTTGATTTGACATGCTGGTCAGAATGAAATGTTGACTTCTTAAATAGCTCAGAAGTGTGGCTCCATTGGGCCTGCATCCTTGCATGACAAAACTAATAAGTATTGAGTAGAAAATCCATCATCTTTAAGAGAAAGACCACTTTAAATTTCTTAAAAGCAAGATACCTGAAGTTAATTGGTCCTTACGTAGATTTACTTTCAGCTTTTTTCTAAACCGTAGTGTAGAGGTTGAAGAGACGGCTCAGTGCTTAAGAACACTTGCTGCTCTTGGAGGAGACCCGGTCTAGTTCCCAGCACCCACGTGGTGGCTCACAGCAATCAGTGACTACAGTTATAGGGGATCCAATGATATTTTGTACTTCTGTGAGCACCAGGCATGCACATGGTACATATACGTTCATGTAGGCAAAACATACACATAAAATAAATCTTAAAATTAAAAAAATGACATTTCTAGTATAGCCTTCGACAAGCTACTTGAATTCTTTGTGCCTATTTTATATCTAAAGCCTAAAAATACTACCACTATTGAATAGAAAAGCTATGACCCATTACAAACAGGACCTCCAAGCTCGAGTGCCTAGTGAGAACCGTGTTATGTCAGACTAAGTGCTGCTATAGTCCTCCTTTATTTTTCGCTTTTGAGATTAATTTTAATTTCTAGGGAAAATAATGGGATCATTAGATATATTATTATATATAATATAATCTAATAGGGCTATTAAATATTTTATTATATCTTAGAAAGCATTCACTAACATGTAAGGCAACATAAAATTGTTATCTATATAGGAATTACAAAAACAATAATATATTACTTTTATTTTTAAGTTACAGAAAAGACTTATAAAATTATGTAAAATAATCCCAAGTAACTACTGAGTTTTCTTCATTTGTCCTGGGTGGGTTTTTTTGTTTTGTTTTGTTTTTTTTAATAGAACAAATCAAACAATTCATGACCCTTTCACAAACTGTAAGCTGTGAGATATGTATACTGTCTTAGATATTCTGAAACCAAGATCTTTGTCACGTTGAAAAGGCTATTTGCTGTAAGCCTTGAAGAACATCCCCGTGTCAAGGTTCAGTAAGTATGTGGTACCCATTACGAGCAAAGAAAGAGTTGATGAATGTATGCCTCACAGGAATGGGAATGCCAACCGACTTTCATAAAACTGAAAAATAGGTTGGTTTAAAATATAATTAGGACAGATGTTGAATTTCATCTGAACTGATCAATTCCCTTTTACCTGCAAAGATTCATTTTTGGAAAGGTTACAATGTTAAGCTGCAAGAGGGAATCACACCGGTCCATTAAGATGTGTTTCTGGCTTTTACACAGTTTGTACAGGCGCTGTCAACAAGTCAGAGACAAGACGAGATCAGCACAGTAGCTGTTACTAGAAAGCTACAATACAAGAGGAACAGACAAGTCACGTCTCACTTCTGGAAAAGCTTAAACTCTTAGCTGTAGATAATAACGTAAAGGAAATGGATAATAGAGAGAGAAGGTCCTAACTGAATCCTCGGAGGAAGCACAGACGCAAGATGGAGACGGTGAAAGATCGCAGTTCAGCACCCAGTGCTGTTTCTACTCATTGCCGACATCTGCACTTCTTCCCTCGAATTTATTTTCTCTATGAATTGAATACCTGTTAAAAGCTAGAGTATGCCATCCCCTTTGAGACTGTGGCAGAGACTGTCCCCTGACATATTCCACTATTTTTTTGTTTTTAAATACACATTCAGGCATATAGACAGTTGCTACCTAGTAAGACTGGTTAATTTGATTGGAAATTTCCCTTCTCGAGGAGGGTCCATCACACAAAGCAGCATACAGAAAGCTCCAGCTTATTGCACAGCTCTGATCCTCACAGAATGAATTTATCTGCTTCAAGTGTTAACTGGCTGGACAGAAGAAAGGCCAGAACTTTGATTCATCCCCGGTTGATGAATCCCCTGGTACATAGTCTAGGCAGATTATTCAACTTCTGAATTCAGCTTGGTTGACAGTTAACTTCACAGAAGATTTCCAGATGTTACATAAGATAAAGCCCATGTGAATGTGAATGTCCATTTCCAAAACTGAAAATATAATCATGTTTGTAAAACTTGGTCAAATATTCAGAAGTTAAACCAACAAAGAGTCATGTTTATTGTACTTACATAACTGCGTAGTGAACATGGTTATTTTAGCAGATTCTATTTTTCAAAGATGGCTGTAATTTCTTGCTCTGCGTAACTGTTTATAGCTTCTAGCCCCTCTGAGTAAGAAGTCACTTCTGTTGAATCCGAATCCACCTATGATTTGTTGTTAACCAGTAGAATGTAGAATTCAGCAGAGGTGATACTGTGTGGCTTTCAGTGATCAAGACGTTGAAGCTACTTATTTCCTTCAGCAGGGCTCTGTCTGAAAGCCTGAGAAGTCTGAGCACTTCGAGGCCGCCATGGCGGTAGGAAGTGAAGCCTTGTGGAGAAGCGCTCGTGTTAGGACCTAGGCCAACAGTTCCAGGCTCAGGCTCTTCCTGGCCAGTCATCATCAGACCTCTAGTGAATGAACCAGTGCAGTGGTTGAGATGAGGCTCCAGACCCAGCTTTGGGGCACAGGTTCAGAGTCCTCACCCGTCTCTAAGACTCAACATAGAAGATCTGAACCTCATGGAGAAGATAAGCAGTCCACAGTGTGCACACGTGTATTCCTAGTTCATAGAATCTATGTTCACATTACAATGCTTTTTGTTTCACATCAGTTAGTTTGGTATGATTTATTGAAAGATGGTAATTAGAGCATTTTCTTAGAAACAGGTTGATGCTAAAATTCATCGTAGAAGGAGATAAGTGCTTCCTTTGTTGTTCTGTAGCTTCACATGCAGTGAACTTGATAGGGAATTTTTCTCATCAGCCCTGGTAACTGGACAGCAGAGTATTTCATTCAGTGGTAACACCAGCGTCCAAATAAGTGATAGGAAATCACCAGGGAATTAATAGTTTTTAACCTATCAGTTGCTTAATGTTTTGAAGTTGTGTATGTGCACTGTATACATAAGCACACAGTAGGTCTAGAGGGATACATGAGAAGTGCAAACAGTAGCTGCTTCTGGGAATAAACAGGAATATGCAAATGCAGTGCTCACCAAAATAGAAGTAATTTTTGTATTATGAAAATGGGGAGAGCTGACTTTAGCGCTGAGTGCAGTGTTTAATGATTGCTGGACATCTAGTTCATACTGGAAGAAACAGAAGTTTGGTATTATCTTCTTAATTTATTGATCACCTTATATATAACATTCTTGTTCTTTCTTACACAGCTCCTCACTTCTCATCTCAAGATGGCTATTAATAGAACTATATCTGCCCATGTCCCATCAGGAGATAAAAACAAGTATTTGTTAGATAGAGGATGGATGGATAGATGGATAGACAGACAGACAGACAGACAGACATTGTAGCAGGAAACATGGTGTATTGCTCAGAACTTTTTTAAAAATATATTTTGTCTAATTTTTAATGTATAAGGTGTTTGTCTGAGTGTCTTCACCACTTGGGTGTCTTGTGCCCAGGTAGGTCGAGGGTGTCAGATCCCTGGAACTGAAGTTACAGATGGTTGTTAGCTACCATGTGGTTGCTGGGAATCGAACCAGGATCCATTGGAAGAGCAGCAGTGCTCCAACCACTAAGTTGTTTTCCCAGCCCCTGCTTGCCCAAAGCTTTTTAATGCTGCTTTTCAAGCCCAGATCTCAGTTGGGTGGGGTGATTAAGAACCCACTACTATTCGTACATGGGAGGGTACACTTCAGAAGAGAAACCCTACCCTTAGGACTCTAAAACATTATACAGGGTCCCAGCCAATAAATGCACATACATTTATTTATTACATAAATCTTCTCTTGAGGAGAAATCATCTCTAGTATATTGCCTTAAAAAGAGTTAAAAACAAATCTCCAGAAAGAAGAGGGTTATTCAGACGTGGAGTATCTCCTGTGAGGGAGACCTACTTTTATTGTACCTTACTTTTTTTTTTTTTTTTTTGCTCAGATAATTATAATGGTACATAAATGCCAAGAAGTCTAGGGGAAATTATCTTTATTATCACAGAATAAATTTTTTACGTGTGCGTGTGCATGTGTGTGTAGTAGTGCATATGTGTACGTGAGCTTATAGAAGTCACTGGACAATCTCTGGCATCATTGTACATCTGCTTTGAGACAGGGCCTCCCATTGATCTGGAGTTCACCAGTTAGGCTGGAGCTGACCAGCAATCCTGAGACCTTTCTGGCTCTGCCACTCACCTCTAGTATTAGAAGTACAAACAGCCTAACATTTGCACATGGAATCTGAGGACTGGTCTCATGTCCTCACATTATGAGGTAAAGAGCATTGGCAGCTGAGATGTTTTCTCAGCTCAGCACCCAGTAAATTAAACAGAATATTTACTCTTAAATTGCTGAGCAGTGATAGACCCAAGAAAGGGTATCCAAGAGAAGGAAAAGGGTTTTATAACCTTCCTTTCAGGTCAAGAGGTCAGACCCAGAGCCTGCATATACTAAGCACTTGTGTATGCTAACACTAACTGTGCTGCCAGCCATCAGCCTTCTGAGGTACAGTTCATTCGGGTTTGTCCAGGCCAAAGCTGATCTGTGGTCACCTGACCTGTAAGAACAACTCTGAAGAAACAGGCAATGCTTTGGTGAGTGCACAGAGCCTTGCAGGAGGAAGCGAGGAACTTTGAGCTACAGAAGCATTCTGCAGGAACCCAAGCACTCTGTGTATAATGGAGACAGAGACTCAGGCATATGTTCTTAAAGAGGTTCAGGGCACTGTAGAAAACTCTCTTCCACACTGAGGTGTAGATGAGCTGTGGACTCTACTGTGCAGAAATATACAAAAGGAGGAGAAAGGGACAGGGAGAAGAGGAAGGAGAAGGAAAGGAGGAGGAAGAGCAAAAGGAGAAGAGGATTGTGGTAAAGGCCATAGACTGCAGGCTTTTGACACTGACTGTAAGGTGAACTTGCATAGGAAATGCAAATGGGTTAGTTGATGCATGATGTAATCTGTTGTTGAGATTTTATTCTTTTGTTTTCAACATGTGATGTATTAGTGTTTTAATCAGTCGTGCCTTCCATTTTCATGTAGACTTCAGGGTTTCTCTGAATCTATTCTATGTTGTTTTCCTCTGCTCTCAGACACATCCTAGAATCTGGGCCAGAATTTGGAGGTAGGATATCAGTTGCACCTGAACCTTAAGTGCTAGGAATCAACAAAATCAACAATGCATCTTAAACATGCACTTGAGTTGATGCTGAAGGAGTTGGTGCTCTCTGCCTCAATATTAAGCTTAACCTCTGTGCTAACTTGCAGAGCTAAGTGGAGTGTGAGAGTAAAGGAAAAAAAAAATGGAGCCTTGGATAGGACACAGGATAAAAGAGTCAACTACCGAGACATTGTTCTGGAAGAATCCCAGTGAAAGAATGCTGGCATTTCGAGGTTGTAGGTGGCCTTACAGGCCTCCTAGGTGTAAGAAACTGTAACAGGGTGGATATGTTTCAAGTGTTTATTTTACCTTTGTGTTTACACAGCTCTATGTTGTGAAAGCTAGCTTAACAGTTTATAGTTTGGAAGTATGCCTCTTCTATCTTGTATCCTAGAACTCTTCCCCTGTGTAGAGGTCATTTCAGCAATTCACAGAAACTTGGAGATGGCAGGTTACATCCCACTAACATTGTTCCAATATGCTTCTTAACTTTCTTTTAAAATTTTTAACATGCTATCAAGCTTTGTTCATTTATCTGCATTGATTTTTCTTCAGTGCCTTATAATATCTTGGGGCTTGGCCACTATTTGATATGGAAGTGTAGTAAATCTTTCTATTTATAAGCCCATGGAGAAGATATTAGCCCAATATTTTTCATGTTCAGTTCTCAAAGCATTAAGCCTGGATCTTTCTGTGACTTGCTCTGTGAATAAATACAAAAGACAGTTATTAATTTGTAATTTGTATCATGCTGGATGCTAAAACCGTATTTGACAGCTGTAAAACAGGAAATGGATCTTGAACTCTTGTGGTGTGTGAAATAAAATTTAACTGCCCTGCTCTTACATACTAAAGTTTAGTATTGAAATCATGAGGATCGGTGACACTCTTGGCCTTCAACTTACTTAGTAAGACAGCAGTATTTCTCCTTCAGCTGAAATAGACTCTTCCTTTCTGATGAATGAGGCCCAGCTTGTAACTCAGTGGTGGAGCATTTACTCAGAGTAGCTTGACCTCAAAGCCCTTTGTGAAAGCATGACAAAGAAAGGGAAGGACATTGCTCAGAATTTTTTTTTTTTTTTTTTTGTTAGAAGATTGCTAAGAACCTTTTGTACCAGCCTTCCACAATAACAAGAGAAGCAACTCCACAGTGATTAAAGTCATTACTTTTTTCACAAGAAAAATATTACTTAGTCAAGGCAATTTACATCATAATTTGTAGCAAAGTATACTTAAAGGTGGTGGGAAAAGTGATGGCAGGTTGTCAGGATCGATTACTGTAACTTTTTTTTTCAAACCTTATTTTTAATGATGGCTCTTAAACACTTTAACCTCCCTTGTAGCACACCACCCACCAGAGGTAGTGGAAAAGAAAGGAAGTGGACTGGTTTTGAAAGGTTCTTTGGAGCAACTCCCATCTGTGTTGTCTGGAAATCCACAGTTCACTTCACAGGTTAGCAGGCAATGGCAGCTCGATCCACTCGCAAACACCTCAGGGATACACTAGCAGTCCAATTTGGTAGAGTCAGGTTAGCAATAGTGGTGACATGACCTAGCAGAGACAGCCAGGTCTCTGCCTCAGCTCCAGTCAGCAAGAGGGACCAAAAGGAACACCAGAAGTTCTCAGCTGTGTCACTCTCAGGGAAGTGAAGATCAACAAAGACTTGAGACTTATAAGCGTTGCGCAGCTAGCTATACCAGCAAGCCAAGCTCTCTTCTCATCACTCCATGGAGTTCTATTTACACCCTCCAAACATCCATGTCCTCCATGTGCCTTGCCTCAGCACGTGCATCCAATCAGCCTGAGTGTAAAGAGTCCTGACAAATGGAGCTCAATTTCGCAGTGTAAGGCAAACCAATACACGTGTCCTGTTAGCAAAGAATCTTTCATCACCTGTCCTTTTATGTGCTTGTTTTAGTGTGGGTCCATGAAAAGATGGCTTGGTTTCTGGTAGAGCACTGGCTGGAGATAGCCAGAGACCCAACAGGTGTCCATGCCTGTGAGAGATGGCACATATCTCACCATGCTCCCAGACTATAGGCTCCATTCATCCACGCCTTTCAGTCATGTAGGGCAATGCCCCTACCAGCCCCTCCACAGGTAGAGGGCATGACTACAGGCCTCAGCTCCAAGAGATTTCCATATTAATGAGATACCTGAAGGCCAGAGGGCGTAGCCAATTAAGTATTCCTTCCCAGACCGTCCTCCCTCCCTATTTAACTCAGGTCTGCCCTGACAAACGGTGGGGGAGGGTGGTGCAGCCACAATCATCTACTTTTCGCCATGACAATAAATCGTGTAAAACCATGGACTTCCTCTTGTCTTTGGGGCCCTGCTGTGGGGAACCATGGAGAAGGCCTTTAACTAATGAGCTGCTCCTGCAGCCTAATCTCCCGTGGAGAACTTCTCTGCCCCCGGAGGTCCGTCATCTCAGCCAAGCTAGCGGACCCAGGCAAGCTAGTGCAGTAACAAAGAGTCTCTACCCGCAGGGCACTGTCGGAGCCTCTCTTCTCCCTCATTTTCTTCTTGGCTGCGGGCCGGTATGCCCCCAGTCTCTCTTCTTCCACAGCTTCCAGCAGCATCCGGGAGCCCCAGGACAAAGGCCAAAAGCCCTGCCCCCACAGGAACAGGAACTTCAGGCTGAGATGGCTCCAAGCCTGGGGCAGAGCCCTGAGCGGCTTCTTATTCCAGCGTCCACCTCGTGCCAGTCCACCCCGTGCCGAGTGGAGAGAACTCAGCCAAATTTCCACACTTCTGCCCCCCACCCCCTTCAGCAGTGTCCAGCGGCCTGGAGCAGAAGACACGTGGGAATCACAACTCTGCCCAATAGGACCCATGCCCGCCCACACGCGCGAGCTCTCAGTTCTCAGCCCGAACTTTAGCAGAACATCCTCTCCTGTGTCTGCTTCAGTGAAACGTTCTTTCACGAGTCCACTTTAGCCTTTCACACCTGTGTCCACTTTAGCGAAATGTTCCTTCATGTGTTTGCCCCAGCAAAACACCATCCGACCGACTTTCCAGCAACTCTTAAGTTTCCACGCAAGATTACATTTCACTTGGGAGAGAGTAATGTGAAAATGTTCAAATGACCCATCTAATAAAAACATATTAATAAGAGTTTTATGTACACAAAAAATATAAAACTAGGGAAATGAAGAAAATGCAAAATTGGAACTGTGTGAATTTCTACAAAAATGGTATGCTGAATCAGTTTACTTAGAACGTTACTGAAGTTTCAAAGTCTGGTCACTTGGCCTGATGTTCAAACTATTTAGAAGTTGACGAACTTTACCTGAAGTCTTATCTTGTATAGAGTCGTAGTCTTGAAGTGAAGGGCATAATTGATAGGAGGTAGCAATTACAGATAGTGTAAGCATGAAGGAGCTCAGCCTTGGAGAGAAATTAAAGATGCGCTAGTCTCTGACTGCCCTCAGACACCTGATAGAGAGCAGCCTGAGAAGACAGTGTATTTTGACCCCAGTTTGAGAGCACAGCCCATCATTGCATGGCGCTGAGAGCTGGAGGTAGCAGGGTGGGGTGAATGAATGTTAATGCTCACCTCCCCCTCACTCCCTTAGTGTTACTTTTTGAAACAGTGTTTCTCTGTAGCCCTGGCTGGCCTGGAACTCAAGCCTCATCGGTGACTGGCTTCCTCTCTTTCATTTGGACCTAGACTCCAGCCCTTGGGTTAGTGTTACGTTCATGTTGAGTCCTAGTTGAACCTTCGTAGAAACACACTTTAGACAAATCCTTGGGTTCAGATGATTTTAAATCCTCCTAAGTTGACAATCAAGATTAACCATTAAAATGGATAAGTGGCGAATGGCCACAGGGTTTTGGTGTTATTACTGCCTTCATGCACATGAATAGGTATGTATGTGCCACAGCGTAAATGAAAATAAGAGGATAATTTATGAAGTTTAATTTGGAGTTTTCATTAAATGACCAGCTTATTAATTTTTTGACAACAAGCATCTGTAGTAGGTATAGAGAAAAGAAATGGTTTTCTAACTGTCCAGCTTGCTATTATAGAAGTTCCTGCTTTGCAGTTCACTTACTTAGCTTTCCCATCCTCAGACTCTTGGAGGATTGCAGTGGTGTTAGGAGCATGTACAGGCTAGTTCTCTGTCAACTTGACACAAGCTAGAGTCATCAGAGAAGGGGGAGTCTCGATTGAGAAAATGCCCCCAAAAGATCAGACTATAGGCAAGTCTCTAGGGCATTTTCTTAATTAGTGATTGTTGTAGGAGGGCCCAGCCCATTTTGGGTGGTGCCATTGCTGGGCTGGTGGTCCTGGGTTCTACAAGACAGCAGGCTGAGCAAGCCATGAGGAGAGCAAGCCAGTAAGCAACACCCCTCCGTGGTCTTTGCAGCAGCTCCTGCCTCCAGGTTCCTGTGCTGAGTTCCTGTCCTGACTTCCTTTGATGTGGAACTATCTTGTTTTTAAATATCACATAGCTTTTTAAAGGAAGCTACTCAAAATTTTGCCTAGTCCCAAACTGCACCTTAGTGAGTGTACCATTAGCATGGCCATTCTGAAGCAGTAACATTTTGCTTAGGATTATCACTCTTAACTATTAAGTATGTGCTTTCTTTTCATTGGATACATCATACCCTGTCTTATATGAAAGAGATATCTTGGGGGAAATATTTTGCTATTAATACTTCTTCAAGCTGAGGTATAACTCAGTGTTAGAATGTTTACTTAGTATATACTGCACGCCCTTGGGTTTGATTTCTACAAAGCAAAAATTTTAAAGAATACTTCTTTTTACTGAAGAGGATTATCCATCTTCTTTCTTACTATAGTACCTTATCAGCAGAAGGAGGTTGAGACATTTTTGCTGAACAATTTCATCATGTAAATTATCAAATATGGAATTGGGATTTGCACCAACAATAATTTGTATGGTAAGGATTCACACCTGAGATTTCTTATCGTAAGAAATAAACTGGGTGGTTACGGAGTCACCTTTAATCCCAGCATGCAGGAGGACAGAGGCAGATGGATCTCTGAGTTCAGGGCCATCCTGGTCTACAGAGTTCCAAGACAGCCCAGGCTGTTACACAGAAAAATCCTATTTTGAAAAATAGAAGAAAAAACAAACAAAAAGACCACAAAAGAGGCTGAAGTGTACATGTCCTCTCCTCTAGCTCGGTAACTAGCTGTTGAATTGGACTCCACTGTTATGGCTAGTGTCTTGAACTCCTGGGCTCACATGAGCCTCTCTTCTTAGACTCCCAGTTAACTGGGCCTACAGTGTATAGCACTGCTCCTGACTCTTCTCAGTATATTAACCTCATCCATTATTCTTGTCCAGGCAGTGAAAGGGATAAAGGTAGCTGCCAAGTGAGGAGGCAGAGAAGGCTGGAGGTGTCACTGTGATAGATAATGCTCCATTAGGAAGCTCGAGGCCAGAAGGAAAAAAGTTGTTGGCCTAATCATTTTGTTTTCCAATATGTGCTTGTAAAATTAAGAGATAACTCACATGTCCTCAGATGTACAGTTTTTAAATTACTATTAGGTGAGTTTTGACAAATGTGCTCATGTAATCGTTACTTAAATCATGATGGGAGACATTTTAACAGTGTTTTATAAATGGATTCACAGTAAGATTTCCTTAAGTATTGACCTTAATTTATCTGAAGTGCTGGAATCCAGCTTAGCTTGAACTACCTCGGGTGTAGTGGGTTTCAACCTCCCCAGTGCCGTCACCTTTAATACAGTTCTTCATGTGGTGGCGACCCCAACCCTAAAATTGTTCTGTTGCTACTTCATAACTGTGATTTTGCTACTGTTACGAGTTATAATGTAAATATCGGATATGCAGGATGTCTGATACGGCACTGGGTCAGAACCCTAGGTTGAGAACCAGCACTCTGGATGAAGAGTTTAGTGAGTCTTTCCTAAAATGTTTTCACATTACTATAGAGCAATAGTTATTTCAGTAGAGAGACTGATTTTTTAATTAATTAGGATTTTTTGTTTGTTTGACAGAGCCTCTCAATGTAGTCCAGGCTGTCCTGGAACTCTCCATGTAGACCAGGCTGGTCTAGAACTCAGAGATCCATCTCCCTCTATCTCCCAGGTGCATTCACTACTACACCTGGCCTTAATAGGAGTTCTTAAGCAAATGGATTGTCCCGTGAGGAGTTTAGTTACTTTATGTCTTTAAATGCTTAAATTGTGTCGGAATTGGTGATGCATACCTATAACCAAGATTTGGTTGGCTGAGGCAGGAAGGTTGAGTTCTGTACCAGCATGTGACCTATCTCAACAAAGCAAAACAAGATGCTTGAGTTTCAATGTTTAAGAGTGCTTACTGCTCTCGCAGAGGACCTGAGTTCAGTTCCCAGCGTCTCGATCTAGTGGCGCACACTGCCTGTCACTCCAGTTCCAAGAGATCCTACCTACTGTTCTGGCCTCCAGCAGCATCTCAAACATGCATGCACCATCATATAATTAAGAGTAAAATAAATATTAAGAAGCTCAAACCCCCAAATTCTTAAATTGGCCTTGTTGCTCTCTTCTGGTTTTGAAATGTAAGATGCTATATTTTATTTCTGATAATATGCTATATGACAAGTACTTACTAGCATCATTAACCTTTCCTTTCCTCTTGGTACACTGTAACTTTTAAGTGTTTGAGACAAAAGTCAGTAACTAGATAGCTTTCTGGAAATAGGAGCGTGCGCCTCCTTTATGCTGACTGACAAATGTAGTGTATTAACTAACAAACAAGGTACCGGTCCAGTGTACTAGAGCGTATGTGTTAACAGTTGAGAAGGCTGTGAGGTGGGGCAGTTTTTAAAAAGGACCCTGCAGGGAAAAGACATAAGTCTGGGCAGGGATGGCCTCTGAGGTGATGATGGGCAGGGATGGCCTCTGAGGTGATGATGGGTAGGGATGGCCTCTGAGGTGATGATGATGGCAGGGATAGCCTTTGAAGTGATGATGATGGCAGGGATGGCCTCTGAGGTGATGAAG
>JANHMN010000001.1:19248176-19277942 GCA_030674055.1 Rhabdomys pumilio
AGGTGATGATGGCAGGGATGAACTCTGAGGTGATGATGGCAGGGATGGACTCTGAGGTGATGATGGTAGGGATGGCCTCTGAGGTGATGAAGGGCAGGGATGAACTCTGAGGTGATGATGGCAGGGATGGCCTCTGCAGTCATGACATGCACAATGGAACTTGATGAGAGGGATGTCAAGCATGTCAGTGAACATGAAATGAAAGGATGTCATCAAGAGGACATAGGTTCCCATGGCAATTGTCTGTGGAGTTGGGCATCCAGGGATCTGTACAGAGCAGGTTGGGAGAATACATTTAGAGAGAAAGCTGTGTATTTAGTTTTGGATTACTTAGTTTTTTTTCTGATTGTAAAATATGTAGCAGACTGGATTGAAGGCAGGAATATTGATATTTGTAGTCACGATCAGTTAAATCAGCAAATTAGTGTTTACTGAGTGACTCTTACAGCGTACTGCACGGCTCTGTTTTGTTATTTTGAGCTATTTCTTTAAAACCGTTTTTTACTGGGTAGGCACAGTGTTGCATACCTTTAATCCTAGCACTGGGAGACAGAGGCAAGGGGACCTTTTTTTACCTCAGTGCCAGCCTGGGCTACATTGTAAGGTCAAGGATACCTAGCGCTACTTAGAGAGAACTCCAAACAAAAGAAAACAAAAGCCCTGTTTTTACTCAGAGTAGAGATGTTATATTTACTTGTTTTTAAAGTATTCTCTAGTACAATCTAATATAACAACCTCTAAGTACTTGCTTGGTATTAGGGGAGCTGTAGAACACAGAGGTCAAAAGAAAATCTGGTCATTAGCTAGAGCAGCAGTTCTGAGCCTCTGGGTCTCAACCCTTTTGGGAGTCGCATATCAGATATTTAAATCATGATTCGTAAGACTAGCAAAACTATGGTTATGAAATAGCAATGAGAATAAGTTTATGGTTGGTGAGCACCACAGCATGAGGAACTGTATTAAAGGGTCACAACGTTAGGAAAATTGAGAACCGCTGAACTAGAGCTTGTTCATTTTTCTTTAACGTCTTGATATAAATGTTTTAAATTGATCTTTCCCATAGAGCACATCATCTTTCTCTTTAAAATAGGGATTCTATATTTCTAGAATTTCCATAAGCTCGCCATGTATGACACTTGGTGAAAATGTATGCCGTTGGGCTAGAGACTTAGCTGAGTCGTAGAAGACTGTATGGGCAGTTATGAGTTAAGAGAAACTGCTGATGTTTCAGTATATATTAGTCAAATTGTGTTAGTATTACAGTCTTTAACCAGTGAATTTTATAAGCCTTAGAAAAACTTTAAGGCCGTTCATGATAGAGTAGGTTTTTATCATTTTATGTGTATGGGTGTTTTGTCTGCATGTATGTTTGTGTCCCTTATGTATTCCTAGAGTCTGTGGAGGCCAGAAGAGAGAGTTAGATGCCCTGGGGCTAGAGTTACGGCCATTTGTGAGCTTCCATGTCAGTGCTGGGAACCAAACCTGGGTTCTCTGCAAGAGCAGCCAGTGCTGTTAACTCTTGATGCAGTGCCATCTCTCCTGTCCCAGGAAAAGCATTTACTAAAAGCAGCCTTTTAGGGTATGTTTTAGAAGAGGAAATGAATTTCATGTAAGGCTCATTTGTTGTGAACCGTGGTGCCGGGGCGGAGTGCACACAGCCATGAGTTGTTGGAAGTCCCTGTGGCTCTGTGGAGACCCTGTCTCCTTCTTTGAACTAGAAAAGAGTTAATGTCTTTAATGTGTCTACTTTCTCACTGTTAGTTTGTCACTTAAAGGAGGGGAAAAAAACTTAGTTATATTTGTTGTTGGCAAAATAAAATTAAACCATTGGGAAACTTAAATCACATTTGATACATTGATAGCTTCCCAATATTTAATATACTTGCTTAACAATAAGATTGGTGGTGGTGTAATAAAGTTAATAATTTGAGATAGTAAAGTCTGTGAGCACTTGGAGAGAAGCATAAGTCAGTGACTAATGCTTTTAAATGACTAATGAGGAAATATAAACAGCTTGTGTCCATGGAAGATTGAATGGGCAAGAGACCAACAGATTTTGATATCGTAGTTGGAAATGATCAAGTGTATTGGTTCTGATTTTACACGGCAGCTGTTGAAGAAGTGCAGCTTGACTGTACTATCAAGCACAGCCACGGTTATCTGAAGGGAGCGTAAAAGACTTCGCTTTCCAACTATACGTACGAGAACGGTCTTTTCTGCAACTACTCAGTCAAAACACACTATGGAAGATTGAATGTAGGAGACACAATGATTCCGCCATCCTCCGATGAGCCACACATTGAGCCTGTAAAGATGCCACTCTTTGTAGTTCTGGGTTTTATACTATATATATATATTTTTTTCATTTAAAGTGCATGTTTAGATTACTTACAAAATAAATCCTTAAAAGTCTTAGTTCTTATATTTGTATTTTGAAATAAAACATTTTTGTTTTCCGTCTTTACAAGGGTACAGAGCTAGCGAGTTACTGGTGCTGGCCTCTGAACCTGACAACCTGAGTCTGTAGGGTAAAAGAAGGAGAAAACTTACCTCTTCAAAGCCACACATGTACCTGGCATGAGTGAACACACACACACACACACACACACACACACACACACACACACACATACACACACACATTCTCTCTTTCCCTTCCTCCCTCCCTCAGCAAGTGAATGTAAAATTAGAGAATAGGAGGAAAATAGGAAAGCAAACATAATTTGTCAAACTGCTTTTATGACTAATTTTCTCACATGTATTTATTTGGTTTTTTCAGTAAGTCATAAGAATATATTGGAAAAGAGTCATTGATAATCTGTAATATTTGTGATGTCTTATAAATGGAGTTGCTATTTCATATTTGACTTAAATGAACAGTTTTAAAATTTTGCAGTAACTCATCTCTGCTGCATCCAGGGCCGCTTGGAGTGTATTTGGAGGCTAATTTTACCCAGTGGGAACTTTGCACACTAGTAGCAACTGTTACCGTGGTTTGAGTCCTGAGGGTTCTGATTTTCTCTCTCTGTTAACAGATAATCTCAGTGACACTTTAAAGAAGCTGAAGATAACAGCTTCTGACAGGACAGAGGGCAGTTTGGAAGGATGCTTGGATTGTCTGCTTCAAGCCTTGGCTCAAAATAGTAAGTTTCATTGTTTATTCAAATTTCCAGACCAAGAACAGATCAAGTCCGCATTGTTTAGAAATCGGTATTTAGTCAAGCACATAACTTGAATTCACATAGTTTGTATTCTTTTGAATCTCTTTCTTGAATGCTGAAATTGTTTGGAGTACTCTGTCCGCCTACCCACCCTCCACCCGAAAGTAAAATACTGAAAGCCCAACTGATAGGCAAAGAAGAGAGAAGTTGATTGGTGGTGGTGACATTAATACCAGCCACAGAGGAGCCATTATGGCTGTTGCCTACGACACCTACATTAGTGCTTTTATAACGGCAAAAAAACAAGAAGCGAAACTGTTTCTGTGTAAGGAGGAGGCAGGAGAAACTAAAGGGGGCTTGAAATACTTACCGTTGTTCTTCTTAACACTTCTCTTTTAGCTTTTAGAAGAATGTTATTGTAAGATTATATATTTATGTGTAGAGTAAATTAGAAAGAACCATCAGCAGTCATAACAAACATTTCTCAAAACCTAGGGCCAAGCTTGATGCTCAGTGTCTGGTAAATAATTCCAAAGAGAAATCACATAATTCATCGACTATCACAATACATGATTGCATTTGCTATAACAGGTTTCTGCTCACACTAATTTCTGTCTTATCATAGTGAGTGGATTTGACTTAAATGTATAAAATGATCCTCAGTTGTTTCCATAATCCAACTTCGTTGTATGATATTTGTATTTGGTTATTCTGTTCTCCTCATGGACTAACTGTGTAGCCTTTGAAGAGGTCAGAAAACAATATATTGTCATGGTTTCGATTTCAAGTCTTAGATGTGATCTTTCTTTTTGACTTTAGTTTTTATTAAACTGCCTAGAAAATGTAAATTAATCGATTACAGCCATGCGCTTACCTCATCAAAAAGAGCACGTTTTTGAAGTTATCCTGTATTCACTGTGACAAGAACGACTTGTTTTGGTTCCCTGCGTCAGTCCATCCTGGCAGGTAGTGATAGGGCAGAGTTGTTCACTGACTGACAACCAGGAAGTAGAGAGAGGAAGGCACTGGGGACCTTTAGAGGAAAACCCTTCATAATTGACCTCCTTTAGGAAGTACTGACTCTAGAAGTTTCTACCATCTCCCCATAGCATTGCCAGCTGGTGGCCAGGCAGCATCCACACACAAGGCTGTAGGGCATTTCAGATTCATACTCTAAATTATCCTTTAAAGTTGAGTTTCAGTTACCTTTCCTTTTGATATTGTAACTGTCTGTTTAATACAGAGGTTACTGAATGAGAATATTTGTACAGTGCTCAAGATGGTAAAGAAAGAAGAAAGGAAAGGTCGACTTCTATACTGCCGCCGTAGTGGGAGCACGGCTATTCATGCTTAGTGAAAGTAAGCAAAACTTCAAATGAGCTTCCTGTTTGTTTTTCAGTAGCCTGCCAGCTGACGACTTGGGAAGTTCACAGGTATAAAAGATTGCCATAACCATAGGAAGTTCTTTTGAATAGCGCTGGTCTAGGAACTAGAAAGAACATGGTGACCTGATTTTACAAGTGCTTATGTAGGCAGCTTTACATAATAACGTACCTCTCTAAGGAGACTGAGGATCAGTCTTTGTTGTTGTTGTTGTTGTCGAAGAGTTGTACTGTTACAACCTTCGCTTGCTTCCCATTGTCAGTTCATTTTTTTTTTTCTTTTTCTCTATGTTTTTTTAAGGGAGGAAAAAAAGAATTTTTAAAGAAAACGATTAGCTTTAGAAACTGAATGATATAAAGATGGTTTCCTTGGCAACCTGTGGAAAGTGTGAGTCTTCCTCTGGAAAGCATAAAAGGCCAGAGTTGAGGAAGGAAAGTGGCTAAGGGAAGCAGAGGTTAAAGCCCTTGTTTGTCAGGAGCCATCTAGGAAAGGCTAAGGCAAGCCAGAGAGTTTTCTGGAGATGGTCCACCTTTTTACATGGGTGTGATGGTTGAAATCTGAGATGCAGGGTCCTCGGAGACTTCATCCCAGGATTGCTTCTCACTGCTGATATGCCTCTCCTGTTATTATTACATAGCCTAATGACTCCTGGGCATCAGCCCATCCTATTGGGCAGATTTTCTGCAGAATCAATGTGAAGATGTACTTTCATATAGTAATGGTGTGTAGACAAATTGATGAAATTGATACAATATCAAGCTCCTAATAGAATAAAAGCTGCAAATAAAAGCTCTGTAATCATGTGTCATAGGCTAATTATTCCAGGATAAGAAAGTAGGCTTAGAACAAATTTACTATCAAGGAAGACATTCCTTCAAGGTTAAGAGCGAGGTTACTATCTGGTAACTAAAGATTATAAACTGGGGATGGACAATGTATTGTAGGTGCAGGGACAGAAAAATAAATGGGACTAATTTATCTATATAAAACTTCAAAACTAATAAGACACAAAGCAGATGATTTGTCTCTTGATAAAACTGGGCTAACTTGTGCCATAAAAATTATTGCTTTAAGCTTATAATGAACTTACGGATCTAGAAGATGGATAATGAATGCTTAGTCAGATACTAGTCTTAATAGAAAGACATGTAAACATTGCTATTGTAATTCCTTAAGCCTTATGACTTGAACTGTCGCCTTAATTTCCTATGAACTTATTGAATATGAGAATGTTTAGGAAATCATGTAATCAATTATCCTGTTGTGATGGTTCTATCTAATAGTCATATGAAGTAATTTTTAGAGAAAGCATAAGTATTGAGAACAGAAATAAAGGTTTGTTGGAGCTTCTTTTTTCTGCTTCATCCAGAGTGAGTGAGTGAGTGGTTTTGTTTTGGTTTGATTTTGGTTTTTATTTTTTATTGTTATTATTTTTTTGCATGCCTGACTCTTTTTCTTTTCCTTTCTCTCTTCTTTTTCCCTTTTCTCTCTGGTTCATGAAGAGTTAACAAACTTTGAGCCTCTCCCTTGACCGGAGAAGGGGTCCTTGAGCCAGAGAGAAGAGTCAAGTAACTTAATCTTTTTTTTTTTTTCTTAATCCCTTGCCTGCTAGGAGCAGAAGTAAATTACCACCAGCCAGTGGCCTTAGAATAGCAAGAGTTAAAGAAAGAGAAAAATCGCCAGATAGTAAGCCACATTCACCCTACAGTTGAAACTTTTGCCCTACAATCACCAACACCACCTTTTGCTGCCTATCTCAGTCTACCCTGAGTGCTGGGCTGGTCACCAGCACTTGTTAAAAGTTAAAGGTTCAAGAAATATTGCCATGTATGATTGTATGGCTAAGTAAAAAAACCTGCATGTTGACTTGTCTGGACTTATTTGTTGAAAACAGTGTTAGAATGTGTAACTCCGACTCTTAAGGTCACATACCTATAACGTGTTTAACAAAACCAACAAAATAGGAACTAACGGCTTCCTAGGAAGATCATTAAAAAGGTGTTTCATTAGCTGTCTAAGGTAAAGTCTATAATGTTCTCATTTCTAACACTGCTGAGAAAATGTGATGTAGGAAGCAGTTCTTACAGATGATGTTCAGTAGCTGACATTTTCAAATTACGTCTTTTAATTAAAATATAATTACATCATTCTCCCCTTTTCCTTTCCTTCCTCCAACTCTTCCCTTTCCCCTCCTGCTTTCTCACCTTCTTTCCTAAATATATAGATAAAACATGTCTTGTCTGTATGTTATTGATTGTATATGATTTCAGGGTTGATCCCTGGGGGTTGGTTAATAATATGGGGGCTCCACAGTGAGGAGACTATTTCTCCTGCTTTCAGTATTCCTTAGTTGCCTTAGTTCTATGTCTAGGTTTAAGGCCCTGTGAGGTTTTCCTTTTCCAATTTAGCATGTCTGTTGGTGTTGGTGTTGTCTTGTACAGGTCTTGGTTCGGCAGCCATGTTGTTGAGACATCGTGGGTGTAGCATCTGTGACATTTCTAGGAGACATAGTCTCACAGCAGACTCCTGCTTCTGTGGTTCTTAGACTCTTTCTGCCCTTCTTCCACTGTGTTCCCTGAGCCTTAGGTTGCAGGAGTTGTGTTCAGGCAGTTGGGGCTGGGCATCACACCTTCATTTGTTTTTATGTCTTTATTGATTGTGGTTTTCTATGGTGGTATCTGTCTATTGCAAAGAGAAGTATCTTTTTTCAGGCATGAAAGCTCCACTTACCTGTGGGAATAAGAATAAATGTTTAGAAGGCATTCAAGATTTAGGCAGTTTAGAAAAGTGGTGGCTGTAGGTTCTTCCAGATTCATGACTCTACCAGCCTCAAGGAGTTGGCTAGGCTTCCAGTACAAGGTATGATTTCCCAATTGTTGAGAAGTTCTTAAGTCCAGTTAGAGAATAGTAACTGGACTTAAGTGTCACTATTACACCTTTAGGGTCATCATGCTATGTCAGCCATTGTCGTAGTTCATAGGCATCATAGCTGGGTAGGACTATTGGTGGCTTCCCTCCCCTTGGAAGCCTGCCTGCTACTTCTGGTACCATTAAAGCTAGTTCTCGGAGTAGAGGCTTCTAGGTTAGATAAGGCTCAGATCCACTGGGTTTTGTGTCCAAAGCATATGGTATCTTCGGCAATAAGAACTTACCTTCATCCTCCTTCTGTGCTCCCTGAGTCATGATAGAGGGGAAGTGATACACATGTCCCATTGGTCTCCAAGGATCCCTCAGTCACTTGGTTTCTGTGCTTTGGCCAGTTGTGAGTTTCTGCATTAAAATTGTTCACTTCACAAAGAAACTGCTTTGCTGAGGACTGAGAGCTTGATACTGTGTCAGTTTAGCAGATAATAGTAGTTCTAGGTCAGTTAGCTCATCGCTGGGGCCTAGGAGGCACACAGTGTTGGGTTCTCGGTCAGTTAACAGTTCCACACAGATGCTTTCTTCTAAGTATGAGGCCGTAAATCTAAGCAGAAAGCACCTGTTTACCCCATAACATTTGTGCCATTATTCCCACCTTGGGCGTGTCTCATTATGCTAGGCCAGTCTTTATTGCAGCTCACAGGGTTAGTAGCTGTTAGACAGAGGACAATACTCTATTGACTGGGTCCACAATGACTTTACACTGGCTGTTTCATGCTACTGAAATCAGAATTTTTTTTTACCTTGATATATGGTTTTAATGTGGATATCTTCTTGTTTGCTCCTGCCCTTCATTGGTTTAGTACCTATGTCAATTTTTAAAAGTAAGAATTAGAAGATATGGATGCTCGCTAGAATACATTTTGCTTAAGCAAGTATTCTGTATAAATCTCTGATCTAAATTAATAACACTCACTCATATAAACACTTTGATCTCACTTTTTAAATATTTTTAGTAAATATAGGTAGGCCACCAGCCAAGAAATCAGGCTGGCTGTTCTGGTTTCGTTTTGATTCTGCTTATAGCTTCATGACTTTGATAAGTGTTTGCTGGGTTGTAGTATGGTTACACAGTTTCATTCTCATTTGAGAATTTAAAACAGTGAATAACCCACAGTATCCAAACATTTTGGAGTCTCCCTCATCTTGTAAGAGAAACTACTAGTTTAAAGATGCAGAAATGAGAAAAATTAGTATTTTATTCATATTTTTGAAAATCCTGTTAACTTTATTCCATTTTAAAGCATGAGACTGGTACTTCTCTGCTGGGTTTGGGGGCGGGGCCGGGAGGGCATGTGGAGAATGGCTGGTCATCTGTAAAACAATCTCAGCCTGATCTGAACCCTTATCCTGGGTAGTTAGATTGTCTTCATCTGCTTCATTCTTTGGTGTGTGTATTTTCTTTTCTAAAATATCTTAGTCACTTACCTGATGATAAATAGCTCATAATATAAAAAAATCACCAAGTTGTTTGTTTAATATTTACCTTTGTCTTCATGAGTCAACAGTGTTTGGCTCCGTGTTGCTAATCTTGATAAATTCTCAGGTTATTTGGTAGCACTTGTCCTGTAGCTCATTCTACTGTTTTTTGACTTCCACCCGGGCTGTAATTCTAAGCACATGCTTTTGTGCACAAGTTGTTCGTGTAACTTTTCTAAATGTATGTCCTTTGTGTGTTTTTGGTCTTAGCCTATGGTGTGCCTTTAGTAGTAGCAAAACTAGCTTCTGTATGAGGTACTGAAACATCAGATGTATACCAGAAGCCCTACTAAATTTACTCTTAATAAATGTAGACTTGCTGCTATTTGGAGAAATTAAAAAAAAATAGTATTGTCTAGAATAGATTTCACTTTTTTTTAATCCCATTATCAAATGCAGAAGTAGAAGCTGTTTTCTGTGTAGGCTAAAGTCACTTGTTTACTTTTATCTATATTTCTTAGTAGTTGTTTCCATGGCTCATTACATGTTTATGACTAATATTAATGATATACTACAGTGTCTTACCAAAGAAACTGAGCATTTACAAATATGTGAGGAGCTGAAGAGATGGCTCAGCAGTTAAGAGCAGTGGCTGCTCTTCCAGAGGTTCTGAGTTCAATTCCCAGCAACCACATGGCAGCTCACAACCGTCTAAAGTCCACTTCCAGGGAATCTGACCACCTCAAACACCAATTCACATCCTTAAAGAAAAGAACAATTGAAAGAGGGCTGAAGAGATGATTCTGGAAGCCGAAGTGCTTGTTGCTCCTGCAGAGGACTCATATTCAGTTCCCAGCACTCACCGGGGCCTCATAATCACCCCAAACTCCAGTTCCATGTTCTTCTGACCTCTGTGGGCACCGGACATGCACATGTGTGCATACATAAATTCAGGAAAGAACAAAAGAAAAAGATAATGTATGAACATCTCAACTAAACTAAAGCAGTCAAGTAAAAAGACATTGGTAGCTCTAATGAAGTGAGTCTTTAAGACTTCCACTGAATAATAGTATTTAAAACTCCATGCAGCTCAATTAGGAAATAAGATAAACCATTAATCATATCTGTGCCTTATTCAAAACTAGGAGATAGAGTGCATATTATTAGGGAAAAGTCTAGTCGAGAAAGCATGCAAGGTTCTGCAGCACCCTTTCCTGACAAAGAACGTGCATAGATCTCATGTGCCAATCAAGAGGACTATTATGGGAAATGAAGGAGTTACTCATAACTCTTGGATACCTGGTGAAAAACAGGAAGCAAGAACTCGGAGAAGTTAAGTGTCTATAGAAATAAGAGCAGCACAAAATTGTAAGACATGCTATATTAATTAATTTTGTGTTACCATGACCATAATACCATCCTGAAACAAGAGAGGAAAAGCTGATTTTTGAATCAGGTTTCAGAATGTTCAGTCCATCACGCTGAGGAAGAGCACAGTGATGCACGCATGAAAAGCCAAGCAGCCTGCAGGGCCAGCAACAGGAACAGAAGCAAGGCAGGGCTGAGGAGGGAGGGGAGGCGAGGCATACTGGCCTAGGGCTGGAAACAGGAGGGGAAGCACACTGGGCTAGCTTTTTCTTTTCCCCCACCTTTGTTCTGTCTGACTCCCACTTACGGAATGATTCCACCCTCATCCAGAATGTGTCTTCTCATGCTGGCTCTATTGTCTCTTGAAGCACCCTCTCAGACACCAAGGGGTGTTCTTCTGAGCTTCCTTGATCATTGCAAATTCAGTCAAGTTGTCAGTGAAACTCACTATTGTATGAAACTATATACTAGTGTAGGTATACACTAAGTACTGCTTTTGGTTTTGGTTAGACATGAAAGCTTATGAAAAAAGTCTAGGTATTCATCTCAAGTCTTTACCTTTACTGTATATAAGTTGTATTAAATTACTTATGAAATCAAAGTTTCTGCTGAGGTATATAAAGAAGAAAGCAGAAAACAAACAAAACCCAAATATTTTAGCTATTGAAAACATTTTTTTCCAATAAAAACAATTTATGAAGCAGTTACCAGAAACAAACTACCCACTGTAACCTTTACTCATATCATTAAGTAAGCCTTTGGAAACGTAAAAAGGAAAAACTGAGTCAGAAACTTTAAAACCTAAGTGTGTAAAGACCAGGAAGATGTAAAGTTAGGATTGACCAGAAGAAATAAAAGGACATAACAAGCATGTTAGAAATTTACAGTAAATTAAATGTGGCTGAAAATATGAGAAAGAAAAGGTTGAAAATAAAGGAGAAAAATGAATACATCAGAGATGATTAATGTCAAAGATAGATCTGTATTGTATCTGTAAAGGCACATGTAATTAAAATCTTAAAGACAAAGCAGTCAAAGAAAACAATATGAGATAAACTTCTACACCTAAAGGAAGACTGGCCTCTATCAAAAGGACTCAGCAGGTACTTGTAAAAATTGACCTATCAAAATGACTGAGTTAACTGAAATTATATGCTTTGTGCTTCCCATAATTTCAGTTAACTCAGTCATTCTGAATTTCTGACGGGGTTGAAAACTTATAGTCTCATAGCCAATCCTGGCTATTTACTTTGAGAGAAAAGATTTAGGTGGATGGTTTTCAGCTGACATTCATTCTAAAGCCAAGAAAAAATCCAGGTTCAGAACTAAGTGTTTTAGTTAGGAGAGATGACAGAGGTTCTGGTTAGTCAACAAAATGATGGACTGGTTATTAGGACTAACTTGTACTTCACTGGTACAAATTGGAATAATTATGCTCTAATTGTATTTTAAGAGAAAAGTTTTATTTTAACAGGAAGGGTGATATGTAGGAGGTGCTAAGGTGGGAGGAGTACGGAGAGAAAGAGAAGGAGTAAGGAGAGGAGGAGAAGAAGGACAGGAGAAGCTAGGTGATGAGAGAGAGAAAGAGAGAGAAAGAGGGGAGGGGACATGGAGGCAGATGTTCACGTGTCTCCACCAGTCAAAAATAGTTGATATATCTAGGTTGAGTATTGGGTTACACTTCTGACTGAGCATTACCAAACTTATAAAGCTTTTGATTAACATTTCAAAAAATTGTATAAAAGCAAAAAGGAAAAGGGGGCATGGGATAGGGGTTTTCTAGGGAGGGGAAATGGGGAAAGGGGATGACATCTGAAATGTAAATAAAATATCCAATAAAAAAAATTGACCTATCATGTCATAGTGACCCATAGTACAATTCTTAGTATTTTTAGATTTTATTTTATTTTTTTTTATATTGCTCATTCCAGCACTAAGTTGTTGTCGGTAGAGTCCATGTATCTCTAGTATTCTACAGCTATGTGTTTGAAGTTAACTGACATCTTTAGTTGTGTATAAGAGTCTTCATTATTAGCAGATCTAGTCGCTGTTGGTTATGGTACACAAATATGAAAGCTCTATAAGTAAAGAACTCATAACCTTTAGAGTGCTTACTACTCACATTGACAGTACAAGGTGTTGCTCCATTCCTTCCGGCGCACAAACCACCTGTGTGATACCTGCTTCACCTGCGTGTCCTTTAGGAGCTGACTCAGTTTTCAGTGCTGTGTGTCTGATCAGCTTGTCTGAAAGGTTGACCCTGGTAGTATCTTATTACTTGTGCTCCAGTGACCCTTATAGTACTTAGTAGTGGCCCCCAACTCAAAAATGGTAATGTTTGCCATCTGATTATGCTTAAGAGAGCCCACAAAGTACACCCTTTAGATGAAAAGGGACGGGTTCTCACTAAACAGAAAGAAAATTTTTGTGCATGTTACAAAGGTCTGTGGTAAAAAACAAACCTTTTTCACCCATAAACTGTGAAGAAGGAGAGACGTACGCTGGTTGTGCTGCTGTACCTTAAACTAGGCTAGAGAAGACTACGTGATAAAAAATAAATGACATTAAATTTGTGGGTGGAATCGTGAACAGAAACAGTTCTAATGGATCAGAGTGTATGGTGCCAGATAGTGCTAAGCCTCGCTTTATCTGCCATGTAGGCAAGGTTTTATCTCATGTCAGAGAGAGAGAGAGAGAGAGAGAGAGAGACAGAGACAGAGACAGAGACAGAGACAGAGACAGACAGAAAGAGACAGAGAGACAGACACAGAGAGAAACAGAGAGAATTGAACAGCAAGATAATTGTAAAAGGACAAGAGCACATTCACATACCTTTTCCTTTATCTATTCTGTTATTGTTTATTGCTAATCTCTTACTTATAAGCTAAACTTCACCTTAGGTGAGTGTGTTTAGAGGAAAATAGCATGTATTATATATTAATTACATACATTTTAATATAAATGTTTATACTATATCAGAGTGGCTGTTATAGTATTTCACAGCTTGTGTTAGGATGGCCTTTATGTTAACAATGGCCCCAATGTGCAAAAGTCATGATGCTAGGTAGTCATATATGAAGAAGTTTCAGGTGTGTGTGTGTGTGTGTGTGTGTGTGTGTGTGTGTAGTTTGGTACTGTCTATAATTTCAAACATCTTACAGGTCTTAGGACTTATACTTTGCACAAGGGACAAGCTCCTGTAAGCACTATCTTAATGTGTCAGTTTGTTTTGCTCTATAGAAATATACTTTGGTTAATTTATAAATAGCTGACCAATCCAAAATGAATTTATTTTGTGTGTGTGGGGGGGTGTTTGTTTCATTTTGTTTTGGCATTTCTTTTATTATTCTGTTTATTTATTTAGTTTTGGTTCTAGCAAGTGAGAAAGAACAATGTTAGGTACAGAGGGAGATGGGGAAGATCCAGAACAGGAGTTAGAGGAGGGAGAATATGATTAACATACATTGTATGAAGAAAACTTAAGAGTTAAGACTAAGCTGCAGTTGTTGGAAGAGGCTAGAGACCTGCTAAGACTTAAGAGCTGTGGGGGCAGACATCTGAAGCTTGGAAGTTGTGTCCCTGACTGCCTGGTTCAAGTGAAGTGGTTTGAAAGCCTAGAACTTTCTCCA
This sequence comes from Rhabdomys pumilio, assembly GCA_030674055.1. Lineage (NCBI taxonomy): Eukaryota > Metazoa > Chordata > Mammalia > Rodentia > Muridae > Rhabdomys > Rhabdomys pumilio. Next base: position 19,262,059 of record JANHMN010000001.1, read on the forward strand.
ACCTGATTAGCCAGAGCAGTAAGCCAGTGGCTTTGAAACCATGCGGCCATAAATCTCGAGCTTTCACAGGCTTAGGATTATAAGATGCTGAAATATGAAAACCTGGCCTTCAAGCCTCTAGCACTGCTGAGGAGTACAAGAAGCCAACATTGAAGAAGCTCTAACCCTTGGCTATTCATGATTCCATCTTGATAGAATAAATGTCTCTCTACCAACCAACTGTTGGTGGTAAGTAACATTGTTGTGGAGACAGAGTCAAGTAAACCCCAGAATCAAGGTACCAGCAGGTATGGAGACTACTGAACTCTCGTATAGTCTTGATATAGTACCTTGGCACTCAGGTGATGGAAGACAAGTAACTCAGAGTGAGAGGGTGTTCAGTGTGGGGAGCCGACAGAAGGCAGTTATCATCCTTGCAGCCACCTTGAGCCATATACCCTGACAAGAGACTTGATTACATTAGCCTACAACAGCTTTGCATACTCTGATAACATCTTGTTTTAGATACCCAGGATCTTCCCTTGGGTGTGTGAGACTTAAAGATTAGATTTAGAGACAAGGCCTAAGGGCATGACTTAAGGGCGTGACTTAGAGGCGTAGCTTAGAAGTGAGACATATAAAAGGCAAGAGGCAGACAGAAGAGAGATCAGAGACCAGACAACAGATTACTTGACATGAGTACAACTTGGAACAGAGAATTAGGTATTAGGCACTTGGCACTTGAGGAAGAACTTGGAATTAGACAGTACAACTTGGAGTTAGTTATTAGGCACTTGGAAGATCATTAAACATCAGGCACTTAGCACTTGGAAGAAGTAACTTGGAACTTGGAGGCACTAGGGACTAGGAACTAGGAACTACAACTCAAGACTTGGGACTTGGACTAGGAAAAGAGACTGAAGAATAAATGGGATTGAATCATACTCTGTCTGGTCTCCATTCTTCGAGTCCGTCCTCACTCTCTCTCTTGCTGAACCCCAACCCGCAGACTGGAGCAGCTTGGGGCAGGGCGGGCTCTAACAATTTAGCCCCCAAGGCTTTTGGCAGTGCGGGTCCCAACATTGACAGAGCGGTCCGAGACATTTTTGGCCCCCAAGTGTGGAGCAGCTCGGGTTTCGACAAAAAGGCTGTGTTGCTTATGTCAGATATCAGAAACAAAGCAGGTGTAATTTACCCCCTTTTATGCAGTAAGAAATGTGACAACAATCAGTTCCCTAGAGATCTTGGGGAACTACTGACTTTTGTTGCTCAATGGCAGAGGCCATGGAATAGCCAGGGCTTAAAATAATGTGGCCGCTGTTCATCTCCTCACTGATGGTTCAAAGATTGTAGTTCTTATTACTGCTTTACTGTGGGCAGTGCCATTCTTGGGCTGGGACACCTTGGTGCTATCATAAAGCAGACTGAGTAGGCCATGAGGGGAGCAAGGCCAGTGAGTAGCTACCTCTGTGGCCTCTGCTTGAGTTCCTGCCTCTAAGTTCCTGCCAAAAGTCTCTACTCTGACTTCCTTTAATATGGTACTGATGTGGAACTGTTTTTCTCTCTCCACTGCTTCTGTTTATGGCGTTTTAATCAATAGAGAAAAAAACATAACTAAGGCAAATCTCTCTCAAAGTACCAGGAGTTTTTCTACTCTCTGGAATTATATTTTCTTTGGAATTTTCAGCCAGAACTCTACAAAGTGACATTCTTACGTCTTTCCCATAAAACTAACATTGGCTTGAACTTCCAAATTAGTAATAAACAGGGAGGTGGCTGGTGCTGTATTTTAGTTTCTAATATTATTTGCAGTCTTTACTAATGGCTCAGCTTGATTTTATGTAAAACTCTCTTTTGGTTAAAAAAAAAAAAATCAGTCTGAGCAGAGTGGATTTGAAAAAAAAATCAACTACTTTAAATATTAAGACCTTCTTAGCCAAATCAGTTACTATCAAAAATAGTAAAGGTCTACTGTGTTTATTATTTTAAGCTAATAAAATTATTGTTGGATAGCACTAACAAAAGGGGAACCTTTTCTTAAGAAAGAAGAAAATTTACACTGACTGTAATAGTGAGGTTCAGATAATTTGTATGACCTTCATTCAAAAACAAATGCTGACTTAAATTAGTACAAAATAATTAAGATTGATAAGAATATAATAGAGGAAATGTTTATTAATTAATCGACCTGGGAAGCATAGTTTATGTTCCCAAATAGTAAGATGTACCTAGCACAGTCTTCAAAACTACATTAAATAAAGGATTAATTTTACCCGGCAGTTCATTAAAAGGCTGGTGAGGTGTTGGTCCACGGTCCACCTCACCGCAAGCCATGGCTGCTTGGGGGGCAAAACTAGGGGAGTTTGACTGCACAGCACTTATCCTGCTTACCCTGTGCAGCTGCTAGGTGGGTGCTGGGCTTCAGGGACATGCCAAGACACGCTCTGGGGGTGAGACAGCCCAGTCCGAGATGTGAGAAAGCTGAAGTTGGGGTTCCCTAATTTCCAGGCCCCCAATCACTGCAAGAGAACCGCACAGGCCTGCAATAGGGGCCGGGATCAGGGGCTCCCAAACTCCTAGACATCTAGGAATCACTAAGTCACTAGGAGTTGGGAGCTGAGTTGGGGACCCACAGACTGAGGATAGCATCAGGCCTGGGGCTGGGGGTGGGGGAGGGAGAACTGAGGAGCTCTGGCTTAGCTCAGCAGTGGTGATTGTCCTTAGCTTGGTGGCAGTTCTGGCTGGAAGCACAGAGAGGCCTTCTACAGGAGAATTAAGCGGCAGCTCGATAGTCTAATGACTTCTACATGACTCCCCATGGCGGATCTTGATGAAAGAGACCGTCCATGGTTCTAAACTGTTTATCATGGAAAATGGATGCATACCATGCCGTACCAACTTCTCAGGGTGGACCTGAGATTAAATACCTTTTGCAGGGAGGAATGTCTGGGAAGGGAAGCTTATTTGGCAGAGAGCAGGGAGTCGCCTGAGTCTCAGGTGTGTACCTACTGAGTCTCCAGGTCGGTCTACCTTACCAAGCTCCCTGGCATAGTTTTAGCATCCCACAGTGAGGTGACTGAGAAGGTAAGGGTGCTTGCTGCCAGCGTTAATGTCTAGACTTTCATCTCTAGGACTACGTGGTGGGTGGAGAGTTTCAACTCCAGCAGATTGTCCTCTGATTTCCACATTCATGCTTGAGTATGAACACACATTCATGCACACACACAAATAATATAATTAAAAATTGAAAGTTCTCCAGCATTTAAGCATCCAAGTTAAAAATATTTTCATAACTATAGTCATTCATGAGCCTTTAAAACATACCTCTGACTATGAATTAAGCACTAGTTTATATTCAACATTGTTGATTACAATTTTTTCATGCTTTTAAAAATGTCATTTAACCTAGATTTTCATAATGAATTTGTAATAATCATGTGAGTTTAGGTATTTTTTAAGATTTAGTAAATGTAAATAGAAATCATAGATTAATGTGGAATTATTTAAGGTTCATAACATTTGCCCTTAAGAAGACTTTAATCTAGCTAGAAAAGTTGGTATTTAAAATAAACTATTCCCCTTTGGGAAAAAAAAATTTGATCTTTGCCTTAATTAACACAAAGGTCTGGATTTTTCATTAAATAACTGAAGGAAATGCTTCATCATAAACACATGTTTCGTGCTAAGTCAGTGAGAGCAAAGCCTCTCCATTTCCCTTGTTTCTTATTTACTATGATTTTAACTTCCTTGAGTTATAAATGTATGCAGATATTATCACCAGCCATTAAGCTGTAGAAATGGGAAAATAATGGAGACATTGAAGATGTAATAGGGAAAGAAATGAACTTTGGAGTGGGAATGGTCGCATGTAACTAATCACAGCAGTCAGGAACCAGGCAGGGAAACTGAGTTGGAAGTGACACCTCACTTATACCATGATCTTTTCTCAAAAGAAAAAGAAAAGGAAGTTAACCCTTTCCCCAAAATAGTCAAAGTGAAGGAAAGATAGTTTCTAAATGGGAAGGACCCAAAATGACAATTGCAGGAATACACCTTCATAGGGTGATTTTATCTAATGGATACACGAGTCAGATATATTTTTAACTGAATATAATATACACACACACACCGAGCCACACATGCATGCTGGGGGGCATATTGTAAGATCTTGATGAAAACTGCTAAGGCCGAAGGCATTATTATTCCTTATTCTCTTTCCCTCCTTTGTTTTGAGATAGGATTCATGTATCGAGGGTCAGCCTTGGACTTGCCTTGCAGCCAAGAGTGACCCTTTACCTTCTGATCCTGCTGTCTCTTCCTGCCATGTGCTAGATCAAAGGCTTCACTGTCCTGCTTAAGTTACAGGACTGAATCCATAACCTTACGCATGCTAAGAAAGCACTGTAGCAACTCAGCTGCATCCCCAGACTTATGTGACTGATTCTTAACTCCGTGGTTGAGGTCATTTTGCTCTACCATAGGTCAGCCATAATGGAAGAAATATAAATTATCCCACATATCCCCTTTTGAAAATAAATATTTTTTTCTCACATAATATATCCTGATTAAGATTTTTCCCTTCCTATCCTTCTCCCAGCTCCTTCCCTCCCAACTGGATCTACCCATTTCTCTCATTAGAAAACAAACAGGTTTCTATGGGATGATATTAAATATAATAAAACAAAAAGTCACATGAGAATTGGACAAAACACACAGAAGGAAAAGAGCTCGAGAGAAAGCACAAGAGACAGAGACCCACTTGTTCACAGACTCAGGAGCCCCATAAAACACTGATGTAACAGCAAATAAATAATAAGAATTAAAAAGGGGGACCTGACATGACATTATGAGACAGGGAACCTCCAAACGTGCCATTGAATATCTCATATTTTTAGTAATCTAAGGGTCAAGTGCAAATATCTAGGCTAACATTTATGTTGGGCCATTTAATATGAAAGATCTTTAGTAGATTTCTTTTTCAAGTAGAATAGTATTTAATCTTATTCATTGCCACTTGAAAAGCAATGTCTGATTCTCTTGTTTAAAGAAAGCTAACTTAGGTAGAGTGGAGTCTATTTCAATTCTGTTATTATGGGCTGTCAGGGCAGCGGGAGAGAATCCTGTGCAGAATGTCATGGTCCTGCCCATCAATTATTCATGTCTAGAATAAGAAGCAGTCTGCTTCCTGAATGTAGGAGAACCCATTAAAATATTAGAAAACAATTCAAATATAGCTGAGTTCATTTTGTGCTACAGTGCTGTGGTCAAATGGTGAGCACATAGTCTAAAGCTAGATTTAGAACATTTCTGTACAGTCATATTGTGCTTTTATGAAGCAAATATGTACATCCATGATCCCCTCCCCCTTTTCAGTTTTCATAGCACAGTGTTTGATGGAGCTAAATGAATACTCTTTCTGTCAGAGGCTAGAAGTTGGATTATTTGACATAGAAACTAGTAAGTATGTGTAAAATGACAATTTGTCATCAGAAATGCTATAATTGATATATGCTTAATACCTGATGGAGGTACACTTACTAGCTGCTGTTACAGTAAAATTAACTCAGATCAAAAGGGAATACTCATAAAAGAAAAGAATGGAAGGCAATTGGAAGTATTCTGACTTTTGTAGTTAGTTCAACTTAATAAAACTTTCAGCTCTTCAGCCTTTTGTTTTTTCTTTTAATCGTGTTATATAACAGTAGATGTAATTGTTCTATTTAACACAGAATAAATTCATTTTTACTTTTTATATTCTAAATGACTCTTATAATGCATATGCTAGTTGAAGCAGTGCTTTTGGTTCATAAACTTTTTAATGTTTTTATATCACTTTATTTTCCTCTTGTGTTAGCCACAGATTCTTTTCCCATATAATATAATATGAATACAATTTTTTCTCTGCTAGTTCCAGTTCCTCTCTTCCTCCTTTCCTATCCAGACCCACTCCCTTTTTGTCTCTTAGTAGAAAAAAAATGGGCTTCTAAAAGATAATAAGACATAACAAAATACAGTAAGATAAGACAAACCATCACATCAAAATTGAATGATACAAATAACAGAAAAAGAAGATCTCCACAAGAAGGCACAGGAGTCAGAGACCCACGTGTCTACCATTCAGGAGTCCTATAAAAGCACTTCCTGAAAGCTGTGGGGTATGTGCAGAGGACCTGGTACTGATGTGTGCAGGCTCTGTGATGGCTGCTTCAGTCTCTGTGATCTCATAGGAGTTTGTTCAGTGATTTTAGAGGGCCTTGTTCACATGGTGATGGACTTCTCTTTTAATAACGTGGTTTAAGATTTTTTGCTTAGCAATCCAGTAGACATTATGTCACGTGGTGATTGGTCATTTGACAGGATAGCTAACTATATTAGAAGTTAGCTCTCATTTTAAGAACTTAGTTATAAAAACAGATAATTACTTATTGGCTTTGATCATATAATGAAGCAGTTAACATAAATATCTATTAAACTTACTTGCCTGTTTGAAAACTTGAAGTTACTTATGTAGCTTACATTTTTTATTGGAAAGTGTGGTGGTTTACATGAGGATGTCCTGCCTAGGCTCAGATATATAAACAGTTGGTCCCCAGTTGCAAGTGCTAGGCGAGGTGGCTCAGTGGTGACCTTGCTGGAGGAGGTCACATGGCTGGGGGCAGGGTTTCAGAGTTGATTGCTTGGCTCCATTTCCAGGTCGCACAGTGTGTTTCATGCTTGTGATTAAAGAGGTGTGATCTGTTAGTTACTTGATTGAGCCACCATGTCTGCCTGTAGCTGCCATGCCTCATCTACATACTCTTCTGGAACCATAAGGCCAAATAAACTACATTCTATAAGTTGCCTTTTAGCTATGGTATTGTATTACAGCAGCAGGAAAGTAATCTATACTGAAATCAGTGTCCTGGACTGATGGGTGCTGCTTCAGCATTCTCACGCATGTAATTATTTGGAGATATTGATAATACACACAAGGACCTCTGGCTGTAAAGAATGATTAATAAATAAATGCTAATTATTAAGTATTAATATTAAATACTAATCAGAATGATTCGGTATTTCTCATATTAGAGCCTAGAATTTGCATTTCTATGTAGTGTTAGGAGGCCGCTGATGCGCTAATCTGGATCTCACAGTCACAAGACTAAAATGTAGACAATTAACTTTCAGTAGGAATGATGGTATAATGATCCTTATGTAAAACACATTGTTCTAGATATTTTTCTTCATTTGAGCATTTACAAACAAACAAATAAGAAGCCAGGGGCCCTAGTGCTTATAATCCTGGCACTAGGGAGGTGGAGACTGTCCAGTTCCTCCTGGAGCTTGCTGGCTAGCCAGTCTAGCTGCTTGTTTGGCCAGCTCCAGGTCAGTGACAGGCCCTTCTACTAACAAACAAATGTAAGCCTGTGGATAGCACTCAATGAATGATACCATAGGCCGTTCTGTGGCTTCGGTATTCATACCTGCATGTAAGAACACACAAAGCAAGGGATGATGACATTGGAATAGAGAGAAAAGTAAAGCAGTTAGAAATCAGAGTGAGAGGCGGAAGAATGCACAGCTGTATATAACAAAGAGATGACAGCACATAGGAGACACAGGATTTTACTGAACTGGAGAATGGGGTGATGGATGTGACCATGGTGGCTACAGGGCTGCCTCATATTTGTAAAGTCCTGGGATTAGTTTGAAGCATCACACAAACTAAACAATTCAGGTATGGAAACAAAACCTTCAGTGTCTTCTAAGATACTCACAGCTCTGTTTGGGCATTGTCCTCTCAGTTTTCCCTAACTTTACTGTTTTAAAATAACACACTAACCCAGCCTCTTGTTACTAATTCTCTCCGGAAGTCTCATCATAGTCTTTATGAAAAGCATCCTTTAAAGATGTTTAGTTACATTTATTGTGTGTGTTCACACAAGGGCCGCAGCATGTGTGAAGGTGAAGGGAACCTCTTTCCATTATGTGGGTCCCAGCTGTTGAAGTTGGCAGCCAATGTCTTCACCTGATTCATCTCAAGCTAGTTCCCAACAAACCGAATGCTAAACACCACCTTCCTTGTTGCATTTGAAACAATGTCTCTTGTTTCCGCTCATTGAATAGCAGAGAGTAGTCTCGAATCTCATCAGCTTGCTTCTAACTCTTGGTGCCATCATACCTGGTTTTAAAAATATTTTTCTTGACATTTTTATTTATTAATCTTCTTCCTTGTAGTTTCTATTCATCTGTCCTGTTTCTAGCTCTTGGATAAATGTATAAATAATGCAATTTTTTTTTTCTGGCCAAACTTCTGTGTTGGGGAATCACAACCATATCCCTTATTTCTTCTGTTGTAACACTAGAGTATTGTTTTCCAAAGAAAGGTGCCAGCATGTTTTCCTCATCTATCTGTGACACATTTGCATTCTTACTTGAAACTAAGTGCTGGAAGAACAAAGGTGATGTCTTCTCCCGAGCATATTGAATTCACAAGGAAAAAGGAATTAAAAAGGAATTGACGTGTGTGGTTACGAAGGCAGCAGATCTCAGTTGGCAGAGTGGACCAGAGCTGGAGAGCCAAAGAGGAGCTTGTGTTCTAGTCCAGGATTAAAAGCAACTGACTGAAGTTCCTCTTGCTCTTGCTAGGGCAGCTGTTGTCTTTGTCTCTCTTCATGTCTTCTGCTGATAATAGGAGCATACCTACATTGTAGAGAGCAAATGTGTTTTACTCAAAAGCCACTGATTTATATGTTAATGCTATCCAAGAGCATGGTCATGGAAACATCCTGGATAATGTTTTACTAAATAACCTGGACACTGGTTAACTATGACAAGTAGAATGTGCATTTCTGTTGAAATATTAAAATGAATTATGCAGCACAATAGATAGTTTGAAATAATTGCTAAGGAAAAAATGCCATTGAAGTGATCACATTATATGTAAAATCTATAATTGATTTTACCGAGAATTATTCTGACCCACTTTTCAGTACTTACTGTTAAATCCCAAAATAAGGCTCCAAAGGCAGGGTAATTTTTTTAAAGTAGGAACATATGGATTTAGAGTCTAGATTTTAGCACACAGTGTTCTTTGAGGTGAATTTATTTTAGATGCTTGTAATTTTCTCTTCCCATAGTTGAATGTTCCATATCTTTTCATTATACTAAAGGAGCAAACAGAATGTTTTCCTTTGACTCATAATAACTTAGTCATGGAGTGATTATCTTTTCTTTGTGATGTGTGTATGTGGGAAGGATAGCATAAAAGCAAGGCAGTTTTCGACAGTGATTTCTAAAGGCATTAAGAATATTTTTGCATATGTTTGCACTTGAAAAATATGATCTAAGACCTGAGTAGTCTAATGCAAGCTAAAAAGTTCAGTCCCTGTGTGAGCTAATGACTGGTAATTCTCTGAAACTTCTGTTCTTGACTTCAGAATTCTTAACGAGCTTGATGGCATGTGCAAAAGCTCTAGGCACTGGGAAAAAAACTGACGAGAGAATTTCTAAAATGGAAGGTAATTTCTCTGTGAGTTCAGTGAGAAACAATTACATAATAATGGCATCAATAAAAGAAGCCCATTTGTTTGATTTTTATTGCTCCTTCCCATAACAATTTATACATTATTTTATTGACATTTTTATGCCAGTATATAGTCATTATTTTTGTTCCTTTTTTATATCTTTAATTGAAAATACTTAAGAGCGTGGATACAGTTCTTTTTATATACCATTCATTGGGTACCACAATACAGTAGTGGGTAAGATAAGTAATATGAAACAATTCTTACCATGTAGTATTTGCTAACCTGGAACTGTGCTATCTAGCCCAGGCTGGCCCCAGATTCTCTTGTCTTCCTGCCTCAACCTCTAGTATGCTGAGATAGGTTGTGTGTTACGATGTTCTGCTCTAAACAGTTTGTTTCATTTGTTTTGTTTCTTGAGACGAGGTCTCATATATCCCAGGCTGGTCTAGAACTTGTTATGTGGCTAAAAAAGGCCTTGAACTTCTAGTTCTTATGTCTTCACTTCCAGAGTGATGGGATTATAAGTCCATTGCTGCTATACCCGGATTATGCTGTGATGGGGATCAAACCCAGGCTCTCATGCATGGTAGGCAAGCATTTTACCAACTGAGGAGCATTCCCTCCCTTCCTCTAGTTTAATGATTCTGTTGTTTGCTTGTTTTTGAGATAACGTATTTACTGTGTAGTGCTGGCTGACCTGTAACTTAGTACAGAGACTGTGCTCACCTTGAACTCACAAAACTGCCTTGCTCTGCCTGAAGAGTGTTGACATGGAGGGGTGAGCTGCTTACATTACTAATGACATTAGGAAGCTCTGCACAGAGCTGGATTCAACTCACAATTTTTAAATTATGTTTTTAAATCTGTGTCACAGAAGGAATGACATTTTACCTGTGTCTTGATCAATAATAGGTATCATGTTCATAAACTTACTCTTTTCATTCTGCTTGAGTTTCCTTCCATCTTGGACAATGCCAGCCTTTAGATGCAGTTAGAGCACTGGCCAGCTGCTGGGGAAGAAATCACTGGGCCCACAATGCTGCTATTTCAGATTTAGAGTCTCTAGCTTGTGCTTTAGTCAGTCTCTGTATCTGTTCCTGCCCTAAACATTCAGGTGTCAAGACTGTGTGGCGAAAGCAGCCTGCCTTGTGGATGCCAAGAAGCAGATACCAACTGTGATGGCAGGCTCTTTCCATCTCCTTCACTCTGTCTAGGCCTCCAATTTGTTAGATGATACCACCATGCACATTAGATCAGTTCTTCCTGGAAGTTTTTCTTTTTTTTTTTTTTTAAAATTTTCTTATTTATGTATATGAATACACTGTAGCCCTCTTCAGACACACCAGAAGAGGACATCAAATTCCATTACACCATGTGGTTGCTGGGAATTGAACTCGGAACCTCTAGCAGAGCAGCCAATGCTTTTAACCACTGAGCCATCTCTCCAGCCCATTAGTTCTTCCTGGAAATGTCCTCCAGATACACAGAGATGTGCTTTTCTGTTCTCATAGGAATATCTCAGTCCAGTCAAATGATGAACTGTCCACTTCAGCCTTTTCTATATTCCCTGTTAAAACCTGTCTTTCTTCTTTTCTACTTAGAAAATATCTTACCATCCTTAAAGCCTCACTCTGTGGCTGGTCAGATGACCAGGTGATAAGTACTTGTGTAAACATGAGCCCTGAGATTGGACCGCCAAAAGCCATGTGAAAAGCTAAGCATCGTGGAGCCCTGCTGTCTTCCCTGCTCTGATGGGTGAAGACAGGGAGGCTCTACCCCTAACTGCTAGTTCCAGGTTCAGTGAGAGACCTATCTCAAAAACTGTGGTGAAAGGTATGACGAGGCAACTCAGAGGGTAAGGAGTTTGCAGCTGAGCTTCATGAAACCCACGTGGTAGAAGAGACTCCACTCCCTCAGAGTTGTTCTCTGATCTCCACATGTGTGCTATGGCAATGTATGTACACGTACAATAAGTACATAAATAAATAGAAAGTAAGATTTCGAAACAATTGAAGAAGACATCCTGATGTCAGCCTCTCTCTGGTCTCCACAGGTGACCTTATGGGCAAGCACACACATATACATACACACACACACACACACACACACACACACACACACACACGTATACACACACTGTTTGGAAATTTTCTGTGGTGTTTCTCCAAGGTGGTAGGAATCACATTAAATGGGTTTTAAACTTATATCTCTTTTCTAGTCAGTACATAGCTTTCTGATGATGGCTTGTACCCTCTTTATCTTACGTTTCACCATAAGGACTTTGTAAAAATATATTTTCCCACTCCTGTGTCTGAGAGCTGGAAAATAATTGCAGTACTGTGCGTATTTAACACTGGTAATATGTAGCAAGAAGAAATAATGCATTTAAAATTTAGTGCACTTCAGCTAGACAGAAAGGACATCTCAGACAACAGGAGGAGGGTACAGAAAATCACAGTGGGGAAAACCTAGGCCAGTCAGAAACTCACAAGATTCGCATGGCCAGCAAGAAGGATCCGTGCAGGACGGCCAAGACAGGAGCTGAGAGATGTCTAAGAGATCAAATTATAAAAGGACTTTGAAGCCATGCTAAGACTGTTGAAAAGCAATTAAGAAGTATGTATAACTTACGACAGTTTGAGGGCAAACTGGATGAAGGCCACAAAGAAGAGGAAGGCATCTTCTAATGAGGTCCTGGGCATGATTTTGTGATGGGTTGTCAAAAGAACAGTCAATCTGGGCCGTTCAAGTCAGGAAATGTGATGACACGTCCTAACTGTTCGTATAGACTCAAAGTGGTCCAAGTTGGTAATGGAGATTAGAAGGAGGAGAGAAACATAAAAGTGATATGATGTCAGTGATGGGGATACAGCAATGTCATTAGATGGTAGAGGTTGAAAAGACATGAGCAGGTTTTGAGAAAAGCCAGGGGACAGACTATCTACTTATTTTGTGTTTGGGTATGTATGCACCGTGGCGCACATGTGGAGGTCAGAGGACAACTTTTAGAGGTTCATTCTTTTTTGCACCATGTGGGTGGAACTCAGGTGGTCAGATGAGGCATCAGTTGTGTCTACCCAGCGAGCCATCTTGCAGGCCCACATGTGTTGCTAGTGAAGTGGTCTGAAGTAGGGTTAATTTAGGTTTAGTTTAATGACTGTGGGTTTGTTACTGTAACAACAGTCTCAACAGCACGGTTACACTATTTATTTGATCTTGTTTCTTCTCAAAATGGTAAGGCTCACTTGTCCTGTTAGATACGTACAGTAGTTTACCAGGTGATTGTTTAGGTAAATACAATTATTTTATTTTGTTGTTTTAAAATACTTAAATGGCTATCATACATTATCTCTTCTCTTCTCCTAAGTTTTCCTTTGCACTCATGTATGACTTTATCTATATAAAAATCTAGGAACCACAAATGAGCAAAACCATGGTATTTGTCTTTCTGAGTGCGGCTTAGTTCACATAGTATGACCATCCCCAGTTACATCCAGTTTCCTACAAGTGACATCACTTTGTTCTTTATGGGTGAAAAAAAAAAAAAACCATTGTGTACATGTACCACATTTTCTTAGTTTATTCTTTTGGTGTCAGACGCCCAGGTTGGTTCTGTCATGTAGCTCTTGTGAATGGCACCATAGTAAGCATTACTGTGAGAGACTCAACTGCAGACTTTCCAATAAACACCCAGGGCTTACAAGGAGCCAGGCTGAGTGATTTGTCTGGTTTGAGGGGTTTTGCGAATCATTCATGCTGCCTTTCACAGTCGCATCCCCACCAATGGTGTGTGACGTGTGCCTTTCCGCCCGTGGCCATTTCAGCATTGGTTGCTGTTCTCTAAATAATGTATGCCCTTCCTGGGGTGATGGAATCTCACTGTACTTTTGATTTGCATTTCTCTTACAGCTAGTTAGATTGGACATTTTTAGTACATTTACTGGCCATTGTTTTTGTTTTTCTCTTTTGTGTGTGATGTATTCATATATGTGTGCATGTTGTTTGCATGTGTGGGTGCACATGTGTGTTTGGGTGTGTGCACACATGCATGTACATGGAGGCTGGTGTTGGACATTGGCTGTCTTGTGTGAATACTTACCACTTTGTACTAAGGCATGTCTCACCAGTCCTGGAGTTCACCAACTCTGGTTCCCATCCCTGCCCAACCTATATATGGGGGTTCTGGAGACCCCAGCTCCAGGCCCAGTGCTTGTCAGTGAGCGTTTTCCTACTGAGCACTTGCCCCCACTCTTTATTGAGTGTCTTTTATTTCATCTTTTGAGAACTGTTGTTTGTTGACTTGATTGTTCCAGTTTTAAGTTAGTTTTGTGAGTTCTTTGAATAGTTTACATATTAACCGGATGTCTTATGTGTAGCTAGCAAAGGTTTTTGTCTCGTGCCTTAGGCTGTTAATTTTAGTGGATCTTCTTTTCTCTACAAAAGCTATTTAATTTCACGAGGTCTCATCATTGACTGTTGGCATTATTCTCTGAGGGACCAGAGGCCTATTAAGGAAGCTCTGGCCTAGGCCAGTATGTTGAAATGTCTTCCCTCCTTTTACTCCAATGGCTTTAGGTTTCAGATTAAAGCTTTTGATCCAGTTGGAGTTGGTTTTCATGGAGAATGATACTCATTCTTCTATATGTGAATATCCAGCTTTCCTAATTCCAAATTGTTGGCTTATTGAGAAAAACTCCTTTAACCCACGTATTCACAGTTCATAGTTCAGAAGCACGGATCAGCCACAAACTTCTGTGGAACTTAGTCTCAAGACAGTCTCCAGATTTTGAAGCTCCTCTACTTTCCCAGTCTTTCTCGTGTCTTCAGAATCTTTCATGGGTGAAACAGATCAGGGACCTTCCTCTCAGCTCCACTCACAAGCTAGGCCAGCCACCAGTGCCTCTGTGCCTGTCCCCACCTGTCTACACAACACTGCCACCATCTCTCACCCACCCCATTCCCAACCCTGCTTGAATTGAATTCTGTAGAAATCTGCATATTCTTCATCCTTGGCTCAGCCATGTCAGTCTTATAAGAAACTGTACCTGCCAGAGCCATAGTAGTGTGTCAATGTGAAACCACAATGATACCTGAGGTTCAGTCAACACACTGGAAGGCATAGTGGTAAAGTCCTTTACCCTGAGACGTGTAGGCTGTGGGACCAGAGCCACTCAGGTCTCTCAAGGGCCCAAGCTTCAGGTGCCCAAGGCTGTACACCTTAATGACTAACATGGATGGGGTTGGAGACACCCATGGGTGAAACAGGTCAGGAACCTTCCTCTCAGCTCCACTCTCAAGCTAGGCCAGCCACCAGTGCCTCTGTGCCTGTCCCCACCTGTCTACACAACACTGCCACCATCTCTTACCCACCCCATTCCTAACCCTGCTTGCCTCTATCTCCTTCTGAATCGCACCATGGCTGAGGAGCCAGCCACTACCCGTTACACAGTGATTTATTTTATTTCCCCTGGAAACTGGAGTAAATATCATCTCCTCATTGGCTATAATAGCATGGAATACTACTTCCTTCGATGAATTTCTTGAATTACTCATTTTTAGATCCCTTGTTAAGATGTTACTTACTTGACACATAGAATATAATCTTGTTAGGCTCACTATAAATATTGCTAAATTAAGGACTTTAAGGAGTTCTGCAGATGGCAGATTTCTATAGCCTTGTTGACTTCCTGTTTCCCTCAGGGTATCTAACAGAATGCAGATGGATCTTTATCTGGAAATGCTCCTTTGCTCTGATATCCAAAAACTGTAAGACTGGAATGAGGAAATCCACTTTTCCTGTAGAAGGGATGCTTCTCCAGTAATTACTTTGTCCTTGGAGATAAACAGTCTAGTTATGTCCTTCACTTCCCTATGGTTATTAACGAGGTTCCTCTCAGCGCTCACTTCTGCATACATGCCTTTCATTAGTTAGCCAAGCAGCGTTCAATGTTTAGCAGTCGCCTTACGACCTAGTTAGTGGTCATTTTAAGGAGGCACAGCTAACACACTCCCTGCTTTTTCTAGTGATGGTTTCAAGTGCAGCGTCTACTGTAGCTTATGCTGCCCGTGAGATAGAAATACTAAGACGATCAGAATCATCTGCTGTAGTTTTACAGATGAGTCTCACAGATTAATCATTCAGTAGAACCTGTTTCCAATGGTCGTGTTACACAAAGGGGGTTTTGTTCTGTTCTTTATGCGGTTTCCACGAGTATGTGTATTCACTCTGTGTAGTACTTGGTTAAATAAGAAGGTTTTTATGCAAGTATATAATGTCCTTTGAGCATTGCTCTCTTTCTTATGATCATCATACACCTTTCTTCCTTCCTTCCTCTCTTCCTTTTTTCTTTTCCTTCCTTCCTTCCTTCCTTCCTTCCTTCCTTCCTTCCTTCCTTC
>JANHMN010000001.1:19277952-19294062 GCA_030674055.1 Rhabdomys pumilio
TTCCTTCCTTCCTTCCTTCCTTCCTTCCTTCCTTCCTTCCTTCCTTCCTTCCTTCTTGCATCTCTGCCCTTTTATTTAAGACCCACTGGAAAGGTTGTTATGAAGGGACTGCCATTTTAACTATTTCTTAATTCCCTTTCAAACCGTTTTCAAGGCTGCTCACAGACACCCGAGAACATATAGGTAGTGTACGTTTTGAGGAGGGAGAGATACCAAAGTTCACTGAAACTGTGTTTAGTTGGGTGTGGTGGCACACAGCTTAGATCCTAGCACTTTGGAAGAAGAGTAAAGTAGATCTCTGTAAGTTCAAAGCCAGCCTGGTCTACATAATGAGTTTCAGGACAGCCAGGGCTATATAGAGAAACCTTGTCTGAAAAAAAAAAAACAACTATTTCATGTTTATTAGACATTGGCATTTTTGTGACATTGCAATAACTCTAGAGTATTTAAATGCTAAACCTGTGTAAAAATCCATGTATGTGGGTGTGGGAGGTTGTCACAGTGAAAGGCTTGCAGTGTTTGTTGTATGTCTTACTCCTGCTTCTGACATTGAGATGTGATACTCAATATTATCTTTAACTTACATTTAAAATGAACCATGTTAGGATAATGTGCAGGTAATGCTTGCCTTCATGGGCACCTGCCTGAGCCTCACATCCAGTCTGGATGCTGTCATATGCCCGGTTTCTGCTTTCAGCCCATCATGAACAGATGGTGGGTTAGACCCATGGGGCAGTGTGGACCTATTGCTTTCAACTGTAGCTCCTCTGCGGCAGTGGACAGAAACCAAAGCATTTTGTCATGGTAAAACGACTTCACCACTTCCTAGTTTGTTGGAAGGATGTGTGTGTGTGTGTGTGTGTGTACATGCACGCAATCATGTTTATACATACATAATTTAAGCCAAAATATAAAGAATAAATTTTACCTTTATGTGTACATTTGTAATTCTTTTGTTATTGTAGGTGATAATTCTTAGTTCTCTCTCAATAGCTTACTAGTAGGTTGAAAACTACAGTTTGAAAAACACTATTTAGGGTCTGGCAACGTGGCTCAGGGGGTAAAGGTTCTTGCCACCAAGCCTGATAGCCCAGGCCTGATCCCTGAAACTCATGGAGGAAAGAGAACTGACTCCTTAAACTCTCCCCTGCCCTCCACAAACATACTCTAGTAATGCAAGAACATGCCTGTGCGCATGCGCGCACACACAGAGAAATAAGAAACTATAAAAGGGTCTTGAAGACAAAAATCCCTTAGTGTTCAGTATTAACTGTAAGGAAACACATGTTGGTCTGTGCTCTTGAGTGGCTTGAATGAGGATGGTTTTCTACTTCATTATGCATGCCACCTGTCTCTGAAGAAATTCACAGTGTTCTCTGTTACTTGGGTGTTCAAAGATCTACAACTTGTCAATGTATTATACAGTCAAGCTTTAATTGAAGATTTAATGAGCTCTTTAATTTTCTCATTAAACACATTTCTCCTCATTGCCTATAATCAAACAGTAACTTTTTGGCTTTTCGTTATTTGTCATCATCTAGATAACCCGTTGCCTTTTGATTTCTTAGGTTATTCTTTCAACAGTAGACACCTGAAGAAGCTTGTGTGTATTTTAAGTCTCTTCAAGAGAAGCAGCTAGGAACTCTTGAATTTCTGTATCACCAGAGTTTTGAATATCATGGAGTTTATTTCCTATTTCTTTATATTAATACTGATTCTAATGAGTTACATTAATGTCATCATATGGAAGTATGTAATCTTAGCTATCACTCATTACATAAATTTTTTTTTGAGGTAGGGGTTTTACTCATTATAGTTGCTATTTTCAAGTTATTATACCATTGTAGGGAACCATAAAAAACATATGAAATTATACTGATATAGCTCTAAGAATTCTCAAAGATATAGGAAAAAAACTTCTTGTCCTGAATCGATACCACTGAAACTAACACTAAAAGTAAGTAGTTGTCCTGTGGTTGACGGATTAAGAAGACTCTCTTTGCAGGATGACTAGAGCTAAACTAAGTACTACAGTGAACTGTGCAGATTGTGTGTGAGGTAAAGGGAGCTGACCCAGCAAAAGGGAGTTTATATGAAAGGTCCAGTGTGCATGAGTGGGCTTCTCTTGTAGAGAGGGAGAGTTCTTGAATCATTTACTGTCATTTAAATAGTTGACATTTGATTTGCAGAATTTCATGGAAGCTTTTTTTTCTTCTTTCTTTCTTTCAGACACAGAAACAAGTGAAAAAATACAAGGAAGTGGAATTCTTCAGTTGTTTGCAAATCTGTTGACGCCACAGGCCTCTTGCTCAGCCAAAGTAGCCAACATCATAGCAGAAGTAGCCAAAAATGGTGAGGTTTGCATCAAGAGTTTTCTGCTCGGAACATCTTCAGTTTTACACCTTACTTGTCAGTATGTTTCATTAATTTATGTTTTGATTTCATAGATTAGACGTTTTCTACTTTTTCTTTGACTTTGTTGCTGTTTTAGATGACTCCAGTTAACAGTTATTTTCTTCATATATTCCCACTTATTCAGAGTAGAATTAGAGGAAGCTACTATTCATCTCTGCTGTTCTTTTTCATTTTTAGTTTAGGTCTAAAATTGTTATTATTTTTTTTTTTTAGCTCATTATTGTTCCTCCTCTTATCACAGGGGAGCTTGCGTTTTCTGTGTGTGTTGGTTCATGTTGTGTTGTGGTACATGTAGAGCCTTGCTGGCTTTCCCTACTTCACCTTTCCCTGTTCTGAGTTGACGTTGATAGCAACAGTGCTGTCGGTAGGTATACTCCCCCTTTCACTCTGGCTTTCATAGAAAACAACTGTGCCTTAAATCCCTTACTGAGACGTCATCTCAACACTTGGGAAAAGCAATGATATAACACATTATATAATACTAAGTTCATCCATTATATTATTTATATCCACTGACAGATTCCTTGGAAGAATTAAGCAAAAAGTATTTTTTACATGATTTTTTATTTGATCAGTGTCTTAGGGTTTTACTGCTGTGAACAGACACCATGACCACAGCAACTCTTATAAGAACAGGTTTAATTGGGGCTGGTTCACAGGTTCAGAGGTTCAGTCCATTATCATCAAGGTTGGGAGCATGGCAGCATCCAGGCAGGCCTGCTGCAGGAGGAGCTGAGTTCTACATCTTCATTTGAAGGCCTATAAGAGAAGACTGGCTTCCAGACAGTTAGGATGAGGGTCTTAAAGCCCAAGTCCATAGTGACACACCTACTCCAATAAGGCTACACCTCCAAATAGTGCCACTCCCTGGGCCAAGCATATACAAACCATCACAGTTTTAGGAAACACTGAATAAGCAAAGCAACCTTTAAGCATAAGGGGAAAGCAGTAATTATAACAACACTTAGTATGTCTTCGACAAAATTTTGTATTTTGCCTTTTATTCTAATATGTTTCATAGATCAGTAGTTCTTACAGAGCAATTTAAACATTTCTGATTTCACTTGAGTAATTACCATGCTAATTGATTTTGCAAAGAACTGTTGTTTGGGCTGGTAAGGCAATGTACATTTATATAAATTACCAAAAGTGAAATTGGCACAAAACACTTTCCTTATTTAAAGCTCATCAAAATGCCTTTCAAGTGTCAGTGGGTGTCTGTATTGGTAAGTCATATTTGATTTGATAGTTCACTGAAAACTGGCTCTGTGATTTATTTGCCGTTATCTAAGCTAACCCTTTGACCTGGGTTCAAAGTGGAGCTTCCCAATTACTTGTTATCTTAAACTAACCTCTTCTGATACAAGGCAGCTTGGTTTTTAAGATGAGTAGTTTATTTTTAACTTCATCAGAGTCACCGTATAGATTTTGGAGAATCAGAAGGCAAGATTTATTTTTACCAGAAGTCCTCTTTTTACGATAGCATACACTCAGTTACTCATGACGGTTCTGCTAGCATGGGTTTTGTCTAGCGGTGCTCTGGAGGGCATTGGCTGTGACCCAAAGACAACAGAAGGCTCAGCACTGACACTTTGCATTAGGCAAATAAAGGACATATTACTTTACTAGTGAAAGTAAATGGATATATTTGGATTTTTATTGCTTAACTAATATCACTGGTTTTTTAAAAAAAAGTGAGTGGCTGAGAAAATAGAGAATACTCTTACTAAATGTTTTTCTTTTTAACATTTAAAAACACTCATTGGTTATTATTGTTTCTTATTAAAAACTTGACAATAAAAGAAGATAATCAATAGAGTTTATTTTTACTTGCTTTGTAGATTATGTAACTACAAGGAAGACATATTAGCCTATAACTCATAAGTCCAGATACAACATAGAATGTGCTTAAATTTTATTTGCATATAAAATAATATGTATAAATTGACATACCTGGCTGTGTTAAAAAATTCAGTGGCACGTTTAAGCTTGATATGAGAGTATAGTTAGTTAATAGTGATAGACATTTAGACCTTTTAAATAAACTCTTCTTGTATGTGATAGGCTTAAAGCTTGTTTGAGGCAGTAGAGAAATGAGCAAGACAGATATCCATGAGTGATTCTTTCTTTTAAAACTGGACTTGTGCCTGGGTACATAAGGAAAGGGTTTACTTCACCAGGTAAAGTCCATACATACTGCACAAGTGAGAGTTGGGTCCCTAGAACCTACGTGGAAACTGGGCTAATGTGTTGGTTGCCTACAATCCCAGCACTCCAGGGGCAGAGATGGGATTATCAAAGCAAGCTGGCTAGTCAAACTAGCCACAGTCAGTAAAGTCCAGGTTCTACAAGAGACCCAGTGTCAGAAAATAAACTGGAGAGCTATTGAGAAAACACCCAGCGTCAGCTCAGGCCTCTGTATGGTTGCACATACACTCTTGTATACATATTGTCCCGTGCACATATGAACGTGTACACATTTGCAGTAAATAATAAGAACTAGTATTGCACGGTGTCCATAGTACCATAATGAGTAATTCTCAACATTAGCTGCTATTATGTGCTTACATTGTGTTGTGTGTTATATACATTGTAAATTCTTGTTGAGGCTTGTTCTAACATGTCCTCTAGGTGATTCTTGTAAGTGCTAAGGTTAAGAACCAAATCTTGGTCCAGAGTAATACAAATCAGCAGCATGAGTCAGCATTATGCTTTCTCTTCCTGTGTCAGACTTTCTACCAGAATGCGCAGAGCATTAATAATCCAAGGGGTTCAGGGAAGGCCCCACCAGAAACATGGGGACTTCTTAGTCAGTGTTGTAATTCAATGTATTTTAATTCTGTCCCTCATTCCATATCAGATAGGTGTTTATTTTAATGTGAAATGTGGTGGTTTTTTTTTTTTTCTAGAAGCAGCATCTTGAAACACCAGTAGGGAAAATGTACCAAGTTGTTTTAATAGCTCAAGTTTGCCTTGACACACAAAGCGTTAGAACCTTAACCCATGACTGTGCAAGAACAGCTGTCAGTATTATCTTTCGAGATGAAAACAATAAAGAAAGCATTTATCAAAAGCAGAAGCTTGCAAACTCACCTTAAAGTCATTCATTTTTATTCATGCCTTACATCAAAAGAAAGCCGTATAAAGCTAGGAGCTGACAGAGGAAGACTGATGAAGAACCATTTAGAGCCCCGTGCATTACGGCATATACTCTAGCACCCCCTGTACTTGGTTTGCAGCTTTGTATTAGTGCTCAGTTCTTTCAAGTAGTTGAAAGTGAGGAAGGTACATATGAGTCTTGTTTTCAAGTATTTGATGAGTGCACATGTAAATTTATGAATCTGTATCTTTACAAAGAAAAACATTTTTTGGTTTTCATCTCAGCCTATAGTTTATCATGACACTGAATAAATAGGTAGTTGAAGTAAGTCTGACAAAGAAAAGACTTAAAAAAAATAAGAAATTACAAGTATTTTACTAAATCAAAGATTCAAAGAAGTGAGAATCCACTTTGTTTTTAACTTTTATTAACATTGAATTATAACAGTGCCTCAGAATTGAAGTCTACACATAATGCAGTAAGTTATTTAATTGATTGATTATGTTTTTGACATGCATGCATATGTATGCATATGTAGTGGTTTCTGCTTTCTGTGACTTCCAGCAGCTTGTGCTCAGTGATACTACTCTTGATATTCTTATTATACTGTAAGTACCTCCTAGCTAGTCTCCATTTTCTGGAGTTCAGATTGACAAAGGAGCCTGACCTCTCTTTTTCATCACCATTGTCTTGCTTAGCAGATCTTTCAACATAGGCTCTTTCATAGCACTATACAGGCTGGGTGTATTTTAGAATCTATCTTGGCGTAGCTGGGGATGTGTTTTAGAATCCAGCCTGGCATGGCTGGGTACAGGTCCCTGTGGTGTTGACCTAGTTGTGTGTATGCTAGGAACACCTTTGAACTTAGATGTCCATCATAGCCATTCTGAAGCTTCTCCGATGTAATGTGCACAGTTTTACAAAACATTCTTGGTAAGTTCTGGAGTTGTATATTTGCACATGTGTGAGTGTGCTTGCACACGTGCGCATACACACACACACACACACACACACACACACGGAAGTAAGGAGGGATGGTTGCTTTCTCTCTCCATTCAGAAAGGATTTTTAGTTGCCTTTATATTGACTCAATATTGACATCCTCAGCAGCTTTGTTCTAGCTCCATTCTTCCTAATAAAAATGATCAGAATATTTTATAATTTTTCTGCAGTTACTTATCTTCTATCAAATACCTATTGATTGTAGACTTCAAGTTTTGAGAAATTGGTATCAGATAACCAATTAGAATATGAGAGCAAAGAAAATAATGTAGTTCTTTGATGTTTGCATTCTTTGAAGGCAGTTAACAAATAGTGATGGAACAACAGGTACCGTTCTTGAAATAAAAATCCAAATGATACCATTTCTAAACTTCCTATTTAAATAGTAATTAAATTATCTCAACTGTTGTAAGCCAACTGAAAAAAGAAATGAATCAGTTATTTAACTTAACAATTGGAGTGCATAGATACCTCTGAAATAAGCGTTAATGTCAAAGGAAGCCCACCAATAGATTGATGGTGTTGTCTCCTTTGTTCATGGGCATGTATGACGTAATTCCTTTTTCACACCATATCATAGGGTATTCTGCATTATTAAAACTGTTTATGATAAACTTAGAGATTTAGTAGAAAGTCATTTTAATCATAGGCGTTTACGTTGTAGTAAGGTTTCAGTAATATAAAGATAAGAGATAGTGTAGGAATGAAGTCTTGCTGCCGAGTGGCTACCTCTGTCACTCACAGCTGTCTACAGGGAACACTGTGTAGGAGTTACTGCTCACCTAATATCCCATATGCTGCACTTTGAGAATTTTTAAATGAAGCAAAAAGAGGAAGCTCACTTATGAGGATATACACGGGTTACATGGGACAGAAACAGACTAAGACTGGACCCTCTACAAAGTGGGAGTGAAAAGTTCGTGTTCTTTAGTAAGATAAATTCTACCCTGAGGGATTAGTTGTTTATTCATTAGAACAAGCTGATGGCAAATGTGAAATCCGTAAGGATAAATCTAACACTGGCTTTTGGAGAGTTTTAATCAACTACCTTTCCTTATTTTTGATTTTTGGGGTGAGGCGGTAAAAGAATGACGTTTCTTTAATACTTTCTGTGATGGTATCACTGAGAGTCAGTCAGCAGAGAGTAGTAAACCCAAAGATAAGGGAAAACAGATTTGAATGTCAAGAAAGCATAGTATTTGGTGGATAGACCTGAAAACACATGTACATAGCATAAGAACAGGCATGAGTGACCCTGGATAGACGTGTAAATGCGTGCACATAAGAGCAGACTTGAGTGATCTGTAAACTGGATGTTAATAAAGATGAGGAATTAAGGATTCTTCTAGGCCTGAACAATTGGAAAAAAAAAAACTATTATTAAAAGGATTCACTGGAACCTTTCATTTTTCTTCTTAACTTTGAGCTTTTCAAGACCATGTAGTGATAAACTGTAGCACTTGATAGCTTAGTTTATAGCTTACTTTTTAATTATCAGACTCTGCAATAGCCCTGCCACCATCACGTGCTGTTTCTAAAGCATGCCACTCATTCTCAGGAGATAGTGCTAGCTCAGCTGTAATGAAAGTTAGTTAAAATACTATTGCTTTATGCTGGAGCTTACATACAGTGGATAGTGTGACCCCCCGACTAGTTTTTGTGTTATTGGTTTTATCAGGTATTTAATAGGGTGGTAGGCAAGAAATTTGAACAGAAATGTACTTTCAAATAGTAATCTCTTTAAACTTAAAAAGTATGTGTTCATTTTATTAGGGGAGGTGGCGTATATTTCAAGTTCTAATTAAACATGCCTCTTCTTTTCAGAATTTATGCGAATCCCATGTGTAGATGCCGGATTGATTTCACCACTGGTACAGCTGTTAAATAGCAAAGACCAGGAAGTGCTGCTTCAAACTGGCAGGGCGTTAGGAAACGTATGCTACGACAGCCGTAAGTGTCAAGATATTGGTGATACTTTCACAGTTTTTTAAGAATTATGAAATTATGATTTTCAAATTGGTTTCAATTTGGTGACAGGATTGACTTTTCTAGACAGTCCAATTAGATTTAACTTTGTTTATTTAGCAGAACTGATAGAAACTTGGGCCATCATGTTCTTAACAAGTAAGTAATTAGAGGGAGTAAATTCCCATTTTTTACAAGAGGTATTTTTCTAAGTAAATTGCTAAAACTCTTGAGACCTATAAGTTTAATAAAACTCCATTTGTAGATCTTTAAATCAGGTCATACTTTTGGAAAGTTTTTAGTTTCTGAGTCTGTCCAAATGAAGTTTTAATTAATTGCCATTCAGTAAAACCATTCCTAAACTCCATGATCTCCTCAAAAGCTAGATCGACCCACTGCATCTCGCATTGGCTCCATCACGTCACTGCCATCCTTACCGCCCTCTGGAACACTATGCCACACAGCAGAAGCAAGAACTCGTGTGTTGATTTACTGCAAACACACCACAGTTGCTTCTTCTCCCATATACACAGAAACCTTCAGAGCATAAGGCTCGACTTGATGACACATACTTTTAATCCCAGCACTCCAGAGGCAGAGGCAGGAGGATCACCAGTTCAAGGCCGGCCTGGGCTGTACAGAGAGCTCTACAAACAGCAGACTTGAGAGCGTTTTCAATTAATCAGCCATATCTTAGTTTTCTCTAGATTTTTATTTTTGAGCCAGAAACCACACACGTATCATTAAGGTTTAAACGACCTACAAAATCAGTATTTGTACGGCCAGGGTAATTTTACCATGTTTTCCTTGTTGAGCCCATACCTTAAAGGAGTTGTATTTTGCTGTGAATACTAAATATTTGGGAGTTTTGCCTAACATGGTGTTTTAAAATGTGATTTACACTTGTGAACCATACACATATTTATAGTAAAACAAAAACCGCAAAAGAAACTGTACTTATCAGCTGTAATTGTTCTGTAGCATTAGCGGGGAAGGTGGTCTCCTTATTTTCGCTCTCTTCTCTTTCCTGCGTGGAATGGTGTCAGGACATCTGAATGTAAAGTGTAGCGTCCATTTTCCAATCCCTGATGATGCATGAAAGTTATATATGTTCCTGTGTTCTGTTTCTTAAGGTACTAGATTCCTTTGCAAAATGAGCGTTCTTTATCTTTATAATTTTGCATCGTGTGTGTGTTTGTGGATGTGTGTGTATGGTGTATGTGGTGTGTGTGTGTGTGTGTGGTGTGTGTGGTGTATGTGGTGTGTGTGTGTGTGTGGTTTTTATTAAGCATCATAGATTGTGATCTCAGCTCTCAATGATTCATTTATATAAGACAAATTCTTTTTATTAATATATACCGCTAACCTCTCTCTCTGCACAGTAGTAGTTACTGAATGGTTATATGTACTTTCAGAATATTATAAATTATGGTTTCATTCTTGCCCTTTTGTGTTTACTGGAGAATTTATAGCCATCAAAATTCTTTAAATATTATTCAAATTAATTTTTTGTTGAATTTTTTTCCCTCAAAACGTGGGAATTATTGCCTCTTATGGGATTTTTCCTGAAGTCTTACTTGGTAATGGCAAAACAGAAGAGTCTCCTGGTTCTTTATGGTTTTCATGGACACACAGTGATTTCATTCCCTGTGTATTTTAAAGAACCTTGAACTCAGGGTGGCAAATGTCAAGATACTACGGCTATAATTTGAGGAAAGTGAAGGTCACTGTGATAGTATTTATAGTGTTTGTTCCTTTGCCTTATGAGGTACGCAGTATAAAGTTTTATTGGTACAGTCGAGGCTATAACACTAATAAATTTTATTTATGTATAAACATTTACAGCTACTCCATCCTTCAGTAGAAATTACAGTTACATTGATCAATAGACACAGAGACTTAAGCCAGGTCTTTCTCTTCTTAGTCTTAGGTAAAGAAAATGAAGCTAAGGGTGTTAAAATGTTAAGGATAAGTGGTTTATTGCTGTAAATCATGTGATACAATGTATTCATTGTGCAGTGTTGTCACATGTGTCTAACCTACTTAAGACTGCTTTCTTATTCTTTTATTTTAAATTAAATTTATGTCAGCCCCCTAATGCTTTTCTCCAGAATTATTGTAGAAAAACTGGAGTTTATACTTAAATACCAAGATATCAAAGTATGAATTTAGTACTGTCTGTAGTTACTTGTGAATTTATTTGAAGTGCATTTATCGTTGATATTGTGAAAGTTGGCATTTTAAGAAACTTGAAAGTTAGGCTTACTGAAAAGACTATGCTGCCTTCTGGTTTAAATAATGAACCAATTCCCCTTTATCAAGAATATGATGCTTTTGAGAGACAGACAGACAGAGAGAGAGAGAGAGAGAGAGAGAGAGAGAGAGAGAGAGAAACAGGAAACATTACAGATTAGTAAATTTAAGAGACATCCTTCTTCAAAATACAACATATTTTAAAGTTCACATTTATTCTTAGGAAATGTAACCTGTCAGACTAATTGAGTTGAGTAATTAGTCTGCTCCAAATGCCTAAGTTTTAAAGGTGTGGGTTTTATTTGGGGTGGTAGTAGGCATGCAGTAGACAGATTAGATACATGGAAAGCTAGCATTTACAGAAGGCACTGTAAGCAACTCACTACAGGAGGGAAAAAAATGAGAAATCTGTGTCTATGTGATAGACGTTCTCTAACATAACTTTAGCTTTTTATTTGATAGAAATATCCATAAAATGCATGGAACTCTAGCAGAGAAGTAGGTCAGGCTTCCGTTTTAGTAACAGCCTTGTCAGTTCCCGTTATAGGCATTCTTCCTAGCAGAAGAAAATGTGCTTATATAATCCCCACATCACGAGACAGAGCAGCATACCTGCCAGCTGTATTGCTGGAGAACATTTGGATGCATCTCTGTCTTGTGTGTGGTGATTTCAATTTGTAACGAAATCAGGTTCTGAAGTAGAACCTGCCCAGGAATGTTATTTTAAACGGAAGTATTGTATTTCAGAAATGCTTGTTCTGTGTGCACGTTCCCTTCACAGGCTATATTCTAAAACCCACGAGTGTGATTGCCTTACTTGGAATTTTTGTAGCATTCTCTATTTTGATTGATACCTAAAATTGGAGCGGTGCACATTTTAAATTGCTGATTTGTTTGCGTGTTCCTAAAGCTCTAAAAGGTCCATGGAATGGCTCATCTGCATTTAATGTTCCCAGGGATACATTGGTTATTGGAGATTTGAGTTTCTATATGTTAATATTACCGCTTGAGTTTAGGAAATCACATTTGATATGAGCACGCCTTTAGTCCTAAGTGATATGCACTTAGGAGGCGGAGTCAGGCGAATCTCTGAGTTCAAGGCCAGCTAGTAAACTCTGGAGTTCACTACAGAGTGAGTTCCAGGACAGCTAAGAGAAACCCTGTCTCAAAAAAACAAGACAAAACAAGTAAAAACAATAACAACAAAAATGATATGAGTAGGGACTAGCAGGAAATGACTACATAAAATTCAGTATTTACCTGTTTTATATGAAGAGCAAGATTAACATAATCAAAATTTAGAATTGAGTATGCTGCGTATCATAATAAAGCAGTGCTTGCTGTTACATAATTCTATTACTAGAACGATATACATATTTTAAGACTCTTACATGATGTAGTATTTCACTTCCACAGAAAAGAAAATTACAGTCATCCTGAGTGAATAAAATAATCAAAGCGAGTTAGTAATCCAGTTTGCCAAAGGCAATTTTTGTGAAGTAAATTCTACTTATTTAACTGACTTCAAGTATACAAAAGAATGGTCAAACACCTGCATGTTACTAATTCTTAATATGTTACGTGATTGATTGATGGGTGGGCGGGTTGGTTGGTTGGTATATGAAGTGGGGGGATGGGTATTACATTCACATGAATATACAGAGGTAGACCTTGGATATTTTTCTCTGCCAGCCTTTTTATTGTCTTGAGATAGGTTCTCTCCTTAGACTAAAATCTTGCTGTTTGGACCAAGTTTACTAAGCAGTGAGCTGCCAGGATTCAACTCTATCCACCCAGCAATGCCATGGTCACAGGCACCTATAGACAAGCCCAGCCTTTTATATGGGCCCTGAGGATTGGAACTCAGAGCCTCATGCCTGTAAGCCATCTGCCTGGCTCTGATGTTATATTACTTTATGCATGGGCCAAATAACCTAGTTTAAATTAACTGCAACTACCAAGAAATAATAAAAGCTAAACAATATTTTATAACGAAAATTAGATTATTATATGTTAATATAGTACAGAAATGATTTGAAATTATACAGATAGTCAATATTTGCATCAGCTTTATTAAATAGAATATTTATTGTGGTACTTGGAAATATTTATTTCAGTGATCAAATTATTTGGTTAGAGGGTTTTGCTGCCTTTTTTTTCAATGTTTTGTTTTAGAAGAAATTGAATTATTAGCATACAGATGACATTCATCTTTAATCAATTGACTTACTATCAAAGTATGCCACTGATAGAAGAAAAGAATGGATAACTGTTTTGCAATGGTTTGATTTGCAAATGCTTTTAGATTTGATTATGGCTACTGTCACATGAAAATACTTCATAAAGAGGTTCCGTGTGCACTGAAGTAGATGCTGTCTTATAGTCTTGTAACTGTAAAAAACAGATAAAAAGAATAGTGCTCTAAATATAGTCGAGAAAATACCATGGTCAAAGCAGACACGGTGAGGTGACTGGAGTGCATATCAAGTAAGTGGCTTTTACTGTAGTAATAACAAGAGTATAAGGTCCATCTGCCTTTTTAAAATAGATCAAATAGCGCGTTCTAGGGAAGGAAAGGAAATAGGTTGTTAAAAGTTATATGTAAGTATATAAAAATGTAATGTGCCACCTTGAAGGCAGGTAATGTAACAGATAGAACTTCAGCTGTACCATTTAATGTATCTGATATTTTTTAGCTCTGAATTTTGTTAGATTAAAATAGACTTGCTTCATGGACACTTTTAATCCCAGCACTTGGGAGGCATAGACAAGCAGATTTCTGAGAGTTTGAGGACAGCCTGGTCTACATAGTGAGTTTCAGGACAGCCAGGACTACATGAGACCCTGTCTCATTGTCCACCTCCAAGTAGAGTTTCTATATAAAAGCACAACATAGATTATAGGCCATTATGCAAAGGAAATAAATACTGTGATAATTCTACACTGTACTGCAACCTAATCTAGCATATAGACAGTATATGCTGTATATTTACCATGCATATATAAAAGACTGGAAGCTTATAAAGAAAGGAAAAAAATAATATAAGAAGTAGGGCCAATATACTTGACTATATGTAAGCATTAAGTAAACCTCAGCTTTTTGGCAGCCATAGTGAGCAAAAAAAAAAAAAAAAAAAAAAAAAAAAAAAAAAAAAAAATGGTTTATATAATTCTTACTCTATACTAAAGAGGAATGTTAAAATTATAAAACAGACTCTTGAAACAAATGCAAGCAGGGAATTAGGACACTCCTATGTGCACCTAGTTACAATATGTGGAAGTACTGACTGGCATTAGGTGTGGTGTCTTGGATAATGGTTTACAGAGTTTGCTCATGTTCTCCACTCTATGACTTATATCTTGCTCTTTGACAGAATCCAAGAAACAACATTGTAGTTTTACTTGAGAAACATCACCCAAGTATGTTGGGTTTGGTGGTTACCTCAAGTACGGAACTTAACTCTTTGGGGGAAAAAATGACTTGTTTTCTTCTAGTTTAGCTTCAGACCAAGATACTTTGTGTGATATGTCCAGGTTGAAGGCTCTAAAAGAAGAAAGAAGAAAAAGTGTGTCTTTGTTTATCAAGTCCATTGCCAGTCTGCTAAAAATGTAATTTGCATGAAAATGAATCCTGAAAACTGTATTTGTGCCACTGCACAAGTCTATACATAAATGCTTAGACCTGTACATACATGTACACACACAAGGGAGAAATAATGACGTCTGAATAGAGACCTTAGACCTACCAGTGTGGATGTCCTGGTGGAGATGTTGTATCTATTTTATGTGATAGCCTCTTGGGACATGAAAATAAATTTTCAATAAGAGCATGCTATGGTTGGGGCCTTGGATGTCTTGGGTTGATTGGTTTTTGCTTTCTGTTTGTGTGTGTGTGTGTGTGTGTGTACATGCATGTGTGTACCCATCCCTGTGTGTCTTTGTATGTCTGGTAGCTTCCTGTGAGCCTCTACATACTTATAAAAAGCTTAAAACATCCATATGTCCAGGAGATAAACATATTTTCTCTTCTATGACAAATATTCTTGCTTCTTTTAGCTCTTCTTGGAATGGAAGCTCTATCTATCTTTCTCTTTCTCTTTCTCTCTCTTTCTCTCTCTTTCTCTCTCTTTCTCTCTCTTTCTCTTTATCTTTCTCCCCCACCCCCAAGCATCCATAACATTATAAAGCATTACCTCATAATGCTATTTTTACAGTGTTTGGACAATTCAAGTAAAGAACAAAATTGCCTTCGTTTTTTTTTTTTTTTTTTTTTGTTTCTTCATACTTTTAAGAATAAATAAACAAATACATATATAAAATGAAGCCGGTACCATTGAAACAAGATTTAAGAGGTGGAATAGACAGGTTTATGATTAAAAAAGAAAGAGCAATTCTGCTTTAGAGAAAAACTCGGTCAGAAGGCCAATGTCACACATCAGACATGGCTTCTAGTCTCCTAGGAAAGTATAAGTTCATAAAGCCCCCAGGACAGTGATGGTGTGAACCTTGTGCTGAGGGGGTTCAGAGACGGTGGCGTGGGACAGGCTACTCACAAAGGTATGGTTGTTTTCAAGTAGCCCAATTAGGGATGCAGTTCCCAGGTGATAAAGGATGCTGACTTGGCATGTTTGCTAATATTTGTCATCAACTTAAAACCCTGTAAGGTAAGGATTTACTGTGCATCCTAAGATTTGGCAAGAAAAGGCTTGCAGTGTAGCTCTGATTGGCATTTCCACTGTCACAGCAGTGTACAGTGTGGATATGGAAGAGACGTGAGGCAGAGGTTTGGGAAGCTGTCCTAACAGACCAGCTGTGGTGCTGGAGATGCCTTTAAATGTGATGCTGGTGGCTGGGGTGGTCCACGGTTGGTTGGTTCTTGGTTAGCATTTGTACCTGGTTTAATACTGATGTTCAATGCTTCAGTAACTGACTCTTACACTTAGAAACCCCTTATGTGTTAAAATGGTACTAAGAAACCCAAACTGGGTAAATTTTTACTGTTCATAAAAATATTAGAGAAGAATGAACTAGCTGTTTGTTCTTGCTTGATTAGTTCCCAAATAGCACGTTAGCAAAGACATGGAGTGCTAGTTTCTGAGTAATTGTAATTTCACAGTTATGAAGGTGGAGCTGAACTGTTGGGGGTATTGCATATGACAAAAATCGATGCTTGGGGGTAGGGGGTCAATAAAAAAACATGTATGTTCTTCACACTTGATGTTGTGTGACTTGGATGGTAGGTTGCTTCCTTGTGCCTGAGTAGGAAGTCTGAATGACCATTGATTTGACTCTTCCTGATTATTAAGGTTTAGGTGATATAGGGAAAAATCGGTTTATAAAGAAAGCCCTGGGAAAAGGGATGTATGAGCATCAAC
>JANHMN010000001.1:19294072-19359636 GCA_030674055.1 Rhabdomys pumilio
CAGATAGTAATATTTAAGGGGAATAGAAAAATCCTTCATAAGCATACAGTTCAGAATGGCAGATTTATGTGGTTCACAAAACATTTTAGATCATTGCTGGCAGATCCTTCAAGTATGAAGGCCCCTTTGTGATACCAGACATTTTCCCCTTTCGTTTGAAGTATTAATCACATAATAAAGATTGTACTTGTAAAATTTACGAACTGAGAAAATACATTTATACTTGTAGAAGTAAAATAGGGATGGGATGAGATGGGCTCTCTATGAGTTACTCCTGATAACTTCAAACCTGTCATCTTCCTGCCTCAGCCTCCTCAGTACCAAGGCCACAGATGTGCTATCACTGCAGGCTGGACTTCCTTTATGGGAGGAGACTTCTTGGTAATTTATAAGATGTTTATCTAAAGCCCAGCTGCGTTTGTCATTCCTTATAGTCAGGAGAATCATGCCACAGAAGGCAGGAACTAAAGAAGATGGACCTGTTTTTAATCAGCCTTCTGTAAACTTAGAGAAAAATTAATCCTTACTGAGTCAGATGGAAATAGAAGCACAAAGAAGTGTTTGTAGAGTGTTTGGGGCTGGGCTGGGGGTTAGTGGAGTGGGGGTTAAGTGCCAGCTCGGGGAGCAGTTTGCTGGTGCAGAAAGGGCAGGGGTTGCTTTGTTTCCTTGGGCTTTATTGTTACTCCTGTATGTTCTTATTTTTTTCTCTCTGGAAACTCATAAGAGTAAGATTCTTCATTGACACACACAGGAGGAAATAGCGGGTATTCTCCTTTGATCTCTGTTGCTTTAATTTTAAAGCACTGACTTAAAGCAGCTCGGGGTAGGAGAGGGTTCCTTTACACTTTTAGGTCAGTCCATCCTGGAAGGCAGGCAGGGCTGGGACTCCCGCAGGAGCCTGAAGCGGAAAGTAGGGAGCAGTGCTGGCTTGCTCAGCTTGCTTTCTCACACAGCCCAGGACTACCTGTCCATGAATGCTGTCCTCTACAATGAGCTGGGCTCTCCTGTATCAGTTTATCAAGATAGTCCTTCCACAGACATGGCCGCAAGGCCAACTTATCTGTGTGGTCCCCGAGTTGAGGCTTCTCTGAGATGACTCTAGACTGTGTCAGGTTGACAGTTAAGGCTAGCTAGAACACAGGTCAGCAGTAGTTTTATTTTTGTACATTTGGGGGGATGAATATTCAAAAGGTCAAAATTATTTCTGATTTAGCAAAAGGTTCAGATCTTTCTATTAAGACAGAGTTTGTCGTGTGAAGGAAGCCATGACTAAGAAAGGGAGCGAGGCTCCCTAGAGTTCATAATGTTTCAAGTGGAGACTCCCATACAGATGACTCAGCTAACAGCTCTTGCCATTCTTACAGAGTAAGGATTCAGTTGCCACCCCCCACATGGCAGCTCACAATAGTCCAAGTCCAGTTCTAGGGCATCCAGTGTTCCCGTTTGACCTCCACAGATGCCAGGCATACATGTGTACCGGCAAAACACACGTACATATAAAGTAAAAGTAAATCTTTATATTTTGTGTCAACTTGACTGAACCACAGTCTAAACTGAATTTGGTCAAACACTGCACTGTGTGACCCTGTAAGGTGCTGTGGAATTACTGCATTCAGTAAAGGACTTTGCCTTCACTCATTCACACTGTTGAGGCCCCATAGAAAATAAAAAAACTCTGGCCCTCCCGGAGAGTGGGAATATCTGCTGCAAACTGTAATCCTGAGACATTGGCCTTAAAGAACTCATTTCTTTTTAGTAATATATTTTATTTGAAACATCTGAACATTTATACCATGTATATTATATAAGTATTTACAATGGTATCCTCCATCTTTTAAAGAAAAATAGAGCCTTTAGATGTAACCTGACTAATCCCTGCCAAATTTTAAAGATACAGAGACTGAATTTTGAGAGTTCCAATTTCAGGATCAGAGCTTCATCAGAGACCTAACAACCGTGTCCCTGGTTCATTGTCTCTGTACGTACTGTATTTCTAGAAGTAATTACAGATACACAAATACTCTGACATTAAATAAATACACTTATACACCTGAACAGTTCCATTCTCCAAATGAAAATGCAGGAATATATATACATGTCCTGAGAACTTTTCTAAAATTCTAAAAAAATCATTCCTAAAATCTTAAATGAGCATTTTGTTCAATATGTTATAAAATACAAAAATAAATACTATGATTTGAATGAAGATGAGTAAAGTCAGAAGAGGAAGGAAAATTTTATATTAAAACAAAATCTTCCTTGACAAATGTGTGAGCGTGCTTAGCTTTATTTGACCCTTTATTCTTGACAGGTCTCTCAGCATAGAAGAGTGGATAAACACCACTTGCTTTATTGAGAAATGAAGGATGTCTTGATTTGATCAAATTTTTACTAATAAAGTAATCTAGGTAAAAATTTGACAGTTTTGCTGTTATTGGTACAGTAGAAAAAATAAGTATATCCTTCAAGTTGTCACACATATAACTATGGTTTTATACTATTTTTTCTGCCTCAAAACCATAGATGATATAAAAACTGAAATGTTACATGCCTTATAGTTGCCCTGGATATTTTCTTCTTTTTCTGGGATGAAGAATAAGACTGAAGGCATTTGTATAGATCTTAACTAATTTCTATAAATAAACCCTTCAATCTCGATCGCTCTTAACTGAACACTTTTACTGAATAACTTTTTTATACTTAACTGGATACCCTTTTTAGTTTGTCACAATTTATTGACATGACAAAAGTGAGCTTTGTTCATTTTACTTCTGAAAATTGTTTTTTCCTATATTTAAAGTGAAAACAGCAAAACAGCAAAATCTTATTAACATGCCAGTCAGAAGCCAGGAATATGTTCCATGGATCTGTTAAGAAACATACCAGTTTGGGAAGCAGATAAGCCAACTGTAGATAGTCTCCTCTCCCTCAGCTCCTCCAAATCCAAGGCCCCAGCCTCAGTCCCCAGGCTGCAGCAGATGACCTTGTTGTGGGCTTCCTTCAGCACTACCCTCGTCTGCATGTATCATACAAATCTCTCTCCAACACCCCTCCTTACCCTCACTGCTTTATCCCTGCCCCCAACCTCGACAGACATGCCCTAGAAACTCTCTGGCCACTGGAGCCAGGGAAGCCAGTAAGCAAACCACAGATCTTCACCTTCTCCAAGCATCTCCCAGTCTCATCCTCAGCTCTGCAGCATTTACTGCCCATCATCTGTGGATTGCACAGATCTTCCCCTCCTAACTTCCTGCACTCCATGGAAACATGTAGTCCGCTTTGCTAAGGGAAACAGGTAGACTAGTGTAGACCTTCGCCTCACCTCACAGTCCTCCACATCCGAACCCCCAGGCTCATCCCCAGCCCTGTAGCACACCACTTGTTAAAGCTTCTCCATCTCCTTCTGACTTCCCTGCCTCACACATTGCTTTATTCCAGCTCACAAACCCAGCAGGCATTTTCTGGGAGCCTACAGGCTACTCTGACAAGAGAAGCAGGTAGCATAACTGCAGGTCTTCACCTCTTCCTTCTGCATTCCTCAAAATCCAGTTCCCTATTCGAATCTCCAGCTCTGTAGCAGGCTTTCTGCTGTCACCCTTCACTCTCTGTCCTCTTTTCCAGGGAAGTAGCAGATTCTGATAGAACCTCTTGCTTTCCTCCCTCTGTGGATTCCTTCGGCCCAGTCCTCATAGCCCATCCCTGTTCCTAAGCGTTACCACTTAATACCTAGAAACACTTTTGGCCAAGAACTCCCAGTGGCCATACCTATCAGGATCCCCAAAGAATTTCCTATCCAGCACCACACAGTCCCCACCTCCTCACAAGAACCAGAGACCACAACCAAAGCTACGGAACAAAACACCTACTCAACAAAGATAAGACCAGATATGAGCAGGGAGAATTACAATGTTCCCAAACCCAGATGCCAGCATAAAATCACATTAACAGCCAGGACAATATGTCTCAATTAGAGCCCAGCAGCCCTACCACAGCAGGCTCTGAGCATTGTACTATAGCTGAGGCACAATAAAAGACCTTAAAATAGGCTTTATGAATATGAAAGAGGCCCTCAAAGAGGAAATGAAAAACCGCTTTAAAGAATTCTTCTGAAAACAAACAGTTGAAGGAAATGAATAAAACTGTTCAAGACATGGAGGTGATAATAGAATCAAAAGGAAAACACAAAATGAAGGCAGTCTGGAAGTGGAAATGGAGAAACTCAAAACAGGCATCTCAGAGGTAAGCCTCAAAGTAACAGAATAATGTAGCTAATGGATGCTTACAGAGCATCCCAGCTAAACACAACACCTTCTCACTGCTTCATGGGGCCTTTCTGAAAGTTGACTACATACTCAGACCTTAAGCAGGTTTCAACAGATACAAGAAAATGGAACTAACACTCTGCCTCCTATCTGACCACCACAGATTAAAACTAGATTACCAGTAGTAAACATCAGAAGGCTTACAAACTAATGAAAACTGAACAGCTCAGTACTGATTGAAAAATGTGTCAGGGCAGAAATGAAGAAATGAAAGGCTTTCTAGACACAACACGCACAAATGTATAGAACACAGTTAAGGTGGCTGTAAAAGACACTTTAGCACTAAGTGCCTACATAGAGAGATCACATACTTGTAACTTAACAGAACACCTGAAAGCTCTAGAACAAGAAGAAATCAGACCTAAGTGGAATAGAGACCAAGAAGTCATCAGACTTGGGACTGAAATCAATAACATAGAAACAGAAAGCAGTACAGTGCACCAGTGAAACAAAGAGTTGCTTCTTTGAGAAAAATCAGTAAGACTGACAAAGCCTTATGCAGATTAGCAAGGGTACTGATGAAAGGGGACACCAGTGGAGCCAGTGAGGAAATCAAGAGAATCAGGATATGCTTTAAAATCCTGTGCTCCTCCAAACTGGGAGATGAAAGAGAAGTCGATAATTCTCTTGATATGCACCACTTACCAAAGTTAAATCAATATCAGAGAAGCAATTTAAACAGACCTATAACCCCTAGTGAAATAGAAGCATTCTTTTTTTTTTTTTTAAAGCCCAGAGCCAGATGGATTTAGTGCAGAATTCTAACAGACTTTCACAGAGGAGTTAATGCCAGTACTCCTCAAATTAGTCCATAAAATAAAAACAGAAGGAACGCTGCCAAATTTGTATCACATGGCCGCAGTTACCCTAACACCTAAACCACATAAAGACCCAACAAAGAAAGACAATTACGGATTAATTTTACTTGTGAACATATGTTGTGTTGCGAACCTTTCCTGGGGAGATAAAATGCACCCTTTTGCTCATCTCAGATAGGAAACCCACTGTAGCGGGAGGTGTAACAAAAAGCGGGGCAGCTAGCTCCCTAAGCGTGTCACCAGCTGGCCTGGACCATCAGCCTGGGACCAAGAGACGTTGGCGTGGCTATTGCCTCCACCAGTCAACTCCATGGACTTCAAGGCTCTAAGCATTGCCTTTGGACCAACTCTGCTACCCTCATAGTACTCGGCTCAACCCCAGACAATAACCGCCATCCTCTCAGTACTCAGTAGAAATAAGACTCTTAATGCTTAAAGATTATCCAATGGATTTATATATTGGCAAATACTTAATACACAAGATGCCCACATAATTAGAATTGTAACCCCAATTGCCAAACCTTGAATGAATAACTACCTTAGACTGCTAGAGCCACATAGACATCTGCAGACAAGTTCTCTGCTCTCTCCTCCTCCTCCTCCTCCTCCTCCTCCTTCATTGCTTCCTCCTCCCAACTCCTAGCTCCACCTGTCTCTTCTACTGCCCAATCGCTGAGCTTCACTGTAAATATACTGAGCAGGAGAAGTCCTGCCACAACCCACAACAGACCAAGGTTCAGATACCAGCAAAGTCCAGCTTGGTGAACCAGTGAGGTGTTTTTCGAGTTACAGGAGCAGAAATGAGTCAAAGACAGCCGTGTCAGCAAGGTATACACACACACACACACACACACAGAGAGAGAGAGAAAGAGAGAGAGAGAGAGAGAGAGAGAGAGAGAGAGAGAGAGAGAGAGAGAGGGGGAGAGAGGAAGAGAGAGAGAGAGAGAGAGTGCATGGGTGAGTGCATACAAAAGCTGGCAAGCCTGCACATCCTTCAGGCAGTCCAACAGGTTGGAGAGTATTCTTCACAAGTGCCTCAGTCACCTATACTTCTGCAGGGCAGCTCAGCTGGTCTGCTGCTTCCAGGCAGCTGCTCTGCTCTCAGAGGTCTTACATCCCTTCCCCTCAGTCTTTTTATTTTTTATTAATTTTTTATTGGTTATTTTATTTATTTATATTTCAAATGTATCCTCCTTCCCAGTTTCCTCTCCACAACCACCCTCTCCAACCCGTCTCCCCTGCTTCTATAAGGGTGCTCATCCACCCACCACCCACTCCTGCCTCACTGCCCTAGCATTCCCCTATACTGGGCCATCAAGTCTTCACAGGACCTTCACTTCTCCCATGGATGCCAGATAAGGCAATCCTCTGCTACATGTCCGGCTGGAGCCATGTGTGCTCCTTGGTTGATGGTTTATTCCCTGGAAGCTGTGGGTGGTCCAGTTAGTTGATATTGTTGTTCTTCCTATGGGGTTGCAAACCCCCTCAGCTCCTTCAGTCCTTCCCCTAACTCCTCCATTGGGGTCCCTGTGGTCAGTCCAATGGTTGGCTGTAAGCATTCTCATCTGTATTGGTAAGGCTCTGGCAGAGCCTCTGAACTCAGCCTTACTTCTGAGAGGGACAGGTTTTATTGTATACTCTGGGAGGGACTGGCCTACTGATTCTGGCTTGTTTCAGGGAGTTCCTGAAGTTAATTTTTACTAGTTTACCTTCCTGCTTAAGCTCCCCTACAGGATGGGGATGTCTTAGTCTTGGAGGAGTCTTATGTAACATAGAGTCAAAGGTACCCAGTACAATATATGCAAACAGAAAAGAAAAACACATCGAAAAGTCATCCAGTATCATCAAATTGCCTTCATCCCAGAGATACAGGAATGGTTCAATATATGAGACTCAATAAATGTAATTCACCTTATAAACAACCTGAAAGATAAAACCCACACATCCTCTCATTGGATACAGACAATGCTTTTGATAAAAATCAGACACCTTTCGTGATAAAAGTCTTGGTGATTATAGATACAAGAAGCATACCTCAATATAATAAAGGCAGTTTACACCAAGCATGTAGCCAACATCAAGTTAAATGTAGAGAAACTCAAAGCAAGTCCACTAAAATCAGGAACAAGCCAAGGTTGTCCACTCTTTTCTATATAGAAATATAGAAATATAGAAATATAGTGGCTTGAAGTCTTCGCTAAAGCATTAAGACAGCTAAAAGAGATCAAGGGGATACCATTTGGAAAGGAAGAAGTCAAGTACCGATTTAGGTGCTATAATAGGACATAAGTGACCCTAAAAATTTCACTAGAGAACTCCTACAGCTGATAAATTCTTTCAGCAGAGTAGCTGGATATAAAATCAACTCACAGAAATCAGTCGCCCCCTGGTATACAGATGACAGACAAATGGGCTGCAAAAGAAATTAGGGAAACAACACCTTTAGCACCAGTCTATCAAATAGTCTATTGTGGGGCAACTAAGAAAACAGCTAAAAGACTAATGTGATGAAATCGTTAAGACACTGAAAAAGTTGAAGCTAATCAAATGATCAAAGCTCTCCCATGCTCATGTATTGGTAGGATTAATATAGGAAAAATGGCCATCCTGCCAAAGGCTGCAGAACCCTATTAAAATGCCAACACATTTCTTCACAGATCTTGAAAGGACAATTTTCAGCTTTGTGTGGAAACAAAAAACTAGGATAGCTGAAACAATACTGCATGATAAAAGAACAACTAGAGGTGTCAGCATCCCCAGTTTCAAGTCGTTCCAGAGTTACAGTAATAAAAACAGCATAGTATTGGTGCAAAAACAGACAAGTCGATCAGTGAAGTCAAATTGAACACCCAGACATTAATCTACACACCAATGTACACCTGATTTTTTTTATAAAGAACTCAGAAATACACATTGAGAAAACCAGTGGTGTTGGTCACATTAGATGTCTGCTTATAGAAGAAAGAATGCAAATAGATTCTTACTTTTCACCATGCACAAAACTCAAGTCTAAATAGATCAAAGACCTTAACATAAAACCAGGTACACTGAACCTCTTGACAGAAGAGAAAGTGGAGAATGGCCTTGAACTCATTGCACAGGAAAATACTTTCAGAACAGAACACCATTGGCACAGTCACTAGAGTCAGTGGTGACCTCATGAAACTGGAAAGCTTCTTCATGGCTGAAGACACCATCATTAGGACAAAGCAGCATCCTACAGATTGGGATACATTTTCATCAAATACACATCTGATAGAGGGCTAATATCTAAACTATATAAAGAACTTAAGCGTCTAGATGTAAAGAAAAGCCAATTAGCAATGGGGTATAGATCTAAATAGATAATTATCAATAGAGGAAACACTTAGAGAAATATTCGACATCCTTAGACATCAGGGAACTGTAAATGAAACCTACTTTGAGATTTCATTTTCCACCTGTTAGAATGGCGGAGATCAGTGAAACTGATAGCTCAGGTTGGTGTGGATAAGGAGTAAAGGACACACATCCATTATTACTGGAGGGACTGCAAACTTGTACAACTTTGGAAATCAGTGAAGTGGTTCCCTGGGAAAAGTTGAGCTGATGTTTCTCAAGATCCAACTGTACTACTCTGTCATATGGCCAAAGCATGTTTCATTCTCCCACAAAGACACTTGTTCAACCATGTCCATTGCTGCTCTATTCAAAATAACTCAGATGGCCCTCAGTTCAAGAATGGATAAAGAAAGTGTGGGACATTTACACAATGAAGTATTACTTACCCATTTTTTAAGTGGCATCATGAAATTTGCAGATAAATGGATGGATAGAGCAGGGGAAATCATCCAGAATGACCCGAAAGAAAAATGTGGTATGCATTCACGTACATGGGGATTTTATCTGTTAAATCAGTGAAATCCAATCTGTAGCGCATAGTACCACAGACATTAGGAATACAGTAAGGTACTAAAGGGAAAAGATAGATATCATCAGGAAAGGGAAGTAGAATAAACTGTTTTGGATGGAGGCAGCTAGTTCAGGAGGAGTGGGAGTGTTAGGGTAGAGGGGGTGATGGAGGGAGTATGGGAAAGACAGCTAAAACTCTGGACAGTTTGAGGGGCTGGATGGAAGCCCAATAGACTAGAAGCTTCACATATATACATATGTAAAGGTGATAAGAATTATGGATATTCAAATAATAGAGGGTACAGAGCCCCAACTGGACATCTCTTGTCACCAAGTGAAG
Organism: Rhabdomys pumilio; assembly: GCA_030674055.1. NCBI lineage: Eukaryota > Metazoa > Chordata > Mammalia > Rodentia > Muridae > Rhabdomys > Rhabdomys pumilio. The sequence goes on from JANHMN010000001.1 coordinate 19,303,444, forward strand.
TTTCTAGTCCCTGGATTAGGTTATATCTGAGTTGTTGACCAAAGGAGTCCCATGAGAATCCACCAACAACCCAGAGCATTGGCAAGACTATACGTTACTTTCTACAGGCTGAAGACAGCTCTCATACATCTCCTTGACCAAGGAGAAGTCAAGCTGGTTCCTATAGTCTTCACCCCTATTCCAGCATTTTCGTTCAGTAAGGCACTGTGTAGGGTAATAAAGGAGAAAGGCAAACATCTATCCAGCCACAAACTGTCTGATCTCCAATAGTGCGCTGCCTGGAAAGTATGCTAACGCAATGGTGGCACAAACTAATGGAAGCAACCAACACCTGCTTTGACTTACGACCATTCCTTCAGATGGAACCCAGTGCAACACTGCTTGATGATAGGCACTTGATAGCCCAGGGACCTAAGATAAAACTTGATATTACTTCTCTACCTAAAACCAAAATAGGCAACAATAAATGAGTCCTAATGACATCCTGCTATAATTGTAGATCAGTTCCTTGCTCAGCCATCATTGGAAAGTCATCATTCCTCTAGTAGCAAATGGGAACAAATATAGAAAACCACAACCACACATCATGCAGAGACGGAGAGAACTTGGAACAGTCCATCCTATATGGCATGTCTCATTAAATTCCTCCTCTGAGGGCTCAGCAAACCCTGCAGAATAAGAAGAGGATGGATGACAGCAAGTAAACAAGGCCCTCTAAATCAAGATGATCAAAGTTTGTTGAACTCACAGAGACAGAGGTAGTATGCACAGGCCATGTTCATGTCTGTGCCGGGTTTATGGCCCCAGTGTAGTTAGTGTTTTTAGTGAATTTCCACAAATGTGAATGGGTGGGTCTCTGACTCTTAAGCCTTCTCTTGGACTCCTTTTCTTCTGTCTGTTTGCTTTGTCCATTCCAATGAGTTAGCTTAGTTTTATCTTATATACTGTTACATTGTATTTTACTTTATCACTATCCCTTATAAGCCTGTTTGTTCCTCATGGCAGTCAGAAAAGGAGTTGATCTGGGTAGGGGGCCGTTTGGGAGGATATAGGGAAAAGTAGGAGGGGAAACCATGACCAGGATATATTATTTGAGGGAAAAAAGATCTGTTTTCACTAAAAGGAGAAAAGAAAGAAACATATCAGTATAATTTCACCTTACTTAGATCCAATATTATGTAATTCTTTGTGAAAAGGAAAAGAGTTGTGACGACTTATTTTCGAATTGGTACATATTTCATGAGTTCATAAGTCAGTAAAAGTCAGTATTTTTTTTTTTCAAAAACTTGCTTTTGATGTTAAAATTGGTTGACAGTCAAGCCTGGTAAAGAGAAATAATGAATTCTGGAGTGAATCCAGTTCTATCACCCTTGCACAATGGTCCAGTTGTCTATTTCTGCATTGTAAAATAATTCCTTTGTTTCTAGGATCTTATTTCTCAACTCATATTTTTTCCAAGCCCTGAATTTTAAAATCATAATTTATACAATCGGACTATTTTCAAACCGATTATGAGATGTGTAGATTTACAGTATAATAGGGCTGAAGCTTTTTTTGTAATTCATATGGTTTGGGAATGAATCAGGTAAAGCTTGAGGGAATTTCGATGTGTTTACTTCACACATGAGGCTGTAATTCCCCTGTCCACAGTACCTAGGACCATCTCCTTTTCCTTATTGTGTGTCCTAATGACCAGAAAGCATCTACGACATTTGTAAATAAATGTGAGGGAGTTATTTCAGGAGTAGGCTGGTAGACATCTGATCTCTCTTTCCCTTCTCTCCTTCATGCTTGTTCTTTCCCTTCCCATCGTCCATGGAAGGCCTTCACAAGGTGCTGAGTAGGTCCCATCACTATGCGATAATACGTTCAGAGTCCTGAGCCAAGAGCAAGCTCTTATCATTCTAAATTGCTCCGTCTCAGATAATGTTACAACAGTTGAAAATAGACTGACACAGAGACACAGATGGATTGTGCAGTCCATAGACATAACAGCTCATGTAATGTAAGAATCCATTTCTATAAGAAGCCAGATAATCTGTAGCGACAGAAAACAGTGATTCCTGGAACCAGAAACCAAAGGAGAGAGAGCCTGCAAACAAACAGAAGCAATCAGTCGGTTATGATGGACATAGCCAGTGTTCTGACCAGTGATGATTTCTTGATTATATAGAAATCTCAACGCTTATCACTTGCATACTTTAAATTCTTTTGATTTGTGTGTTGTGTGTGTGTTGTCACTAGCCAAAATCTACACATGTACACACTTTTTTTTTATATTCAAGCTTTAACGTCATTTTGAGAAACATGACCATGGGTCTGTCTTTGTACTTCCGTCACACTTTGAACACTTAATTGTGTTGAAAAATTAAATATTTTCCTTTTACTTCTCCCTTTTACCCAAATAAAACATTGAACTGATTATATTTGTGTTTACAGTGTATAATTTACTATGTGAAATACAAGACTTGCATAGAATCTTTGATTAGCATAAGAGATTAAATACTAGTTTGTCATAATTTTCTGAGATACCACGTTAAACTGACTGTTCGGCACATGTTGGTATCAGTATCTAAGATAAGGAAAGTTATTACTATTAAATATTATTTAACTTAGATTATAGATGAGGTTGACGTAACAATTTAATTATATGCAAATCTACAGATGATCATAGATTTATTTCTTAAAGATGTTAGGTAGCTATACCTTAATTATTTTATGTTGGGAATAATAATTTTTCTAGTGTTAAATTCTTACTGAAGTTCTTAATATTTTGAGTTTTAACAAAGGGAAAAAAAGAAAAAAAAATGCCCTTTTTAGCAATGAGGAATAGCAAAAGGGTTCCAGTATTTTCATTCAGTTCTTCAGAGACCTTACTTGATGACAGCACACCTACAATTCTCCTTAATTGAAATGTCTTAGGATCTGCTTAAAGTAAACCATCTCACTTTATTTTATTTACTGTTAGCTATAACTGAACTAGAAATAGTTAAATTGGATGGAAATTGTATCTAAAAAACGGTCACCACTGTTATTCTCCTCTACTCTTTTGTTTTCTCTGTGAAGTAGGAAGGGTTTGCGTTGTGGCTTGCATAGCTCCACCTCTGTGTCCTCTATAACCCGGACAGTGTACGCCTCACACTGCACTCAACTGAGTTTCCGTAGTAGTGTACAGACTTGTTACTGTGTTGTGCCAGTTTGAGCCCTGAACTAATGAAATAATGTGTCAGTCCACTCTGTGTGTCATGTGCAGTTTAGACTGTTGTTGGATGGCTTAATAATGGATGTCCTAAAATGATTTCTTGAAAAGGGGACCAGATAACTTTTCAGAAATTAATCTTTTAAAATACCTGCTCAATTGGTGACTGAAAACAGGACAGTTATCATCACCACTGTGTGTGGTGGCACATGCATGTAACTCCGGCACTGAACCACGGAGACAAAAGGATTGCTGGTAAAGCCCAGCTATGCTACACAAAATCATTAAAGAGTCAAGTGCTGTCATCTTCTCTAAATTAAATGGGAAAGGAAAATACTTCTTCAAAATGATGCTTACTAAGAGAACATGGAACTAGACTTCAGACTTTCCAAATTCTACTTAGTGACATTTAATCGTGATGACTTCTTTAAGCCAAGTGTGAGTTAAAACAAAAGCAAAAGCTATGAATTATGGTTTCTTAATTTACCAGTCACTATGTTCTTAGCTCTGAAAAATATTCAGAATCAGAGGTATTTGCATATAAGTTTCCCAGTGCCTAGTTTCCGTTCTGGCTATCAGTAACTTCGAAAGTATCTGCCTGCAGTTCTGTGCTCTCTAGCACACACACAGCATGTACAGAGCTAGTGTCATTATATCCTGCAGAGTTTATGTGCAGATAGTTGTGTTTAAAACACAGTGGATAAGGCAGTGCATTTATAAACACAAGACACTGAATGTGTAAAAGAAACTCTTTGGAACTGGGGAGACAGTCTGTTAGTAAAATGATCCCCAGTACCTATGTAAATTGGTGGTGTTTGTTGTGTTTTATAAACAAGAGAAGAGACCAGGATGTGTTTTGGTGGAGCCAGGTGTGGTGAAGTGGGAGGGGTGCCCTGGTGGGCCCATGCTGAGGCATTCCTTCCCCCTGAGGGACCAGCATTATGATGGATACAGGATGGAATAGAGTTTTGGGGGGCCATGGGGAGGAAGTAGACACAGAGAGAGGCTGGGCTGGGGGGAGGGAGGAAGAGGAGAGGCTAACCAGGAACTTGTGGGAGGGCCATGGGAAGAGATGGAGAAGGGGCAGGGAGTGCACAGGAATGTGGTCATAGTGATCTTTAACTACTTCCTGCCGACTTTGGGGTGACTTGTCTCTGGGAAACCTAAGGAAATGGGTATGAGGACGTTGGTCCTGCAGTATTGACTTGTAATCCCAACATGAGGGAGGTGGACACAGGACATCCCTGGGGCATGCTGGCTCTCTGGCTGTGGTGGTTTGAATGAGGTGTCCCCATAGTCTTGGACACTTAAATATGTAGTCCTCAGTTGGTGGAGTTGTTGGGATAGGTGAAGGAGGTTAGGAGGTGTGGCCTTGCTGGAAGAAATATGTTGCTAGGGTCAGGCTTTGAGGAGGCTTCCAAAGCTGTGTACCTTTCCCTGTTTCTCCAGAAGTAACAGTGAGCTCTCAGCCACTGGAGTCGCCAAACCTGCCTGTTTGCAGCACTTACCTGTTGTCATGGAGATGGAGTCCTTTCCCTCTGGAAATGGAAACTCAGATAAACCCTTCTTTCTATAACTTTCCTTGTTCATGGTCTTTTATTATAGCTTTAGAAAACTAACATACACCAGACTCATCTACTACTACGTAAGCACAGGGTCGCAGTGAGGGATCCTCTCAAAACAAGGTGCACGACTCCAAGATTGACCTCAGGTCTCTAAAGTGCATATGATTCCATACATGCATGTGGGCACACACATAAACACACATGCACAAGTGCTTTTAACTTGCTAAAACTCGATTGCAAATAAAATAATTGGATCAAGTATCATCTTATACATACACTTCTCACAATAATTTTATTATTTTCTCAGTAATTTTAAACAAAGTTTATAGATGAATGTTTTTAAAACTGAATAGTTCTTACTGTTTCTCTCGCAGACTTGGAATTTTCTGCTGTGCTTTTTATAATATCACTGCAGTTATGATGTTTACTTAATTATAAGCTTATTAAGTTTCCTAATTTGATGCCTCTAGCTCTCATTTGTTTAACTGGCATAGTAAAAACAAATAACTCCACATCATACAAATGTTTGGTTTAATAACTGGCTGATACAAATAACGTGAAGTCAAAGACCATTGCCTGATGTCCACTAGGTATGGTCTGCAATATAGTGTGTAACCCAGAGCAGGTATAGTGCAGTATTTTATTCTTAGTGCAGTGCACATAGACAGTAGACCCATATTTTATCCACAGGAATACTAGTTGTCATGAGGCTGTGAGGCAGTATATACACTGTGTGAAATGAGTGAGACATGGAAAGTCACACACTCCATGACTGTGCTCATGAGAGATAGCTGCATTTTATAACTGATGTACGGAAAAAGGAAACATCCCCAGTCTCTTAGACTCTGTGTAACTCATACTTGAAAACAAACCACCAACTCACTAGTTTTTTCCCAACATCTGTGAGACATAATCATGACATTCAAGTTTTACTGTTTCTTGCTTTTGGTCACAAAAAGGTATTAGAAGTACAGTTCCTTTAATTTTTGCTCTTAGACAGTGTTAATATGAAACAATTATCATCTGGGAACTGAAAACTATCTTCTATGATGTATTATCATTAAAGAATGAGGTTAGGTTCACAGGTGTTGGTGGGTTCCTCCAGTGGCTTTATATCTCATAATTATGAAGAATTAAGATGTAAATTATATATATACATACACACACACACACACACACACACACACACACACACAAACATGACACAAAAATGTTAACATTGAAACGAAACAAAAAAAATCCGTAAAAAATTACGGAGTTTATTTTGTGTGACTCCTGGGCATGAGGCCTATGCTGGGGTAGTTGATACTCCCAACGACACTACATTAGAACGAACTGACTTTCCAATTGTTGGAAGGTATCAGTTGCAAATACTTCTGGGTTAACTATATGGCCTCATCTAACTTGAGTCTTTACAGGTCCTGTGCATGCTGCCACAGTCTCTGTGTGCATCTGTGCACCAGTCCTGTTATGTCTAGAAAACACTGTTTCGTTGGAGTTACACACCTCTTCTGGCTCTTTCAGTCTTTCTACCACTTCTGCATACATCTTTAAGCCTAGAAGGGAAGATAAGGACATCCCATTTAGGATTGGTTGCTTCAAAGTCTCTCACTGTGCATATTATCTAGCTGTAGATGTCTGTCAGTTAATTCTTACCAACTTCAAGAAGCTTCTCTGGTGAGGGCTGAACGAGGCATGGATGTGGGTACAGCATTACCTTATTAGGAGTCACATTACTGCCATGCTCCTGTAGCAGAAGAATAGTAGTGGGTTTTCCTGTAGACGCTGATCTATCTAGTCTAGGTTCCGGCCACTCAAGCAGTGTTGAGTGTGGGGGTGGGTCTTAAGTCCTGTACAAAAGTGTTTAGTTAATGGCGTAACAGCTGTGCCACCGCTACAGCAGGAGTTGTAGCTTCGTGGTGCTGATGATTACCTTCCTCCTTCCACAGTGTCAAGAGCTTCTTGAATGACTGGCACCATGAATGCTAGTCAGGAGGTGAAGCTTCTAGGTAGTTAGGCTCCAGCTTGACTTCTTCATAAGTGTTGCCTTCAGCAGCAGTCTGAGGGCAATCAATAGACTTGGCAGTATAGCCTATGATGTTTGGGTATTCCATGAGAGCCTTTTGACCAATAACTCAACTAAATGTAGCCCACTCCTGGTACTGGAGCATAAGATGTCTAGTCAGGGTATTGTCTCTCCCCGTTACTGCCATGTTTTCTGTGAGGCCTTCAGTGTTGCTTGTCCTTCCCCATATCCCTTCCTCTAGCCTGCTCTCTCATCCCCTCCCTTTTAATCCTACAATTCTGGTTTCCCTTTTCCTTTGTATAAACCTATTTATAGGTTTTATTTTATAAACCTATTTCCTCATTCTTTGGAGAGCTTCTTCTAGTTCTTAGTCCATTATTCGAAACCCAGCCTCTCGTTATTCAGCGTGTAGGACACATGGGAAGCTTAAGATTTAACATCAGCATATTAGAGAAAACATGCAATATTTGCTTTTTAGGGTTTGGAGGCAAGGTCTGGGTTACCTCACTAAGGATGATTATTTTCTAGATTCATCCATTTTATCTGTGACTCTCATTTTTTAAACAGCTGAGTCGTGCTCCATAGTGTAAACCCCAGAAGTGAACACGGATGAGCATGTGCTTCTGTAGTGAGGTGCAGGGGCCTTTGGGTGCATGCTCAAGATCTTTTGGTAGATCTGTTGTGAGCTTCTGAGGAAACTTCACTCTGATTTCTATAGTGTCTGTACGAGTTTGCACTCCCATCAGCAGAGAGTAAGTGTCCCTCTTTTCTGGCACCCTTGCCAGCATGTGCTATCATTTGTTTTATTGATCTTGGCCATTCTGACCATGTAAGATAAGATCTCAAAGTGGCTTTAATTTTCATGTTCATGATAGCCAAGAGTGTTGAACATTTAAGTACTTTTCAGACATTTGTGTTTGATTTTTTTTGAAAAAATCTCTCCTTAGGTTCTGTATACCAATTTTAAATCTCCTTGGTTTTGTACCCCATTTTTAAGTTATTTTCTTGATGTTCTGGGTTTTGGGGGTAGTTGTTTGTTAGTTCTTTGTATATTCTAAGTACTAACCCTCTATCAGATACATAACTGTTGAACACCTTTTCCCATTCTGCAGGCTACAGCTATGTCCTATGATGGTGTCGTTTACAGAAGCTTTTTAGCCTCATGAGTTTCCACCTATTAACTGTTGGTCTTAATGCTTCTGCTATTGGTGCCCTGCTCAGAATGTCCTGGAGTTTGAGCCTGTTCTCCATCTTTTTGACTCGATTGAGGACTGGTCTTGTGCTGAGATCCTTGAACCATTCAGAGTTGAGTTCTGTGCAGGGTGATAAGCATGGATCTATTTGCATGCATTCGCATGCAGCCCTCTACTCTGACCAGCACCATTTGTTAAAGGTGCTGCTGTTTCTTTAGTTTGTATTTTTGGTTTCTTTGTCAAAAATCAGGATCCATAGGTGTGTGGAATTATGTCTATATTTTCAGTTTGATTCCATTGATCATCTTTTTTAGGCGAATACTATGCTGTTTTGATTACCATAGCTTCATAGTATAGTTTGAGGTTGGGGGTGGCAATGCCTGCTGCAGCAATTATTTTATTATTCATGTATTTTATTACATTATTAAGTATTTATTTTTGTTATTTTAGCTATCCTGGGTTTTTTGTGGTTCCATATGAAGTTGATTCTTTTTTTTAAATTTCTGTGAAGAGTTTTGTTTGAATTTTGTTGAGGATTGCAAGAATTTCCACAGTATTAATCCTTCCCATCCCTGAACTTAGAAGGTGTCTTTCCATCTTCTGGTGTCTTCAATTTTTTTATTCGATATCTTAAATTTTTTCCTTATAAAAGTCTTCTCCTTGGTTATTTATGTATGTATGTTTTTGAGACTCTTTTGAAAGGTACTGTTTCCCTGATTCCTTTCTCAGTGTTTGTCATTTGTATATAGGAAGGCTACTGATTTTTCTGTTTATTTTCTACCCTGCTACCTTGCTGAAAGTGCCTGTCAGCTATAGGAGTTTCCTAATGGAGTCTTTAGGGTCTTTTAGGTAAAAAAAATTTATTGCCTGCAAATAAATTTGATTTTTTCCTTCTTGATCTCCAGTTGCCTTTTTGCTCTAAGACTTCAAGAACTATATTGAATAGGTATGGAGAGAGAGTGGGCAGCCTTGTCTTTCTGATTTTAGTGGAAATTCTTTGAGTTTCTTTCCATTTAGGATGCTACGGACTTGCTGTTAATTTCCTTTATTATGCTGAGGTATGTTCCTTGTATCCAGGACTTTTCTCAGGCTGAAGCATGATTCAAAGTAATTCTGGAGAGACTGGAATAAAGGACAGGTTGCCTGCCCCAGTCCCAGCCTAGTGTGACCATTGGGACTCTCTGGTAGAGAACATTTCAGAGTGTTGTAGGGAGTCAGAAAGGAATGGGGTGGGTCAGCCTGAAGGAGGAGCTGTTGGGTGATTTTATTTTTTTGATCACCGATGAACTCTGTTGATAGGGAGCCAGCTTTGCTTTGAACTAACTGTGGTCGGCCATGGTGACTCAGATGTAATACCAGTACCAGGGAGCTGATGGAGTATTGCTAGGATTTCAAGGCCGAGGTTGTTTATAGAGTGAGCTAACTCCACACCAGCCTGAGATACAGAGTGAGACCCTGTCTCAGAATTAATTAAATGGGCTCAACATCGCTTCGTGTACTAGGGAACTAAGGCTGAAACTAGCTTTCTTAAAGATTTCTTCTATGGCTTAAGCATACACAAATTACATTTTGAAAGCTTACATTTGCTCAGCAACTGAAGTCAAACTCTATTTGAGTTTTGTAAATGTTTGGTTGAATATACTATATATCTATATAGTAAATATTTAAATTACCGACTATAAATCATTTTCTAAAATACTATCTATATACATATTGACTAGCTTTTACTTTTTTGGTGGTGGTGATGTTGTTACTGGAAATTACCTTTACTTTTTGCTCTAAGACAGGGTCTTGCTCTGGCAAGCAGGCCGGCTAGAACTTGGCATTCTTCTGCCTCAGCTTCCTAAGTGATAGGTTCCAAGTGGCTGGAAAGCAAAGGGATATGTGTGTGTTTGCTCATGTGTGTGTGAGTGACTGTGTGTAGTTATATGTTCATCGGGAGGTCTGAGGTAGATACTAGGAACCTTCCCCTATTGTTCTCTGCCTTATTCATTGAGGCAGGTTCTCTCAGTTGAACCCAGAGCTGACCTGTATGCCTAGTATTGTAGCCAGCTTGTCCTGGGGAATCCCCTGTCCCTACCTTCTGAGTGCTGGAGTTACAGGTGGGCTGCTATGCCTACCTAGTGTTTATGTGGGTTCTGGGGAATCTAAATCCAGGCCTCAAATTGCATGGTGAGTATTTTATCCACTGAACAATCTCTCTAGCCCTGAAGCAGAATCTCTAAGAACACAGCATTCTCAGCCCTGTAGACATAGAGTTTTCTGCAGTTGTAACTGTTCAGCATTGTGCATCTCTGTAACTATTAAGACGTGGGACGAAATTTAAAAAGTGAAATGAGTTCCATTTTAACCTGTTTCCTTAATTTTTTAAATTAAGAAACTAGTGTGTTATATGTATGTATATGTTTGTTTTAAGTTTTATATAGTCAAATCATTGAACATCATATATAAATATATGGCCTTAGCCCAGTACTTTTATTAATAAAGAAAGCCTTTTATTTAGTAATGTCATGGCACTTTTCCCCCCGTGAAGTGCATATGTCCATTCTGCAGTCAGTTGCCAGTTTGGTACTTGAGCCCACTAAAATATGGTTAGCTTGATTTGAGGGTGATTTCTAGGGTAAAATACACATGTATTTTGAAGACTATGAAAAATATATATAATGTATTTATTTTACTAATGTAAATATTTTACTAATAACATGGATTACAGGTTAGGATGATATTTTAGACATTTGGTTGAATAAAATTATATTAAAATGTATTCCTTGTCTTACTTTACTCTTTAAGGTGGTTCTCATAAATCCATATTACACACACGACTTGCACATATTACCATCATGATTTTGTTGGGCAGCACTAGTCTATTGACTGTCTTTTATGTGGAGAGGTCGGATTGTAAAAGGAACATATCTTTTTAACTTTCCTGTCTTCAAAGGTTGGAAAGTATTGTGAAGCTGTTTGCACAGCATGCCAGCAGCTGAGTGGCAGTTCTCTTGTGCCTTAGAGCTTTACAAGTCTATCTGACCATCACTTCACCACCACTTAGAAGCAGAAATGCTGTGGTATAAGCTGGAAGAGGATAAGGAGAAATAAAGCACAGATCAAGAGCGAGAGTACTGTTTGTGCATCAGAGAAAACGCTGCTAGACTCTGGGGCTAGTACTTAGTAGTTATATACTGTGACCTAGAATTACACTGTGTCCCATGCACTCTTCTGTATGAATAGACTTTGAAAAACACTCACAGAAAGATCTATTTACTGCTTTCTGAGTTAAGGAACAAACACTTTCACTAAACAATACTACTTAGGAGGCTATGGGCACGGCTCAGTGATAGAACACTTGCCTAGGGTGTGTGAGGCCCTGGGTCCTCTTCATCAGGAACCCTATGCCTTCAGAAGAAAAGACCATTTTGTTCCTGCTTTTAAAAAACAATCTCAACAGTTTCACTGGGGGTGGGGGGTGAATTTTCTCACCATAAAACACCCAGAAGCTCATCAAGCTCCCGTTTTGTACCAAGAGGATGTTGTTTTTCTCCTAACAACGATTGTCTCCTTACCCCATCCCACTCCCATGGTCATGTTTGTTTTGGTTTCCTTCTGTTTGATTTCTCAACAAGACATTTGGTTACCCCGCTTGGGTTTATTTTCAATTTATTAAATGAAGAGTAGCAAACCGTGTTATGTTTTGTATTTGAAATTGCAAGGTACATTTCCTTTTTATTTTATTTTTAATTTAACTCTTTGTTTTACAGATGAGGGCAGAAATGCAGTTGACCAAGCAGGTGGTGCACAGATTGTAATTGACCATTTAAGGTCGCTGTGCAGTAGAACAGACCCCGCCAGTGAGAAGCTCTTGACTGTCTTTTGTGGCATGCTGATGAACTATAGCAATGAGAATGGTAAACCAAACTGAACGCTCGCTTTATCTGTGGGGGAAATTCTAAAATAACTTTCACTCTGATATACAGCAGTTATTTGAAAACTGAACAGATTCACAAGTGGCACGTGAGCATTCACTTTACAGTGTTGGGAAATTACACAGTAGTCTGAGGTGCAGAACTGGAAGTAGGCTTTGAAGGTTGCCCGTGACAATACTTAAATGTAAAAATCAAGTGTGTGGTATAGTTGACATTTTCTCGCTGTGAACATTTTAAAAAGAAACAGTGTTAAAGTAGGCTCATGCTTATGGCTTTAAATACCAAGAGTAGTTTTAAACAAACATTGTGTTTAGATAGAAAGATAGCTACTATATTTACTTAGAAGAATAAATATTCTTTAATCAAATTGAGCTTTAGAATATCAAAGTTCAAAGTAAGTGTAAATAGTTCATTGTAGAAATTCATCTTTAAGATATTTGTTTTCCTATATAAGGCATTTTTAAGACCTAGCAACAAATGGCAAAGTTTCACACAGCCTGTGACTATTTATTACAGGAGCATCCACCCATGCAATGATAGTAAGTTTTCATAATGCTTTTACGTTGAAAGCATGGCTCATTTCTCATCCTCTGTGTAAAATATTATGTGAATAAGTGACCCAGTTCTAGAATGTCCTTGGCATGTAACAGAGGTCCTTCTGTGATTTGTTTCTTGTGGTATTTTAAGTTTTACAGTTGTATATTGAATATGTTTTTTAAAAATGGAAAGTTCATATGGTCAGTGACTTCTGTTTTCTTTCACCTTTGCTGAATCCATTTTGAAAGATTCTAAGAATCTGGGTAAAAACTCAGTTTGAAGTTTCTAACTGGAGTTTAACTGTATTTATTATACAGCTATCTGAATTACATTAAGAAATTACATTTACAGTTGTTCATGTGGCTTCCTTTTTTAACTTCATTTGGGAATTAACCCAGGAAAGCAGAAAGATCCCAAATGGAACAACATTTCAAAATGCCACAAAAGAAACTGCAGCTTTGGATACAGTAGACATTTTATGCATCTAAACTAGGAATTTTAGTCTTTTGAGGAAACTGTTTTAAAATGTATGTTTAAAAAAAGTAAGTAAGTAAGTAAGCTGGAGAAGTCGCTCCTCTGGTAGCTGAAGTGCTGGCAGGGCACACATGGTGACTGAGTTTGGATCCCCAGCACCCACGTTAAAAGGAGACAGAGCTTGAGGGCTCAATGTTCAGTCCATCTAGCTAAAAGGAGGAGCTCCTGGTTTAGTGAGGGACCTTCCCCCAAAAGGTACAGTGAAAAGCAATTGAGGAAGACATCCTAGTGTCAGCCTCTCACCCTCTCTCAAGACACAGACAAAATGTCTGAAGGAACCTCCAAAGCATGATGAGGTCTGTGGTAGAGCATCACAGTGTATAGCGGGGTGCAGGTGCACTGTGTGTTCTCTAAGACAGCGGCTTTTATGGTAAATATGCTTGAGAAATAATTTAGATACTATGAGAACCTATATTAACTTATTCTCATAATATTGGGCAAATAATGTTATTCCATAAGCTACAGAGAAGTGCCTTTTTCAAAACATGGTAGATAAACAGAAATTATTTTTAGACTGTTAAAGAGACATGGCAAAGGTCCCTTGCTCTTCATCCTTCTTCCCATGCCCTGAGCACCCTTTAAAGTGATACTGATCCATCCTTTCGTGTTACTATTAAGCATCTTTTTGTGCTATTAGTTACTGTTTTACTTAAGATTTCTGTTTAAAGACTTGAATACTAGAACTCTCTACTGACAGGAGATCACTTACCATTGATTCTGTGTACCCAGCACCCAGAAGAGTCGCTGAGACCCAAGAAACTCAGGAAATACTTTAGGTCATCACTCAGTGGGAAGTTTCTTTTTAGATGTGTTTACCTTTGAATCTTAGTTCATACCCCTTTGCTAAACACCTCTCTTCTGTTCTGGCAGGAAAAAAAATGAACTGTTTCTTTGAACACAATTATTTAACCTTTTTTCAGTCATATTATTATTTTTTTAATTTTCAGATAAGAAAGAATGGAAACTGATCACAGAAAACTCTTAACATAGGCATCCTCATGAAGGCAGTTTTTTGAATTATGTATTATGTATCCTAAAATGCATTGACACTATGCAGTATATTCATTCAAATACTTGTGTCAGTGTCGGGAGACTTTCAGTATATCAGGATTTAAGTTCAATAAATAAGGAATGAAATAGTTTTCTAAATACGGGGAGGAGATCTGTACTGTGAATGTACTTGTTCAGTAAAAGCATTTCTGTACTGCTTGATAAAACTGTATATATAACTTTTAAGCTTTTAATATATGCTTTTAAGCTATGGGCTATTCCTGTTTTTTACTCATTGATGAAGCAATTAGGACTTTTTACAGTAGAGTGCCTGGGTTGTAAAAAGTATATTGCAGAGCCAGAAATGTTAGAATAATAATTATAAAACCATATTTAAATGTGACAGAAATAGGTTTAGTTACTAAAAGTCACTTAAAATATTAAAAATCATAATTATTTTTTTCCTACTTAAATCAGAAACACCTTTATGGACAGTTTAGAACAGTTATAATACACGCAAAAACCAAGAGACCACGGCAGTGTAAAGTTGCAGCACATGAGTTAATATTCTTCACCCTCATCGTCTCCTTCAGCACTGTCTGCCCCAACCTCCTCATAATCCTTCTCCAGGGCAGCCATGTCCTCATGGGCCTCAGAGAACTCCCCCTCCTCCTCCATGCCCTCACACATACCAGTGCACAAAAGCATGCTTGGCATACATCAGATCAAACTTGTGATCTAGGCGGGCCCAGGCCTCAGCAATGGCTGTGGTGTTGCTCAGCATGCACACGGCTCTCTGGACCTTGGCCAGGTCACTACCAGGTACCACAGTGGGAGGCTGGTAATTAATGCCAACCTTGATGCCAGTGGGACACCAGTCCACAAACTGGATGGTACACTTGGTCTTGATAGTGGCAATGGCAGCATTGACACCTTTGGGGACCACATCACCATGGTACAGCAGGCAGCAAGCCGTGTATTTACCATGGTGAGGGTCACATTTCACCATCTGGTTGGCTGGCTCAGAGCAGGCATTGGTGATCTCTGCTACTGTAAGTTGCTCATGGTAGGCTTTCTCAGCAAAGATGACAGGGGCATAGGTGGACAGAAGGAAGTGGATATGAGGGTAGGGTACCAGGTTGGTCTGGAATTCTGTGAGATTAACATTCAGGGCCCCATCAAATCTGAGGGAAGCAGTGATGGAAGACACAATCTGGCTAATAAGGCAGTTAAGTTTAGTGTATGTTGAGTGCTCAATGTCGAGGTTTCTACAACAGATGTCATAGATGGCCTCATTGTCTACCATGAAGGCACAATTAGAGTGCTCCAGGGTGGTGTGGATGGTGAGGATGTAATTGTAGGGCTCAACCACAGCAGTGGAAACCTGGGGGCGCTGGGTAGATGGAGAATTCCAGCTTGGACTTATTTCCGTAATCAACAGAGAACCACTCCATCCTCAAGGAGGTGAACCTAGAGCCAATTCCCCTGCCAAAGCTGTGGAAAACCAAGAAGCCCTAGAGACCCATGCACTGGTCAGCTAGCTTTCGAATCCTGTCCAAGACAAGATCAATGATCTCCTTGCCAATGGTGTAGTGGCCACGGGCATAGTTAACGGGAGCATCCTCCTTGCCTGTGATGAGCTGCTCAGGGTGGAAGAGCTGGCGGTAGGTGCCAGTGCAGACTTCATCAGTAACTGTGGGTTCCAGGTCTACGAACACTGCCCGGGGCACATGCTTGCCAGCTCCTGTCTCACTGAAGAAGGAGTTGAAGGAGTCATCTCCTCCCCCAATGGTCTTGTCACTTTGTATCTGACCATCAGGCTGGATGCTATGTTCCAAGCAGTAGAGCTCCCAGCAGGCATTGCTTATCTGGACACCAGGCTGGCCAACGTGGATGGAGATGCACTCACACATATTTAGTCCTTAAAGTGGTCAGAGAAAACTGAGGGAGTGAAGAGAGGGTGACAAAGATCTCCCCCACTTGCAGACTACCAAGGAGTCTCGGGGAGAGGCTGTGTCCATAAATATTTTTTTAATGTGGCAAACAACATACTAATTGTTTAGCCCTGCAAAATAACCTGAATATTGATTTGATAGAAAAGCTTATAAAGGATTTGGCATTCAGCTTGAGGAACTGTGGTAGCCTTCTTTTATCTGGATCCAACTCAAGTTTTAAATGAGGAATTCAGATCTACAATTGTAGATATTTTATATCATTTTTTGATGATTTTTGTTCCTGGTTTGTTAACACTTGCTAGAATGCTGCAGATTAAGAACACTAAGTATTCTTGCTCAGTTGTCCAGCTGTTAACACAGGTGCTCTCTGACGGGCAGTGGAAGTACATTCCAGTCAGCCCATCATGAACTTGACAGTGGCATACGTGGGCATTGCACTTCATACATTTAATCTACTGAACATCCCATTGAGCGCCTCAGAGTTCCACTTATTTAGGCCATGATCACATAGCTAATAGAACACTCTGGTCTGTTGCTTCTCATGCCCAGCATCCAAAAAGAGACATGCTGCACATCCGTGGCTTGGGCAAAAACCAAAACGTCAAGGTCTGCTAGGCCCTCCTGAATCCATTCCATCATCCATTTTAAGTCAAAGATGACCAGTAGTACAGTTTTTGGGGTACATAATTCCTTTGATTATATAGTATCCAGATACTAGATCCTTTAATATTACTGAAAGTTTTATTAATAAAATCAGTAGTGAGAGGAAAACTAACTGTGCTGTTTAAAAGCAATCCTTCATTATATAAGTTAGAAATGCTATAAATTCTTTATTCTTGTATTATTCCCTATTAGATAGAGCAGGAGGAGGGACACTGAAAACAAGTAACATTTCTCATGTTATCCACAAACTTAGTCTGTGTATGTGTACCTGGAAACTACAACATTTATTAAGCAAACCACTTAGAGATCAGAATAACACCTTGTGTGGGGACCTGCCAGTTCATGGTTGTCAGTTATAATAGGCATGTCCAGTCAGTAAGTGACAGAAACTCTGCTTGAAGGGTTAATACTTTTTCAGTTGGTTAGTTGGTTAATTTTGATACAGAGTCTCTCTGTGTAACCCCAAATGACCCAGAACTTTCTATATGGACCACACTGCCCTCAAACTCAGAGAGATTCACTGCCTCTTCCTCCCTGGTACTAGGATTAATGCTGTATACCACCATGACTGGCTTAATATTTTTCTTAATACAGTTTTCTTAGAAACACAAATAGAAGGGCAAGACTGTTACAACTTTAAAACAAAGTTCTAAATGGTGATAAATAATAAAACTAAATTTCTTAAACATAAACTATGCTATAAAATAAAGGTAATAAACATGTCACCAGGAATTAGTTTCTTCTCAGTGTATTAATATACAGCCAGTGGCTTTTTCATGTGACCTTATGTATTCATATGGCCACTATGTATCTGAATATATTCTCTCAATAAACAAGGGTGCTGACATTCTCTAATCTCCCTACTAGTACCATTGGCTGAAGGGAGACTGTTTTGGGATATAGAGAACTTTATTCCTTGTGTACTTTATTGAAGGGTTTGTTACTGAATTTAAGTATTAAACATAGTCCTTAAATCAGTTGACAGAAATAGGTCTCTGAAGTATTTCCTGTCTCAGATTTAAAGATTGTTGCTGGGCTGAGTAGAATGCCCAGTGAGTAGAGAGGTATGTGCTAGCAGGCCTCACAACCTGACTTGATCACTCTCTGGATTCCAAACAGTGCCAGGAGAGAACCAACACACGCAAGAATGTTTTCAGTTTTAAATACTTTAATCATAGTAGCCATACTTATTTTATGTTTTTAAAAGAAGATATACATCATCCTCGTCATAGTCCAAGTGTTATGTGTGTATGAGAAGTGGTTATATATAATATCTGATATAGCCAGTGATGTAGAACAGTGGACTAGAATGATCTTAGAGTGTGCTGTTAGGTTTTGTCAGCCAAACTCCAGGGAGAGGCATTTAGAAGAGGGAACCTCAACTGAGAAAATACTCTGGTAAGATGTGTTGGTAGACAAGTCTGTGGGTCATTATCATAATTAATGATTGATGTGGAAGCACCCAGTCCACTGTGGGTAGTGCCATCCCTGGTCAAGTGGGCCTGGGTTTTATGAAATGTCCTAGTGTGTTAAGTGAAGATGAACAAGGCAGTAAGCAGCATTCCTCCATGATCTCTGCTTCAGTTCCTCCCTCCAGGTCCCTGCCTGAGTTCCTGCCTCAGCTTCCATCAGGGATGGACTGTGATCAGGACGTGTAATAAATAAACCTTCCCTCTACCCCCTCCCCGCAAAAAAAGCCAATTGCTTTTTATCGTGAAGTTTATTTCCTTGGTGAATCTGACCAAGTGACTTGGATTCGCCTCTTTTTCTTCACATTTAGAATAGGAGTAAAAATGAATTCGCAGTGATACTGATTAAGATACATTCTGTCCCAAGTTGTGTTTATCCCTGTGTTTCAGTGTTCATTGATCACAACATACAGGAGCATTTCCTAAATGTTGGATGACATTCTTGCACTGTGTGAGACATTACTTCTAAAGTTTAATTGACAAGGTGCTTCTCTGTATTTTCTACATTCTAGCTTATATATTTATACACACACACACACACATGTATAACTGTAGGACAAAAAAGAAAACCCTCAAAATGTAAAATTGTATATTCCAGTGTAGTACATTGGATGTATTCTCTAAACATTTTCTAAGTTTATAAAGACTTGGGTCATATACTTACCTTCAAATTCACATCCTTTAAATCCCAGTTTGTCAATTGAAATGTCCTAGTGTGTTAGGTGGAGGTCATTTGGGAATTTCTGTTGTGTGGCTGGGTTATTGGAATTTTTATGCTTTACGCTATGCTAACGAGTGCGCTTGATTAAGTACTACCTACTAGCTGTTGGTTTTGATGTTAAAAGAATTCTGGATTTTTACTTCTTGTGTAACAGTGCTTTTGAATCCCTTTACTGAATCGGGTAGAATTCCTGAAGTTGTACTGCAGATGCCTTTTTTCTTTACATATGTTTTGTTCGTAATCCCATGTGGTCAGGTGTTGGCTTTGCCTGTCATAGCATCAACTTCTCAGTACAAAGATTTTAAACTTTATCTTAATAAAATGCAGTGGTTGAGCTCCTTTGTCAGCAATTTCAATAACCTCATATTTAAAGTTTGTTGTTATATTACAAGAATAATATTTTGTTGGCATTGCTAGCCTCTAAGGTGCTCTTGTAGTTGTTACTGGATATTTAATATTGTAATGCTATATACATATGTAATGTAATGCTGTACACGTGACCACTGAGGGCAGCGGAGGAGCAAAGGCTGTGCGGGTTTGTATCTCTAACCTGTGTGTTTTCTGTTTTTTCTGTGTTTGCCTAAAGTTTGGATTTAAGACAGTTATTCAAGGCCACTGGGTGTGATTTTCAAGATTTTCACGTCATGAAAATCCGCCCCCACCACATCACAAAACCTGAGAATTACCGAATTGAACTTTTAGTTACAAGACTCATTGTATAAATGGGATTAAGTAACTAAATAAAATAAAATAAAATAAAATAAAATAAAATAAAATAAAAAAGTTCCTAGGAATGAATAGATGCATTGAAATCCAGCCAGGGAAGCAGATAGGCTAACTGTAGCTCCTTACTGTTCCCTCAACTCCTCCAAATCCAGCCCCCAAGTCTTATTTCCAGCTCTGCAGCAGACCACCTGCTGTGGCCTCCCACTTCAAACCCTCTTTTCAGTGAATCACACAGATCTTCCCCTTCCCCTACTTAGTGCTTTATCTCAATGTCAGCTGGTACTCGCTGGGAAACCACAGGCCAAATGGACCAGGGAAGCAAGTACTGCAACACTTCACCTCTTACCCAGCTGCCCTGAATTCATCCCCTGAGCCCCAGGTTTCATCCCTAGCTCTGTAGAAGACCACTCTCTGGAGTCCCCAACTCGACCCCCCACCTCCACCCAAGCCCAGCCTTGCACAAGGGGTCACACAGCTATTCCTTATTCGCAGTTTTATCCCAGCTCCCAGCCCCAGCAGCCATTTCTTGGGAACCCAGAAGCCACTACACCCAAGGAAGCAGCTGGACTAACTACAAATCTTTACCTCTCCCTACACCTGCTAAATGTAATCCCCCAGTCTCATTCCTAACTCTAGAGTACCTACTATTGCTCCCCATTTCTCTGTGCCCCATTTCCAGTAGATCGCACAGATCTTTCCCTACAAATTTCTTTCACACAATTCATGCTTTATTCCAGTCCCTAATTTCAACAGACATTCCCTGGGAACCTGCAGATCAACTTTGTGAGAAAAGTAGGTAGACTACCTGCAGCTCTTTACCTCTCCTTTCAGCTCTCCAAGTCCAGTCACCCATTCTCATACCCAGCTCTGTAGCAGACTTTCTGCTGTGGTCTCTGACCCCATTCCCAGAAGAGTGAAGAGATTCTGGTGGAACACCTGCTTTCAGGGAACTCCCTGACCTCCTAGCACATCCCCATTCCTAAGTATCACCATTCAATACTTAGAAATTCATTTTAATCAGGAACACCCAATGGACACACCTGTCAGGATTCCAGAAGAATTCCCTACCATATAACAGTCACCCACAAGAACCAGAGACCACAACAGAAATCAAGGAACAAAACACCCACCCAACAAAGATAAGACCAGATATTAGCATCTAGAAGTACAATGTTCCCAAACCCAGCTGCCTAGATGCTATTGTAAAAACACATTAACAGCCAGGGCAATAGAGCCCAGCAACCCCACCACAACAGGCTCTGAGTATTGCACCATAGCTGGAAACACAATAAAAAGACCTTAAAATAGCCTTTATGAATATGATAGAGGTCCTTAAATAGGAAATGGAAAAATGCTTAAAAGAAATTTTATGAAAAGATGCATTGGAAGGAATAGAATAAAACTGTTCAATACCTCAAAGTGGAAATCGGATCAATAAAGATAACCCAAACTGAGGGAAATCTGAAAATGAAAAATTTAGGAACTCAAACGGGAACATCAGATGTAAGCCTCAGCAACAGAATACAAGAGAGCAAAGAGAGATTTTCAGGTCTTGTAGACACAATAGAAGAAATGGATACCTCCATCAAAGAAAATGTTAAATCTAAAACATACCTGGCGCACACACACACACACACACACACAAAACCAGGAAATCTGAGACACAGTGAAAAGAACAAATCTAATTAGAACAAAAGTAATTAGAATAAGAAAAGGGACACTGGATAAAGTCACAGAAAATATCTTTAGCAAAATCACAGAAGAAAAATCCCCTAATCTAGCAGAGATGTCTATCAAGATACAATAAGCATAGATAAAACAAGAGTGGACCAGAAAAGAAAGTTACCCTCAGCACATAATAGTCAAAACACTAAATGTACAAAACAAAGAAAATATATTAAAATGGAAAAAGACAAGGTAATATATAAAGGCAGACCTATTAGAATAACACCTAAGTTACCAATGGAGACTCTAAAAGCCAGAGGGGACAGTCTGCAGTCTCCAAGAGACCACATATGCTGGTCCAGACTGCTACTATACCCAGCAAGACTCTGAATAACCATAGATGTAAAAAATAAGACATTCCATGATAAAGTCACTTAAGCAACATCTGTCTACAAATCCAGCCCTACAAAAGAGGCTAAAAGAAAAACACCAACCTAAAGAAGTTAACCACACCCGAGAAAACATCTACACCACAACGGCAACACTATTACGGGGATTGACAAACACTGCTCGCTGATAAGTGAGACCTCAGTGTCTCAGTTCCACAGTAAAAAACACACAGACTAACAGAATGGTTGTGGAAAAAAGATCCATCCTTCTGCTGTGCTCAAAAACCACACCTCATCATCAAGGATAGATATCATCTTAGGGGGAAGGGTTGAGAAAAGATATTCCAAACAAATGAACCCAAGAAGCAAGAGTGTAGTCAAACAAAATCCAATCAGAAAAGATAGGGAAGAACTTACATACTCATCCAAGGGAAAAAAAATCACCAAGAGGACATTGCAATTTTTAGTATATATGGTCCAAACAGGAGGGCACCCAAGTTCATAAACACGATTACAGCTTTAATCACATATCAGTGCTTGCCTGCTGATACTGAGGGACTTTAATACCCTAC
The DNA here is from genome assembly GCA_030674055.1 of Rhabdomys pumilio. Classification (NCBI taxonomy): domain Eukaryota; kingdom Metazoa; phylum Chordata; class Mammalia; order Rodentia; family Muridae; genus Rhabdomys; species Rhabdomys pumilio. The sequence continues at coordinate 19,325,568 of JANHMN010000001.1, forward strand.
TTACCAATAAACAAGTCACACAGATAAAAGCCAGAACTGCTAGAGCTAACTGATGCCATATATAGAGAACATTTCACCCAATCCCAAAAGAATATACCTTCTCCGCATGTCCAATCTTGACCACATACTTTAACAGAAAGCAAGTCTCAAGACAGATTCAGAAAATTGAAATAACACTCTACATCGTACCTTGACTACCATGGATTACAGCTGGACATAGCATAAAAAACAGAAAGCTTACACACTCATGGAATTGAATAACTCACTGCAGAATTAAAAAAAAAAAATCAGTCAAGACAGAAATTAAGAAAGAAATTTAAAACTTTCTAGAATTGAATGAAATTCATTATACAGCATATCCAAACTTATGGGACACAATGAATACAGGTCTAAGTTGCAAATTCATAGCACTAAATGCTTAAATTTAAAAAGGGGAGAGAGAAAGACAACTCACGTTAGTAACTTCAACAGCACACCAGAAAGCTGTAGAAAAACAAACAAAAATCATGCCCAAAAGGAGTAAACAGCAATAAATCATCAAACCCAGTGCTGAAATCAATAGAAATAAACAGCAGCAACAAAAATCAATAAAACAAAGATTTGATTATTTCAGAAAATCAGTAATATTGAAAAACACTTACTCAAACTAAGTAGAAGGTGGAAAGAATATATCCAAATCAACAAAATTAGAAAAACAACAGACACCAAGGAAATCAGAGAGCCAAAAGGACATGCTTCAAAGAACAAATTGGAAATTTTAAATGAATGGGCAATTTCCTCTATATATACCTCTTACCAAAGTTAAATCATGATTGGATAAGCAGTTTAAACAGCGCTGTAACTGCTCATGAATTAGAAGTAGTAATTAACAGTCTTCCAACAAAAGCAAGCTCAGGGCCTGATGGTTTTAATGCGAATTCTTCCATACTTTGAAAGGAAAATTAATGCCAATACTTTTAAGTTATTGAACAGAGTGGCTCATAAGAAACATTGTCCAGCTTGTTTCATGAGGCTGCAGTTGCTCCAATACCAACCCATAGACTCAATAAAGAAAATTACAGCCAGGGTGGTGGCGCACGCCTTTAATCCCAGCACTTGGGAGGCAGAGGTGAAAGACCCCCGAGGGTACCCTACCTCCAGTCTGGACCAGCGCTCACCCACGGACACACGAGAGACCTCCTTGATGCATTTGCATAAGGTAGTTTAATAGCAAGGGCCCTTGGGTTGAAACCCATCCAACGCAGGAGACAAGGGATTTCGACCCCGAACCCCAGAGGCGGGAGCTATTTATGGGTAGGGGTAGGGAAAGGCGGGAAAGTTTGGTGCGGTTACACACGATTGGTTATTTCAAATATCAGTAACTTGCAGAGGCGGCAGGATGGCTAGTTAGGACTTGTCTGGGCATGCCTTTTTATTTTTCTTTGTGGCCAGGAATGTGTCTTCCTGCTTTGGGTCTACCCCACCCACAGGTGGATTTTCTTCCCTGAGGCTTGAGGAATGTATGGGGCAGAGAAGGCCCGAAATCCTACATTCAGTTCCGCCTTCCTGGAACTAATGAGCCTGTATATATTTTATAAAATGGTCTTTATAATTTTTCACTCTACAGAGGCAGGTGGATTTCTGAGTTCGAGGCCAGCCTGGTCTACAGAGTGAGTTCCAGGACAGCCAGAACTACACAGAGAAACCCTGTCTCAAAAAACCAAAAAAAAAAAAAAAAGAAAAAAGAAAATAAAATTACAGACCAGTTTTCCTTATAAACACAGATGTGAAAATTCTTAATAAAATGCTTGCAAACTGAATTTACAAATATATCAAAATTATCATCTACCATGATCAACTAGGCTGCATTCCACAGATGAACATAAGTAAATCTATAAATCTAATCTATCATATAAGGTCTTTGATAAGATCCTTCATGATAAAATTCCTGTAGACTTTTATTTAAGGATCATACATCAACATAATAAAGGCAGTTTACAACCAGCCCATAGCCATGGCTAACATGAAATTAAAAGGAAATAAACTCAAAATAGTTCCAATAAATCATGAACAAGTCGAGGCCGTCCACTTTCTCCTTACTGTCAGTGTAGTACTTAAAGTTTAGTCACAGCAATATAACAACTGAAAGAGATCAAGGAATAAATCCTGGAAAGAAAGAAGTCAAAATACCTTTATTTGCAGATAATATATAAACATGTATACGTAAACATGTGTATATAAACATCCCTAAAAACTCAACTGGAAAACTACAGCTGATATACACATTGAGCAGAGTCGTTAGATACAAAATTAACTCAAAAAATCAGTAGCCTTCCTGTAGACAAATGGCAAATAGACTGAGAAAGAAATCTAGAAAACAACACCTTTCACAAATAGTCTCAAATAATACAAAATGTCTTGGAATGATTCTAAGCAAGCAAGTGAAAGACTTACATAATAAGCATTCAAGACATTGAAGAAAGTGAAGAGAGCTGGAGAGATGGCCCAGTGGTTAAGAGCACTGACTGCCCTGCCAGAGGTTCTGAGTTCAATTCCCAGCAACCACGTGGTGGCTCACAAACATCTGTAATGGGATCTGGTGCCCTCTTCTGGTGTGTCTGAAGACAGCTACAGTATACTTGTATAAATAAAAAAACAAAGAAATATATTTTTTAAAAAAGCAAGTGGAGATATCAGAAGATGGAAATGCTGGGTTGGGTAAGATTAATATGCAATGCCCATTCTACCAAAAGCAATCTTCAGATTTGTTTCAGTTCCCATCAAAATTCTAAGACATTTCTTCACAGATCTTGAAAGGCCAATTTTTCAGCTTTGTATGGATACACACAAAAACCAAGATAGCTAAAACAATCCCGAAAAATAAAAGAAATGCTGGAAGTCGTTGTCCTGGATTTTAAGTTTTACTACAGAGCTATAGTAATAAAAACAGTACGATGTTAATATAAAAACAGACGTGTTGATCGGTGGGATTGAGCTGCAGACCCAGATATGAATCCAGACATGGATGGACACCTGACTTTGATAAAGAAGACAGAAATACACACTAAATAAACGTGAAAAAAAAAAAAAAGCCCTTCACCAAATGGTCACACTGGATGTCTGCATGAAGAAGAATGCAAATAGACCCATACTTATCACCCGGCACAAAACTCAAGTCCCAGTGGATTAAAGATGTCAACATAAAACCAGATACAGTGAACCTGATAGAAGAGAAGAGAACAGCCTTGAATGTGTTGGTACAGGGAAAGAATTTCTGAACAGAAGAGCATTGAGACAGCTGCTAAGGCCAAGAATTAATAAATGGAACAGTATGAAACTGAGACACAGTAAAGGACACTACCATATAAACAGCAGCAACCTGAAGAAAGGGACAGTATTTCCATAAAACTACACACCCAGTAGAAGGTTAATATCCAAAATACATAAAGAACTCAAAAAACTAGATACCAAGATATCAGATAACCAGTCTAAAATACGGTCTACATATGTAAGCAGAATTCTCAAAAGAAGAAACTCAAATGACTAAACGCTTAAAGAAATGAGCAACATCCTTAGCCATCAGATAAATGCAAATCAATGCTACCAGCTATACCACTCTTGAGCATATAGCCAAAGGATGATTCATTCCATCGCAGAGACACTTTGTCGGTTGAAAAATGTTCATTACTGCTCTGTTCATAATAGCCAAAAACTGGAAGCAACCAAGATGTCCCTCAACATAAGACTAAATAAAGAAAATATAGTAAGTTTATATAATGAAGTATTATTCCCTTTATTTAAAAAAAATTGCTGGTAAATGGATGGAAAAATCTGTAATTTTAAAGTATAAAAACTACATTATTCTAGGATAATTAATAAAAATACTTTTAAAAGGCAGTATCTTGTTTTTATAAAACCTAAATAATTTATACCCTTGTAAAGTACTCATGCTAAGGTATACATTAACTTGGCATGTAGCTTAGTCTATTAAACAAAAACTGAGTTTATTTTAGCAGTGCCATATGAGGGGGGAACTGCATTTTTCTTAATAAGGCTTTTTTTTAATGTTACATCTACTAACCCTCCTCTGAGAAGAGTTTTAACCTTAACAGCCTATTTCTGAGATGAAAACATACTTTTAAAATCAAAGTTGACAGGCCCTTGGAACTAGAGTTTGTTTGCACTCGATAATTTAACCTAAAGATGGTATTGAGAAAAATTGGCTAGGACATAAAGAGATAATCGCCACATATCATTGCGTTGGGAACACAAGTTGGGCTGGGAATAATGGAATACTGTCCATTTCCTCTTGCAAGTCTGTCTCTGTCGCTGGGGTTGTTGCTACAGTTTCCTGTCACGTGTGTGGTGCCATCCTTAACAGTTACAACTTTCAGGAAAGACACAGCATATTATGTTGAGACTACTTTATCTTCAAAACCCTGAAAGAACTTTGAATTCTTTTTCTATCTCATTAACTTTTACTTTATTAACTTCTAGCATGAGTATATTGGTTAAGCTCTCAGTGTTCTCAAGACTAAAGCACCTTGATTTCCTTTTGTTCTTTCTGACGTTCCTTCCTATGTGTCACTGAAATACATAACCCGGGGATTAATGGGACATTCTGAATGTGAAATACATATGCATGTTTCATTTTTTAAAACCTCTTAAAATAATGGATTGGAGGTTGGCTTTTAAATTATTTAACTGGTTTTTATACCCTTAGCACTGGGTTTAGAATAACATTTTCTTTCTTCCCTGTGTTCCTGGTAATCTGTAAAGTGGAAGAAGTCTTTACCTGCACAGGTACATTTGTGTAGTCAACTAACACCACTCAACCTTTTAGCGACTGTGTTTACATCAGCTTTCATTTCGGTATTAATGAGCTAAATCCAACCTGAGGTCCGAAATACTGCATCACTGAAAGCATTTCTGATTTTTACTATCCATACCCTAGTATGGGGGAGTGCAGTCCCATTGAGTCATGGGCAGCTTTCTTCAGTTCTGTTATGCTCCCTTTTTCCTTAACCAGTCAGTAATAGAGCATTCCATCCATGGAGACTTCTGCCTCTTGATTTTTCGCTGTACCAGCTTGGCTGCTCGTTTACTTTGGCTTAGAGTTTGAATCCAGTATCCTACCTGTATTCTGTGATTAGAAATACCATATATGCAATACTAATGCATAGGCTGCATTTCTGTTTGGTGTTTCCTTGATAAAGTTTCATCTTTAAGTCTTACCGATAGGGTTGATAATTTTTTAGTATTGTCTGTAGAAGACTTAGCTAAACATGCTCTAAACTTAAGAAACCTATTTTTAGTAATGGATTAATATAACTGAGTTATTGGTGTTTCCACATACTTTTGTGCACCTATAATCTATACCAGTGTTTTAACATTAAACTTCAAACTCAGGGGGATAAAAGTTCCTCAACTTGAGATCTTCTCTCCAGATCTCCATTCTTTGGAGTTTCCATGAGTGTGACCTGAAGAACTTGGAACCATTGAAATTCAAATGTAGGTAGGTAAGTGTTCACAGAGCGCATGTGTTGATTGCCTTCTATCTCTTTGTATTTGCATCTGTATTGCACCCCTTCAGCGCCTTTCTTCCTCCTCCTCCCATAGATCACGTAGGGCCTGTGTCATCCTGAAACAGTGTGGTTTTGTTAATCTGTACTTCGGTCAGCATTTGTCTGTGTTGTGTGTCAGGAGCAGTTGCAGAAAGTCTTCAGACATTTATGACATTGTGTTGTCTAAAGGCTGTCTCACGCATCCATGTTTGCTGTCCATGGGCCTGGGTTGTATCGTGTGTTTCTGTGTTTGTAGATTCTCTGATACAAATTCACCTAGAGTTGTTGGTGTTTGTTATGGGATGCAAACGTCACAGTCTTGCTCTTGTTTCATGTACTTTTCAGTGTATTCAGAAAATGTTAATTACTTGTGGTTCTACAAAGTCCTGCCTGTTGGTCTTGAATTTAAAACTCTTGCTCCAGATTAGGTTTATGAGAGCATGGATGTCAGACGTTATCTGTTGAAGAACATTGAAAAGCTTTCTTTGGACAAACAAAAATATACCAGTTATTCGGTGTTTCCATTAGTAAAAACAACCCACACGAAAAAGATATCTACTTAATCGAAGACTTACTTAATGGTAACATACTTAGTTAGTTATGTCTGAAATAAACTAGATCTGGAATAGTCTTCGAGGCCCAAGGAGTAAAGCCTGTTCAAGTAAACAAGATGAAAAAGTAAGATGCTTTAGTAAAGGAATTTCTTTCAAAATACCCAGAACCGTAACCTAGTTATAGCATGTTTTCTCTTGTTGCTGAGTTTTTCCCCCTTGTATTTAATATATCTAACAAATATTTTATTGTCAGATTTTTTCCCCATGATTTCTTCCTCTGCACCCTCAACTCTTAAAAAATTGGGTAATTCTTTTACAATGATTTAAATGTCTGATCTCTGAGCCCTTTTAGTTGTAAAAAGTATGAAAGATCTTAACTTTTTATTGTGTAAGTTATTACTAGCAATGCTTATAGTGATAAAAATTAAAATTTAAAGTATTTCCTATAACATTTTAAAGTGATAGAAGCACATTATATGTTAACATAAACAATCTATGAAAAGTGTTTTCAAAAATAATGTTGCTGACAAAAACAGGATTTTTACTGTGAATATTGTAACCAGAAAGAATCTAGAAGTTATTTAAGTGCTCCTGCCTGGATTCAGCCAGGGTACGAGTGTTTTTACCAGTCATTCTGTTACAGCGTCAGTACACATGTCGACATTGAAAACAACAAACAAAACCCTGGCATTTTTATGAGGCAGATTTTTCTTTGGTAACTTATCTGGAAGGGTTTCAGCAATTCCACTAGTGAACCTGGGTGTTCTAGAACACCTCTGTCCATAAAGTGAAAGTTTGTGCCTGCTTAGTTACTCATTTTTTTTCTCCTCTGGGTCTTCAGTATTGAAGGAGAATTTATGTGCACTGTGAAAAAGGTTTAGAGTTATTTGAGTATGATTATTGCTTTTAGTTAGCGTCAGATAAAAGAATGCACCCAATTGGTCCGCATGAGTCTGTCCAATTGGATGACTGTACATTTTCTCTTGTGTGTGGTACGTATGTTTTATATGTAAGTAGATAATTAATTTGGCTCCTGAGTAGCTTGTAAACATGTTTTTAAAGAGGCAATTTTTGCTAATCATAGTGATTAACACCATTTGGCTGTGCTGCTCTTCCTAGTGACCTGCTCTGATTCAGATACTGCCGGTGCAGTTTGTATTTTAAAGGCTCTGTTAAGCTCTACTTCCTTTTTTTTTTTTTGTCTTTTACCCTGAAACCTAAATTTATGACATTTTTAAAGTAGTTCAAGGCAGTGATAGAGATGTCAAGGTGGGGGAATGTGGAGAGCCTCCATCATCCTGTTGAGTTAGTTACCTTACTCGGAAGATGCCATTCCTCTCATGTGCTCGCACTGTTGTTGCAGTAAAGCTGGTCCTGACAGTCCTGAGGGGGTGTCGATGACTCACACTCAATGCATGCGCTAGTGCTCACGCTTACGTACCTGAGAGTCAGTGTCAGGCTGCTCTGCAGTCTGACGAGATACAATGAGTAGATACAATGCTAAAAGAGCAATGACGTGCAGGGTTGGTCTGCTACTACTACTGGTAAGTAACCGCGATAGATTCTAACCCGGAAGGGTTCTCGGTGCATGATCTTACAAACGATAATCTATTTACAATGGAAGTATTCAGCCCGTCTATCACGTACTGCGCTGTATTCTCTAATGTAAGCCTTCTGCCTGTAACTGTTGAGAATCATTCATGCTTCGTGTTATAGTCAGGGAAGATCTCACATTAAAGTATAAAAGCACATTATTTCATTGAGTGAACATATTACTTCATTTAGAATAAGCTTCACTGCCAGTTTTTAAATGTTTTATTGGGTCATTTGAACTGTAAATGTAGCTCTCCCATTTTCTCAAGCCTACCTTCTATTCTTGTTTTGATAATAGGCTCCTTTCTAGTACAGACTGGCCCCAATAATCATAATTAGCTGTAATTACCCTCTCGGTTTTCAGGGACAATTATTAGTCTTTGACCATCTCTTCATAATTCATTCTAAAAACCATAAAGAGTTAACAACAAAGACCACCAGGCAAGTAATGAGCTGGCATGTCCTTTGCATTTGTTACTGAGAGTCACCCTGTCCTCCAGGTGATAGGCTTTGAATAATGGGATGGTAGCTATCAAGGGATTTGTGCCATAAGGAAAGTGTGTTTTGAAAAAACAAAACAAAACAAAAACAAAAACAGTTTTATCTTTACGTCCCAGATCACTTTAAAGAATTTTGAGAGAATTATTGAAAGAGTTCTTAGCTTTTAAATAGCATATCATTTTAAAGTTAGGGGGAAGCCTTGGAAAGAGTTCCCGATTCACAGGAACCCATTGCTGACAGTAGCGCTTTGTATAAATGCCTGAGTACTTGCTGTTCTTCTCAGCTTATTCTAAGAGGTGCTACTTCGGGGTTTCATTTGGATTTATTTGCCTTTAACCTTGCTACAGGTATTTTATTTATTATCACTGTCCATGAAGAAACACTGTGGAGATACAAGGCATGTTCAGCGATTTAAAACTAGTTACTTAAGAAATGAATGCCGCAATGGCAGTGGTATCTCACACTTCACCTCTTGCCCTCTGCCCCCCTGAGGTGACCCCATCTCTGTAATTAAGTAAAACCAGTAAAGAATACTTTCCCCTCCACCCCTGTTAAAACTGCATTCCTCCCTAGTAGTCAGCATAGAACACTCTGATGGCAAATTCTCAGAACCGGTCAGTTTACTCGTTACGTACTTTTGATGCTATTTCTGATTATGAAGGAACTGTATTTTAAAGAGTCTTTTCTTCTTTCTTAGTCTTTAAACTTACTGTTTTTTCTTAGTCTTTGCATATATTCTATGAGTTGTTACACAGATGTATCTAACCATTTCATTTAAAACCAATGCTGGGTTTATTTATCTATCTTACAAGCCTGATTTTAAATATATTAATGGGCTGGGCGGTGGTGGCGCACGCCTTTAATCCCAGCACTTGGGAGGCAGAAGCAGGCGGATTTCTGAGTTCGAGGTCAGCCTGGTCTACAGAGTGAGTTCCAGGACAGCCAGGGCTACACAGAGAAACCTTGTCTCGAAAAACCAAAAAAAAAAAAAAAAAATTAAATGTATTAATGGCATATGAAGAAAAAAATCATGGTTTGATAGTATTTTTAAAACTAATTCATTTCTGAATTTCTGCTAATCGTTGAAAAGATTAAAAATTCAGGTCTTCTGAACTACTGTGATTTAAGTAATCAAGTCAGTCTGACGAGTGTACTGGGGCAGGACATGGCTCAACCACTACAAGGCTCACAACCAAAATGTCAAACGAGTGGACTTTTTCGTTTGCCTTCACTGTAATTCAAAAAGAGCTGAGTTCCAGAAAGTGACATGTTTGCTAATATAAACACTTCTTCCCATTTTCCTCTCTGTTTTTACAGATTCCCTTCAGGCTCAGCTTATCAATATGGGTGTCATCCCAACCTTAGTGAAGTTACTGGGTATCCACTGCCATAATGCAGCCCTCACAGAGATGTGTCTTGTTGCGTTTGGGAATTTAGCAGAACTTGGTAAGTCTGCATCACAAGTAAAAGTGTCATTAGCCTATTAATACTCTCACAGTATTGTGACTATCTCTTTATGAACCTGAAATCCACTTAAATTATTTTAGTTTTTCTTTTGAGTATTCAAGATACTTTTTCTTCAGTGTTTAAAAAATAAATCAAATTAGATCTTTTTTTTTGTAATTTGTTTACAACTGTAACTATTTTGTTTCAGGATTTAAATTTTAGGAGCTTTGAGTATATAGCCCAGAAGTAGAGTGCAGAGGCCTGTAGCTTTACTCACACCAGAACACACTGAAGAATAAACATTATGATTTCTTTTTAAATATAAATTATTTGATTACAGAATCTTAAATGTATTAGCGAACTGATTCCTTCCCTGTCTTTTCACAAAATGCCTAAAAGTGACAGGTTTTCTATACATTATGAAATATACACATGGCCGGGCAGTGGTGGCGCACGCCTTTAATCCCAGCACTTGGGAGGCAGAGGCAGGCGGATTTCTGAGTTCGAGGCCAGCCTGGTCTACAGAGTGAGCTCTAGGACAGCCAGGACTACACAGAGAAACCCTGTCTCGAAAAACCAAAAAAAAAAAAAAAAAAAAAAAAAAATGAAATATATACATATTTTACATTTAGAGAACATATTATGTGTGTGCATGCTGCACAGCGTGAGTGTGGAAGTCAGAGGGTCACTTGCAAGAATTGCCTCAGTCCTTCTACCATGTGGGTCCCTGGGTTGGAAGTCAGTTACCTGCTGAGCCATCTTGCAGACTCCTATGTATTTGTAAGAGTATTATTATAAGCAAAATCTGAGAAAACTTTGACAATAAGAAGATAGGTAGAACGAGACCAGTGCTACAGACATCCCTTTGTCCTAACAGAAGGACTTCATCTCCTCTTCTGTTCCGTTTTTTCCATGCTGTTCCATGCTATTTTCTGCATCTCTTCTTTCTCCTTTGCTTCCCTTCCAACTTTTAGGATGAGTCACTGCCACGGCCGTGTTTATAGTTCATTATGTTTGCAGGAAAGTCATTAGCATTTTGCCCCAATGTAATAGTTAAAGCATAAATATATTTATTAATCTTCTATTTTATAATGAAACAAAAGGCACTGGTGGGAGACTCTTGATTTTTGTAAAAGTGTGTTCTTTACACACTATAAATTGAAAACTGTCCAGGACTTTGACTCAAAGTTTAAAACAATAGAGAGGTATGTGTGTCTGTGTATCTCTGTGTCTGTGTGGAGATTTGATGGCAACTTTGGTAAATCTCCCCAATGTGAGTCTCAGATATCAAACTTGGGTGTTACATACCTTTAATCCCTGCACTTGGGAGAAGTGTATCTCTTGGTGAATATGAGGCTAGCCTGGGCTACTATGACGCTAGCCAAGCTATAGAGTAAGACCTAACCTGGAAAAAGTGAGAGAAAGAGAGAGAGAGAGAGACAGAGACAGAGACAGACAGAGACAGACAGACAGACAGAGAGAGACAGACACAGACAGACAGACAGACAGACAGAGACAGACTTTTAAAAAATATTTCGAGAGCAGGTAAGGTAGCTCAGCAGGTATTAACTAGACATGCTGAAGGGAATAGAGGGTGAGGCTTCAAGAGTGCTCGTGGGTTGGCCTTTAAATAGTACCTGCGAGCTTCTGTCTTAGTGACAGAGGAAATGCACAAGGCCTGAGATTTAATCTGTAACACTGCAAAGACAAATAACAAAAATACAGTGGTCATGTCAGAACCAATACAAAAGCACCTCAATTAAGGGACATTAAAGATACATTGGTGTCATCTTTTATTCAGCAATGTAAAATATAATTTGTTCCGAACAGTTTTCTTCTTTGCGTGAAAGCCTTGAAAGTGTGAATTTATGACTTAGTGATTTTATCGTTGCTATGGTTACCTGTATGTTACACAGTGAACAATTTTTATGGCTTCAGATGTAACTGGGTCAGAACATTTTCTCTATAAAGTTTTTGACATTTTCTTCTTCAAGGGCATTAAAGGTCGATTTAATTGTTTCCTGTGTGGGATGAGCATTTGTGTTCAGTAACAGTACAAATGGCTGAGTATCAAAGTAACAGCAAACACATTTCTGCGTTTAATTTTGTTTGCTTCCTCTAAATTGTTCCTCTGTTTTGCAGAGTCGAGTAAAGAACAGTTTGCTAGCACAAACATTGCTGAAGAGCTGGTAAAACTATTCAAGAAACAAATAGAACATGATAAAAGAGAAATGATTTTTGAAGTTCTAGCTCCATTGGCAGAGAATGGTAAGGAAAAAACACCTTTTGGTTTTGGTTGTGTAGAGGTTTTTAGGCGCTGCGATACCAGTTCTTAATTCAAAACCCTTCTTTCCACTATTAATATTCTTATATTTTTTTTTTTATTGACTCTAACTTTAGCTATATTATCTATTCGATGACTGTATCTAAATTTGGGGAAGCCTCTTTCCAAGTTTGATTTTAAAGTCTTAGCAAAGATGCTGCCACGGTTATTTTTGCTCTGATATAGAAGATAATGAGGGCTGTGGAGATGGCTCAATGGGTACAGTCTTTGCCACTCAAGCATCAGGTTGCTGAACCCATGTAGAAGTCAAGTGTGGCAGTGGGGAGAGGTGAAAACAGACCCCTGAATGCTGGTTTCTAGACAGTTAGCTCAGTTAGTGAACTTCAGGTTCAGTGAACCATCCTGTCTCAAAAAATAGGGTAAGAAATGGTTGAGGAATACTTCCAGTGTTGACATCTGGCCTAAATGTGCATTGTTACACACAGACACGTGTAGAATGTTAAGAACTTAGACAAATGAGGTAAAGAGATTAAACTCCCAGATGAACCCTCTAAAGACACAAGAGGATGACAGCTAGCCTTTCTCTAGGCCTGTCAACAATGAGAATATTGATGAGTCACGCCTTAAGAGATGGACCCAAAAAGAGTGTATCAGGAAACAAACAGACTGCATTATAAATGATAGTTCAAATATAATGTCTTCTACGTATTCAGAATATGACAAGACAACATACTAAAATTATAAGGACATATAGCATTGAATCTCCAGATACTGGAATTATTATCCACAGATTTAAAGTAAGGATGCTAGGGGATAAAAGGATGATACTTGCTGAGTAAAATGCTTGCTGGGCAAGTGTGAGGACCTAAGTTCAAATCCCGGAACCCACATAAACCAATGCATGTGGAATCCCAGTGCTCCTGCAGCAAAATGGAGGACAGTAGCCTGCTGTGCCCAGGAATGAACAAGAGAGAGACTGTCTTAAACAAGGCAAAAGGTGAGGACCAATGATGGAGGTTGTCCTCTGACCTCCATGTGTGCACCATGAATACCCACACTTAAGTTCACACACACACAAGATTAAAACAGGTCAGTTAGTTTACAGAGATTTTTAGATAATAAAAATGTAACACAGCAGTAAACAAATAGAAATTCTAAAATTGAAATTTCCAACCTAAATTAAGCATTTGCTGGTAGGCAGACTTAACAGCAGGTCATTGTTGAATTAGCGAACCTGTGAGCTAAAACACAGGAACCCCTGAGTGAAGTCTGAAGAAAAGAAGAAAAGTTACACAGAGGAAGAGGGATCATCTTGCTCCTTTTTGTTTGTGGTGTGGTGGTGTAGTGGTCGTGGTGGTGTAGTGGTGGTGGTGGTGGTGGTTGTTTTGGTACCAAAAGAAACTAGATGTTTTGGGAATGGGTAGTGCACAGGCAACATTTAAAGACAGGTAAAATTACAAAAGCTTCTACCAGGAGATCATCGTGGTAGACAGAGCAAGCTTTCAGTCAGCCTCAGAGATGCCCTGTCTGACAAAGACGTCTATAAGGAGATACATATGCACACCATCTAAAATACAGCACAAGGAAAGTCAGACTCTTCGCTAAGCAAATCTGGAAACAGTATAGTCGGAGGTGTGCCCATTGCATTTTTTCCCTTGAGACAGGCTCTCTCTATTATGTAGCTCTGGGTATCTTGGAACTTACTGTGTAGTTCAGGCTGACTCTTCTGAATTCAGAATCCACTTGTCTCTGCCTTACAAGTGCTGTGATTAAAGACTTGCGCCACTATTCCCAGGTCTGCATTAATTTTTAAAATTGATTTTAGGTAAGGTACTGGCTTTAGTTTGTAATTTGAAACTAGAAATTTTATCTTAAAATATAGAGGGCTGTCTTGACACCAAGCCTAAAAACCTGACCTTAATCCCCAAAGCCACATGTGTAAGTAGAGCCAATTCCTGTAAGTAATCATCTGATCTCTACATAAGCATACATTCCCCTCCATTAATGCGCGCGCGCGTGTGCGCGCGCGCACACACACACACACACACAGAGTAATAAGAAAAGAACACAAAGTAGCTTTTAGGAATGTTTAGTGAGATAATAAAATATGCGAGAGATTTATCTTAACAACCAGGGTAGTTACATGAGACATAAACAGGAGGCTTATGATCAGAAAGGAATGTATAGAGGGACTTCTTGGATTGTTGCCAATTTCTTGATCTGGGTAATAAAGAATAATTTCCATAATTGCTTATGTCTAATATCTATTTTCTGCAAATATTTAAAAGGCTTTTCTCTGCCTTTTAAATAAAGGTTATATATATCATAGATAATCTTGGTTGCCAGACTTAGGTTGAGAAGTTTCTGAGGTTAAAGGGGTAGAGACTGTCCTTACTGTGTCCAGCAACTTCCTAGCGATGCTACCCCTTCCTCAGTCCTGAACTGTGAATGTAAGCATCAGCTGGCCTTTACATAGTGTGCTGCAGGCTATTTAATATGTATATGTGATGTCACTTGTACATGTGCATATACATTCAAATAAGTGATAAAGATAGACCTTGTGTATTGATAAATGTGCTAGGCTGTCTGCCTAGCCCAAATGTCTGGCTGGTCTTAACTAAGGCAATGTAAGATTTCTAAATTGGTGATTACAGTCAAACTGTGAGAAGAAAGATCTGTAAGCCTCCGTCTTTGCATATTTTACCCTTCTAAATGCCTTAAATCTTCCCCTTCAGGGAGAAACTTCTTTTTCATCTCATTCCTTGGTTCTACAAAATGAAATGGTCTTCAAGGATTAAGCCAAAGAGTTACTGTAACTTCCTACAGAGCGTCTGTATAGTAGTGGTTTTATTTATTGCTGCTTCTCTCATCCACATAAATCCTGTTGAATAACTGCAGGGCTAAGAGTGATCCGCCTTTGAAAACTTGTTTCTGTATTAATTTGCATCCTGGCTATGATTTGTTTTCTTTTGCTTTGTAGGAAGAGTAATTGTAACTTTGTATCTGTGGTTCAAGGCTTTAGAATTTCTAAGACTTTATCATAGTTTTAGTTCTAGTTTCTGGGCTTCTCTAGACCTAGTGTTCTGTATGTAACCAAGGAAACATCCTACTTAAGTTTGGCCCAACACAGATGCATTTTTTAAAAGTATTTTGTGTATTTAAACATACTTAAAGGAAAATTAATAATCCTTGTGATAATATAAAGTTAAATTGTTCCATGCTAGCTACCTAAAAGAATAAGCATTAAGCATATGTATATTTTAATCTCTTTATTCCACACACCAAGAAACTGCCATTACTGTGTGTGACTCATATGCAGCTTATGGAATCCAGTGACCAAAGTAAAATCCAACCAGAACAATAAAATGACATTCTTTGACAGCAGGAGATACGGCTACAGATATAAAGTAAAGTCCTTAAGAATACGGTGGAATAGTAATAGAATAAGATATTGGGACTGTCAAACAATAGACTTACTGTTGGGGTGAAGTTACTATTGCAGTCAGGCTTTTTTAAAATGAAACTACTGGGTTTTTTTCTGAAATACTATAGTTTATCAGTTAACCATGGAAGGTATAATTTTTTCTTTCTTTTCAACTGTATTGTGAAGATTTTAAAGACAGATTGAGAAATAGAATTTAGTGTAAAGAATCACCAGGTACTCATGATCCAAAGGTGGTTTACATTAATGAAAACTTGAAGCTCTTTTTAAAAACAAGACTTACAGATTTATAAACCACACTAGAAAAAAATGCATCTATACAAATACCAGGCTAAATATACTTGTATGTATGTTCAGATTTTCTCATAGTACCATAATTTTTGATAATTTTTTATTTAAAACCCATAGTAGATATATTTTAACTTTATATGACAAATATGTATGTGTATTATAATATGTTTATATACTATTGCCTTTTAGCATAATCATAATATCTAAACACATACTGATATTGGTTATCAGAGCTAAGAAAGACCTGTTTTTGGGGGGATGCCATAAGATATTTTAAGAGGTAATTTCAGATAGAAAAATGAAGTTTTTGTATAATTAGTCTGGACCGTCAAATACTTCATCTTGAAACTCAGGTGTTCAAAGGTGGGTTTTTTTTGTTGTTTTCATGGTGGTGGTGGGTGTTTTGTTTTTTGTTTTATCTAAGTTGCACATTAACTGATCTTAAAATACACTAGTTAAAATTCTTAATGACAGGTCACTGCGCCGGAGGCCCTGTGTCATCGAAACTTGTGATTTTGTCCACATTGTTCTTTATTCAGATGCTATTAAGCTGCAGCTGGTTGAAGCAGGCTTGGTAGAATGTCTCCTAGAGATCGTTCAGCAGAAGGTGGACAGTAACAAAGAGGATGACGTGGCTGAGCTTAAAACCGCTTCCGACCTCATGGTTTTATTACTTCTTGGAGGTGAGTCTGAACTCCTGCCAGTCAGAGACGTGGTGAGCAGATTCTTTAGACCTACTGTGCTCATTGTAAGCAGAACACTAGGCCTCTCCTTGCTTTTCTATCTTGTTCACTGTTACTGTGATGGTTTTGAAACCTTGTACACACCGTGAAAAGAACAAGAAATGGCAAACTCAAGGAAACGTTAAATCCCTGCTGTCTTCGGTATCTGAAGACCTGTCACGTGGAACAGAGCACCGAAGGCTGATGGTTCTTGGAACTGAACGACACGATTCATAAACTTCAGTGTCCGATTGCTACGAATGACCTGTTAAAAGATTTCTAGTTTGTTCGTTGGATATTCACTTTGGAACGTGGGTTTGTCACCCCTAATCATAACTCCTTATTTAACTGTTTCATTTCCCTCCAGATGAATCCATGCAGAAACTTTTTGAAGGAGGAAAAGGCAGTGTGTTCCAAAGGGTGCTTTCTTGGATTCCATCAAATAACCACCAGCTGCAGCTTGCTGGGGCATTAGCAATTGCAAATTTTGCCAGGAACGGTATGCATACTAGTTATTCTTTGTGAACCAAAGTGTTCCACATTTTTTAAGTTTCTGCTTTATCCATCACATATATCTAAAGTGTTCCATTCAGAAATGTTTGGGTGTTGTTTCCTTAATCTTTTAGAAGTCTATACTGACTTTCAAACATAGAACATATTTCGTATAGCCATCTGAATTCTGGTGTTTAAAGATCAATGATCATACAGTGGTTTTGAATACTTTACACTTCAAGTTTAGTGACTTTAAGCATATCCATCTGATGGGGGATATGCTTCTCTCCCAGTCATGTTATCTTGGCTGTAATAATCTGGGTATTCATTTTTTAAATTATTGGGTTATATCCTTATATCTGGGTTATATCCTTATATCTGTGTTTACATATCAATAATCTTGTGGGTGTACAGTATTTAGTTTAAAAATATTTCAAAGGCACTAGACCTTGTGAAGACTGGTATTCTTGATAACTAATAATCTAAGAACTCTTATTATGTCTAGAAAATATGGACTGTTTTTCTAATTCGACTCTACTGTAAACTAATCATATATAACACAGATTGAGTCTTCCTTATTCCAATTTGCTTAAGACTTAATGTGTTGGATTTTTCAGATTTTTTAATATTTATATAGACATTAGACAATGTCTTAGTCAGAAGACCTGCACCCAAACATGAAATGTATCTGTTTCCTATACTGTTTGTCCATGTATCCTGAAAATCATTTAGATGATATTTTTAGTGCATCCTCATTGTAGCTGGTTGATCACATGAATTCAGTTACAGTGTTTCTACTCACAGAATCATGTCAGGATCGGAATACTTCAGATTTTGCTTCAGGAATGTTCAGTCTTACAGACAATCATGGCTCACTTATTTTGTCCTCGCTTCTCTTTAAAAGAACTATTTAGTAAAAGACGTGGCAGAATATTAGGCTTCTGATATGTGGAAAGTGTAAAAGATTTTAGTGCTGTAGGATTTTATATAGTTTTTTTTTTATAAAGGCGGAAATTTGCCTTTGTTTTGTGTAGATGGAAATTGTATTCATATGGTAGACAATGGGATTGTAGAAAAACTCATGGATTTGCTGGACAGACACGTAGAAGATGGGAATGTGACGGTGCAGCACGCAGCACTAAGTGCCCTCAGGAATCTAGCCATTCCAGGTAAGTCGCTGGAGCACAAGGGGGACAGCTACATGTTGCACATGCCTTTATCCCCAGCCCTTGAGAGGCAGAGAGGTTGTTAGTGGCCAATCTTATGTAAATAGTGAGTTCCAGGCCTGCCAGGGCCACATGGTGAGATACTGTCTCACAGGTGGTGAGGTGCTAGGAAGAGTTTTAAATTATTCATCTTCTTTCTAGCTAAGAAATAGAGACCGTATGTTAAATATATTTTCCGTGACAATACAAACTGATCTCATAAGATAGCTAAAAAAAATTATCAAGTCTATGAGCTCTTTGCTTTTCTTTATATTACACACTTAAGCGTTCTCAGGTATCTTGAAGACATGACGTATAAGAACAGAGTCCCCTAAAGAACCATTATTTAAGGTCATGGGCTCTTTTTTGTTTGATCCTATAAGCAGATACATAGTTTTTGAAAAGACCCTTGATGTATCTTTGGATCAACAAGCCATGGAGAAAACCATGTAGATGATTGTTGTTTAATTCTTTTATTTTCTTGTCTAAACTTAAATTTCTGACAAATAAGTGTAGTGACACTAAGCTCCAATTGAAATTGATCTGATTCATATAGCATATTGACAGTATCTAATAATGTCTGTCACATCTGTGTTAGTACAGTCGAGTCAAATACAAGAACAAAGAAAAACACTAGAGTGAGTGAATGAGGATTTTGTAAAATGTAAACATTTTCAGATTTGTTTTACTCATTTACAGTAAATGATTTTAAAATTCTGTTTAAAAAAAAAAAAGCTAGTAAGATTTATATCTGCCATGTTCCTGTAAACAGGATACATTCATATACACCCAGTCTCATGTTTTATTTGTGCCCCTCACAGACACCTTGGGCAGGGGAGTTAAGATAAGCTGTATCACAGGTTAGTCTCAGATTTGTTCCATAGATTATCAGGACCTTGAATTTCTGATTCTCTCCCCTCAGCATCCCACACTCTCACTGCTGGTATACACCAGCGTGGCCAACACCAGTGTGGCCAACAGCTCCACTCTTCACATTCTAAATAGGAAGTTAAAAATGGGGCCTTAAAGCCAGTAAGTACCAGATGTGTGTTGTGTGCATGTTTACTGTGAATGTTAGCGCCATTTTAACCGTAGTCTCTTTTTCTTTCTAGTTGTAAATAAAGCAAAGATGTTATCAGCTGGGGTCACGGAGACAGTTCTGAAATTCCTTAAGTCTGAAATGCCCCCAGTTCAGTTCAAACTCCTGGGAACGCTAAGAATGTTGATAGATGCACAAGGTAAAAGAAATGGCTTCCAGGTCACAGTCTTGGTGCAGCATTCTTACCTATGTGCCCTTAACTTTATAAAGGGCCTTGATTTTCTACTTGTCAGAATTATGGACTCGTAAAATGGAAAAAGTTTAAAAGTGATTGATTTTAGACTAACTTTCATGCTAAATAATTTTGAGTAAAAATCGCATTGTATGTTATTATTACCTAAGTACTGTGTATGTTGATTCGTTACCGGTCCCTAAGCATCCTGTGTGCTTAGACGTTTCATACTCATGTTCGTCTTGTCTGGAAAACCAGGTTTTCATACAGTGACAGTCAAAATTTTTTCAGATTTATTTTGTATTTTCTATTTAAAGACACAATAATAAAAACCACTTCTAAGAGTGAGATTTTGTTTGTTGTTTTTATGGTTTTTTTCAAATTCTTAATCCTTCTCTGTCCTGATTGCTTGGAGTCCTTTTGAAAACCATTTGTTACAGTCTGCCAGAGCATTAACAGACTGCTGGGCTCAACCAGGATGTGAAGTTACCTGATCATGCATCTGTGTGAAAGCCTGTAACGTGATCAAATATGCTATGTAGTCTATCAGGCAAGGAACACTTACAGTAATTCCTTTTATAAAATTGTTGCACTCGTTTTTAGACCTATAACTTTCCTCCCTACACCTGCTTTCGTGTCAGCTGATTGCCTGTCAGTGATTTGCTCTGTTTCTGGTGTGCCTTGTTTCCTATAGCAGAAGCTGCTGAGCAACTGGGGAAGAATGCTAAATTGGTGGAGCGGTTGGTTGAGTGGTGTGAAGCCAAAGATCATGCCGGTGTGATGGGCGAGTCAAACAGACTGCTCTCTGCTCTCATACGACACAGTAAATCAAAAGTAAGTCTCAGAGGATGCTATACACTGACAAGCATCAGCGTGGCCACTGTGGAAGCTAACACTGGAGATTCTGCACCTCATCCATACATAGTCATGGATTTCCTATAAGTATGCTACTCTCCAATGCCAGAAGGAAAGAAGATTGAGGTTTTTATTTAATTCTGTCTGAAAGAAGAACAGACCGACAGACACAGGGTTTTATGTAGGTTTAATTATAAAAACAGTGTGTCCCCTTTTGTTGTTTTATGGTTAACAGCATACATTCATACATTTCTGATTAACCTCCTGTAATCCTCTAATAACTGATTTGTCCAAGAGTTTGTTTTTTAAGTTGCATCTCCAAACTGTATACTTACCATACTTTGGGAAAGGCATTAGAATAAAATTTTTAAATAATTAAGCAATGAATACATCCCTGTAGAGTTTTCTGAATTGTTAGTTATTGTTTTGTTTTTTTATATAACTGTTGCTTTTTTTTTTCAATTGGCAACATTATTACTGGTCCTGGAGTGAGGGATTACAAAGTTTCATTAAGAACTGTTTACTGTTCTAGTTGAGGGTATGAACCTGGGAGAGTGGGGGCCTTAAAATGAGGTAGACTAAAGTCTCATGCAATAGCCACCTTTATTTAGAACACTAGACAATTTTATACTCTGAGGGTTAAGAAGAGTCACCCAAATCAAGTTTACAATCACAGGGATAAGCCACAAAAGGCAAAACATGTTTTTCTTTAGAGGCATATGAATTATAACAGCTGACATAAACTCTCTCCTATCTGCTCCACCTAGGAGGAGCACAAAACCACAGTCCCAGACCAATTATGTGTTTAGAAGAAACTAAACTTACAAGACTAGCTTGGTTTCTTAGAGTTTTCTCACAAGTGCTCAGAAGTCTCACATAATTCCATTTTTAAACTGTATTCCAGTGAAGAACAGCTAGTTTCCTAGCACCTCACACTTCTTCAAATTCTTCTCATTTTGAGGTGGTTATTAATGGTCATTAACCAACCAAAATAAAGCAAAAATGTAGCCATCTTTAATTCTTAAATTGGTTAGAAGTGGATCTGAAGTGAAAAAAGATATGTTAAAGATCCCAGCCAGTCACTGTACACCACGGACTTGGGAGGCCAAGGCAGAGGATCACAAATTCAAGACCAGCCTGGGCTAATAAAAATTAAACAAACCCACACCAAATTATTACAGATACAAAAACCAGAAAAAGAGTGAAAGGCCTCAGACAATGCCCTACAGTTCTGAATACCAGGTTTGGGGCTAGTTATATAGTGACAGCTGCTACCTTATAAACCTACGACTTGGGACTTGACAGGTGTTTGATATACATCATGAATAAGAGAGTACTGGTTTGAATCCATGCACTACCAATTAATAGCCATGTGAGTTTGCATGTTCCAAACCTATAAATTATTAATTGTTCAGAGTTATGAAAGCTATAATGTGATAATTTTTTACACACACACTGGATAATATATCAGGGCAGTTAACATTTCCTTTAAACATTTTTAAATATTTTATTAACATAATCTTACATATTTATGGCTTAGTAGATAGAATTTTAGTGTGTATATATAGTAGGTACTAGTTGCTATAATTTATATATCTTTTTTTTTTTATCATGTCTAAAGCTTTTGGGCTCCTTACTAGTAGTTAATCATTAAATATATTCAGTAATTGTAAACTCCAGACATGTAACCTCACTACCACCACCATACTGTAGAATAGAGGAAGTACTATTTCTACCTGCGTTGGGTTACTCAGTGACTCAACTTTTCCTGTAAGCCCTCTCTAAAGGGCAACTGATTCCATTGTGTGTGTCCCTACGAATGGGGTACCCAAATTATTTGCTATTTCCATTCTTAAGTTCTTGAGACACCTCTGCAGTGTTCTCCTCAATAGCTGTATTTAGTATTAGTTCCACTGATGGTATATGAGACTATAAATGAAAATTTACTTTCCTTTTCCATATCCTTTGATAATCATTAATAAGATGGTATCTGTGGACATGAATTTGCTTTTTTCTGTAAATTTACTGGCTATTTGATTTTGAGAATTATGAATTCGTATCACTTGTCATTTTTAATTGGAATGAGCATTTTTAAACACTTATATATTATGAATTTTAACCTTGTCTTACCGTGGAGAATCTTTGCCCGCTCTGCTGTTGAGCTGCTTGGCTGTGCACAGACATTTCTCTGGTTTTAGTTCCATTTCTCTGATTTTGCATTGGGTTCCTGTGTGTTGGAGTCTTATAAAGACAGAAACCACCTGTTCCATACCCCAGTGCTTTGGGATTTGTTCTGTGTTTTCTTCTAGTATTTTCATAGTTTGGGTGCTATATTTAGGTCTTTATCCCACTCCCCTCCTGTTAAATTAATTTTCATATGGAAAGAAATCACAGGTATTGCCTGTAAATAGCTTTCCCAATGCCATTTGCTGAAGAGTCCCTTTCTCCAGTGTTCATTGTTGATGCCTTTGTCGATGATTGGTTGTCTGTAAGTGCAGAGATTTGTTTCTGGGTTTGTTTTGTTCTGTTTGTCTGTGTCTACTTTATGCCATTATCATGAAATTTGAGTTTCTCTGCTTTGAAGTATGGATTTGGAAGGTCGGGATAAAGTGATACCCTTCAGCTTTAGTTAAAGGTTGCTCTTCCGAGCGATTTTCTGCTTTCGTATGGATTTTATGATTTGTTTGATTGATTGTGTAGCTATGTGAAGAGATCACAGTCTGTAACCAGAGGCTGCACATAGTAAAAGAGCTTCCTTTCTTGCCATGATCCCCATGATGTGGGTGTGCAGAGGATGAGTGTTTGTCTAATTCCGTGAGGTTTCCAGGTGTGGCTCACAGTGGGTTGATGTTGGCTTTAGTCTCCTTGCAGGACTTGTAAAGAGGCAACAATTCAGTAAATGCCTTCGTCACAGATTTCTTGGTTGGATGTGTAACTAGGGCCTTAGAGAAAGAGTAGATCTCCTCTCACAAATCCTTTCCTCTTCTGATGGTTTCAGCCCCATATCCATCGCCTACAACTCATATTTGATAACCAGTTCACACAGCATTCAGTTCAGTTGTCAGTAGTTACTGTTTGGACAAAAGAGTATTCTTCCTTTTCTCCCAAAGGAGATCTCTGTCCAAGAGATCCTAGGAGGGAACCATGAACTTTAATGAGGATTTCAGAGACTCTCAGGTCAGGTTTAGCATTAATATTCTGTTTTCAAATTCATCTTGTCTAGTTGAATGTGAAATTTTGTATTGTGGGCATACTGAGCTGTTCCTGTAGTAGTGCCCACTGATGCTATACCTGACAGACATTCCCATGGCTGGCAAGCCTGTGATCAACCAGCATGGAGCAGAGTGCATGCATGTTTGCACTGACCGGTGTTGTCATACTTTGTAACATTTCATTTCTTTCAGAACTTTTTTGAATTTTGTCTTAAGATTTAGCCCTCCATAAGTCTCCACTGACTCAGGTCTTACATGGTTAGTCATCTCAGCCATGTGCAGTGACTTTCTGTGCTCATAGCGTTAGGTGAGTTCATACTTTCCAACAGCAGGGAGTAAGAACGGAAGAAATGGAAGCTGCCTTTACTAAGTCGCCCACCTATCAAGTAGGCATACTACTTCACACTTGAAAAGTATAATGTTCCCTGGTTACTAGGTCTTTTAAAAGCCTATTCAGACAAATGTGTTTAGTCATTGGCTCACTCACCCAACATTTATACAAATTTCCGAGCAGGCACTGATACAATGTTGAAAAATGAAAATTTTTATTGCATGACTCATAAATTGGTGATCTAAAAATCCAAGCCTATCACAGAACATCAAATTGTACACATTGTTATAAAGTTTCAAAGTCTTAAGCTGGGCTTATTTCAGTAATTAAGGAGAAACCGACTGTAAATGCTAGAGGTGAGACTGTTAATGTAGATTATTTGCCTTTGTTTTCTGTGTTCCAAAACTTGATTTTCTATTTGAAACAAGACAGGGGAAAAAAAAAAACACATTGAAAAATAAAACTGTAAAACATCCTTTTAAATTAGTAAAATATGTCTAAAATTTTTAGAGGCTTTGCAGATATCCAGGATTTAAATAAGATCCCTTACTTAGTTTATTCATTGTAATTGAAATGGTTTAAGAGAAGCGAACTGAATAGCTGGACTTACTTTGTGAAGATTATTATTTAAGTTACACTCCTTGGACAATCTTGGTTTCTGAAATGCTGGTAGTAGCCTTTATTTCTGGAAAACAATCTTGAAGTTAAAATATAACTATAAATACATTTGTGAAGTCTCTTTGGACCATGTAAAGCAACTGACTATATGGCACTGTGAACGTAGCCAGTATACATTTGCTTTGTCCATATTTTGTTTGGAGCAAGGGTCTGGACACTAGACTTCCTGGGTTTGAACCTTTGCTTTACTTTAGTCCCAGTCTGACTTGGACAAATACCACTTTTCATTTATAAACTGGAGACTGTATCTTGCTCAGAGAATCTTCTGCAGGATAAAAATGAGCTGTGTCTCTAAGCCCTTATCATAGTCTGTCAGAAAAGCCAGCCATATGGAGAAGCTATTGAGTAAACATTAGTTTAAGTACTTGCAGAGATGGTGGACATTTGAAAAAGAAAATGTGCAGACATCAGTTCTGCTGAGAATTGACATGCCTGAACTATGTGCTTGAACTTAGAGACTGTGTCTCATTACAAGCTTCATTCATTCATTCATTCATTCATTTATTCATTTCTTGCTATTCTGCCATAGTGCACTATTGATTTAAAAAGACAAAGAAAAAAAATCACAGACCTTCCTTAGGGAACGACATGCGTCTGCTAATGTTTCCTGGTCTTTAGTCAGTAAGCCTCCAGGAAAATTCCCTGAAACTCTTGAATGATTTTAAAATGCTATCCAAGATTCTAATCCATTCTTACCTTGTTAACAAATAGGTAATGCTTAGGATTTTAGGAAAGGTTTTTAAAGCATCATTTTCCTGGAACAGGTGAGGTGGCTTAGTGGGAAGTGGGGCTAATGGCAGGTCTGATTCCCTGAGTTTGATCTCAGGATCCCACAGAGTGTTAAGAGAGAATTCCCAGGATTGTTCTCGAACCTCTGTAAGCACACTTGCACTTACATGCACAAACACAGTAAGTAATAAAGGGGAAAGATGTAATAGCCTCCAGAGCACGGCTGCCCATAAGAACTGTAAGTCTTAGGTGTCACTTGTGATCACTGGGCTAAAGGAATGTTTTTCTATAAATGGTTAGTTTAAAAGTTTGTGTGAGATAATACATAAAGGAAACCATTTTTAAATAGTTCATAAACTTGTATAAGTAGTCGTAGTTACAGTTAAATTTATACATAATTGAAGCTAACAGGAAGTAACTTATTTATGCTGAAATTTAAATTTTCCACAAAATCGCTATGAATGTCAACTTATAAGCTCACAAAATTTGTAGCAGAGTGAAGACAAACTAGTTCTTAGGAAGAACTGTAACTGCTCCTGGCTTGTTACCACGTATCTTACATGTCCTTTTATATAGTAACTTTGTAGTTACTACAAAACATATGAAGATAAATGATGTTACAGACGGAGTCACTAGACAGAACACAGGCTCCGGTTGCTTTGTCAAAGTCAGTGTTGATATTAGGACTTAGTTACACCACAACTCCCCACCGCCTCCCCCTTGGACAAAGAGAAACTGTGAGGAATTGTGGCAAAAGTTCTTTCTATTTAGGTTTTATTGTTGTTTTGTTTTTCATTTTGATTGTGTGTGTGTGTGTGTGTGAGTGAGAGAGAGAGAAAAAAATAAATGTATGTGCACTATTTTTTTTTTGCAATTAAAATCACATTTTCCCTCCAAACACTCATATACTTCTCTCTCTCAAACTCATGGTCTCATTTCTCACTAATTGTATGTGTGTGGTGTCTGTGTGTCTGTGTGTAATAATATATATTTATGTTTTCAGGACTAACTGTATGGTATTGGACAACTAGTCGGTGTGCTCTTCCCTGGGGAAGACTATTTCTCCTGCTCTCAGTTTCTTGACATGTAATTTTCTCAAATCTGCCAAATCAAACAAAGGAGTAAAAGATAATTTTAAAATGTTTTTCTAATTATTAAAAAAAAAAGTACAAAACCCTTTACCCAGAGTTCCTAGAGACCTTCCCTGGGGAAGAGAGGAAAATGAAATGGTACTTTTATTTCTTTAGTTTCGGGAGCTTTTAGGCTTTCCTTGATAGGAAATGCAATGGTCTTTTTCACTTAGGCAATTTAAGTTGTCATGTTTTGAAGAATTTATTTAAAGCTAAGAGCTTTTCTTTAATGTATGGTTAAAATGCAGTGATTCCTGCAGGACACTGTTACATAAGCACCCAGCAATGGGCTGACTGACTGGAATGCCATCTCTTTATGTGTAGAATTAAGGTTTATAATGCTGTGATATTTATTTATTGTAGGATGTAATTAAAACCATTGTACAGAGCGGTGGCATCAAGCATCTAGTTACCATGGCAACTAGTGAACATGTAATAATGCAGAATGAAGCTCTTGTTGCTTTGGCACTAATAGCAGCTTTGGAATTGGGTAAGTACCTTGCTGACAAACTTATTCTTTCCTATTTTTATCTTGGAAGAAAGGAAGCCCAGGAGTGGAACTAAAGTCACAGAGCCTTGGCTGTGGAAGCATTTTGCTAGTGTGTACTTACCTCTGAATCTATGGAAAACCCTGTGTAAGTTGCTGTCATAGGTGTTTCCAGTGGCTGTGCTTTGTGTGACATTTTTAAATCACTTTAAGGCTTAACTTTTAAGTGATATTTTACTTAGAAGATGCATAACACATTTCAACAGAGTTTATAGATAATTGAAGTGATACCTGGAATATCACAGCAGAAACCTGGAACTGAGCTCGGTTGGCAGAGTACTTGCCTACCATACATAAGGCCCTAAGTTCGATCCCCATGTGCCTGTTAATAACCTCTATAAATGTTTTCTACCATCTTACAGTACTGCCTTTATCTACACTCTCATCTGTGTCTTCTGTGTATGTGTTCAAAACTTCCCACAAAGCAGAGTTACAGGGAACTGTTGGTTTCTGTCTGTGCTTGTTGGTATCCATGTAGTATCCATGTGGGCAAAGTTATCCATGAGAAGCCAAGACAAATAGTTTATATGTGCCACCTTTTGGCTCATTAACCAGACCCTAATGTATCATCAGCCAGGAATGGTATATTAGAGCCACAAACCCTTTGGGTAAGACCTAGAACTGTTTCACAGCACCCCTGCCCATAGGGTCCTTTAAGTACAGAATCATGTTCTCTGCAAATAGGGATAATTCGGCTTCTTCCCTTCCTAATTGTATCTCTTTTCACATCTTTCTCTTACTGCACCAGCTAAGACTTAAAGCACTATGTTAAACAAGAGTGGAGAGAGTTCTGGATTCTAACAAGATAGGCTCCATGCTTTTTTTTCAAAGTTAGTGTAGCACCTAGCTATGACTCCAGTATGTAGCATGTAATATGTTAGGGTGTGTTCTGTCTGTTCCTAGTTTCTTGAGTACTTCTATTATGAAGGGATGTTGAACGGTCTCATAAACCTTTTCTTTGTCTATCATGATGTCCTTAGGTCCTTTTCTATCCTGTGTTTATTGGTTTTCGTGTGTTCACCAAGCCTTGCAGCCCTGGAATGAAACCAAATTATTCGTGGTTCATAATCACCTTAATGTATTCTAGGATTCGGTTTACAAATACTTTGTTAAGGAGTTTGATCTAGCTTGGGTATCAAGGCTGTCCTAGTTGAGAAGTGCTAGCACTAGATCTTCCTCACAAGCTTGGGAGAATTCGGCAGCCTGTGTCTTTTCAGTACTGGGTTCAGTCTCATCACAGGTTGGACAGTTTAATTTTGGTAGGGCACATGAGTTACAAATAATCCATTTATCTGAGTTTTCCACCTTTTGGAATCTAAGTTTTCAAAATACCCCCAAATGATCTTACGGATTTTGTTGGCATGTGTTTTAACAACTCCCTTTTCATCTCGGATCCTACTAATTTGGTTCTCTGTTTTAGTTTGGCTAAGGGTTTCTCAAACACCTCCTCCCCTCCCCAAGGAGCCGGGTCTTTGATTATGAACATTGGTTTTTTTAGTCCTTTGCACTAGCTTCTTCCCTGATAGGTATTATTTTCCACCATATGTTGGGTTTAGTGACTTCTTTGGCTTGCCAGAACTGTGAGAAATCACTTGTGCGTCTGTCTGTCTGTCTGTCTGTCTGTCTGTTTATATTTATAGCCTTTTCCTTTTACTACACCTTCACTGTATCCCAGAAGTCATGATGGAGGTAACAGTTATTTAGTAAGATTCTAGGAATTTTTTTGTTTCTTCAGTGACTACTGTTGATAATCAGTAGTATAATTTTTTGCATATGAGTATTTGTATAGTCTCTGATGTATCTCTTGCTGCTGATGTCTAATTTTGATGTCTAATTACTGTGGCCTGCTAAGATAGAAGGAGTTATTTCAGGCTTTTTTGTTAGGTTGGTTTTGTTGTTGTTGTTGCTTTTGCTTTTGGGCATCTGTTAAGGCTTGTTTTAGGATCTATAACATGATCAGTTTTAGAAAAGATCCATATGGCACTAAGAAAAACGTATGCATATTTCTTACTGGTTGGATGGAATATCCAGTTGGTCTGTGGTGCAAAATATAGCTTTGAGGTGTTTTTGCTGCTTTGTTTGGAAGATCTCTCTTAATATGAGAGTGGAGTGTTAGAAGGCTGTGACTGTCAGGACCCATGTGATCCTTTCGCCTTCCTTGTGTGTGTTGAAATTCAAAGCACCAAGACTTGGTTTCTAGACTCCATCTGTTTTCTTGATGGACTCCAGCCCAGAGATGGTGTCTACTTAACTAGAATGCAAGGACAGGTTTGTTCTCTGCCAGTTAAAGGACTAAAAGTAGGAAAGAAAGTTTGCAAAGCCAGATTTTAT
This sequence comes from Rhabdomys pumilio, assembly GCA_030674055.1. Lineage (NCBI taxonomy): Eukaryota > Metazoa > Chordata > Mammalia > Rodentia > Muridae > Rhabdomys > Rhabdomys pumilio. Next base: position 19,354,725 of record JANHMN010000001.1, read on the forward strand.
TCAAAGTGAATGCTAGAGAGAAAGCAGCCCCCTCTCAAGGAAGGTAACAGAACGGCAGTCCACCTTTCTCCCAGGGAAAGGGAAGGTTCCATTTGGTTGAGTATCTTTGTCAGAGAAGGGTAAATCTTTCCTATGCAGCCTCCCTGTTGGTTTACTCAAAGACAGAGAGCTGACTGGTATGCAGCCTGTGGCCAGCTGCACATGCTGGGGCAAGCAAGCCCGCACAGTCTAGCTAGCTTCAAGGAAGAAAAAAGAGGACGTAGGTGCCATCCCCACTATTTTAGGGCATGCCATATGGAAACTATCTACCCCAGGGCTCCCTTTCAAACCCTAGCTATTTTACTTTCCGAAAGATTAATCCCAGTCTCTGTCCCTTGTAGCAGCTTGCTTACATCTGTTTGCCTGGTAGTCTTAGACATCCTGTGACCCTCCGTGTTTGAAAATCTTAAAGGTGTTCCTTGGAGACAACAGATCATCTTTTTTAATCCTCTTAGTCTGAGGTTGTAACAGGTGGATTGAGGTCGTTTGCATTTAAAGGTATCATTAAGGATCTGCTGTCTCCTGTGACAGTGTTAGGTGATGGTGAGATTTGTTGGATTGTCCCCAGGTGTTACTAGTAGCTGTTTGTTGCACTGGTGCCCCTGGTTCCCTCTTGGCTCTCTGTTCATCTGTTCCTCTCGTGAGATGTGTGTTCCTGTGTGCTTATGCACAATACTGGCTGGTTTTTCTATACATACTCCTTTAAGAATCTTCTACAGTGGTGGCTTGGTTGTCATGAATTGCCTCAGTTTGAGTTTGTCTTTGAACTGTCATTTCTCATGAGTTTTAAGAAATAATTTGTTGGAGGTGGTAATTTTGGTGTTAGTCACTTACTTTCAGGGCTTGAACTGTATTGGTTCATGCTTTCCTGCTTTTTTTCTGATCAAGTTGTTGCTTCTTTGGATTAAAATTGTCTGTCTCAGCCTCTCCTGTCTTTGGATTCTTAGGCTTGAATTCTTGTATTTCCCAGATTTCTTGGGAGTTTTTGGTCACGTTTCTTTATATATATAAAGAAATATGTCTGAATTTATTATTGTCAGGGTTTGTTTGTTTTGCTTTGTCTTTTCTGATGCTGATTTTTTTTGGTGAGATCACGGTTAAAACACAAGTATGGAATAGTAAATAATAACTAAGACACAAGCCTTTAATCTCAGTACAGAGAAGGCAGGCAGATCTCTGAGTTCAAAGCCAGCCTGGTCTACAGACCAGGCTTGATCAGAGAAAAACCCCTACATGATATATCACAGTCAAGATGTCAAAAATACAAAGAAATGATACTAAAAGCTATAAGGCAAAATATAGCATCTGTCATTAGCATCCTTAAGAAACAAGAAAGCATGGAATAATACAGTTCAATAATGTTTAAAGGAACCTTGTCTCGAAAAATCAGCAACAGAATAGAAAAGGCAGTTACAAGTTTTAGGGGTTTTTGTTGTTGTTTTAAAGTAGCTTAGCCAGAATTTCAGCTTTTTTATTCCCCATACCCTACCCTACTCTTTTCTAAGAGCTCTCACCAGTCCTTCTGGGGAAGTCCCCTATGTATAGTGTGTAGAAGGGAAACAGCATTTAGCCTGATAGCACCGCGTCTGTACACAGCGGCTATGACATGCTTTGTTTCCTCTTAAAGGTCCTGCTGAGAAAGATCTTGCAAGCGCTCAGCTTGTACAGATTTTACACCGCCTGCTAGCAGATGAGAGAAGTGCCCCGGAAATCAAGTATAATTCCATGGTCCTGATCTGTGCTCTCATGGGATCTGGTAAGGCTTCCTCCTCCTGTCTTCCAGTATCAGATGTGGCTTCCGTCAAATGTTAAATGTATAGTCATAATAAATGGTGACTTTGGTCTTAAAAAGAAGAAGAAATTAGTTTGAAAGAGGATACAGGAACTTTCCCTCAGAGGGCAGAATGGGACATCAGTACCTGAAGCTGTAATCATAGGCAGTTGTGAGCTGCCAAATTTGGGTGCTGGCAACCACTCAGTCCCTCTGTCTTGCAAGAGCAATTGACTGCTAAGCCAGCTCTACTTTTGAACCAAAACTGTTCCCAAAAATTTCTTCTGTAATAGAAGGTGTCATAAGCTAAATACAGCAAAAAAGTAAATACTTCAAAAATCAAATTATGTTTATTAATACTAAGATAAATTTCATGTAAAGAACAAGTTTGGGTATTATATGTTGTAGTATTAGCTAAAGACTTCATTCAAGAAATCATTGATACATATATATATATATATATATATGTATATAAATATAATATATATTAATAATATATATATAATAATATATATATTATTCCTGTTTTCTTGCTGATTTCCTGAGTGTTGTTAGTTGTTGAAAGAGGAATATCGAAAACGCTCCCTCCTCAGAATGGTACATTAGCCTCCTAACTCTGAAGTCTGACTTATGTGGTGTTAACATAGTTAGTCCTACTTAGTTTTGATTAACATAGTCATGACTTTTCTCAGTTTCAGTCTATGAGTTTTAAGTGTCTGGTAGATAGTCTTTACGGAGTCACTTTATAATCCACTCTGCCAGTGCTAATTTTAATTGGTATACATACACCATTTATATTTAAGGCAATGTTATTTCTTTGCTACTCAGATAACTACCCCCAGCCATTCTAAGTTATCCACTAGCAAATATTCAGTTTTTCCTCATTTAAGAATGTACTTAATTAACCCCTTCATTCACACACAAAAAAATTTCTGTAGTCAAGCAATTTTTGTTCCTAGTTCTTTTCTGCCTAACAAGAAAGATGTGTTCCTTTCATGGTTTCTAATGAGAAATCCACTGTGTTCTATTTGTTTTCTCTACCGTGTTTCTGTCTTTCAATTTTTTTAACTGTAAAATGTGTCTTAAAACATATTTGAGTTCATCCCGTTTGAAGTTTTTCAGCTTTTACAATCCATATGTCTCGTACTGAATTGCCTTTAACTATCATTACTTGCGACTGTTTAAGTGTTTTCTTCTTGCCCAAGGTCCCCCTGGCACAGATGTGAGATCTTTAGTGGTATTGCTATAGGCTTTATCTTTTCTATTTCATTTTTATCTATTGCTCAGACAGTAACTTACATTGCCTTATCTTAGAGTTTGCCAGTTATTTCCTCGGGTCCTTTTCTTCCAGTATTAAATGCATCAAGTTTTTCAGTTTTCTAAAATAGTTGTTTTAGCTCTGGAGTCCCCATTTGATGCTTTGTTGTGTTCTGTTTTCTTCCTGAAATTTTTTTCAGTTGTGTCAAACATGTTCAGAACTTTCTGTTGAGATAGGTGCTTTGTTATTAAGTATAGAAGAGCATAGCTGTACCCCACCAACCATTTTTCAGTGTTCAGTTCAGCAGCAGTGAATATATTCTCATTGCTTCTTCACCACCATTTGTCTCCACAGTTTCCCATTCCCCCAAACTGATCCTATGTCCACCCAGCAGGAGCTCCCAGGTGTCCCTGTCCTCCACGCCTCTGGCTGCTGCAGTTCTGTATTCAGCTTATCATAATTATTATTGTTATCTTTTTATTATTATAGGCTTATTTCATGTAAGTTGAATAATAAAATACTTATTCTAATATTAATATTAATATCCCACCGTGTGTGTATGTGACAATTTTATTCCCTCCACAATGGGCATTTGTCTTATTTCTTCTGCCTCACCTTTAGAGTAAAGCCACTTAACACTGGTGTAAAAACCAATCTTCAAGTTCCTGTTTCAGTTCTTTGGGGAGCAGACAAACGGGAGTGTGGGGCCCTGTGAGAAACCTGCTCACTATTTTGCGGAGCTGCAGCACTGTTTTCCACTGGGGTTTCTGCCAGTCACGCACATGGGTTCTCATGTCTCAGAATCCCATCCAACCCATTGTTTTCATAGTCATCACTCCAGTGACTGAAGGCTGATGGTTGTGATTTGCCTTTCTGCAGTCATCAGTGATGCTGGGGAGTCTTTTCATGTGCACGTTGGAAGTTGTCATGAATATTGAGTTGTACAATTCCCTAACATGTTCTGGATATTAATCTTATATCAGATTGTGATTTATAAATATCCCTCATTCCACTGGTTATCTTTTAATTCTGTTGATAAGGCTCTTTGATATATAAAAGCTTTTTAATTTTGTTGAATACCATTTTTTGACGAAATTCATTTTTCTGTTTGTTGCCTATACCTTTGTTGCTGTAGGCAAGAATGAAATCTAAGTTTCTGTGTAAGGCAGGGCATCCGCTTCATTCTCTTACATATGACAACCTGTTTGTTGAAAAGCCTGGCCCTTCTCAGCAGTCTGGATGCCCTTATCAAATCATTTGACTGTGTGGGAGGAGAACTGATTTCTTCTCTCCCTTCTGTTGCTCTGTGTCTGTCTCCATAACAGAATTACACCAAAGTCAAAAGTAGGAGGCTTTGGTTTGTTCTTTTCAAGATTATTTTGTAAACTTAAGGCCTTAAGAGTCTATGTGGCTTGTCGTGCATGGTCCTACACACCTTTAATTACAGCACTTTTAAGGATGAATTAGATGGTCTACATAATGAGTTCTAAGACAGCCAAGACTGTATAGGGAAACCCTGTCTCATAAAAAAGGAAAAAAAAAAAAAAAAACATTCTGTGTGACTTTAGGATGGATTCCTTTTTTCTGTTTCTAATAGGAGATTAGTTTTGGTGTTTGATCTTGGACATACCAAAATTAATACATCAAGAACCAAGGAGCTGCCTCCATGGATAAAGGCACTTGCTACAAACCCTTCATGAAAGCATGGGTATAGTTCTTGGGATCCACATGGTTGAAGGAAAATCAGCTACCACAGATTGTCTTCTGAGCACAACACATGCTCTGTGTGTGTTCACAAGCACACTAAAGCACACACGTGAATAACACAAATAAAAAATTACAAA
>JANHMN010000001.1:19359646-19434646 GCA_030674055.1 Rhabdomys pumilio
AGCACACTAAAGCACACACGTGAATAACACAAATAAAAAATTACAAACCCCACCAGTTGAGGAGCATTGATTATATTGAACATATTAGACTCCTTTCTTCCCAATAGGTTCTTGGTCATACTAGGAGTCCTGTACTTTTTAACAGTTAAGGCTAAATGTGTAAGAAAAGGCAGGCTAGGAACTAGAACAGAGGTGACTTACTAAAAGTATATGAAGTTAAAAAAACTTTCATCTGCCACAAAATTTAACAAGTTTTAGTAAACTAGCTCTTTGTTTGAACTGATAATAATGGTTAAGTTGTAGATTACTGCATGTTGAGATTATGGCAATAGAATAAATGATGATAAGCAGTATTTAGCTGTATCTTATTATTCTAAACAACCGTGGGCAGTAGAACCTAATGAAAATCTTTATAAATAACAATGCACTCCTGAAAAAGACCTTGCTAGGTCCTATTGGGATTCTTTCCCGAGTTATTTCTAGTTTTACGGCTCTGTCTAGTCAAATAGTAAGGTCTATGTTTTGGGTAGATTATATAGTCAGATTAGAGCAAGCCAGCAGAAAGATTGCAACAATCTAGGAATGTATGCATTGTCTTGCTTTTTTCTTCCAGAATCTCTATACAAGGAAGTCCAGGATCTGGCCTTTCTAGATGTTGTATCCAAACTTCGAAGTCATGAGAACAAAAGTGTTGCCCAACAGGCCTCGCTTACCGAGCAGAGACTTACAGTGGAAAGCTGAGAACTGCTCCTCCCGCTCCTGGCACCAGGCATCGTCCCAGCTCTGCCTACCCCACTGTTCTCCATCCAGCTGCTTCTTCAATTCCATTCTCTACTACATCACCTGTGCATGCGTGTAATGTTCCAGTACCAATGGAAGAACTGCTATAGGTACCTGCCTAATAAGATTTCTAAACCCATAGTTAATGTGAACATGACTGTCAGAACAAGTCTCCACCCATAACTGTTAAATCCTGTATTTCTGATGCTTGAGCTACATTAAGTAGAATGTGCATGTTGTAGTCCTGTGATTGATGTAAACTTGGTACTACATGCTGACTTGCTCCTCACATGCAGTAAGCTACATAATAATGTACTGGTAAATTAGAAACAGAGAATGCGGCAGGATCTGTCTAGCTTATTTAAAGATGAAACTGAAGAGTCAGAAGTAGCACCGTATTTTTTTTTTTTTGGTGCTTGGGAAACACAGTGATCAGAAAACCCTGTATGGCTGTTCATTCATGAGTCTCTGCCATTGTCGGGCGTGTTACACCTAGAGTGGAATAGGTTCGATACTCATTCTTTCCCTGTGGTTTCTTCTTTTTCTAAACTGTATCGGCAGTTTGCCAAACAATACGGCAAACCTCCTGAGGCTCCCGATTCCATCTTTAACTGACAGTGGTACAGAGGCCCAGTGCGACCGGAACATAGGAAGGAGTTAAAGACGCCCTAGCACACTGAACCACTTTGGATCTTGCCTCTATTTTAGATTCTGATTTGTATGTCGTTACATCTAAAACTTCCATCAGTTAACTAGCATTGTCAACATGGGTCTCTAAAACATCCATGGCATTTGTTCAGTGAAGGGAAACTGAGGACAGCTTGTTTGATGGAGAATGGACTTTTTTCCCCCTGGTTTTCATCATTCAGGATGAAAGCAGGGAGTTTCGTCTTTCGTACTCCTTTCCAATGTGCTAATTCTAGATGGACATAAGAGGAAACCTGAAGTAAGCTTGTCTACACTAAAGAAAGGAAGGCCGGTTTAAAAAGCCATAGTAGTTAGTCCAGTACATTCTGCAGATGGCCTCATAGCATTCATTGTTAGAGTTCGTCACCTCCACTTTCCCACTGAGAACCACAATAATCTCCCAGGCTGCAAGCCAGGACTCAATGTAAAGACTCTTCTTGGCAAAATGTAGTGTGCTCGCCACTGCCACTAACCACCACCAAGTGAGTTTTTAGAGCTTTGACACACAATCTTTATAAATTAATCGGGATTCCCTGTGACCCGCCTGCCTCCTCACACCCAAGTTTGAGCCCTGCTGGTGTCCATGGGAGGCTGGACTCCATTACAGGAACAGGGCAGTGAGAGGCTGCTGAAAAGAGAACCAGCTCCTTCCTCCCCGACAGGAGATACACGTATCTCTGTATTCTTTAAATCAGACTTCGTGTTTCACACTTTTAAATTCAAGAAAGATTTACTTAATGTGAGTAAAAACCCCGACTGACAATTCCCTCTGATGTCCAAATAAGGGAACTTTGGTGAGTACTTGTACTTGCTCACTGTAGAAATGAATTCTTTATTGTCTTTCTCCTGGGCTGGATAAGTGGACTAATGTTGCATAATACTGTCCATATTAATAACTTAATAAATAAATAGTATATGAAACTACAGTGGGATTACTTGGTTTCTTTGTGTGTTGTCTGTATCTTTACTTCAATTAGGAGGGTTCACTCCTAACTGGTACTGTGTGTTGTTGAATGACTGCTCACTCAAAGTTGAAGACAGCCATCAGAAAATTTCTAGATAGACTGGTAGCTGAGATTTAGATAGTTCTACTTCCAGATCTTTCAAAATAAAAACAAAACACGTAGAGATTGCTTTCTTACTGAAAAGCACTATAGAATAAAGAAAAGGAAAGAAAAACTCAGAAGCATCCCAAGATCGTAGATTTGAAAGATGGTACCATGTAACTCGGCTACCAGCAATCAGTTCAGACTCATAGGAGATGCTAGCTCCAGCAAAACCAAGCACAATCCAACTGTGCACTTAATTACAGAGGCCAACAATTAGGAAACTTACTGCTAAGTCCAGGTAGACAAATGAAGACCAGATAACCTTTCATCTCCAACTAATTAATCTCAGTTTCAAAGGGTTAACATTAAATTACTTGGCTGCCCCACAGACTTCAGTTTAACAGAGACAGTAAGAGACATTTACAGAAAGCCAGGAAATGTCCCTTCTTCCCCTTGCCCCCCACACCCCCCAGAAGCGTGGAGTCGTCTAACCACCTTCCCACACTGTAACCTTGTGTTCAAAGCAAATTAGATAGATATTTCAAATATCTAAATAGATAGACTATTCCAGATTCTGATGTTTTCCATGGAGTCATATTTTGCACATTCTTTGATATGAATAGAGATGTGCAACAAAAATTTAACAATGTTCTAAAATGATGACCTGCAGGAAGTGGACTATAGCTACTTGCAGGGATTACTGTAAAGGTCTGAGAAGGCCTGAATGTGAAGAACTCAGGAGGAGATTAGGCTGTCCAAATTCTGATGAACATTTAGACTCTAGATACTTGTTAAGATACTCATAGGTGAGCATCACTCTTTCGATCCAGCTGTGACTACAGTCAGTAAGCTAAACATCTACTCAACTCTGGGCAGCCATAATGTTTCAACTGTACAAGTATCATCAGATGGCATAAAGTGGCATTTGGGTTGAAGTCTCTTAATTTTGACTGGGAATATAAATCATTTTTTATACGATTGTGTGAACTCATAAATTTACATATATACTCAGAGACAGAAATATGCCATGTAAGTGTATGTTGTATAGGCATAAGCATGTCTGAATGGGATACTGAGATTGCTGTACTTTGAAAATAGAAAGCCAGCAAAATGGCTCAGTGTATGAAAGCACTTGCCACACAAGCTTGACAACTTGAGTTTGATCCCTGAAACTTACAGTAGGAGATAACCAACTCCCAGAAGTTGTCCTCTAACCTTACAAACTGCACCGTTGCACAAACATCAAGCTCACAACACTAATACAAACTTCAAAGTAGAATAATGTAAAAGTACTTGGTCTTTGAATGCCGATGTAATTCTAGCTTTGCTATATATTGGCTTGTTTGGTCAACTTATTTAAAACTCAGCTTATTTTCTCTTCAGTATGGAACACTTAATAGACCTCATGATTTTGAGATAGAACTTTTAGAGATTCAAGATAGAGTAGATTAAAATGTGATAAACTATGGACTAATCTATTCTCACTCTTCGGCAGGTTTCCCACATAGAATAGTTTTAAAACCAAGCTAGGAGTACAGCACAGTGGTGCACATCTTTAGTCCCAACACTAAGAAGGAAGAGGCATGCAGGTCTCTGAATTTGAGGCCAGCCTGATCTACAAAATGAGTTCCAGGGCTACACAGTGAGACTGACCTAAAAATAAGCAATAAATAAACATTTTAAAAGCTTTTTATAAAACAAATTTTTGGTTCTATCTGAAGAGCATAGATACTTTCATCTAATACATCAAACATAGAAAATATATATTGTGGTGTTCATAATTCCAGGTAAGAACATATATATTGACTATTTTGTATTCTAGAGTCAATCTTTCATTAAACCAAATGTATACCAAGTCCCCGCATTCTCTGGCCTTTATTCCCTCAATCCCTATCTTTTCTCCTGACTGGTGTTGCCATATTTGTCCAAGAGACATGAAGAGAGCTTCCTACTTTATAAGCAAACCAGAGGATCAAGTTGCCACACCTATCAGATGTACCCCACACTCAGGGCTTGGACTGGTACAAACATCTTATACACTGCCCAGTAGTCTGTCTACCTAATTTCATCCTACATAAGCCATTTCCAACCTGTAAACCCAACCCCCTTGCACTTTCTTCTGCCCAATATTCTGTCAATATTAGCACTAATCAGAGAATTCCACATGCCCAGATCTTACTGAAACTTTGCAAACAGTATGAGAGATCAACCCATAGTAAAAACTACCTATCCTGTAGAAAAGTTTGTCAATGAGAATTACCGTGATGAAGCCAGGGAACAATTCAAAATAACGGATTTTTTTTTTTTAATTTTTAAATTAAAAAAATTATAAACTTCAAGGAACATTAAGAAGATACAAACATCTCAATGATATTAAGGAGAATAATCACCTGAGTGATGCCCAAGAAAATACAAACATAGGCTGATGGAAATGACAAGGATATTCTAAGACTTGAGAACACTATTCAGTTGTGAGATAGAAACACTGAAGAAGATTCAACTGAAATGAAGATGAAATTGAAAACTTCAGTAACTCAACTAGAAAACTCAAAGCCTTATGAGTAGAATGGATCGGGGGAAAAAAAAAAGATTGGAAACGATATAAACTCAATAAACAGGGAATATGATTTTAGAACACAGGAACATATAGAAAGTGTGCGGCACCATGAAAAGACCAAACCTTCAACTTATAAACATGAAAGAGAAGAATCCCAAGTCAAATGGTATAAATCTTCAAAAAGATCATAGAAGAAAAACTTTCGCAAACTGTGGAAAGTCATACCCATACATATTAAAGAAACACACAAAACACCAAATAGATAAGACCAGAAAAACAAAAACTCCCCCCAAGCTTATCCATTAGTTAAAAACAGTAAGTATATAAAACAAAATGTACTGAAAACTGCAATTTAAAAAAAAAAAAACCCTCAAGTTACATATAAAGGAAAAATAAGAAAAGCATCTGATTTCTCAGTGGAAATTTTGAAAACCAGAAAACCCTCAGTGTGTTACAAATCCTAATATACCCAGCACAACTATCTGCCATAGTTGAAGGAGAAAGGAAAACTTTGCACAGTAAAACAGCCTTAAATTTTTTAAGACTAACCTAAGGAAAATATAGGAAGCAATTTTTTTTGGCTGAAGAGAGAAATGAGTATAGCCAAAAAAAAAAAAAAAAAAAAAAAAGTGGAAAGAAATATAAAACCATAATCATTAAAATTAAAAAAATACCACTGATAAGAAAAGTCAACACACATGTCATTAATAACTTTAAATATCAATTACCTCAGTTCTCTAATAAAAGATACAGGCTAACTGAATGGATCAAGAAACAAAATCCATCTACCTGTTCTCCACAAGAAACATACTTAGTTTTAAGTAATGTCATGAGAATAAAAGGGATAGACAAAGTACTCCAATCAGATGGGACCAGGAAGCAAGCAGGCTTCACTTACTAATAACTGACAAAATGCATCTAAATCTCAGAAGAGATAAAGAGGGACACTTTATAAATTGAGGAATAGTTAACCAAGAAGACACTACTATTGTAAACATACATGTACCAAACTCTGGAGTACCCAGTTTCTTAAAAAAAAAAAAAAAAAATCTACCACTGAATATAAAGACACAAATTAACATCAACCTATTAATATCAGGTGACTTCAGTATCCCACTTCATTCAATAAACAGGTCATCTGGACCACAAAACAAACAACCAAAAATATCAGAACTAATTGTCATCATACATCAAATAGGTTTAGCGTACCTACAGAATATTCCACCCAGAAACTGAGCAGTACACACTCAGCAATGCTCAGAAGCTTCTCCATAAGAACCCAGATCCTGGGCCACAAAACTAATCTTTGCAAATCCAAACTGATTGAAATACTTTATTGTATACTATCTGACCACAATGCAATAAAACTTTAAATTGACAGCAAACAATCTCTAATAAATACAAAAACACATGGAGATTAAGCTACTCGTTGCTGGATACTGAGTGGGTCAAAGAAGGGGGGGGGGGTGGTGAAAAAGTCCTACAACAGAATGAAAATGAAAACAAAACCTCTGACACATATTGAAATCAATCCTATGAGAAATTTATGGCACTAAGAGCCTACATTTAAAAATCAGAAAAGCACGAAGAAATAAAATTAATGATGCAACTCAGAAACTTAGGAGAACAAAATCCAAACCCAGTTGACGGCAAGAAATAATAAAAATCAGAGGAGTTATCTTAAAATTTTTATTTCTGCAATGAAAGATCATGACTGAAGCAACTCATGTAAGAAACAGTTTACTTAGCTTACTCTTTCACATCACTATTGATCATCTAAGGAAGTCAGGACAGGAACTCAAGCAGGGCAGGAACCTCAAGGTGGAAGCTGATGAAGAGGCCAAAGAAGAGTGATGCTTACTGGATTGCTCAGCCTGTGTCCTTATAGAACCCAAGACCACCTGCCCAGGGATGGCCCCACCCACATTGGGTTGGGCCCTCCCCATCAATCACTAATTAAGAAAATGGTCTGCAGGCTTGCCTACAGCCCAGTCTCATGGATGCATTTTCCCAGTTGAGGTTCTCTTCTCTCTGATGACTCTAGCTTGGGTCCAGTTAACATAAAACTAGTTAGTACAGAAATTAATGAACTAGAAACAACTAAAACAATATGAGGAATCAGTGTTAAGAGTCAGTTCTTTGAGAAGATAAAGGAGAGATCTTTATCTCAACTAACCAAAAGACAGCCAATATCACTCTAATACCAAAACAGTAAAGACAAAAGTGGGGAGGGGAATACAGGTCTTATAAGTATAGATTCAAAAATACTTGCAAACAGAATATCCATCATGACAAAATTGGCTTTATCCCTGACATGCAGAAATCGTTGAACATACATGACAATACATGTAATAAACACTTAAAGGGATTTAAAGACAAAAAAAAATCATTTCAAACCCCTAACAAAATTCATGCCTTCATGGTTAAAGTCCTAAGAGAGTATAGGACTAGAGGGAACATACCTCAACATAATAAAAGCCTACAACCAACATCATCCTAAATCAATGGTAATTGATCTGTGAGGTCCAGTCCTATGTAGAGATTGAATGGCCATTTAAACAGTCACCCAAGATCACCAGAAAACACTCATATTTGCACTGCATTTCTTAACAATAACAAAATTAACTGTTATAAAGTAGCAACAAAAATAATATTTTGGCCGGGGTTCACCACAACATGAGGAACTGTATTAAAAAGTCACAGCATTAGAAAGGTTGAGAACCACTGTCCTAAATGAAGAAAAATCTGAAGCAATTCTACTGAAGTCAGTCATAAAACAAGAATGTTCACTATCTCCACTCTTTTTCAGTACTGGGCTCAAGGCACTATTTGCAGCAAGAGAAGGTAATTTAAAAGATACAAACAGGGAAAGAAGAAAACAAACTATCCCGTTTTGCATATGACATGACATACATTAGTGATCTATTAGTGCTCAGAAAACTTCTAGAAACATTTTGTCTAAATTCAGCAATGTGTCAGGATACAGAATCAGCTTGTACAAGTCAATAGATTCTCCATACAACAAACATATCATGATCATGGACACATTTCCATTCACAATATCTTCAAAGTTAATAAAGTACCTAGTAATAAATCTAACCAAGAAAGTAAGTGAGGGACCGCTACCAAAAAAAAAAAAAAAAAAAAAAAAAAAAAAAAAAAAAAAAAAAAAAAGATTTTAAATCTTCAAAGAAACAGATAAAGATATTACAGAATGGAAAGACATTTCATGTTCTTGTTCTTGGGTGGGTAGAATTAATATTATAAATATAACCATTTTACCAAAAGCTATTTACAGATACAAGGCAATCACAGTCAGAATCCACAAATTGGTACTTCAGCCACTTAATATTTGACAAAGGTGTCAGCATAAACTAGAGAAAGGGCATTTTCAGCAAATGGTGCTGAGTAAACTGGATGTGCATTGCAGGTGTTGTGACTATACCTTGCACAAAAACGAACTCAGAATGAACCAAACACCTAAACATGAAGCCTGAAACTTCCAGAAGAAACCATGGACAGTAGACTCTTTATGTGCCATAGGTATGGCAAAGAACTTTCCAAATAGGCTTCCATCTACCCAAGAATTAAGGGCAACAACTGACAAGTGGGACTTCATGGAACTAAAAATCTTCTGCACAAGGAAAAGAAACAACCAACTGGGTGAATAGGAAGCCCACAGGATGGGAGAGTGCCTTTGCCGGCAATACATTTGACAGGATTAATATCTAAAATATATAAAGAACTCAAAACATAGAGTCAAAACAAACAAATGACCCATTTGAAACATGGGCCTATACCCCAGAGAGTTCACAAAAGGAAAAAAAAAAAAGATTTTAAGAAATATCTCCAAAAAATGTTCATCATTTCTAGCAATTAGGAATTATATAAATCAAATCAGTTTTGCAAGTTTGTTTTATCTCAGTCAGCATGGCAAATTCTGGAAAAGATTCAAGAAAAAGGAAACTCATTCAACTGTTGGTTGGATTGCAACCTGGCACAGCCACCGTGGAAATCAATGTGGAGAATTCTCCAAAAGCTACAATTAAATCTATCATATGACCTAGCTAAACACTCCTCTGCATACACCCAGAGGACTTGATATCTCACTTCACAGACACTTGGTCAGCCATGTTCATGGCTGCTCCAGTCACAGTGTCTAGGAAATGGAAAAGAGCCTCAATGTCCTTCAGCTGATGGATGGATAATAAAAATTTGGTACAAATACACTGAGGGAATCAAACTAGAAAAAAAATTGTAACCCAGACCCTAAAAGACAAATGTCACATGGTCTCTGTTACTGGGGTATCCTGGCTCCAGATCTTCAGATGAGAGTACATGTCCCAGAGTAACTACAAAAATCAGGAAAGTGGAAAGATACCATTGCTAGAGTGAGGAATGGAGGAAGCAATAGAGGGGGATAACAGGGTACACGTGGTCTGATTGAGGAGATGGAAAATGGGGTCTTTAGTTATAAAGGAGATAAGTAGATAAGAGAGAGAGGAGAGTGAAATATAACAGAATGCCTGAAAAGGTCATAAGGAATCCTACTATTAATGATTTTCCAACATGTACAGTTTAAACAAAATTTCATCATCTGCGCTGGCTATGCTTTTTCCAAGAATCAAAGACTGTCACCTACCATAAAGCTCTGGGTTTGACCCTTAACACTATGAGAAATGAGTAATGAAAATAAACACAAACTGGGAGTCATTACTCACATTCTGGGACTGAGGAAATGACTCGGTGCCTAGAGCGCTTGCCATGAAAACGTGAAGACCTAAGTTCTGATCAACAGAGCCCCAAGCTGGGCACAATCTGCAGCCTCAGTGTCTCTACAGAGAGATTGGGTGGGGGTGGGAAAGGACAGGATGACCCAGCTAGCTGGCTTGTGCATCGGTGAAAAAGACATCTCGTCTCGAGGTGGAAGGCAAGGACTAACACCCCAACTTGTCCCCTGATCTCTATGCACACAGTGTGGTACGTGAACAGGCTCATACTTGTACAAACATGCACCATACAGAACATCTGTTCTTCACTCCTGCTGTGTCATGTCCTACTGACCCACATAAATGAGAAGTGACAGCAGAATGGCCATCTCTAATAACCGTTAACTCCTCGGCTTGCCCAGTTCCCATCAGGTCACTGAGAAATACAGTGACTCCCTCTGAGCCACAAGAGAACAAGAGAGAGGCACTGCATGATGGAAAGCAGCTGATGAAGGCTCACTTCCGATTGCTTTCCCAGGAACACTTATGCATGCATTATGTGTCACAATTTCCTTTGACAGCTTTCCGTCTGTAAAAAAGTGTGCTTTGTTATATCAGTGATTGCTGTCCAAAGCAAACTTCTACAACAGTGTTGTGCCATGCTTTTTGTAGTTAAATGCCCTGCGTCTTATATCATTGAAATATGCCATGTGAAGTAGCGGGTTTCCTTGTAGCATTTCATGTATGCTTGGATTTGGTTGGCTCACCTCATTCCACTCTCTCCCTCATCTCCCTGCTTCCTGTTCTCCCCTTCAACCATCAGTTGCCTTCCACGTTCAAATCACACACTAAGCCTCATAATAGCCACATCGTCTTCAGTTACTTGGATGAACCATGGTACCTAACCTTTCCTAACATTTGAATGTTTAAGGCATCTTTAAGGCATCTTTAAAGGCATCTTTAAGGCATCTTAAATTTTGAAAACCAACCCCCACAATTGTTAGGTTGTGGGTTTAGATGCTACTAGTTCCTCATTTAAAAACCATCTGAGGTGGCCAGGCATTGTGGTGTGCACCTTTAATCCCACTACTTGGAAAGCAGATATCTGTGAATTTGAGGCCAGCCCGGTGTATGTAGTGAGTTCTAGGACAACCGGAGTTATGTAATGAGACCCTATCTCAATAAACAAACAGACGAATGAATGATCTGACCTGTCAGACCCTTCCACTTTTAGTCACATCAGCACCTCCCTCTGGGTATCTGACTCTCACCTACTCTCTCCCCATTCATCACTGTCCAGCGTATCAGTGTGAATGCAATAAATGATGAAGAGCCCAGTTCAGCTGTCAGCGCCCATGGAGCTCCTGGGTGATGGCCTCTTAGCACTATCAGCAACTGCTCACCAGAGTCCCATGCCACTCTTACCAGGCCTGTGACCCTCCACTCTGGTTGGCTCCAACCAGTCAACACGCTGCAGGCACAATTCACATGCAGAGTGGACAGAGATGGGAAGAAGTCCTTTCACTCACAAGAATCATTGTTCAGCACTCAATCCCTTCCTCATAAGCCAGTGATGGCATGGAGGACCAACATGCTTGTCTGGGCCACATAGCATTTGTTAAGACAAAACAAAGCAAAAAAAAAAAAAAAAAACTATACATCCATTGGAATTTTGATTGACTTTACATAGAGATCTAGCTCTCTTAACTTCTCTAAGAATAAATCTAGAAGGTGATGGAGGTGTCTCAACTGGTAATGTGCTTGATATGCAAGCATAAGGATCTGAATTCAAATCCCCAGCACCCACATACAAAACAAGCATAGGACACATGTCTACAGCCTCATCACTGGATAGACAGAGACAGGAAGCTCTTGAAGTTCATTGGCCAGCCAGCCTCCAGCCAGCCTAGCAGAACTGGTGAGCTTTGTGTTCTCTGGAGAATCTAGTTTCAAAAATGCAATGGAAAGAAAGACAACTCATGCTGGTGCTGGCCTCCACATGCACACACATATATGTACACAAACATATATATGTATGCTACATATACAAACTAGAGAGATGTGGAGGGAGGCTGAGTGTACACTTCAGTGGTAAAACATACATTTTGTATGTGTAAGTCTCTGGATTCAGTCCCCAAACCACAAGGAAATAGGGAGAATTTTAACATTTCAGGAACATCATGCAGTTCTGAGCCTGCTGTGGGTCCCATATGGGAAAGTTCAGCTTACGTCAGCACCAGATGGCTCATGTGAGGGTGACCTGTGGAGACCTCACATGGGAAGGAGGTAGATTTTTGGAACAAAAAGCAATACTACAGGACAGGTCACATGTACAGGAAGTTGGAGTAGCTGGCTCAAGGACAGTTCTATGGCTCATACAGAGTTGCCCTGTATGTATTGCTGTAAGGTTCTGAAGGCTGGTGAATGCTGTAGGCCAAATGAGAAATGACAGGAACAGGAAAGCAGAGTAGCAAAGCCATCCCAAGCCTATGCCCACCCCCATCTTGCTAACAGGAAGGAGCCGATGCTGGCACCAGTGTCCCATCATAGCACTGACACACAATGTCCCTTCTTGATCACACAAGGAATGCAGCCTGTGTCCCTGTGCCTGTGATAATTTCATGTCCGTAAGCAACATGTCCACATCACAATCCATCATTGGGGGAAATCAAGACAGAAACTCAGTTGAGAATCTGGAGGAGCGCATTGCCTCCTGGCTTGTTCTCCTGCTTCTTCAGCCTGTTTTCTTACACAATTCACAACCACAGTGACGGCCCATAAGCCTACAGGCCAATCTGTTAAGGGAAATTCCTTAGTTACATTTTAGTTACATTTAGTTACATTCCTTGGTTACATTTAATTACATCCCCAAGTGACTCTTGTTTGTATCAAGTTGACAAAAACTTGCCAACTCACAACCCATGCCCCTATTGAATACTGAGATCCACTTGGCCCTGGTGGAGGCAGGAGCCGGCAAAGCCAAGCTCTCTGCTGGCAATATCATCCCATAGTCTGTACTGCCAAACCCTCAGGCTGACCCAAGCACCTACAACTTTCACTCTCTAGTCTGCCCTAGGAAAATACCCCTCCTTGGTTAAATGGCTAACCAATTAGATGCTTTGTTCCATTACCAGCCAAGGCTCCAGTGAAGAGGACTCCCCGCTGACAAACTGTTGAGTGGCATCAGGCACACAGAAGGATGTGCACCTGAGGAAGAAACGCCCTCTAGGCTCAGGAAGAGAAAGATCATCCTCCAAGCCTTAAGCTATCAAAGGGCACATAGGCCAGGAACCTGAGGGTGGCAGTCACCCAGGGGCAGTTACCAAAGCTGATTCCTCTGGGGTTTGACCAAACTAGGCGGGGAAAGTTCCAGAGCTCCTTACCCCTCTGCTCTACTTGAGAAGACATATGGCATCAGTGGGGGTTGGGGGATAAAAGTGCCCCGGTGTTGCAAGTTATTTACCCAATATCCATCTCTGTTCTCCTTATTTACAGAACTCAAGTTTTGTTTACAGGAGACAATATGACAAGCTTGGAAAATTCCTGTCTTCCCAGGTTGCTGACCCTGTACTACCATTCACAGAAATATAAATTCCCAAAAAGAGAAATAGAAAATGGCAAATTCCTGCTAGAAGCAGCCAGTCGCCTTTCCTTTCTCTTCCTTGTTATCAGTACTGAAAAGAGTCCCAGAGTACAGCAGCCCTCCCTTCTTGCCACCACCAAATACTGTGAAGATGATGGGGTTAGACATTAAGGTCTGGGGAAAGAGAAGTACACGGAACCCAGATGGTAAGAGCACTCATGAACCAGATAGGACCCTGCCCTTCGAGGAGAGAGTCCGGAAGCCTAGTCATTAATGTGTCGCGACCACTCTAGGACTATTCTAGAGCATCTTGTTCTGCCTGTGGTCACAGCCATAGAACGTGGAACTTCTACATTTCACTCCCCAGGGCCCTTCTGACCTAACAGAAGATTAGAGATTGGAGATTCAGTGGCTATTTACTGCAGAGGAGAAGACAGGAAACAGTTTGTTAATGGATACATAGAGCAACAATGTTGTAGGTAGAAATGACTCTGGCCTCTTGGCATCCATACAGGAAGAGGGGGAGGAAACAAGAGACCCGGCTTGGAAAACATAGATGGGACCTGAGACGTCTTAATGCTTTGTTATACACTGGGAAGGGCAAACCCAAGGTCTTTGAATAGAAAATTGATTTGTTTGTTTTGTGTTTTGTTCCAGAACCAGAATTGTTGCTAATAGGGAGGCAGGAAGGAGAAAGGTGCCTCATCCCGGGAGACTATTCTTCTTGGATGTCTTCTGTTCTGTAGAAAGACAGAAAAGCTTTTGTCTGAGTTCTTTTCAAGGCTGTTTAGATAGCAGGCGGGCTTGTGGAAGAGACAAGGCAGCTTTCTTTTTCTTTCTTTTTTCTTTTTAATGTATAGGCAAATAAGATGAAGTCTCTGTTGGGCAAACCTGGGCCAAGAATGTTTGCAGACGCTCTCATAGGTCATAGAAGTGGGCTTTCTAGACTCATAATACTCAGCTGTGTGTGTGTAGCACCCATCTGGGCCACAGTTTCCAGTGAGCCCCAGAGAGAAAGGATTACAAAAATACCAAGATTTCCTGTGGTGCTGTTCAGCTAGGAATCCTGTGCCTTATCGAGCCACCCCTGGAAAGTAAGGTCCGCTGACTTGTAAGCTAGCACTAGGGTAGGATCAAAGCTGCGAACAGCCAGGTGACCATTTACTACTTCAATGTGCATGGGCCATTGTTCAGTTTCTATCCTGAAATTTATTTATCCAGAATGCACTACCTCCAGAGCTGAGTTCTGACTCAGAGACCCATCATCACTTGCCATGAAAACCTTTGTACCTGTGTGAGAATCGGCTTCCTAACCAGCAGCTCCACATGTTAGGCTAAGGTAGGCACTGTCCCAAAATATTCCAGAGACCTGGCTGACCCTCAGAAACTGCCCTCCAGCAAAATAATCAGGATACCTCACACCAGTCTTCCTGGGAGTGGCCCCAGATATGACTACTGGCCACCTTCACCTACTCCATCACTGTGGCTATGAAACCAGGTCTGATCAGACTTCAGAACCTCTTGGATTCCTGTGGCGCCTGCAAAGGGCATGGCTGTGTCCTTCATCAGTGCCTAGACTTCCTCTTCAGCTTGTCATTTATCAGTGTGTGTGGTCCACAGCAGCCCCATTTGTGGCTGTCGCTACCAGATCCCCTGCCTTAGAAGCCATTAGATCTATGCACATCCATTCATTCTTGCTATTACTTGACCCAAAGGGCCAGGATTCATGAGAGATCACTTCTGCCCATCAGCATGACAGTGCTCTGTCAATCTAACCTGGGCCCCACCTCCTTCAACACAGCAGTTCCAAATACAAGTTGGGTGAGAAGTCCATTACGCCTGGAGAAATTCAGAATATATTAGCAAACGAATTCGTCAAAGGTAGAATCCCCACTCATAGCCACTTCCCACCAGTTTGATGTTGAAATAGGATTGGTGGTGTGGTGGGAGCCAGAGACATTCCAATGCCCAGGAGGCTTAGATGGTTTCTGTTCTCAGCAATCAGGTGTGGGCTACCCTTGGGTCAACTGACAGTAAATGGAATCATACTATCACTCTCAAAACCAATTTAGAGGCAAGTGGAGACAGTTCTCTGTTACAGAGTAAAAGCCCATGCTTTAGGGGAATAGAGGCTCTGTACTCAAAACCAAATAATCCTGCTGTCTGACTTGCCATTTCAAGCTCAGCTGCTCTCAGAGATCACCATTGACCTGCTGGCTTGAACAACACACAGATCCCCCATGGTTTCAGAGTGTGGGAAGTCCAATTTAGAGTGACACCAAGGGTGGACTCTTTTTGAGGCTTCCATTTCTATGGAGATTCATGGGGGAGGGAAAGGGGCACTTGTTTCCTCTCCTTTTTATAAGGGCCCTCAAGTCATGACCTAACACTCATGACACAAACCTACTTACCCATCAGTGGTCATCAAAATGCCACAATAGGGATTATAGGTTCCACACACGAACTTGGGGGAGTCCACAGCACTAGAATGCTGCTGACACAGAGGTTAGCAACACAGGCTAGGCCTGCAGAGCCTGCATCCTAACAGAAAAGATGTTATTCATGTCTGTTTAAATGTGATAGAGTTTTCAAAAAGAAAGCCACAGAGCCGGTGTTGGGGTCGCAGAGGGGCCTATGGAATTCAAAGAAAGCTCTTCAGGACAGGCCGAGGCATGAGTAGGATTTAAGGAGTAAGAATGTTTGAACTCTTTTCATCTTTGTGGAGACCCTACCATGCAGGTATTACCACCACCATACCTTATGAGGTCAGGCACTGAGAACAGAAGGAAGAAAGTGACCTGGCCATGACAAGCAACAGTGAAAAGCACATGTCACATACTGAAGGCTCCCTCTGCAGCACAGCAGGAGAAGCCCTGTCTGACCCAGTTTTGTTTCAATACTTTCCTGACATCCATCTCAAAGCCTAGAAATTAGAGTATACATACATACATACATACATACATACATACATGCATGCATGCATATATACATACATCATATGTAAGGTTCAAAAGATGTACCTTGAGAGTTGGCATTAGCAATTGCTCATGAAAACAGCAGAGATTTAATTAGGACTTGAAATCAGAGCCCCAGAATTCTTTTCTAAAGAGATATGATGTGCTCATAAGAGTCGTTTTCCTTTATGAATGAGTGAGGGTCTCATGTAGCCCAAGCTGGCCTTGAAGTTACTATGTAGCCAAAGATGACGCTGAACTCCTGA
The DNA here is from genome assembly GCA_030674055.1 of Rhabdomys pumilio. Taxonomy (NCBI): domain Eukaryota; kingdom Metazoa; phylum Chordata; class Mammalia; order Rodentia; family Muridae; genus Rhabdomys; species Rhabdomys pumilio. The sequence continues at coordinate 19,376,232 of JANHMN010000001.1, forward strand.
GCCTCCCTGCCTCCTCCTCCCCAGGGCTGGACTCACAGGCATATGACATGACACCAAGTGTATTTTATTTATTTTTATTTTCTCCAACCAAGAACACCTGGAACACTGAGAGAGGAGGAGGAAGAGGAAGAGGAGGAGGAGGAGGAGGAGGAGGAAGAGGAAGAGAGAGAGAGAGAGAGAGAGAGAGAGAGAGAGAGAGAGAGAGAGAGAGAAGGGGGGTAGAGAGAAGAGAAACAGAGAGAGAATATGAATGAACGTGTGTGTGTGTGTTTCCATCTCTGCTTAGTCAACCAAGCAAACAATGGAAGTACATACACAAAGTTACATCTGTAGTGAACAAGTAGACTCTTAACCCTCAAAGAATACAATTTACCCATGGGCATGATGTTCATTCACACTGTATATGTGTGATTAGTAACTAAGAGATGACTTATGGAAAGATGTTTCTAGGTCATATAACAGCATTACACCACTTCATGTAAAAATGTGAGCAGCACTAGATTTGGCATAGATTGAGGCAGCAAGCACCAGTTCCTCAGAGACTCTCAGGGACCACTGTGCCTATTTGTCACACAGCAGATTTGGCTGCTGGTGTAATGGGCATCCTAATATTTTATTAGGTCAGCAACAATGCTAATATGTATGTATAAAATACATTAAAATATTTTTTTTCAAAGCTACACATTGGATTCAGGGTCTTGCACACCCAACCATTGAGGCACACTCACAATTGTCCTCTTTAACTACAAAGCCCTACAAGTTATTGGAGGGGGCATAGACATGGTTCAGCGGTTGAAAGCATGTACAACTCTTCCAAACAACCCTCATTCAGGTCCCACAGCTACCTCTAGCTCTAGAGGATCCACTGGCTTCTGCTGACCTTCACAGCACCGCATTAAGATCTTGGGACTATGAAGATGGCTCAATGGGTAAAGACATTTGTCTGACATAAAACATTATGGACCAAACCTGACAAAGTTTGATCCCCAGAACCTACTTGGTAAAAGGAAAGAACCAAAGTTGTATTCTGACCTGCACATGTGCCCCCTCTCTCTTTGTTTCTCTCTGTCTCTGTCTGTCTCTCTCACACTCACTCACTCACACACACACACACACACACACACACACACACACACACAGACTCACACACAAAAGTAAAAAATTAACTTTTACTTTAAAACTTTATACATTATGTGGTTCCAGTTTGCACAGTTTTATCTAGGACCTATCAGTAGGTATCATAAATCAGATTCTTTTAATAATTTGACTCAACCATTCAACTCTCAGACTATGCAGAGCTACATGCAAAGTGTAGGCCATAAGAGAAAGGACACAGCAGCTGCATTCAGTTGTGAAGAGCTGAAGTCTATTAACAGTCGAGCCTGCTAAATGCTAGCTAGCCCACACCCGTGGCTCTCAAACATTTTGGACTCTGGGTCTCTTTACTCTTTTAAAGAAGGTTGAGGACCCTGAAGAGCCCTCATTTGTATGGAAATTTTGTGAATATTATGCTAGAAATCAAAAGAGAAATATTAAGAACACTGAAAATTAAAAAGCCCTGAGAGTGGACGTCACTAGCCTACAGCATCTCTGAAGACCTCCACAGTCACGGGATGAGTAACAACAGCAAAGAGGAGACATAATGGTTTAGCATTAGAAAACAGATTAAACCCTGGGAACTCTTGCATGTTAAGAATTGGAAAAGTCCATCCATGGACCAAATATTGATAACACAATTCACTTGAACACTAGGCAAGCTAGCATACTATCACTACATAAACTATACTCGCTGACGCTGAAAAAAAAATCCTGATTTAATGACATCAAAATATTAATGGCCATGATTGTATCATCACTTTTATTTTGTTTAGTTTGGTTTGGTTTTTTTGAGACAGTCTCACGAGTAGCTTCTCATTTGCTTGATTCTCCTGCCTCTTAAGTGCTGGAATTGCAGGCAGGTGAGGCCACACACTCCCTCTTGTTATACAACTTAAAAACAGAATTCTTTAAAAGTCAACTTTCTTGTACTACAAATATATACCTCTAGATGCTAAACACTTATTCTTTTGATTTTTCTGCATTGAGATTTTTTTTTTTAACTTTTGCAATCCAATTCCAGCTTAGTAGTAAGGAGATGGCAGCAAAAATAGCCAACAATAAGGTACTCACGTTTTTGTTTCTTTGTTTGATGCTGAGGATTGAGCCCAGGGCCTTATGCATGCTGGGTACACATTCCACCACTCAACTACTCCCTCAGTGTCAATCCCAGACAGGCCAACCAGAGTTGTCTGCAAACCACAGCATGTCTCACTCGGAGCTTGGTAGATCTGTGGCTCTCCAGCCCCATTAAGAACTCCTAAGTCAGAACCCGTGCTGAGAGCCTGCTAATCCCTGTTCATTACCACCACCTGGGAGCATAAAAAGATAGAGGCCTGGGAGGGCTGGTGGGATTTTAGTGCTCCCAGCTGATTTTAGTGCTATGATGCATGCAGAAAATGATACTTTAATATTAAGATCTTGGTTTCAACCTTGGAAAGAATAAAATTGAAACTTCCAGTAACCACTGCTTTTGAGGCTTGTGCACCCCAGCAGTCCCCAGCATCCACATGTGATAACCTCCCTGCCAGTTCCTGGGTCCCAGGCATTTCAGAGGATGTGGGTGGAGAGCAGTGACTTAATCCGTTCATACTACTAAAAATAAGTGCCTTAGACTGGTAGTTTATAGACAGCAAAAGTGCATTGTTTACAGTTCTGTGGGCTGTGGAGAAGTACCAGAAGTTCTGGCGTCTGGTGGTGCGGTCCTCCCAGCACATTCCAGACCTTTGCACTTGCCAGAACACCTGCCCCTAGGCCTCCTTCATAAAGCACTGAGTCTACTCAAGACCATGGGATTCACATACACCAGTCACCTGAAGTCCCACCCCTTGCTACTGCTTCATCTGAGACACTTCTTTTATGAGTATTTTGTCTACGTGTGCATCATGTATGTGCGTACATTGTGTGCATGCCTGGCACCTGCAGAAGTCAGTAGAAGGTTCAGAACCCCTGGAACTGGAGTGACTCACCATCCATCGAACACTGGTCCTCTGCAACAGCAATAAGTGCTCTTAACCGCTGAGCCATCACTCAAGCTAGGGGTCAATTCTAATGCAGAAAAATTTTAAGGATTTAGTTATCTGAGCCATGGCAGCTGTCTTCCCACACATCTGCCCCCGCCCTGCAGAGATAGGAGCCCACTTGATTGGCAGGTGTGTTAGTAAGCTTAGTTACTACTTGAGAGGGGACGGGGTGCTGGGACTCTTACTGGTTTTGCCTTTAACAACACACTGTGATGGAGAATTCTAGCAATTTTTCCGGATTGTTTTTAAAACATTTCTGCAACATAGTGAGTCTGTTCCTCCACTGTCACATTGTACTGAAAACTCTGTAAAAAAAAATTTTCATATTGTCTTTGTTGCAAAGGAAATCACAACTACCAGCCCATTGGTTCCAGTTTTACCTTCCTATGTTGGGTCTGCTACAACCCCTCCCTGTTCACACCTGACCTTCCTGCCCTGAATCTGGAAATCAAAAGCTCCTCCTTCCACCCTACCCCCACCCCGAGAGCAGCTCAAGGCTTATCTCTTAAATCTCTCCCTTCTGGAATCCTCTACCAGTGTTTCTCAACCTGGGGGGTTGTGACCCCCTAGGTAGTCACCTATTAGATGCTCTGTGTATCAGATACTTATGCTGTGATTCATAACAATAGCAAAATTGCAGTTATAAAGTAACAACAAAATAATTTTATGGTTGTGGGTCACTACAACATGAGGAACTGTTTTAAAGGGTTACAGCGTTAGGAAGGTTGAGAACCACTGCTGGTTTATTTGTCCCTGGAAAAATGGCAGTTGAATTCTTAACAAGTTTAGACCTTTGGCCTGTGGAGATTCCACTTTGGTTTACATCTTTGAAACTTTCCTGAGAGCTTGAGGCAGTGCCTGGACTAGAGTATACTTTTACAATTGTGCACTGTTGGGCCAAAGGACGGATAAGTTATTCTCACCTCAGCGGCCGCTTGCAACTGAAAGTTATGAAACTACTGGTTTGTTTTGGTGACAACATAAGGAGACTACAGAAAGCACAGATCATTCTATTTATATCTTATTTATAAAATTTTAATCATCGTAGCAGGTGGCACTTAAGAGTTTGCATCAAATAAATACAGAATGCACTGCCATAATCTTAAATATAATAATGCATTCTTTATTTAATGTGCCCCATAAAAGGTGGTAAGACTGGCCAGGCATCGTGGTGCACACCAGGGATTCCAACACTTGGGAAGCTGAAGCAGGAGGAATGAGTTCAAATGCAGCCTGAATCACACAGCAAGCTTAACGCTAACTAACCCAAGGTGTACACCAAGACCCTATCGTAACAAAACTAGAACTCAGCAAGACATTACAAGAGCATAAAGCAGAGAGTTATAATAGACCACACAGTCAATGTTCAGACACAGTTGAGCCCATAAGTTACGGTTTCTCCAGTCTCTAAAATCAAGGTTGTAGCCAGAGGATTCGAGCTTGTCGGCTCAGCTCTTGGAGGTTTGACACAGAGGGATTGTTCCAAGTTTGAAGGCAGCCCAAGATACAGAACAAGGAATATCAGGCCTGTTGGGGCCACTTAACACGACTGTGTTAAAACAAAAACCAAAACAAGATAAAAATCTTGTTGGACCATGGTACAATTCCAAAGAACAAAGAGGTGGAAATTCTCAAATCAAAGCTAACTCCACTAAATCCTCAGTCAGTCTTGGTTTTAGAGGGAAGTTGAGGAATGTCTGCTTCCTTTGTCCTGTACAGTTAGTGTTGAGGACCTGAGGTACAGCTTAGGACCTGGATCTTAGCTCACGAAGAACCCTCAGGTGGGGATTCTGTGCTCGGGGGTGCAGCTTCTTACGGCACTTCTACCAGGATAATAGGTACCCAGAAGACATAGCATCCCCAGAGTAGCCAATGAACACTCGGTGGTAGTTCCTTCTAGAAACTGCATCTGAGACTGTACAGGATGGCAGGACCAGCCTGCCAAACCATGCTGCAACAAGGTAATAAAACACCAGTGGCAAGATCAGCACATAGATATCAATGAGAAAAAGATGTTCTGTGCTTGGCTTCCCAGAATGAGGTCCAGCTTTCAGGAGTGTGAAGAAGGAACGCACCTACCCTTGCTAAGCACCTGCCCTGGGCCCATATCCATTTCCCAACACTGGAGTACAGCTTGCATCTGCCAGGAACATCCCTTCCGACACCAGCCAGCTGTGGTTCTCCATGGCTGACACTAGAGGGCAGGCTACTAAAACTTTCCTGTTCTAATGGGCGCACAAGTTCTGGAAGGCGAGGACCACATGGGTAGCTTGTTTGGCTGGATCCTGGTTCTTTGAGGAATTCAGGCATGCTGCATAAAATCATGACTTCACCAGCTCTTTTACGTTTAAAGTACGTTTACTTTAGCCCTTGTTTCTAGACGTGGAGGTGAAGGACCAGGATGTCTAGCTCAGTCTAACTGCTCCGGAGAGGATGGATCAACTTTGGGGCAAGTTTAGAAAGGAAGCAGCAAGCCTCCTGAGAGAACCAATGAATTCCACAAACCAAGAATGTACAAGAAGCCACACTGTAATAGATTCTGCTGCTATGGCAAGTCTCTCAAAAAATAAAATAAAATAAAATGCTAGGGGAATGTTAAAATGGCTTTGGTACCTTCAGAGTTTAGTTTCTGTCCCCTGCTCCCTGTGTCCAAACCCAGGAAAATCTGACTATGGTGTCCCTAGTCATGTTTCCTGTAAGTCACACTTCAGCCCTGCCTATAGCTACATTTGCTGCACATTTCCACTTGCTGACAGTGTCTCGCTATTACCGTTCTCTTCTCTGCCCTGGTGTGCTGGCCACAGTGGCCAGTGTTTATGGAGAGGTTCCGGGTCCTTCCTTGGAGGTCTGCACAGATTTCCCAAGAGAAGAAGCAAACACCAATGTACAAATGGCAAAGCTTGCTGGGGAGGGCCTGCCAGGTCACGGAGCTCCGACCCTCATTGTTCGGCCCACCAGCTTCCCAGGGCTTTTCTCCAAGAGAGCCGGAAACAGGCTATGGGAGAGCCGCACACACTGCAAAATGAATCCCATTCCTGCCCACACAAATACCGAGTGATCCAACGCTTCTCCAAAGAAGCAAAAGCTTGGTCAGAGTCACTTCTAAGAATCTCCTGGAGGGGAGTCAGCCTGGGACCTGGGGCAGGAAGTGAGCCCATAGAAATGTCAAGGGGGTTGTACCCTGAGGAAAGAAACAGGAGTTTTCAATCACTCTCTGATGAGAAGTTCTGGTTTCTACTGTTCTTTTTATGAATAGTAATTTCTTTCTTTCTTTCTTTCTTTTTTTTTTTTTTTTTACTATATATTACAGAGGCAATCTTTGTGGGAGCCAATAAACAATAGAAATTTTAAAAAAATTTAGTTACCTTCCCCAGAGTCCATGGTCTTCACAAAAACAAAACTTCTGCTAGTTTTGAGCTTTGTAAAACAAAGCATCCTTGCAGCTATGACCTCTCCACTGCTCGCCAGAACAGGCCCCACAATGTCAGATAGAGACATCAACAGGGCTTGCCCATCATCAGTCATGGACAAGTTTCTTCTGCTTTCTGTATCTGCTCTTCTTGAGGCATGTCTCAAGTCTACAGACACACTGTCCTGTCTGGTCTTAAGAGGACTGTATGAAACGGAAGCTTCTCCTTCCATTTGTTCTTTAAAAGTATCCTGCAGTAATACCTCACAACAGAAAGACACTTAAGTTGGTATTTTCCAGTGGGTTAACATGACAGTTTCAAGGGACTGCTGGCAATTACTTTCTTATGAAGGCTGTAACTTTTATCTAAGCCCACTGTGTATTAAATGTTCATAGAGCTTTAAAAAATATATATATATACCCAGCACAGAATGGCAAGATCAAGGTCTGAGATCTGTGTTTTGTAATGTTCCCAAGGCATCTGTAACAAATAGAGACAGCCCTTGAGAGAGAGAACACCAACTTGCGGAGTCGGTCTATGTTTAACAGCTCAGAGACTTAACCCCTATAACCACAAATTTCACCTCTCTTCCGGGACTGATTGGTGTTTCTAAAAATCAATGTGTGGTCTCATCAGCACCTTAGGAATTCACCAGTGCAAGTCCTTGAACCCCATCCTGACCTACCTCCTTAGGAATTCTGGAAACGATGGCTGTTTCAGGGACATGGGATTGAATCAGACTTTCAGGCACACTATACATGAGCTGTCCCCTTTGTGTTTCAAGGAGCCATTCCTGAGTGTTTTACAGTGGCTAGCATCTGAGAAATCACTCAGAACACCAAGACAACGTGATCTCACGTAAGGTAGAACCGAGTTTATTAATGACAGCTTTTATTACAATCACTCTCGAGTGTAAAAAATAAAGGGTGATTAAAATTTAAAACTCACTTGGGCTTGTGTTTTGGCTTTCACTGGATGTGCCATGGGGTGGGGATCTTGCCTGATTCTGAATCAACTGGCCAGATGCAGTTCACTGGAGAATGAGGTAATAAAGAAGACAGAAGTGCCAATCGGAGAGCACAAGTGTCCACGTTGAAGGACATCACAAATGACAGCTGTGGTACGGACAGGGGTGAAGTCACATGACCTCACGTCCACGTATGGAATGACTATCTCTACCTATAACAGACACCACATACGAACATGCAGAGCCGCAGACACCCAGAGTGTGGAGATGAGCCTTTAGAGGAGTGCCTGCCCTCCCTGTGAGCAGACCATCCGGCAGTCACTGCGGCGCGCGTACTGCAGACATGAAAACCGGGCTGCGTTACTCAGGATGCCTGCCAGCTGGCAGATAAAGAGCTGCTATCACAGAGGCTGTGGTCTTCCCAGCAACCCACAAACCAAAATCTGTTCCCCGTGAAAGCAACATCCAGGGGTTATCACAAGCTGGGTGAAAATCTGGGGCTAAAGTCCACCCTCCCAGTGGGCATGAGGCAGGAGAAGAGCCTGAAGGTGGCTTCCCACCTAGCGTCACAGAGCCCTGGCTGGGCTTCGGTGTAGCCCCTCAAATATTTGTGCTTTGTTGCCACCCTGAGGCCACCTCAGTGAGGACAGAGCTCTGGCCATGCACTATACTAGGCTTTTTATTTAACATATGACAAAACTAAAGTTGCAAAAAGGAAGGGGGAAAAAAAAAGAGAGAAAAACCTCATTAAATGCTTTTTGACTGTGTCAACCCTGCTTTGGAACTGGGTTTTATAGCACTCAATGAGGAGAATGGGGAATGAACAGGAAGCTGAGCTGGAGGCCGGGAGAGACAGTGAGCCCTTGGACAACACAAAGACAAGCTTAGGACAACATGCCACAACCACCCAAGGCTGGATACCTATGACGTAAACACCAATGAACACTCTCAAATGTCTCTCTGAAAAGAACATGGTGGATTTGGTGGGGTCACAGTACATGCAAGCGAAAGGTCTACAAAAACTTACTATTTAAGCGGAATAAGAAACCATTACAGAGAACTGTGCCATAGGCTTTGCCTTTGGGAGACAAAAAAAAAGAACCAAAATAACAACCGATAAAAAAAAAAAAAAAAGAAATAAAACACAAAACACAGCCCAGAGTATTCCAGAATATCAGAAGAACCCAACCACTAGTCTGGTAAGGTGGGGTGAGGGAGTGTTTAACTAGTGTGTCTCTCATTAACCTCGTTTTCTCCTTGGATGTCACTGATAAAGCTCTGGCTTGGGTTGGCCACTCCTGCGGAAATGCAGATTTCAACCTCTGCCACCCTGGTTTGCTGCAAACACCCAGTTCTCTTGAGGGGAACTCAGGATGGAGAGCATACACTGTACCATGACCCATTCAACCCTCTCAGAATCTGAACACAGGGGGCAGCTGCTGTCTTCTCTGGAGGACGGTTGCAACAGTTTCTGGAAATGTGCACTGAGAGATTTCAAGACACCAGGCCCTGTGGGGGGTAAGGGCTCAAGTTTTAGCCAAGACGTGGACAGCTCTGTTTTCTCCATAAATTCAAGTACATGCAGTGCCCAGCCTCCCCCTTTTCCCCTTCTGGTAGCATCCATCCGTCCACCAATCCATGGCTACAGTAGAGATTCACTGCACATCGACTCAGCGACTTGCACGTGGTTTTGTTTTTCTTTTTCAAAGTTCCGTCTGTGAGCAGCATTTCCCAGTTCTACCCCCACAGAAAGTTAAGTTCTTGGCAGCTCCATCAGGGGAGACTGCAGGCCTGTGACCAGGTCTCTGCAGCCCTCCATTGGCTGGCCGGCGCACAGAGGGTCAGTCAGTGAGAGCGGGGATCAGTCCAGTGTCTGACAGCGGTGGTTGCAGGGGTCTACCAGCTAGCCCTGACAGCTTCAATGTCACTCACCAAATTCTGTGCCAGGCATATCCCAAAAATCTAAAAAAGAAAGGAAAGCCAAGTTAGATGGAAGTATTCACATGCTCACATGCTATTGGCTTTTCCTTAGCCACTGGGTCCACCCCCTCCCTGCTTGATTCTTAAGTGGATATTCAGGGGATGGCGATGTGGCTCAATCGGTAGACTGTTTGCCTCACATATATAAAATCTTGGGCTCTACTCCCAGCACTATAGAAAACCAGGCGTGATGGTATACATCTATAATCCCAACACTTGGGTAGGAAGAGGCAGGAACGTCAGAAACCATCCTTGGCTACATAGCAAGCTTGAGGCCAGCTTGGGATACATGAGACCTGTCATAAAAAAAAAAAAAGAGTGGAGAGAAAGAAAATAAAAAATCCATAATTTTAACATGGCTTTATATTTTCAATACTAAATACTGATGCTGCTCACTTCTCTCAAGCTAATCCTATCCTAAGAGAGGTCATTTCCAACCCTCTCTGTGGCCTAAATAGCTCTCATCTTCCTTCGGCCTCTGTGGATTTGCCTGATCTGCACAACACATAAAAACAGCTTCAGACAACACGCAGTGTCTGTGACTTCTCCGGGCTCATCCATCGACAGTGACTGCTCAAACGGGAAAAGCCCACAAAATCTCATGGGTTTGCATACTCAGTCTCCAGCGAGTGGCACTGTTTAGAGAGGTTGCAGGACATTTGAGACCACAGCTTAGCAAGCAGAAGTATATTGCTAGGGACAGCTATCAAAGGAGTTACCTGCCTCCGAGCCGCTATGGCCTCTATACCTTCCCCACCATGGGCCCGATCCTCTGAACCATGGGCCTGAACAAAGCTCTCTTCATTTTCTTCTGCAAGGTATCAATCACAGTGTTGTAAGCCTTCATGACCCAACTGCAAATTTTCTTTATTTATATGGCACAAATTAAAGAATTTTAGCGAACACTTTACACAAGACAAAGAAAGAAAGCTGAGGTAACCTCAACATGCATGCGCTGCCTTCCGGACCAGGGAAGTCAGTCGCACGTGTATATGGGAACATTGGGCTGAAGCCCAGCTGCGGCTCTTATCTCACACAGGTGAGCCACAACCCAATCCTATGGATCTCGAGGGCTCTGCCGGGTAATACGCCTTCGTGAGGTCACACACGCAGGGCACATTTTTTGTTGGTGACCAGCCTGTCTGGCTAGGGTACTAACTGATCCAGTCACCGCCTGATGCGCCTACCCTGTTCTCCCTGCTGGGTTCAGGTCTGTGGCCTTCTGAGGGAAGGCTCCACCAGGTCACTGGGTCTGCAGCTTTCTCTCTTTCCCCCATGGAGAGAGGTGATCCCCCAGCAGCAAGGTCACAGTGGGAGGCAGAGCTCCGGGCTGACTGGGTGGGTGATTATTCTAAGTCAGGAACTCAGGCTGTGCTGAGAAGTGGGTACCCTCAGGGCACTGTGAAGAGGTGGTGAGTGGCTGATTCTGAGTGCTGACTCAGACGAAAGAGGGAAGATATGGGAGATGCTGAGGGGGATACAAGTGCTGGGTTCTGTACAAAAGCAGCTGCAGAAAGTAACTGTGGTGACTTGCAAACAAATACCCTGCCAGTTTTCTCTATTTGTTTTGTCTCACTTGCGTCCGAGGCAGGGTCTTCCTGTACAGTCTAAGCTGTCTTTCTGCACCTCTGCTTCTGCCTCCCTGGAGCTGAGACTGCAGGCATGCACGGCACAGCCAGCCAATTCACGCCTTTCCAACGGCTGAGTGCTGACCCTACCATAAGGACGTACCACAGTCTTTAGAAATCCACGGATGGATCCTTCAGTGTTCCCAGTTCTTGCTGCTATGTGCACGTGTGTGCAAATGTTTTGGTAAATGTTGTTTTTCATTCCTTTTTCATTTGTGGAAAATTATAGGGTCACACAGTAACTATATATTATTTTCCAAAGAGCTAAGTCATTCCTGTCCCCTCCCTCTAGAAAGGCGCAGGTGATCTAGCCTACATCCTCGTTAACACCCACAGTCTATTTTATTCATAGCCATGCTAGTGGGTGTGCATGTGCAATGGCTGCCTCACTGTAGCTCTGACGCGCGGTTCTCTGACGACAAGTGATGCTGCATCTTTCCTGGGCCACTCCTATCTGTGCTGGAGAATGTCTACTAAATATTCAGTTCATTATTTAAACTGGACCTTGGTAGGTAGCACAAGCTGGTCTTTTCTCTTGTTTCCTATAAATATGTATATATGTATACATACATACAGACCACATATACACACACACACGCATATACACATATGCATATACACATGCACACACATATACACACATGCATATGCACACATGCATATGCACATATGCATATACACATATGCATACACACATATACACACATGCATATGCATATATGCATATACACACACACACACACACACATGCATACACACTCTTACACACAGACCATTTCTCATAAACATTTTCTGCTACTGTGTGAGTAACCTTAATGGCATCATTTTCAGTGTGGAAGTTTTATATTTTGATAAGGTGCCATTATCTCTGCTTTATTTGGGGGGTTTTATTTTTCCTCTGAAATTCTTTGTCCAAGACCAAAAAAAAAAAAAAATCACAAATTGACACCATGTTTTCTTCTAGAATGTCACAACTTTGGCATTTTTAAAAAGACTTATTTAGCTTACGTAAATGAGTACACTTAGATCCATTACAGATGGTTGTGAGCCACCATGTGGTTGTTGGGAATTGAACTCAGGACCTCTGGACGAGCAGTCAGTGCCTTAACCGCTGAGCCATCTCTCCAGCCCACTGCTTTGGCTTTTACAGAGAGCTCTGATTATTTATTGTACACCAGGACAGGGTCTGAGTGTTGAGGCCAGGCTGGCTGTGCAGTTAAGTGATGATCCTGCTTCAACCTTCTTTAATGGCTTGCATCACAGGGGTACAGAATACCACACACAGATTTGGGTCTTTGATCTGTTTTAAGTTAATGTTTATATGTGGTATGAGACAGGTGTCTAAACATCACTCTTTTCTAGACAGAAAATCAGTATTCTTGCACCATTTGTCAAAAAAACTTTTTTAAAAAAATGTTTATAGGTGTTTTGCCTACAGGCGTGACTGTGCAGTACATGTATAAAGTGTGGATGGGGCCAGAAGAGGGCATCGGATCCCTTGGAACTATAGACACAGACAGTTGTCAGCTATCATGTAGGGGCTGGGAATTGAACCCTGGTCCTCGGGAAGAACAGCCAGTGCTCTGAACTACTGAGCCATTTTTTTCTATCCTTGAAAAAAATCTTTCCTCCCCAGTTGGATAGTTTTGATTCCATTATCAAAACAAAGCTCACAAAAGTGCCGTCTGTAATTTAATCCCATTTATTAGTAATGGCTAACTTTACAAGTTTACAAGACTTTCTTGAACCCTGTTCCTTTGTAGTAAGATTTAATTAGGAAACAAGAATTCTTCATCCTGCCATTCTCTTTCAGTGTGTTTGACCTCTCTGAGCTCTTGTTTTTCCCTGTGAACTCAGGCCCAGCTAGTCGATGACTGAATGAGGAGGTTGGAACTGAGACAGAGAGCACAGAATCTCTAAATCAACGTGAGTGCTGATGCCACTTGAGCGACATTGAGTTTATAATCTGTGACACAGGATGACTTCCTATTTACTTAAGGCTTCTTCAATTTCCTCCAACTGTGTGACCCTCCACAGAAAGTATCATATCAACAGGAAGAGTCAGTTCCCAGGACTGTCCTCACCAGCACTTGGGCGAGCTGGTGCAGAGAGACAAAAGACATTGCACACACACATGCAACTCCACAGAGCGTGGCCTTGCTGCTAAGGTCCCTACTCTGAGCAGCCATGTCCGTCCTGACTGTCACAACACAGTCCTTTAAGGCCCTGGAAACAATGCGATGCCAGTTGACAACCTGGGACCTATCAACCTCTCTGTGGTGAAAAGGAGACAAGAGTTCCTATCATATTTCCAGATCTAGACTCAGACCTTCAATAAACACAAAACCAATAGTTCTAATCTGTCCCCAGGACCTCCAGTGTGTCTCAGAAGCTAAGGCATTGAGGAGACAAAGCAAAGACCTTGGACTGGGGAGGTCTTTCTGGGCACCTCTGTCTGAGCTAGGGACCCACATCTTACCTGTAGCAATGCAATGCCTATGAAGATACCAGCCACGATGGTTAAATTGTCCTGTAGCCACTTTTCAAACTGGGGCACACAGCCTTTTGTGTAGATTACAATCTGTTGGTCAACTTCCTTTACAAGGGAAGAGAGCAGAATGTCACAGATACAGCCTTGTGCATGCGCAGACGCTCCTCCAATCCCTGTGTCCTGAGGCGCAGGGCACGTTCCACTTACCGGTTTCTGCCTGGCATCATAGCCACACTGAGTGTTGATGACATCTTCCTGGGGAAGAAAGGAAAAGAAAACTGAAACTCATTCTTGTTCAGCAGAAAGCCCATCCAAGAATGATGTACCATATTAAACAGTATTACTAATGTTAATTAACACACATTATTACTAAGTGCCATGCCCTTATGAGAGCAGCTTCAAAAGTATGTAATTGGGGGCCTTAGAAATGAAAGCTGAGACTCAAACAGGTCCATTGTGTGTGTGTGTGTGTGTGTGTGTGTGTGTCACTCATATGAACTAAGATTCAAAATACCGCCAACTTTAGGAAGCTTCAAGGGTTTGGGAAACTGAAAACATAGACAAAAATCAAGTTTAAAGGACAAAATGACCATTCCTATGCTCTTTGGCAATTTCTACTTTTTAAAATGGCACTAGAGATTAGATCTAAGGTCTCATGCATGGCAAATATGTACATGTGCCTTTTAATCTATAAAATTCTGTCATTTAAAGTGTTTTTTCAAAAAATAAAAAAAGCATTATGCTACTAATTACAAAGCAAAACATGGCCTGGCCTTGTGTCAGTCAGGCAGCCTGACATATCTAGAATCTGGCTGGACATACTGCAGGTCAGCATCTCTGGGAATCAGAGTTCATGGCATAAGACACACCTGCTGAAGGATCTGTTGCCTAGTGACTTCTGGAGACTCTTGTTTTTACCATGGACAGTTGATGTAGGACCCGGAAAGAAAACAGGAAGCATGCTGGCCGGTACATGCCCAGGCTGCCTGAGCGGGTACCATGGGTTCCAAGCTGGGCATCCTGCTGCTACTTCCGCCTCAGAGGAGGAAGACAAGCTGGCTAGAAAGGAGTCACAGGCAAGGTGGCACAGTTCTCAGTGATGCTCAGCCCAGGCTGATGTGCCCTCCAGAGGGGGAGCCTGTGGGATTCTCCTGCACCCACTGTGCTCCAACATGGGCAAGGGCAGACTTGTCCAGGAAGGGCAGTAACCATTCCTCACATGGGGCACACTAACACTCTGTTCTGGCTTTTCACTTATAATACAGACAGTTCATATTTTCATTCTACAAACCATGCACACCATGTGAAGTGGAGTAAACAGGAGTAGCCTGTGGATGGGCTCTATGTTTTCTTTCTAAAGTCAAGCTGCAAACAGCAGCCACTACAGCCAACCCTATGCCACCCTCTGGGCCACTGTGGCTCTTCCAGCAGCCTTCCTTCCCTGTTGATCTTCAATCCCTCCTTTACTCCTGAGTCCCTTCCCAGAAACCAGATGAGAAGAAAAGGCTTACTAAACCCAAGCTATTGCAGATAGATGGCTCACCCATGAGCCCCACATTATTAGGAGAGACAAGTGACACGGTCACTCACCTCTGTCCCCTGTTAGCACTGTTATTTGGGAAAAGCCATTGGCCTTGGTGGGTTTTATTTTCTTCCCCAGAAAGGGACCTCCCTTTCTGACCCACCATGAGTCAACATACACCGAGGCTCAGAATAGGAGACAACACAAACTTGCTAAATTAATCCCAGCCATCCTGTCCTGACTGGGAACACCAGAGCGCATCCTCCCCCTCTAGGACCTACAGTCAGGCATGAGCTTGTGAGAAGAGATTTTTGAGACAGAAATCACTCTGCCGTCACACTCAGGCCGAGTGCGGGGCACACAGCGGCCAGCAGTGAGCTGTCGCTCTTACCGCAGGGTCTTTAGTGCAGCAGGAGAATGGTACACCGCATCGCTCTCGGCTTGCATTGGAATCTGTGCAATTGAAGTAAATATTTAGGTTCCAATCATCAGCTCCAAAAGCCCCACAGCACTGCCACTAGAGCAAACAGGAGAGAGTTAGAAAGGACATCTCGGGTGGAAGTGACCAGCCACCTGCACCCCACCCACAGGACACCCATCCCCTGCCAGGTCCAGTTCCTCAAATTTTATTTTTAAGTTAATATTAACCTAAACGGGGCCCTGTAAAGCCTTCCAAAGTAATGGTTTGGCATGGGACATTAAGTGGGAAAGGGAAGGACATTGTACAGCAGGGCTCGAGATAAATTTGGCTTGGTCACGTTCTTGGATAAACCAGAACATTCTAGAAGGAAAAATAAGACACTAGCAACAATGGTAACATGTAATGAGACAACGCGGGTTGTGCTAAGTTTTGATTTTATTTTAATGGTTCTTAAGCAGTGTCACTCAGTGTAAACGGCATCTGATAAGCAGCAGACACTCTGATCAGTTCTGATCTATGTGGGTAGCACAATAGAACTGTAGCCACTTCACAGGACGGTGACGTCAGGGCTGACGTCAGTGGTACAGCAGTCAAACACGGCTGAGGCCAACCACCTCTCTATAATCCCAGAGGCTTAACTTTTCATTATAATCGTTACTATGCTAAATTTAAAAAAAAAATATTTTTATGCTCAATTCAGTTCCTTTTTTAAAGAGTTATTTTTTGTATGTGAGTACACTGTTGCTCTCTTCACCAGAAGAGGGCATCAGATCCCATTACAGACGGTTGTAAGCCACCATGTGGTTGCTGGGAATTGAACTCAGGACCTCTGGAAGAACAGTCAGTGCTCTTAACCACTGAACCATCCCACCAGCCCACAATTCAGTTCTTAAATTCAGTTCAATTGAAATCTTAAACGGAGGACTGATTATGGCCTCCTACTATACTAGATTATCTTGGCTTCTTAAGTTAAACAAAGCCAACCCTTGGCCATTTTAAGGCTTTCAGGACCAACAGCCACATCAAAATACTTTTAACTCCAGAAGAGCAGAATTACATGAAAGAGCAGTATTGCTAAGTAGAGCAGGGAGCACTTAGGAACAGGTGTGAACACAGGTTCTGCCAGCTCAGCTGCTCCTGTGGGCTTGGGCTGGACACCACAGGTTTCCCATAAAGCCTCATCAGCTCTGTCATGCCAACTAGTCAGGGAGAATACCCAGGAAGCAGAGGGCTTGCATCCATTCCGACTTAACAGCCCAGGGAAATTGCCTGAGTAGGTGAGACAGGGCTCAATTTCACACCCGAGGACACTTGCTCTAGACAGTAGCCACTGAGTGAAACTAAGACCTCAGTCCAGTGCTGGGCACCTGGAGAAGAATGACTTTCCTCCATACCCACTCAATGCTGACACAGCGTGGCTTTCTTGACTCAAGGTAAATGTGATCCCAGCACAACTCAGAGCTAGACCTTGGTCCACTGAGCCTCTGTGTGGTTTCCAATCTTACTCTAAATATGAATGCATGGACGCCACAGACCAAAGTCTTTTGGCTTACTCAATTTTTTTCCAGTGCAGGTGAGTAAGAACCCGCTAATTTGTAGGCTGATAACGTCTCGGGCCTAAGATGAGACCGTGTGTATCACCGACTGTCCCAGTATCCATATGTACTAGACAGTAGCTCAGTTGTATTCTTGTTTGACTCTTGGGAAAAGAGTTCAAGTTTGTTAGTCCATGGTCAATGAGACAGTGTGTCTCTTGGCTCCTTGTG
Source organism: Rhabdomys pumilio (assembly GCA_030674055.1). Taxonomy (NCBI): domain Eukaryota; kingdom Metazoa; phylum Chordata; class Mammalia; order Rodentia; family Muridae; genus Rhabdomys; species Rhabdomys pumilio. The sequence goes on from JANHMN010000001.1 coordinate 19,393,536, forward strand.
CCTTTTGAGTGACATGACATCTGCCTGCTTACAGTTCAGGACCAGTCAGTCACAGAGTCATGTTCAGACACCTGTGTGGCAGACAAGTCTGTTTATCTTCTACTTGTTAGAAACCAGCAGGCCTTATTGAGTCTCTAAACTTTTGGTTTGGACTACACACATGTGGTAGTCCAAACAAGCAAACAAGCAAACAGCTAGAAACGAGGCAGAAAAGTCAGCTGGATGTGGTATCTGGATGGGCACATCTGAGGAACTTTACAAACAAATACTCTGCTAATTATATTATAATGAGCAACAGGGGAAGGAGCAAGAAAAACTCATATTTAATCAAATAAAACTCTAAACATACATAAAAGCAATTTTCTTCAAAGGCTTTCAAGGGGATGGCGCAGAGATCGCCTTGTGGCTTAAGAGTTGGTATCTTCCTCTAATTTAGCACAAGTTGGAACAAGTGAAATCAGAATGTTTCTCTCTGAAATACAAACACGAGCCGTGGAGCAAGAAAAAGGAAACAAACAAACAAACAAGCAAACGGCTAGAAACGAGGCAGAAAAGTCAGCTGGATGTGTCCAGCTGGCAAAGACACACCAGGCATTACGGGAGAAGACATTTCCACATGGAACTTACGTATTCCTGGGTGAAGTCTATGAGGTTCTGTAGATCAATGTCATCTCTGTAGGCTCTGATGTTGTTGTTAATAAAGAAATACAGCTGGTCTTTGATCCAGTCTTTGAAAACAAATGCCAACACCCCAGCAGTGAGTTCCAGGAAGAAAATAATCCCCAGGAACACAGAAAACTAAGACAAAAGAAACACACAACAGGGAACGGGTTACAAGGCCTTAGATCACAGGGAGCACCAAGCGACTTCCCTCTGAAAGGGAATGTAATTACATTCAGTTGCCACACATCTCCAAACTGGGGCCTTCTGATTCTTAAGGTTTGTTAATGGAATATTACACTCCAAGAAAGGACTTCTAAAAATTAAAGATCACTTCATAATCACATTTTGGAGTCTCTGGTGTTCCATTTGATAATTAACCAACAAAGCCCAAATCAAACATTGAGTAATAGGAATTTCTCATTAGATCCACATTAAGACCTAATGAATTGCTCGTGAGTAATGTATTGCCAGACACGTGAACAATATTCTGCCTGACCTCCAGGCAGCCTCTTCCCTAACTTGAAAGGTGGATTATCTCATGTTTTATAATCACCCGTCCCTTGCACCCGTGGCTTGATTCCGAGCACGCTACATTATCCTGTTGGATTCACTGTTTAAATGGCTCCTTGCACCTCCCATGTGGGTGAAATAGATCTGCTCATCTTAAAGAGGTCAGCGGAGGAAGTAGGAGGGGGATGTGACTGAGACAAGAAAACAGTTCCCAATCATGGAAATGAAACCGTGGGCTCTCTCTTTCCTCAGTCCTGGGAAACACCGACAGCAGGAAACACTTTAAATAACACCACAGTGCAATCAAAAGGGACTTCTGGCTAAGGCAGATAACAAGGTACACAGCCGGAGAGCATGAGGCCCTGGGGTAACTGCTCAGAACCCTGGGGAAATTTCCCTTCCACCCAGTTACTTCAAAAGAGGCTCATTTCAGTCATCCTGACTGCCGGTTCAGCCCACGGCCATTCCACACCTCCTTCCTCCCACAACTTTACCCTCTGCAAACCATTTTGTGATCTTGAGGTGCAAAAATGGGGCACCATGGTGGGTGGATAGTGGGTTGTGGCCATTCACAGCTGGAGTGACAGGTGCATCTTTGTGGGGGAGTGAGAAGAGAGAGCCAGAAGAACCAAACCAGTGCCTGACAAAGTCTAGGATGCTGATGCTTAGGTACAAACTCCACTCCTAAGCCCTCAGCTCAGCCTTCCAAGCTCCCCCCAGGGGCCTGCTTATCTGTCCTCAATGGGGACACAAAACGTAAAATTCTTATTTGCCGGCAACACCAATAATTTGTACCTGGAAATAAAATGTTAAATTCTTAAATTCTTAATTACGAGCAGTACCAACAATTTCAAATTAAGTTTTTCTTAGAAAATAAAACAGAAAAGCATTTGTGCTCTTGCAGCCCCTCTTACCTGTACTGTGTACTGCCCCAAACACGGACACATACAGTCCTCACACCACAGAAAGGACAGAGCCTGGGCTGGCATGCATGTACGTGAAACAGCTGGGCAGTCACACAGACTGTGGATTTCTCACCTCCACACAGGATAGAGACTTTCCCTTTCCAGTTGCCCGGGAAAATTCTCTCAAGTTACATGATAATACATATCAAACATTGAGTCCAAACTCAATATCAAACATGTGGCAGAGGCCTACATGCCCGGCTCTGTGAGCTAACGCCCTCATTTCCAAAGGTGCAGAAGGTCACCAGAAGCTTTGTTAGATGGTATCTGTCAGCTAGGAAATGTCACTTATATTTCACCGTTCTGCCTCTTGGATTTTCCCCAGAAATGCTCCTAGTCTTAGGATACTCTGATCTTTGAGGTTGTTTGGAGGCATGGCTACATTCTTTCCTACTTACCTCACAGCCCCTGCTCAAGGAGACTCCTAGGCCAGTTGCTATTGTTAGTTCTAAATAAAGAAAGGCCATTTAAACAGTCTCTAAGACGGAAGGCTAAGAACATGATTCTTTTCAAATCTAATATGTGACTTTAGGAAGGTGATTACTATAATAAGTAAAACCATGTTCAAGGAAGCCATATTAAAGGGACCTCGTATTTGGAAGCATGGAGGTTTCAAACTGTTAGGTCATACAGTAGATAATGGGTCTCAGCAAAGCTGAGTGAAACCAGGTCCACACTTTGAGATGCCTCATAAGACTGGTAGGTTATGATCAGGGACAAAGATCCTTCGGAGGGACTCCATCCATCAGTCTTTGACTCAGTGGAGACAGGGGAGGAGAGAGAGGAGAGACCAAACAAGCTTGTGTAGAAAAAGGATCAATCTGGAAGGTAAGGCAGCTCTAAGCATGGAAAACTAGCCACTCCCATCATGCACAGGGAAAAGATGCTAGCTCCTCATTAGACTATATCTGAGAGCAATGACCCTCAGGTCTTCCATATAGGTGTGAGCCACATGAAAAGATCAGGATTAAAGCCTCCAAGGCTTTTGGGGAGCCAAAGCTGCACCAATTCAAAATGGGCTACCCTAGAGCAGGCATGGATGTCTCTTCTTAGAGATTTTCATGAAAAGATGCCAGAGAACATTCTAGAAGACATAGTAGGGTCGGAGAATCACACACTATGTGGCTATTCGGACTAGTTCTAGGACAGGCTCCAGTAAGAGGCACAGCAAACAAAGTTGTTCTCCAGAAATTCTCCTGTCCTCCCTCATCATGGGGAGGCGGGTCCTTCTGATCCTTCCTCCGTTCTTAGAGAGGAGAGTGAATGCTTTTTCTACAGAAATCACTAGAATGACAACCTCCGCACACAACGAGGCCAAACTCAATTCATACCAAGTATCTGGCAGAAACTGGCAGGCTCTGGGCTGGCCCTCTGAGCTAAGTCCTCACTGTCCAAAGGTACAGAAAGCAGCCTCAAGTTACATCAGTCAACAAGGAAGCTGTCTTTGTCTTTCACATTGATCATTCTTCTGATTTCAGATACAGAACAGTAGCCCACGCCACTGTTCTGTTGAAAAGGCGGCCCAAAGGGAAGGTTTCCGTTGCTCCTTCTCTACTTAGCCTCAAATATTTAACACCTCCTGCTAAAGTCCCCCATCTATAGATACAGCTGGCCAAACAAAGGAGGACTGTCACCTTTACTGTATCACCATGTTCATTCAAATTGCACAGGCTAGTCAGGCTATGGAAGCCGGGCCAGCGCCTCGTCTCCATAGACTATTATCCATATAGATTTCTATGTACAATATTTGACATCAACATGTGCACACACAACATTCTCCCCAACACAACCCCCCCGCCCAACACATGCATCTCATTTGCTCTTTTAAAAGTGGCCCAGGCTATAATCTTTGCCTAGGCCTTTGGTACACTTACGATCCTGCCTGCAGGTAAGACTGTCATCTTGCTGTAAAAAATGAGTCTGGATCTCAAGCTGAGAGCCGAGTTTGCAATACTTACAAACTTGAGAAGAAAGGTGTTTTCCCGAAGCGCTCCGATGCACCCTGCGAACCCCAGAATGAACATCACTCCCCCCACCACGAGGAAAAGCCACACTGGGTCAAAGCCACCGAGGTCTGTGATGGACGAGATGTTGGAGAGGACACCCTGGAGATGAAAAAGACAGGTGAGGACTCAGGACACAAGGTCAAGCTGTTAGCAGTGCCTTCTCTTCCCACAGGACTCCTTCAGCAGTCATCTGCAATCTGGGATGACTGTAGTCAGAGACCAGGTAAGTGATGAGGAAGGGGAAAAGGAACAGGAAGGGAACAGGAAAAGAGGAATTATGAAGGGAAAGACTGAAGGATGGGGAGGGATGGGGAGGGAGGGAGGGAGGGAGGGAAGGAGAAAAGGAAGGAAGGAGGGAGAGAAGAAGGGAGTGATGGAGGGAAGGAAAGAGGGAAAAAGGGAGGAATGAAGGAAAGAAGGAGGGAAGGAGGGAAGAAGGGAGGGAGGGAGGGAAGGAAAGAGGGAGAAAAGAAGAGAGTGATGGAGGGAAGGAAGGAGGGAAAAAAAGGGAGGAATGGAGGAAAGAAGGAGGTAAGGAGGGAGGGAGGGAAGAAGGGAAGGAAGGAGGTAGGCAGGAAAGGAGGGAAATGAATTTCTTTGCAGGATCAACTGTGCTTATATTTTTGGTAAAATGATAAATAGACAACCAACAATAATAAAAAGCACTGTCATCAGGCTCTGGATGGAGAAAATATAGATAATATCTTTGCTACGGTGCCCTCAAATACATACTGTTTTGAGTAAAAAGTAGATGTAAGAAACATACTGCCTTGAACAGAAAAAAAGTCATTTTAAGTCACCCAGGGCCACTGGCAAGCCCTTGGCATGTCTCCAAAAATATGGGGGTGGGGGGAGCTAGGAGCTTGAGAATGAACTTTGCAGGCTTGGCTGCAATTGCTCACAGACCTCCCTAGGTAAAGTGCTCCCCCAGACTCCAGCCTCCAGCCTCACAGGCGGCCCCATCACGTTTAGGTCCCAAAGACCAGCTCATGTGCTCCACACTGGAGGCATTTGCTACACTTCAGAGGCTGAGACTAAAATAAACAGAAGTCACTCCCTTACTTTCCATTCCTTTATTCTTCTACTACATAAGAAACCCAAAGTGATTTTATTCCACAAGCAATATCCATTTAAAAGAACTCCTTTCTGAAGTGTGAGAACGCATCAAAGCCTGCCAGAAATCATGATACTGTTTCTCTAAAATGTAATGTACATTCTTGGATTTGGTCTATAGAGACCAGTGACAGTGTTTTGGGAATCAAGAATCTGAAACACCCAGAATCATCAATATTTGATTTTCCTATTAAATCTCTTGAAACTTCAAATCAAATAAGTTCATTGAAGTATGTTTTGTCATCCAATTTAAAAAAGACAGTGACTATCTTTTTACATAGCACCGCCACCAACCTGGAGCAGAGCTGGCACATCTGATTTTGGATGAGGAAAATCTAAGTTGGAGCAGGTTTGGTGACAGGCTGAAGGTCATGGGTTATTTTAGAACTGGAGCAGATGTCCATCTCAGCACTTCCCGATCAAGCAGGCCATGTTGCTTCCCAGGCAGTGCCAATCAAACCGGAGTGTAGGAGTTTTAACTTTGGATCCATTTGAAAGTTGTTGAAACATTTGGGGAACAGCACTTCAGGGCTTTTGAGTCGTTTCTTTTTAGGAGTGTCAACTTAAGGACAACGAAATGTGTCTAAAGAAAAGCTACAACACTAAACTATAATGTTTTAACTTAGTAGGGACGACTGAGGGCTTAAATAAAGTCAGAGAGGAAGGCTGGGCAGTCGCAAAGCAGGGACAAGGAGGGTGTGTGCCCCAGGATGTGGCATGCAGCTGCACCCTGCAGGGGATGGTGCAGACCAATGGCTAGAACTTGGACATTCACCCCAGGTGGGGGAAACTGGACAGAAAACACAGAAACACCAAAACAAACCTTCATTTACACAAATGATGCAGAGAAAAAAAAAATGTTGCCAGAGAAATCAAATAGAATGTAGCCGGTGGTTGTCGGGAGGCCAAGTGCTGGAAGGAGGGCAGCCCCCTCAGCTTGCCACAGGTGTGAAGACTTTCACACCTTGTTCTGTCAGTGGCCAAGCAGGCTTTGAGGGCACATGAGGCAATTTGAAAAGTTCATTATTGGAGAAGTAGACTTGATTTGCTTGGTATGAAAGACGTGGAGGTGGAGGGGAGAGGGAAACGTTTCTTTTCCCTCACAATTTTTTAATTACGTATTTTAAATCGATGCATCGGAATTGCACGTTACTGTGGAGATACGATGTAGCACTTCAATCGGTGGCTACAGTGTGTGATGATCAGATTAAAGGAATTAGCACAATATCAGCCTCGGCTATTTGTCATTCTATTTGTCATTCCTTTTCAGCAGTCCTTTTCAGACGTATTGTTTACAGTGTCTGCGTGTGTGCATATGTGCAGTGGTGTGTGTGTGTGTGTGTGTGTGTGTGTGTGTGTGAACACCAGAGGTCAACCTTAGGTGTTTGCTATTCTTCAAGTACCATCCTTTTGATTTATTTTTTAATTTCATTTATCTTTTCCAGATAGGGTTTCTCACTGGAGCTTGGGACTAGATGATTAGCCTGGCTGGTCTGGGTCAAAAGCCCCAGGGTTCTGTTTGTCTCCACCTCCCCAGCCCTGGATTACAAACAGAAGCCACAACCAGCTTCTTACATGAACTCCAAGGATGGAATGCCGAGGTCCTCACGCTTGCCCACCAAGCCTTGTTCTTGCTCTTCCCAGCCCTATTAGGTTTTAAATTGTATTTGCTCACGTAAGCAAGTATAACTGTATAATGTACTTTAAAATAGAATTCCACCTCCGACTCCCAATCCTGCTAACCTCCTCTCCCTGGCTCTCCCCCATCCCTCTAGTCCTCTCGGTTTCCCTAGACAGTTTGACCTTCATGTGCACATCATCCGTACACACGTGATTTTATGCATATATAATGTCTAATACCCATAATCGAGAGAAAACACTGAAACTTGTCATTCCGAGGCTGAACTTGTTTGCCTAACTGGATAATCTCCATCATTCATTTCCTGCAAATGACAATTTCATTATTCTTCATGGATGAAAGCAAGCCACTGTGTGTACGCACTGCATTTTCTTTATCCATTTCTGTACTGGTGAACTTGGGTCCATGCCTTAGGTATGGAGAACAGTGCTATAGCAAACACTGCCTTGCAAGTGTCCTTGTCCTGTGTGGATTCGACAAGTAGCCAGCTAAGGCACATGGTGATCTCATATTTTTGTCTTTTGAGGACACTCTACGCTGAGTCTCAGTGACCTGATTAGTTCGTATCTCAGCAGCACTGATGTGGATTTTTTGTTTCCATACAGACCACTGTCTGGTACTGTTGTCCCAATGACTGCTATTCTGATAGGATCTCAGTGTAGCTTTTATTTACATTTCTATGATGGCCAGTTGAACAATTTTTCATGTTTACTGGCCATTCGTATTTCCTCTTTTGATAACTGTCTGTCCAGTAGCCCATTTATAGTTTTGTTCATTTTCTATTTCTTTGTATATTCTAGAGCTCAGTCCTCTGTTGGACGGCTAAGATTCTCTCCCATTTTGCTGTGTCTTCACTCTGCTGCTCCCTTGGCTGTCCAGAAGTTTGACCATTTCATGAAATCCCATTTGCCAACTGCTTTCTGAGTCCTTACTGCTTCCTGAGTGTTGGTGGATGTCGGTATATTTTTTTAAGATTTTTTTTTTTTACTTTACATTGTGTATATGCATACCAGTGGGCAGGTCCCTGACAAGACCAGAAGAGGACTCAGAGCCCCCAGAGCTGGAGTTACGTGTGAGCTGCCAGGTGGGTGCTGGGGCCCAAACTCCAATCCTTTGGAAGACTAGCAAGCAGTCTCCACCACTAAATTGCCCTCCCACCCCATGACAATGTCTGGAAATGTTTTTCTCCCCATTGGTTTCCAAGTTTTGGGGGCTTGGATCCATTTGGAATGGATTTTTTGTGCACAGCAGGAGATGAGGATCTAGCTTTGATCTTCCATCATTTGTTATAGACTCTTGTCTCTCTTACATAGTACTAAAATCTTGTCAAAAATTCCGGCAGCTGTAAGTGCATGCCTTCACACCCAGCTCCTCTATTCTGTTCGACTGATGGAGACATCTATTTCTCAGCACTACCATGCTGTTTTGTTACTACTGCTCTGTCGTCCCTGAAATAGGCTATGAATCAACTTGAAATTGTTCTTTTTTTTTTCCTGAAGATTCTATTGTCTATCTGGGATCTTTTGTGCTTCCAGATGACTTTAAAATTTTTCTTCTATTTCTGTGAAAAAAACAGCGTTGGGATTTTGACAGGTATGAACTGAATTTTGGCGACTGCTTCTGGTAGCGAATTCACAATATTAACGTTTCCAATCCATGAGCACGGGAGGCCTCTCCATCTTTCTTCGGTGTGTTAACGTTCTCACGGTGGAGGTCTTTCACCACCTTGGTTAAGTTGATCCTTGGGACTTGTTTGGGTGACTGTAAACGGCCTGTTTCCCTGTCTACCCTCTCAGGATGTTTGCCATGGTATACAGGAAGGCCACCAATGTTGTATGTGAATTTTGTGTCCTGTTACTTTGATGGAAGTGACCATCAGCTCTGAGTTTTCTGACGGAGTATTTGAAACCTCTCGTGTGTACATTAGATCAGCTGCAAATAAAGAAACCGATTTCCTGTTTGTATTTCCCTATGTTATCTTATTGCTCTAGCTAAGACTTCAAGTACTATATTTAACAGAGTGAGAGGTGTGTGAGTTGGGGGTGAGGAGGTGGAGTCCGAGGAGATAGCTCAGTGAACAAGTGCTCACTCTGCAAGCAGAAGGATCTGGAGCGCTCTGGCAGGCATATAAAAGCCAGGTGTAGTGGTTTGTGAATTTAATTCCAAAATGGGAGTGGGGGTAGTGGGGACAAGTAGATCCTGGGGCTTGGTGGCCAGACTGACTGCAAAGATTAGCGCTAGTTTAGTCAGGTACTCTCTCTTAAAAACTAAGGGAAAATAGAGAAAGGCAATTTGAAGCTCTGTTCTCTGCATACGCATACCACACACATGTGTGTACACTCCCAGACCACAGGGTGAAGACAGGAAGCCCTGACTTGTTCCTGATTTCAGTGGAAATGATTCAGCTTTTCTCCATTTAGTAAAATGCTACTTCTAGGTTTATCCTATAATAAATTTCTTCATTGTTGAGCTACGTTCCTTCTATTGTGTTCCTTAAAGACTTTATTTGGATTTATTTTCATTATTTTAAATCACGTGTATGTGTGTATGTGTGTGCAAGTGTGTGCAGGTGCCCACAGAGGCCGGTCATGTCAGATTCCCCCAAAACTGGAGTTAGAGGCAGCAAGCCAGATATGGGTATTAGGAACTGACCTGTCTTCTGCAAGAGCTATACACACTCTAAATTGCTGAGCCATCTTTCCGGACTCCTCGAGAGCTCTTATCACGAAGAGATGGGGGACTTTATCAATTTGTATCTACTGTGATGATCATGTGATTTCCACCCTTGAGGCCATTCACGTGATGATTACAGGTATTGATTTATGTATAGTGAGCCACCTTTGCATCTCTCAAACGAAGCCAACTTCATCATGGTGACTAATGATCTTTGTGATGTGTTCTTAAGCTTGGTTTGCAAGTATTCCGTTGAGGATGTTAATTGTTCATTAGGGAGATTAGTCTACAGTCTCCTTTTTTTTTTTCCTTCCTTCCTTCCTTCCTTCCTTCCTTCCTTCCTTCCTTCCTTCTCTCCCTCCCTTCTTTCCTTTTTTCTTTCTTTCTTGTTTCTGTATCTTTATGAAGTTTTGGTACCCCAGTAGTGGGCCCTCATGAAATGACAGTATTCCCTCCTCCTCTATGTTATAGAATAATTTGTAATAGTGTTCTTATTTAAAGGTTTGGTAGAATCAGAATGAACTCATCTGGACCTGGCCTTTATTTTGTTTTATTACTATTATTATTATTGTTGTTGTTGTCGTCGTCGTCATTGTTGTTTGAATATTTTAAAAAATAGATCTAAGTTATTTACCTAAACTTAAGTTTAGTTTTGGAAGATCATATGAGTCTAGAAATTCATTTCTAAAAGTTTCAGGGCGGTCCTACTGATTGTCTGACTTTCACCGGCATCTGTTGCAGTGTCTCCTTTTCATCTCTAATTTTATTAATTTGCATTGACTTCCTTTTGGTTAGTTTGGCTAAGAGTTTGTGAATCTTGCTTATTTTTCCAAAGATCTGTTTCACTAATTCTTTGTAATTCCAGTCTTTCATTGCATTCGTTTCTGCCCTGATCTTGAGTCTTTGTTTCCATTTACCGGTTCTATGTTTGGCTTGTTCTTGGTCTGCTAAGGCCCTGGCATGCATCATTAGCTGGTTTCTTCTTTTAAAATAATTTCTCAATGCTATTGATGGGTACGGGTGTTCTGTTTGACTTACATCTGTGCTCCACATTCGTGCCATGGAGGCCAGAGGCGTGTATCAGATCCCCCACCCCCAGTCATGGAGTAACAGTTGTGAACCACTATGAGGGTGCTGGGAATTAAACCCAGGTCCTCTGGAAGAGCAGCCAGTGCTTTTAACTGCTGAGCCATCTCTCCGCCCCTGAGCCATCTCACTTCTAAGTGTACATGTTTGTAAGCTATGAGTTAACCTCTTAGGACTGCTTTTACTGTATCATCATCCGAGAGTGTGTTGTTGTGTGTCCACGCCTCTGTACACTCTGCAGTTCCTCGTGTTCATTTTGAGCTTTATTCCATTGTCATCAGACAATATACAATTGTTCCTTGAGCTTTGGAGAAGAATGTGTATTCTGCAGGGTTTAGGTGAACCGTTCCACGTTCCACAGATGTCTCTTAGGTCCATTCGATCCGTGTCATTTAGCTTAGATGTTTCTGGGTTTTGTTGGACTGCCTATTGGCAAGAGTAGAGTGCTGACATCACTCATGATTAAGTTGTCTTTTTGAATCCAACAGTGTTTATTTTATAAAATTAGGTACACACATGTCTGGTGCATACATGTTTCAAACTGTGATTCCTTTTAATCAGTACTAAGTAACTTTCTTTACTGCCTACTTCCAACCGAGATCTTACCTGGCTTGACAAGTATACAATTATTGCCTTTTTAATTTTTATTTTAAAAGTTAATTTATGTACTATGTAAACGAGTGTTTTGGCTGCTGTATGGGTACCACGTGCATGCCTAGTGCCCATGGACGTCAGAAGGCAGTGTCAGATCCCTGGAACTGGAGTTATAAGTGGTTATGATCTGCCATGTTGGTGCTAAGAACTGAACACAGGACCTCTGGAAGAGCTCTTAACCACTGAGTCATCTCTCCAGACACTTACCACTAAATACACAGACACACAGAGAAACACACACACACACACACACACACACACACACAAACACACACACACACACACACACATGCACAAATACATCAAGGGAAATCCATCACAAAATTCTCTTTTTCTCGGCTGTTCCATGTTTCTTCATTTCCTCTTTCTCTAACACACCACCCCTCAGTCCATATGTTCCTGACGTTTCTACAGGTATCCCAGGCTGGCTTTAGTTCATGATGCTCCTGCTTCAACTTCCTGAGTACTGGGACTGTCAGTGTGTGTCATCACACTCAGATAAGATCCATCCTAAACAGCCGTTTGTAGCCCAGCAGTCTCCGATAGTGGACACTGGATGCTTTGCTTGGCGGGATTCTATGAGGGGGCTGAAGAGATGGCTCAGTGGTTAGCACTCGCTGTTCCTGCAGAGGACTCAGCACCTACTTGGTGCTCACAGTCATCCATAATTCTACTTCCGAGGAATCCAATTTCCTCTTTTGACTTCTGAGGGCACCAGGCATCACGCATGTGGCAAACGGACATACTTGCAAGAAACACACTCATACATTTGAAATAAATAAATCTTTTTTTTCTTAAGTGTATCATGAACGAGTTGTTCTGTTAATGTACTCTATAGCAAGGATTCCCAAATGGGTGGGAAGTTAGTTCTTAATGGCCTACAGGCTCTTTCCAACTTAGGATTCTTCTAGAATTTCATTAATTTTTTTTTTTAAAAAAAATGGGCTTTTTTATCTGTGACTCATATTCACGTGTGAGCAAAGCTCAGACTGTTCTCAAACACTTCCGTGATCCATGGGCGAACATAAAAACTTGGTAGATAACAGGACAATTATCTAGGTGGCTCTGCCAAAGCCAACAAACATGCTACAAATGAAATACTAAGATAAAATTCTTCCCTGAATGGAAAAAAATAATAGTGATCCCAACTAGTGCGCGCGCTCGCTCGCTCGCTCGCTCGCTCGTCAGTCCTCTCCTCTGGCTTTACTCTGAGGATAACTTGGCTTCTCTGAGCAGCTCATCTGAATACTCTCCCTAGCCTGCAGGGACACTTTTAATTGAGGGGCTTTCAACCGTTTCCATGGAAACGATGATAATTTGAAGGCCTAGTTTCCTTATCTAATTCTAAATTCCAGGAAAAGGCAGTGCTGGAGACAGGTACCATGGTGTGCTGGGGGGCTCTGGGCAGCACAGGGAGGACCCCTGAGGACTTTACTTTTGATGGGTTCAGAACACACCCAAGTTGTTATCAGTTGTAAATTAATTCAGACTTCTTTTTTTTTCCCCAGAGTGGAAAAAATACCTTATACCATAGGAATAGGTTGACCTTACATACACTGCCACTGTGGTGCCACATGCCTATAGTCCCAGCATTCAGGGCAAAAACAAGGGTTCTCAAGTTGGAGAGCAGCCTGGGCTAGAGACTCTGAAACTAGCCTGGGGGGGGGGGGGGGGGGAGACAGAGACAGAGGGGCAGGGACAAGAGAGACAGAGAGATAGACACAGGGTGGGGGAAGTTGTTCCCATAATATAAACAGCAAATAAAAATTATATTACCTAATAAGCTGGATTTTTTAAAATGTGTGTGTGTGTTGGAATGTATACATCCATATAACAGTCATTACCTCACATCAGTACTTTCCAAGAATACAGTATATTAAGTATGTTCGCTGTCACCAGGAATGAGGTTATAATCCTTGATGTGACGGCAAAGCAGGCTGCTCCTCCAACCTGTGCCGTGTTCAACACCAGAACTGGTCTAATTCTGATTACACAGGACTGCAAAACAAATTGCATATATTCCTGATTTTAGATTACAAAAGCGGTGAGAGCCAAGGCGTCATTTTTTCTGGTGTCATAAGCACGAGGCTCTCTTGCTGGACTTTTAATTCTGAGGAGATGAATATGACAAATTAGGAAGAAGCGCTAGCCCGTGCCTGCTGAAGAACAATGGTAACGCAAGCTGAAAGGACACAATCCTAAGGTCACAGGTAAGTCAGCCAAGTATAGACTAGGCGCTTAGATCTGCAGTAAATCCTGAGGAGCCTGTGAGGAGAAAATGGCAACCACCTGGTTACCAGAAACCTGTGGAGCCCACCCTCTTCTGCAGACACTCTTCTTCATCCTTTTCATCCAGGTCAGTGTTCCCTACACAGCTTCTCAAGAGCCCCTCCGGGCCCCAGAGAGCAGGGAAGCCTCATGTCCCACTGCTGGGATGCAGACATTTATGACAGGCACTTCTCTCTGGGGACTGCAGCTATGAAAGTGCACACCCAGATTGGTATTCCAGCAGCTCAGAGAGAAGTCTGTGCCACAGTACTGCACAGAACATTCTGGAGACACCCACTTGCTCATACTACTAAATTTGCAGTTTCCCTGTGAGCTTAGACACAACATGTAGGGTAGACCAGACAAGAAATGGCTAGATTAGAGACTCTTCCTTCAGGGCTGGAACGCAGCTCAGCTGACAGAGTCCTTGCCTAGCATGTATGAAGCCCTGGGTTGGATCTGCAGCCCCTTACAAATGGTCACGGCAGTACAAACACCTGTAATCCTAGCACTTGAGGGGATGAAGGTGGGAGGCTCAGAGTTTAAGGTCATCCTCAGCTACAGATTGAAAATTCAAGGCCAGCCTGAGCTACATAAAACCTTGTCTCAAGAATAATACAAAATTATTTGCCTTTAAGCTAAGATACTAAAAACATAAAATTTATGTGCACTTATGGGATACCCATGGACCGTGTCCATAAATATACACACTGTAGTGTTTAATTCAAGGTAAACACTTATCTCAAACATTTCTTCATGGTCAGAACAATCCTATGTGGAGCTCTCGGCACTACACGATGTGTTTTCTATTGTCACTGCGCTATGCACGGGCACACTAGAACTTCTCACTCACACCTAGGACTCATGGGCCAGTCCTTCCCCGTCACAGCCCTCCCAACTCCCCTAGTGACCACTGCCATACCAATCTCAGCCTCTATAAATCAACTTTTTATATTTCTACAAATCAATGTTCTACATCTGAAATGAGTGAGGTCATGTAGGTTTTTTTCTTTATGTATATGGATTATTTCACTGACAAAATAATTCTCCCAGTTCCATCCATGCTATCACAAACCATAGGACTCAGTAACCTTTATGGCTGAACAGTAATCCACTGTGCGTATGTATCACGTTTTCTTTAACCACACACCAGTTGATAGGCACATAGGTTGTTCTGTTTTTTTTTTTTTAACCTATTCTGGATGTGCTGAAATGAATGTGGGCTTCTTTTCAACGTGCTGACTCCACTTTCTTGGGATTTACACCAGAAACAGAATCGCTGGGACAAATCATTGTGTGTGTACAGTGTATGTACATGTGTGTGTGTGCCAGCCTGCTGGTGGCAGTAAGTAGAAGCCAGGCACTGACACTAGACATGGCAGTTCTGTTTTTAATTCTTCATTTGAAACAATCTCAGTATGTATCTCAGGTTGGCCTCAAAGTCAATGGGGCTTGAACTCAGTGATCCTACTAAGTGATCCTCCTGCTGTAGCCTCTTGGGCGTTTGGATTACCTGCATATGTCATTTCACATGGCTACTACCTTTAAATTTTTTTTTTTTGAGGGACCCCTACTCCTTTCTCCATAGTGGCTGTTTTAATTTATGTTTCTACCAACATTGTGCAAGGATTCCCTCTCCACATTCCCATTAGCACTTGTTATCTTTCATCTGACAAAACTGCTTTGAATCTGTTTCTCTGCTTACTGCCTATGTGATTGTGGGCAAGCTGCCCCACCTGTCTAAGCCTCCATTTACACATCTGTGAGATTACACCACATGCCATAAGGTTATTATAAGAATGAGATAAATCAAGTGAATGCAAACACTCTGCTAAGTACCTGGCACAGAAAAGAATCGAGCGAAATCTTAGCTCTATCATCCACGTCGCTATTACGATAGAACAAGGGGAAGCCACTGCGTCCACAGGAGCATCTGAGAGAAATGTCAACTCACACAAGCTGGAGACATCAGAGAGAAGGAGCCCAGTTGACCAGCTGAGGAAATGCCTCCAGGAGATCCAGCTGTAATACATTTTCTCCCTTAGTAATCAATGGGGGAGGTGCCATCCCTGGGCTAGTGATCCTGGGTGCTGTAAGAAAGCAGGCTGTGCAAGCCACAAGAAAGCAGGAAGCCAGTAAGCAGCACCACCTCCATGGCCTCTCCATCAGCTCCTGCTTCCAAGATCCTGCTTCAGTTCCTGTCCTGACTTCCTTTGGTGATAAGTAACAATGTGGAAGTGTAAGCTGAATAAACCCTTTCCTGGCCAATTTGCTTTTTGGTCATGGTGTTTTGTCTCAGCAACAGAAACTCTTAAGACAAATTTTAACACGCACACTCACACACGCTACCGGAGTGGAATCTCTTGATCCTAGTACTTGCCCTGCCTGATGCCTAAGGAAATCCGAGGCCAAGCTGTTGATTTCGTGCAGTGAGGCTCCAGTATCTGGGGCTCACTAATTGGATGTTTGCGGGACAGGGTAGGCAGGGAAAATAATAGAAGCTGTACAGAGGAAGGCAGAGGGGAGAACCAAGAGCGAGAAAAAAAAAAGGGTCTAGGTAAAAGCCCCTAAGGGTACTCAGAGGCGGCACAGTGGGAGGGAAAGCACGGAGAAAACATAGCATCAGGGGACCCTGCACAAGCAGCAGCTGGACACTTCTGCAGCCAGGGAGCTGACTGTACATGGTTGTTTGAATCAGAACTCTGCAATGTCCTTCTTATGGTTGCTCAAGTCCAGTCTGTCCCCCTGAGCTCCGGCTGGTCGACGGCTTGATGACCATAGTATGTCTCAGTAAGAGTGTGGAAACGTCTGCCAACCTTCGTCTCCACCGCCTCACCAGCACCCTGTTCGCCCATCCATTCTCTTCGACTGAAGCAGCTTCTCCCTCATGGTTCCACAAGAAAGGAGTCTGTTCTGGGGAACAATTTCTTCTTCAAAGAAGTTGCTTTGCAAGCGCCAGAAACAAACAAACAAACAAACAAAGGCAAACAAAGCTTCGGTATGTTCCAAGCCAATCCACTTCAGGAGTGTCTGTGGTTTTCCTCAGCGCCAGCACAGAGCAGCCTCTGTGTGCCACCTGGCAGGCTGCAGTTTCTTCTGTCAACCCACACAGGGAAGAACTGCAAAAAATAGCAGGAATGCACCCCAGGGTCTGGGGCTCTCCTGCCTTTGCGTACACAAGCACATTGCTTCCAACGGCTGGACGAGAAACAGAGAGGCAGGCATGTGAAATGTGCACAAACCCTGACAGATGAATTCTGCTGAGATATTTATGACACTGGGTCCTGATTCACCTACTTGCCACACTCTAGGCCTTACTGAGATGGCGGGTGGGCCTGAAAACTTCCCCAGAATAGGAGAGCAAGAGACATATCCATGCTGACAGTGGCAGGTGCGACATTCCAAAGAACATGTACTCACAGAGGAGGCGGTCCTGGAGAATTGGAAATGTGTTTTTGAAGAATGTCCACAGAAGGACCAGGCAGGGGCCTATGGAAACACATCGCAGACAGTCCAAGAATGTGCCATGGCAAAACTACTTTGTAATAACCCAGAGGTGGGAGGGGACGAGGAGTGCCAGGAGAGCTTGTCAGGAGATGTGATGGGGTAAGGGCAGGAGAGCTCACACCTAGTAGAAAAGCCTCGTCAAGAAAGTTCATCAGAGTGACTCAAGTAATCCTTTCTCGCACATTCAAAAAAAAAAAAATTCTTCATGAGGTATCTTCAAAGAGATAAAGAGGGGTACGGTCATCTTTCAAGCTTATACAAAATCTTGCAGCCAAGCAGCTGTTGGGAGAGCAGCTAGGCCAAGTTCCACAGGCTGGCATTGCTCACAGGTAGGGAAGGCACAGTCCCTGCCCACATGAGTGAGCGCCCGCCCTACAGATGCAGCTCTACACAGAAGTGTACCCACATTCTAAGGTCTCCATGTTCCTTGCCACTTGCCAGATTCTTTCATGTACCTATTTGGAAGGCAGGAAATATACTTAGGAACATTCTAGTCTTAAACAGAATTGTTTAAACAGAAACAGCAATAGAGACTCTGTTTAGGACTGAATGTCTCTCCAGCCCATTAATATGTTGAAATAATCACTACCGATTGTTGAAGATGATGTCTTGAGGGATATCAGGTTTAAAGAAGGTCATGGGGTAGAATCCCGACAGGGGTCCATGTGAGAAGAGGAAGAGACTAGAGCCCTCCCTCTCTCACCCTGCCTTGTGCAGATGCAGTGAGGATTCACCCATCAGCAGACCAGGTGACAGCCTTCTGTTGGAAGTGAACGGGCCAGCGCCCTGATCTAGACAGCCAGCCTTCAGAGCTATGAGAGACGAAGGGTTATCATTAGTCATTTAGTCCACAGTATATTATCTTGTCTTAGTCTGCAGCCTGAAGTTGAGATGCCAAGTACTCTGTCAGTTGTGGGCATTTAGAGTAAGATTCAGTGACAGCCCACAGCCTGTCTACAGGAAGAGGCTCCTGGGCAGAGATCCAAGAGTGCTGCCATTGCTCAGAGATGGAAGGCCATGTCAGCAAGTGTGGGGACACAGAAACAACCTGGTCAACAGGGTCTCTGTGTGTGACAAATGACGAAAACAGAAGAGGGTGTTAGGGTGAGACTGGACCTGTCCTTCAGGCACTCAGGCGAGGAAAGCCCAGGCCTTTCTGTAGAGAGAAGCCCTGTGCAAGCAGTGGCTAGGCAGGAGGGAAGCAGCTGGTGGGCCTGTAGTGGAGAAGGCCCTGTCCTGAGAGCTACCCTGCTGAGCACCGAGTATGTCTGGCCCTGGGGAGGCCTGCATTACTTCACCCTCATGACAAGCCTACCAGCTGGAGTAACAAAGCTACCTGTTACTCCAGGTAGGGAAACAGACAGAAAGTGAGAGAAGCCAAGCTGGCAAATCACTGAAGAAGCCCCCCTTCCTCCGTAGGGATTTGTATCTAGGTCACATGGCCGCTAAGCTGTAAGTCCTGTCCTTTTGGTATGCCCTACTGAATGACAAGAGTTGTCTGCCAAGTAGCAGAAGCTGCATTAGAGAAGGCAGGGGACACTGGAAACCCAAGAGGCACACATAGGATCAAGAAAGGGCTTTTTCCTATTCTGGGAAGTGGAGTCCTCTTGTCCCATTAATAGCCTTAACACTCTCCCTTGGAACAGTCAGGGAGGCAACCCCTTCCCTTGCTCTGCCGGGAACTACTTAATAATGAGCAGAAAAGAGAACAATGCAGGCCAGGGAAAACACCTAATTCTTGCACAAAACAAGGTAATCATATGGAGTCCCATTCTTAACAAGAGAAATAAGAGGCCATTTCTCAGAACTTGCAGGCTTCCTATCTCAGAGGCTGTGGGGAGCCAACAGAAGGCGGCTATCATCCTTGCAGCCATCTTGAGCCATATACCCTGACAAGAGATTTGATTACAATAGCCTACAACAGCTGAGCACACTCTGATAATATCTTGATTTAGATACCCAGGATCTTTTCTTGGGTGTGTGAGACTTAAAGGTGTGATTTAGAGCCGAGGATTTAAGGGCGTGACTTAGAGATTAGATTTAGAGACAAAGCCTAAGGGCATGATTTAAGGTTGTGACTTAGAGGCATGACTTAGAAGTGAGACATATAAAAGGCAAGAGGCAGACAGAAGAGAGTTCAGTTCAACCAGACAACAGATTACTTGACAGAGTACAACTTGGAACAGAGAATTAGGTATTAGGCACTTGGCACTTGGAGGAAGAACTTGGAATTAGATAGTACAACTTGCATTGGGCATTAGGTAGCAGGCACTTGGAAGAAACTTGGAATTTGGAAGCACTAGAGACTAGGAACTAGGGACTAGGAACTCAAGACTTGGGACTTAGACTAGGAAGAGAGACTGAAGAATAAATGGGATTGAATCACACTCTGTCTGGTCTCCATTCTTTGAGTCCGTCCTCACTCTCTTGCTGAACCCCAACCCGCAGACTGGAGCAGCTTGGGGCAAGGCGGGCTCTAACAATTTAGCCCCCAAGGCTTTTGGCAGTGCGGGTCCCAACATTGACAGAGCGGTCCGAGACATTTTTGGCCCCCAAGTGTGGAGCAGCTCGGGCTTCGACAAAAAGGCTGTGTTGCTTATGTCAGATATCAGAAACAAAGCAGGTGTAATTTACCCCCTTTTATGCAGTAAGAAATGTGACAACAATCAGTTCCCTAGAGATCTTGGGGAACTACTGACTTTTGTTGCTCAATGGCAGAGGCCATGGAATAGCCAGGGCTTAAAATAATGTAGCCGCTGTTCATCTCCTCACTGATGGTTCAAAGATCGTAGTTCTTATTGCTGCTTTTAATACTGGGTCTTACTACATGGCCTAAGCTGACCTCAAATTTATAACCACCCTGTCCACACTACTCCAAAGTGCTGGAATTACAGGCATGTACCACCATGCCCTGTGTGAACAATATTTTTTTTCTTGTTTCCCCATTCCCCACTTTTTCTTTCTTTGAGACAGCATCTCATATGGTCTCAACTACACAGCCAAGAATGACCTTTAACTCATGGTCCTCCCGAATCCACCTCCAGAGTGACGGGATTAAAGGTACAGACCACCATACCTGGTTTATACCAGAGATGGACCTCAGGGCCTTGAGAACCCCTGGGAAGCATGACACCAACAGAGCAACGTCTCCAGCCCCTGGAGAGTATTTCTTGAGCGTCACAGTGAAAAGTGCCATTCAGGGTCAGGACAGAGGCCTTGGCAGTTAAGAGCACAGACTGCTCGGCAGAGGACCTGGGTACAGTTCCCAGCATCCACATCAAGCAGCGCTAGGGCATCTGAGGCCCTCTTCTGGCCTCTGCAGACATCTGCAGAGGTGGTCTCAGGGCAGATGTACCCCAAAATTTAGAATTCAAGGAGGGGAGGTGGAATTAGCAAAGCTGCAAGGAAAGAAAACCAGGAAAGCATGATCTAGAATCAGGTGAGCAGAAGAGAAGAGCGAGGCACTGAGATCTACTGATGGGTCTCTGAGAGCCCCACGGATGAGAAACTACACTCTGTGCGTGAGAACGAGTTATCTGAAGGGACCCAGTAAGGGCTCAGTACGAGAGCAGAAGGGTCAACTAAGCTCCTGAGCTGGCAAAGCCATGGAGGGACGACAAAGTGACAAAGTGAAGGATACTGCTGTGTTGGGCCTTGGATGAGGTAACTCCATTTAACCTGCACCCTTCAATCACATAGGTCACAGGTAGAGGTCTCCATCTCCAGAGATTTAAATATTAATGAGTTATCTAAAGGGGGCGTGGCTAATTAAGTTACTCCCTCCCTATAAAAAGTCAGGGGAGCCTGGCTTTTACGGGGCAAGTACATACCATCTACACCTATTCACCACGCCACGAACAATAAAAGCTTTGGAAAATCAGACTCCACGTGTCACTTGGGCCTGCACCGCTACCAGATTGCCAGCCTTTGGAACTTTGGAACCTTGAACTGCAGCCATCAGCCTGCATGCATGCATGTGGGACCCTTCTGCCTGCGGTATGGAAAGAGCTGCGGAACCCCGCCGCAGGCCCTCGTGGGATCCACTGCCGGATCTCCTCTCCCCTCCTGCCCCCGAGCAAGTTTTTTTTTCCCCACACTGCTGATGACAGAGAGGATCGAGAGGGTGGTCTGATGCAATGACAGACAGAGGACACAACCTCCATGCCTGACCAGAGTACACAGCAGCCAAATGGGTGTTGATCTCAAAGGAAAATGCTAAGGGCATGACTTGAGCTATGTCCTTGACCCAGTCAATGCTCTGATGGCCTTTATTAGTGACTGCCACTAGAACAACTGAGAAGGCCTGTGCGGCTAGTGCTCACAGGACCACCCCTGCCCTTTTTAAGTTAGAGCTTCATATTCATGGAGGGAGAGGGAAGACTGGAGGAAGACTTGACCGAGGAGGAGGAAGTGAAGGACACTGATCAAAGTATGTGGCCAAAGCCACACTGAGTGGAAGAGCATTTTTCTAGATCAACGGTTTGGGCTCTAGAAGTGGAAAAAGTGGATGTTATGGTGGGCATGCCTAACCATGCACTGACCCCCGGACCGTGATAGATGTGTGAGTCACATGGTGAGCCAGCTAGGGCTGATAAAAAGCTGGAACTATCAGCAAGCTGTAGACTCAGAGATGGACAGTGGATCTTAAACTCCATGGATACCCAAAAAAGGAAAAGGGATACAGTCTATATATTGCTTTTTAAAATGGGTATGTGTGTGTGTGTGTGTGTGTGTGTGTGTGTGTGTGTGTATATAATATTTATAATATATAAAATATTAATATATATTTTAAATTTTAAAGGTTTTATTTATTTATATTTTATGTCTGTGCATGTTTTTACCTTCATATACGTATGTACCATGTATATCGAATTCCTGCATATGTCTCCTAGAACTGTAGTTACAGGAAGATGTGAACTTCCATGTAGGTGCTGAGAAAAGAACCCAGGCCTTCTGCAAGAACAACAAGAACTAGTAACTGCTAAGCCACCTCTGCAGTCCCAGGCATACTTCTATGGCTTTCCGAGTGTCCTCTCAGTGGTGGAAAGGGTACACTCTAGGGAGGCCAGAGGAGCATGACCCAGAGGACGGTGGTGGGATTCTCCCCTGAGAAAGGATATTGTGCTGCTTACCCCAAAGGAAGCAGAGCTCTATTCTGAAATTTCTCAGGAGCTAACAGGAGAGACCCAACACAGAGTGAAAATCCATAGAATATGATCCTAATCTGACTGAAAACAGATTTGAATAGTAAAAGTAACCCAGATACAGAAACAGAGGGTAGGGTGCCATGGGAACTCTTAAACGCACAATCACTCCAGCCAGCACTGACTGCTGTATGACCATACGCATGTCTTTAAGGAGTAGACACACACACTTCCTGCATCTGAGTCTGAGAACACAAACTCTGCTTCATCTGCTTGATCCAGTATCAGGATCCGTCATAGGCTACGTGTTCAATAATGTGATTGGAAGCAATGAATTCGCCACGGCTACATGTCGCCGAGGATGTTGGAGAGGTGATTCCTGCTATGTAACTGCTAATGTTCCTTCTAAAGGAGCAGATCCTGTGATCTTGGAAAAGAAAATGTAGACCAGCTTCCCCTGGAGACACAGCCAAGAGCTTATACCATCCAGAGCTACTGGAATTTAATAATTATTTCTAGCATTCACTTGCAATATCAACCTGGACTGGTGATAGTTACTAAATGTGAAGGGTTGTTACTTTTGCCTCCACTGCTACCGCAATCCACGTAAGTGTACTTAAGTTTTGTATATTAAGGAAATCTCACCCTCACAGTGGGTTTAACATCATTCCAACTTTGACTCAGTTCAAAGTCTTTGCCCCTGCCTTTAAACAAAATGTCACCGGTTTGTCTGGATTTGCTGACTAAAACTGATGTTCACTCAGAAGGTTAGCCACTTTCCTGTCTAGAGTTCACTCTGAACCAGAGATCTGGTCTGGTGAAGGCTCAAAGGTCTCAGACAAGGGGCTTCTGCAGTTAAGAAGGCAGAGTCAGCACGGCCCTCATCATCCCCCTCCTGGAATGTCCTCTGCCTGTCCCTATGAAGATCTCTCTTGCTTCATCAAGAGCCCAGTGCCACCTCCTCAGAAAGGCTGGCTCTCAGCTCTAAAAGAGACATACCCCGCTAGGGCTCAGTAAGACAGCATTAGCCTAGCACCCACAAAGCCCTGGGTTCAGTTCTCACTACAACAAGCAAACTGTACAATGCTAGACACTGGTCTGCCACTCTCTAAGTAGCTGGTACTTGATACTGCTTGCTGGCACTGAAATGCAGTTCCTGGCCTGTGACCTCCTTCCAGCAAGTATCTCTCCTAGAATGTAAGCCTCATGGGGCTGGGACTCTGCATCACTTTGCTATAGCTCTGGGTCTGAGGTCCAGACACATGAGCTGTGGGTTCACGGACTGGGCTATTGTATGGCTGGATACTTTTAGCCCCTCCTCTTCTTGTTCATCGAGTTCTGCTGGATAGTAGGGGAGTGACTTGGGCCATGTAACTTCAGTTCTCAAGAAAAAAGTTCCACTTACTGGCAGTGGCCCTGACAAAGGATTGATATGCCATCCTTTTCTGAGCGCAGTAAACAGTGTATTTGGGAGCTGCTGCCAATTTTGGAATTTTTTTTTTTTTATTTCATCAGAAAAGACATGTGAGGCAACCAATGAAATAAAAACATAATTGTGTTTCATAAAGAGGAAAAAAAAAACCCTTCAAAATGACCAACTCCCTGTTTATTACAAGAAGAGACAATTAGTTCATTTAATGCCTTCCAGTATCTGTTCAAAGCTGCCAGACATGGGCTCTTATTAAAGGAGTTGTAAGAAGCTGTGTTATCTGGCATTTAACCAAACAGAGAGCTCTAAAAGGGGAATTTCTGAGATTCCACCAGGACAAATCCAAGGCTTAACTGGGATGAAGAAGGAGCTAACCACAATCCAAGAGAAGATTGGTATTCAACAGAGAAGTTTCAAGGGATGAACTTATCTGTTTAGAGAACTTAATTTGTCTTACTTTATATGAGGAAGGCTTTGTCTCAAAAGGTTACTGTTTGCTGGGCAATGGTACATGTTTCATAATCTATTTTATATATTATAGAAGCATTCCATAAATATAAGGATTGATGCCTTTTTCTTTATACTCTTTAATATATTATTACATTTCTGCATTTTGTGTGTGTGTGTGTGTGTGTGTACATTTGCATTCACATGTTTGGAGTGCCGTGCAAGTCTGCATTCATTTGCATGCACATGCGTGTGGAGCCCAGAGGTTAACCCCCGGTGTCATTTCTCAGCTGCTGTCCATCTCATGCTTTTGAGACAGGGTCTCTCATGGGCACCTGAAGTTCACTAGCCTGGCTCTGGGATCCTGTGCCCACCTTTCCAGCAGAGAATTGAAAGTACGTGCTTCTACACTTGGCTTTTTGCATCAGTATGGAGATGGCAAGCATTTTACCTACAGAACCCCTGTCCCCTTTTACCCAGTGTTGGGGGCTGACCCCAGACAAGGCTTGACCACTGCGTAACATCTGCATGTTTGGTGGTTTGGCCGTTTCACTCCGAATTTGTTTCACGGGGTCTGTCTGGAAGAGACTCTACTTGCAGAACTCACATTGGCACCTGAATGCCTTTAGTTTGGCTGAAGGCCCTGGTAGGGTCTCCTTTCTGTTTACTAAGAACAGTTCTCAATACATTTAACACATCCAATAGAGCCTTTGTCTTCAAGCAAAGCCAGGCTCAAAAGGACGAATACCCAGGAGATAAGAGAAAGGTCTTCCTGAAGAATATGCTAACTCCTAGGTTTGCCAGACCACTGACCAAATTCCAACAGGGCTCACTCTCACCAGGTAAGAGCACTATGTAGCCAAAACGCGCTGCAAGTGAGCTCACTCCCAATCGGGGAGGAAAGAGGGGGTGATTCCCATTTTTAGATTTCAGTGGTAAACTGGGGAATTCAGAGAAAAATCAAAGCATGCAGCTGGGAGCATGGTGGAGACAAGGGTGTGCTCACCAGCAGAGCTTAGGATGGAAACTGCCCAAAACCCAGCCATCACGGAGAGTCAGAATACATCACTTGATATGTCTGGATTTTCTTTTTTCTATACAATATGTGACCATCGATATTTATGACCAGTGGCTGCCTGTTCATGTTCTTCGGTATCAGTGATGAATTTATCTGATATCTAAACACAAATTTATACTTGGCTTCCATCCCACCACACAGACTAAGGAAATGCCATTTTTTATCATTTAAGTCATCTTCTAAAAGGGTTCAAAAGACAAGAGGGGGGATGAAAGGTTACAGGTCACATAGTGACATTTATAAGCAGACTGAGGTCACCACGGCTGGGTGAGGCTGTGCCTTGGAACCAAACCCCAGTTGCATCCTCCATGGTACACACTCCCCACGCTGTGGCTCAACTGACTATTTTGATGTCGTGATCACTTGAGACACCCAAACATTCATGAGGAATGCTTCCTCTCATTAGACAATGGTTTGTTTGAACCCTGTGCTGATCAAAGAGCAAGGGGAAACACTCCAGGCGAGACTCGGTCTTGGACCAAACCTGTTCCTCTCGGAGACGTCCACTTACTTTTTCATTCCACGCCCACAGTCCAATTCCAAGAAACGTTATTCCCAAAAACTGAAAGAGAAGAGGAGATCAGGGTGAGCTTTAGGGAAAGCACCACATGTTTACTCACGCAAATAAGTTTTCAATTCGTTGCTTTATTACATTACTTGATCAGAAAAACAAGACAAAACAAAACAAATCCAGCTTTCTTTAACATCTAAGTTACCTAAGGGGGGAAAAAAAACCTTGCCTACTTGCTTAAAAATTATTCTAACATTAAAATGGGGTGGGAACCCATAGGTACCTAAAAGTCATTCAAATCATGACTTATAATCTTTAGGTAGAATCATGAGTGAAATGAACTTTCAGAGTGGAGAGGGGGAGCCCAAGAATCTACGACACTGTTCATCAGACCTGAAGATTCAGGGCAAAGATTAGTGATACAGTGATCTCGGTCCCACTGAACCATGTCAAGTGGACCAGGTAAAAGAGAGAACACAGGAGCCCAAGTCCTCTGACCAACCCTTCTTTTCTCCTTCACCAGCAGTGAGAATCTTGTTTTCCCTGTGATCCATGTAATACAAATAATCCTCAGACTGTTTTTTTTTAAGACATTAAAACAGTGGTTCCAAGGGCCCCCCATTACTCTTCCTAGTCTTTTGTCCCACATGTAAAATTTGTCACACACATGACATGCACAGTGAACGAAGGCACACTTCCTTTGCAACACTGAGGATGGAGGGAGGGGCAGCCATGATGCAAGCAGCGTTGGGACGAGCTTCCCACTTTAATTGGTTCGCACTATACCCTATCTGCTCTGAGCGGCACATTTCCCCCTTTACATTTTAACATCCCTGAAACTGACATGTGGTTTAAAAGGCACAGTATCATCCCCAACCCCTGACAGTATTGAAAACACCAGTGTGTCTTATAACTGGGCCGCTGAAGATGGGTTGGCAAGCAGACAGTGCCGGCCACCCAGGAAGAAGTCAGGGCCAGAACTGAGCGTGACTGGACTCAACAGAGACTCGGAGTTTCCTTTCCAAACACTGAAGTGGTGGGGGTGGGGTGACAAGCGGCTTCAGCCGGCCGGTGTAAGAACACTGTTTATTTTACTAACATCGTGATTAAGTTAAATGTCAGAAGAGCACAGCAGTGGGGGGTGGTTATTCCCCAGGTTCAGGGGAGTCTGAGGACCCTGTGCATCCAGCAAGATCTTGCCACTCACAGCAGGGAGTTCTGACATTTTAGAGGTAGGAACATGAAATCCAAGTGGAGAGAGACAGTGCAAAATCAGTCACTCAGAAATGTGGCCCCATTTACAAGGACAGAACTTCTCAGAGCTTAAAGAAACAATGCGATGTCAAATAAGATAGATTTTAAATATATCTTAAGTACCCATAGAGAAGCTTCAGTGTGTCTTCAGTTCGGGATAAAGAAAACCTCCCTGCCCTTGCTCCAAGGAAGCTACTTAAAAAGTCTATCATGGTTAGTTTACTATGACACAACACCACGAGCAAAAATAACCTGGCAAGCAAAGGGCTTCCCTTCTACGTGCACGGCATAATCTATCATTGAAGACAGGGCAGGAACTCAAGGCAGGAACTGATGCAGAGGTCAAGGAGGGATGAGCTTACTGCTTTGCTTAGCCTGCTTTTTTATACAATCTAGGACCGGCTGCCTGCCCAGGGGTGGCACCACTCACAATGAGCTGGGCCCTCCCATGTCAATCATCAATTAAAAAAATGCCTCCCCAGATTTGCCAACCTAAGTCTGTCCACCGACCAGACTTGTAGACACAGAGTCCTCAAGTCCCCATTCCCAAATGGCTCTGGCTTGTATCAAGCTGACATAAAACCAGCCAGCACACGTGCTCAGAAAGATTGTTTACAACGCCTACGAAAAAACGATGGTCGGCCCTTCTACTATCTTGGTCAGTATGCTATTTCAGTTTATGTTTCTGATATAAAACAAAAAACAAAAAAAGGTCCAGGAACAAAACAACCTGGCGTGTTAGTACTGTATTTAAACATTCTAGATAAAATACAGTCACAGTTGACAGACAGACAGGAATACACAGGACTCTGTCAGATCAGGGACGCTCTAGAGCCCAGAGTTCAGGCTTTGCTGCATGCAACTGAAAGGAAATGCACCCCAGGGGTAACGTCTGACCTTCTAAGGCTATAGCTCTCTGTGGACAACAGTCACAGTCACAGCCTTGAAGCCGTGCTCAGCCACGGTATCACCATCAGCAGCGGATGGGATGGGATAGACAGTAACACGGTCAAGTCCCTGTCTCACTGCTGAGCAGGGTGGGTGCATCCCTGTCTCTGCCAGCCGCTCATGCCCCTCAGCTTTCAGTGCCTGCCAGGCCCTCTGCTTACTGAGTGGGAGAGAGTGTCTTCCTTGAGCGTCCCAGTAGTTTTACTTTGAAACTGGCACTGTAATGGCCTCCCTTTTAGAAAAGGGGAAAACAACTATGGGTAAGTTCTTCTGTAGAGCACAGAGGTCCTATGTGGAGGAACGGGGTTCTGACAACCGGCAAGTGTTCTCAATGATGAATTCCCAGCCCCCACCAGAGATGGCAAAGGGACGGCATTTGGGCCAGAATTCTGTGAGACAGGACAGGGGCACTGCATAGCAATGAAGGCAGCAAGCAGAGGTGAAGTAAGAGATGGGTGCTTACCTACAACCTCAAACCTTAGGAGGAGGAGACAGCAGGATCAGGAGTTCCAGTATAGCCTTGGCTACAAGAGACTATCTCACAAAAGAGACAAAATGTTGCCTTCACTTAAGGACTGATTGTCAAAGGGACATTCTCCACGCTAGTGTTGACCATGGAGAAAAGTGAGAAATTTGGCTGGGGGGGGGGGGGCGGTGTAGGAAGGACTTTCTTCCCTTTACACACATAGTTCTTTCTCCTCTTGGCACTTTGGGGGAATTTTTTCTTTTCTTTCAAGAATCATAATTTAAAAAAAAATAGAAAAGATATGGTTTTCCACAGAGAGAGGGGGGAGAGAGAGAGAGAGAAAAAGAGAAAGAGAAGAGAGACTCATAATTTCCTTTACAATTTTGCTTCAATGTTTCCTGCTTTGACTTGTGTCTTTCCAAAAGGGAGTTTAAGAATTTGGAGAAGGGGGCACAACTTGAAATTTACGGGAACCATTCCATACCTAAGCGAGTCCGTAGAACAGGGCGGGGCCTCGGCTTGCTGCTTGGTTTCAGCACTACATCAGCGGCAAATGGCTTCCCTATGCTCTCAGCCCATATGTTTTGTTTTAAAATCAAGTCATTCCAGCTCCAAATAATTACCAGTGAAGAGCCAAAGCCCAGAGTCAGGCACGCAGCACTTGAAGCAGTTTCCCCTTTCCATTTCCTGAAGGAAAGACGCCCAGAAACCCTACGCTGACCTCACTGTGAAACCCAGAGAGGGGGAGGGGAGGGGAGGGAGAGAGAGGCGGAGGAACGCTGGGAACGTGTCATGGTGACCAGTTACTCTACTGAGACAAAGTCAAAACCAAACCCCACATTCATCCCACACAGCAATGTATGCAAATGTTGGCACAAATGTCTGCCGGTCATGAAGTTGTATAATGAGCAACAGTAGGTTTGTTGGATGCTAAACAGGAGGGAAGACACTATTTTCATTTCTGGTTTTGATTCTAGGGCCAACTCTGGGCCTCTTACACAGCTAAGCACGTGTCTGTCACCAAGCTATACTCTCAGCCCCAAGATACTAGAATTTTTAATTATCATACATATATACAATGAATCTGTATCATATCCACTGTCAACTATCCCCTCTCCCTCCCCCAGGATCTCCTCCATATATGTCCCCCTCACCTCCACGTTCTCTTTCTTTCATTATTAACTCAGTGAGTCCAATTAGTGCTGTCTGCATAAGTATGCACATCCACATTCCCAAAGAAAAAATGATTCCTCCTACCCCAGCAGGCTTCAGTTGCCAATAGCATCTCTGGTAGGGGTGGAGCTGCACAAGCCCTTCCCTCACCCCTCCCTCACCCCCCTCACCCCTCCCTCACCCCTCCTGAAATTATAGGAGGGGCACGATCTTGTGCACGTCTCATGCAGGTAACCACAGCTGCTCTGGGTCCCTATGTTGCAATGGCCTTAGGGGATTTATATAGATGTCCTATTTAAGGTAGAACAACCTGTCCTCAACGGTCCCTTATTCTCAGCATTTTAACTGGTTTTTGACCCACTGGCCCATTGGGGCTGGAGAGATGGCTCAGCGGTTAAGAGCCCTGACTGCCCTTCCAGAGGTCCTAGGTTCAATTCCCAGCAACCACATGGTGGCTCATAACCATCTGTAATGGGATCCAATGCCCTCCTTTGGTATGTCTGAAAACAGCTATAGTGTACTCGTATACATAAAATAAATAAATAATTAAAAATAAAGCATTCTCTCTCTCTTTCTCTCTCTCTCTCTCTCTCTCTCTCTCTCTCTCTCTCTCTCTCTCTCAAGAAAAAAAAAAGATTCTTTACTGACTATTGCTTACTACAAAAAGAAGCTTCTCTGGTCAAGACTGAGAGAAGCACTAACCTATTGGTGTAAGCATACAATTTGAAAGTTTGGTGACATGTCCGTTTGCCAGAAGAACAGGAGCATGTTGCCTCCAAAGACCTATGACCATGTCAGCCGCTGGCTTTTGCCCAGCCATGACTTCCGGCTGGGCGCATTTTCCAGGTAAGGTTGGCATTGAACTGACATGCAGGGTTCACCACTGGGTAAGTCCATTGATGACTTCTGCTCCCCAGCAGCCTGGATAGAGCCGTTTGTCACTATGAAAGCTAAGCATCAATTAGTAAAGAAGATTCTGGGCCAGTTCCAGTTTGAGTTCTGTGTCCTGCAACCAAAGTCATCTCAGCAATAAGGTCTTACTACTAAGGAAACTTTGGTTGTTTTTGAGATATATCTCATCATATCTCATCTCCTGATTGGCTCGGAACTTGCTTTGTAGACTTAGGCTGGCCTTGAACTCACAAAGGTCTATCTGTCTCTACCTCCCAAGTACTGGGACTAAAGGCATGTGCCACCATGTCTGGCCCCAAGACACAGTTTTTAAGATAAATTTCCAAAACCAGTACTAACGGTGTAGTCAATACTAGCCAGTGATCACCTGAAAGGCGACTAGTTCTGACTGAAGTGCGAAGGCAAGTGTTAAGAGCACACCAGGTTCCAAGATCTAATAGGAATAAAAAGAATATAAAACATTCCATTAGTTGCTGTTTTGTTATTCATTCTGTTATGAAACGTTAATATTTTATTTGGCAAATTTCAACTTATAATTAATCTTTTCTCTTTTTTTAAGCATAACTGCTGGAAAATATAAGTCTGCATTAAATTACATTTGTGCAGAATAATGTTCACCTAAAGTATCCCACACCAATTCCATGCAGTAGATAGATATTTGTGATCACTCTTATTTAACAGATAACAAAATATGTTTATCAACATTGTTTCTCCCAGCACTGCACAGGCCTGAGCTGGGTCACTCAGGGAATAGGTATTACTGAACGTTCCTTTTAAAAATTTTTAAGATTTTTAAAAAAATGTTTTACTTATTTTTATGCATATGTGTGTTTTGCTTGCAGTGCCCACACAAACCAGAAGACATCATCCAATCCTCTGGAACTGAGTTACAGATATATACTGTCACACGCATGATGGCAACTGAACCCAAGTCCTCTGGAAGAGCAGCCAGTGCTCTTAACCACTGAGCCATGCTTCCAGCCCCAAATATTCCCTTTTCTATAATGCTTGGAACCAGAGTATTTCCTATTTCAGAGTTTCCTGAATTGGGGTATATTTGCATAGACTTTGCTGGTTACCAAGGCTAAACATAAAAAATCCAAAACTTTTCAGCCATTAAGAGTGGTATTTAAAAACCTAGTTTTTCAGATTGAGTTTGTTCACCCTGTGTTTCCCCTGATATGTCTAAAACGCCCTCTACAGACCAGCTCATGGTGGAATCACTGAGAAGTGCTTGCCGTACTCTAACTTGCTTCTCTGTTGTCTAGGCATCTGAGCTGCAGCCAGAACTGAGAATGGCCCCTTAGGAACCCACAGTGGTACAGGGATGGAAGCTAGACCTGGCTTCCAGGGCCAGCACAACTGATGCTTTGGCAAAGCTGGAAAAGAAAATAGTCTCAGATGTCACGGGTGAATGCAGAAGGATGCACCTGCCACGCTGTCAACTGGAAAAGCTCTTCTTCCATATCCAGTAATTTTCATCCTGGCAGACTCCATTGTTTTGGACTGCAACAGTACCTCATGCTAACTGGTACTAAACGATACTTCAAAGAGCCACCCATCCATCCCTTTCCAGTATTCAAGTCGCTCTGAGTTCCAACTTTGCACCGGACCTTACACGTCTCAGGATAAACAGAGATAAGAAAAAACAGACACAGCTCTTGTTTACAATGGGCTTACAGTCCAGAGGGCCTTCAAATCATGAAAGAATAAAACTGCCCTGTGGTAAGGAGAGAATTACAAGTCACAGAGTCTGTAGAGATAGAGGTTCGGCTAACTACGGCAGATGGGAGGGGCTGGCATGCAATCAGAGACGCAAGTGTGGCACAGCACTTTTGGACCTTGTAAGGCGCCCATTCATCACCCTGGTGACAGGAGGATTCTCAGGGACCATCTGTGAGACTGTGTAGTGGGTGGGACAGGCTGGCACTGATGAGAAGAATCACCACGTGGGTTGCAGACGTCTGGACCTACAGGGATTCAAGGGAAGAGGCTTGGAGAGGCAGACCGGAACTGATCATGTCCAGATTACAGAGGTAGAACCAAGAACTACTGAGAAGTTGGTGACATTTTCGGTAATGATGGGAAGGTGTGAAGGGTAATTGATCTTATACCTGGGAACTATGGCCCTTCAACACTCCATCATGGGCCTGGGTTGCAGCTCAGTGGTTAGTATACACTGGACTCCATTCTCAACTTCCCAGTACAGGGGAAATAAAACCTACTGTTCTGTAGGCAGAATCAACTTCTGGGTGCTGTTCTCGGGGTTGGCTGGACCTAGTAGAACTCCTGAAGGATGTTTTTTTCTTGCATGAGTACTTGTGGCTGCTAACTGAATTCTCTGCCAAGCAAATCTCACGTTTTGTATTTTTTTGAAAACTACATTATTTTAAAATCATCATATATTTCTGCCACCTCTGCTAGTTGTATTCCTAAAAAGAAGAATTACATATGAGGGGGCCCAGTTCATCCAAGTTCTCAGGCATCTTCTAAACTAACACTCTTTACTCCTGTTTGCTTAAAATGTAGCAATTTCATCCCTGGGCTCTACCCAGACTGAAACACCGTTCCTAATCAGCCTGGCAGGAAGCTGAGCCTCACCAACAACCTAAAAACAGTGGAATAACTTTCTGAGAAATGTAAACCTCTGCTTGAATAGGCAGGACAGGTGCACCTAAGGCCGTCTCTGGACAGTGACCAATGAGCCAGCAGGGAAGCTCATATTTTCTGACTTCTTTTTCCTGAGCCAACACTCCAGCTCTGGCAGATGGGTGGCCAGTTTACACAGAGCACGCACACTAACATAGGACCGGTCTTGGTAGGGTAGGGACTTATTTCAGGAGTAAAAAGTCCCTGAGTACAATCCCTGCCATAGCAAAAAAGAAAACATGAACTGGTGGAAAACTGGATGAACAAAAAGTCAATCCTGCTCTTGCCACTGGGTTCTGATGCCCCAGTGTACAACTGTCCAGAATGGTCTTGATTAAGACAGCATGATGGACGAATCTCGACTCGATAAATAGGACAATCCCCATGGAGGCCAGGGCCAGTGTCTCTTCCTTTACATTGTCACTAGGCCATTCTCAACGTGGCCGGAGTACGTATGGCTTAGGGACCTCTAGCCCCCTATGCTGCACTGTACCATAGCATGAGGAAGGCAGAGCTTGCTGGGCATCTACAATCAGCAATGCCGCCACTGGAG
This sequence comes from Rhabdomys pumilio, assembly GCA_030674055.1. Taxonomy (NCBI): domain Eukaryota; kingdom Metazoa; phylum Chordata; class Mammalia; order Rodentia; family Muridae; genus Rhabdomys; species Rhabdomys pumilio. The sequence continues at coordinate 19,427,184 of JANHMN010000001.1, forward strand.
GGCTTCGGACAAGTCGGGGAACTGAGCGGACAAGTGACTGCTTTGTAGCACTGACATGCTAGTCGGACTGTGTAAGGAAAGACAAGCAATAAAAAGCCACAGATGAGCAGGCTGCTCAGGGCTGCTGCCAGGGAGGAGGGCAGCATGAGGAGATGAAAGCATCGTGGAAGGCAGGTACAGATACTGCAGTGACTAGAGCAGCCAAGGGTCTCCTCTGATGACTCGGAGTTAGTTAAGAGTTTGCTGTTGTTACAGAGGACTAGACTTAGCACCCATGTTGGGCAGCTCACAACCACTGGTTCAAGCCCCGGTTGATTAAATATCTTCTTCTGAGCAAACACACAGACACATAAATAAAACAAAATAACTATCAAGGAAAAAGTCAGGCACCATGAAGGGAGGAAGGAGCTGATTGGCGGATGTCCGAACAGCACCCTAGCTGAAGCCAGACATCTGGACTGAGGCCTTGGACAGACGGGAACAAAGTGGGACACAAAGTGCCAGGAACGGAAAGCACAGCACAGAGGTTCACAGTAGCCAGGCTGTGTCAGGCTTCACAGGCCACGGTGAAGATTGGAGTGTGTTCCCAGAGGGGACAAGAATCCCTGAAGGGTTCTTTGGCTTCCCGGAGTCCTCAGTCCTGATTTAACCAATGCCTAATGTTACTAACTGCTCCAAACTGTGGGGTCCACGAAACCACGTGAGAGCCAACAATAAGCAGATCTCACTGCTCGGAACAGCGAAGAGTCCACGCAGATTATTCCCTGCCCCCATCTCTCCTCAGACATTCCCCTGCTTGCTCCCCAACTCCTACCACAGTGGCCACCCTAACAGACAGCTCCCCTTTCAGCATCAGAAAACCCCTGGTATAAGATGAACTGAGGCTCCCTCTCCTCAGCGCGTCTCTGCCACACCAGGTATGGCCTTGTCATGTCTGCAGGTATACACAGGACTGGAGAGAATGACATCTCGTGTCAGACAGTAGGATAGTCAGGGCCTACATTAATCACTGGGCATGTGTACAGATAAAGCAAAGGTGATAGTACCTGAGCTCTGTTTATTCTCTTTCTTCTGTCACCAGCTTGAGAACATTACACCAAGTATCTATGCATTTAAGAGACACTAACAAACTCTAATTTGAGATTTATTCTGCTCCTTTTCATGGCAGTCTTAATGAATGGCTATAAAATACCTACACCCACAGTTTTGGGGATCCACATAATTCTCATGCTGTGTGAATTAAATACTGAGAGGAGCCTAGAACCACAGTGCTTGGGGCTCCCTTTGTCCTGCCTGGAGGAAGCTGAGATTCTTTTCAGAGTAACAGAATGGAAAGCCCAGATGTTCTAAACTGCTAGGCCAGCTCTTCTTGTGACCGGACATGAAAGAGAATAATACATAATTCAGTCTACAACACCCACCTGAAGGGCTACCCCTCTGCTTGTTTGTAAAGCTGGGGACACGGACTGCTGGGGCTTGAAGCCAAGAACAGGATCTGGAGCAGTTCATCACCCAGAGCCTGGGAAAGGAAAAGGGGGCCAGGAAGGGGACTTCTTTGGAAGTGCCCAGCACCAAGAGCCTGCAGTATCTTCCCAGAGACGATGAAAGGGCTTTTCCCTTTGAATGCACACTGTTCCAGGAGAAGGCCTTAAAGAAATGCCCGCAGTCTGAGACAGTCTGGTTTAGAGAGCTCTTTGTTAGAGCCTGGACCTTGACATTTTTAGCAAGGGCTTGTAATCTGAGCTGGGGAGAGGGAGGGCTACGTAAGCAACAAAGTCCATATTCTTGGAAGTTACCCAGGCCATGCAAGCATATAAAAAAGGAACACAGGGGATTAGCTATCCATTTCTGGATAGAAACGTGGAAGTTGCACACTTACAGTTCACTAATCTTTGCTTGTCTTCGGATCCAAAAAAAGGCTTGCCCTGACCCGACAGGCTGCTGCATTTGTTACCCCTTCCCCCCTCCAACAGACAAAGCCAAGGCTGAAAACACACCAGAGGGGTGCTATGAAAGCTGAAATGGACTGGAAGTATGTCACAAGCGTAAGAACTAAGTTATCTGTAGCCACACACACGAACCTCCATGGGAATAGGCTCCCCGCTGTGTGAGTTGAGCCGCAAGAGGCACAGAGCTCAACGACTCTGTCTAAAAGTTTGAAACTCTTAGGAGTGAAAGACACTGTTAACTTAAAAACAAAATACCATAGATGTGTTTTAAGAGCTAATACAAACAAACAGTTAACACACATAAAATTCAAAATAGGATTTCTCTTTGTAATGGTGCAAGGAGGATTATATCATTAAACACATTTCATACGTTCAGTACAGAGCAGGCATCGTGCTAGGTGCCAGGGATAGAAAGGCGAATGAGAAAGCCAGGCAGAAGTGGCACACGCCTTTAATCCCAGCACTTAGAGGCAGGGGCAGGTGGATCTCTGAGTTTGAGGCCAACCTGGTCTACAATGTCAGTTCCAGGACAGCCAAGGCTATGCAGGGAAACCCTGTCTTGAATGCCACCTTCCCCACCCTCCCCGAAAAAGGAAAACAACCCAGATGATGTCTTTTATTAAAGAGCTAATGGGGGCACATAGACAAAATCACAATTTAGGTGCAGGGAATGGAGCCTTCCTGGAGGCATAGACAAGTTGCCATAGAAACAGAGGCATTGGGGTTGGGGGTGTGCTAACAGAGGAAGCTTCCTAGGAAGCAACATTCTAGCTGTATTTGAGAGGGAAGATGCCCCTCTCCTGCAGAGGCAACAGCTGATGCAGAAAAATCAAAGTCTGGCATAGTGGGTCCCTTCAGTAGTCTGCAAGTGTACTACAAGGCTCAGGCCAGCAGTGGTCCTCACAGGATGGTCCTGCACCAGCACCAGGGGACTTATCCTACTACATGGAAACTGGCAGAAAGCAGCAAGCTCTCTCAGTAATATGCCTATATCACAAGGTTACTGTGATACAAGGCTTTTTTAAAAAAAGACTGGTTTTTATTTGATATGCATGAGTGTTTTGCCCACACGTATGAAGCTATCAAATGTGTGCCTCATGCCCACAGAGGCCAAAAGGAGGTACCTAGAACTCAGTTACAGAGAGTTGTAAGGTACCGTGTTGGTACTGGAAAACGAACCTGAGTCCTCTGTAAGAGCAAGAGGTGCTGTTAACAGCTGAGCCATCTCGCCAGTCCCGGGCACGTGGCTTTTTAAGTTTGAGAACCTAGAGGCCAAAGGGCTATGCTAGGGAATAGTTAGGACACCATGTGTGGTATGTACACTCAGGGCCCACCAAGCCATGGGAAACCAAGTGAGAACTCCATGTAGAATGGGGGCGGGGACCAGGTTTGCAGCTTGGAAAACTTATCCACTACAGTATAGAGAACAAAAAGAAAGAGGCCAAGCTGCTAGCAGTTAGGCAAGCTGGGAGGCCACTGCAGCTAGCCTGGTGAGAAAGATACCAGCCACAGAGGGAAGGGGCAGGAGCATCTGGGTGAAGCCTATGAGTTCAGGGAACTTAGTGACAAGAAGCAGAAGGGTGAGTGGTGATGGCTATGGGCCCTTAGATAAATGTGCCTAGGTTTGTCGGTGAGGGGACTGAGACAGAGCTCCACGCCATCATACTCTTGGTCTGGAGATTCTTCTTATGGGCCTCATTTACAGGCCTCAAGTTTGGCTGAAATGGGATTCATGGTTTCAAGATAGAAAAGAATTTCAGGAGTAGTTCGTAAAGCAGAGTTGGAGTATTTTAAAATAGGCTCTAGAATAAGGATTAAAAGAGAGTGGGTTCACAGGGAAACAAGACAGACCCAAGTGCGTGACAGAAGAGTCACAAAGGAAGAACATGTACGTAGGTAGAGCTTTTCAAGGGAAAGTCACAATTGTCTTGATATTAGCCATACATACCATATTGGTGGCTCTCAAGTTACATCTCAGAAGGCTGTTAAGATACCTTCTTCTTCTTTCATTCTTTTGACACGTGAGAGTATAGGCAGGCTCTAGAGATGCCTTGGCTAGATTATATGATAAACCAGAAGCCAGTAGGGTTCCACAAGGGTAGTTAGTATATGTCCTTTCCTTGTAAATGGGGACTCTGGGGAAATTCCTAGCAAACTGGAGGTTTATAGCTGGGGAGGGAGAAAGGCCTTAAGCAGTTATTAATAGCTCTGAAATTTTTGTTTTGATGCCGCTGGGTGGCTGGCGTCAATCAGATTCCTGGTTCAGAAGAGCTGCTTTCTCTTTTCGGGATCTCCAAACATTTCCTTGTCCTTCTATCTTGAGTTAGGTCTAAGTCCCAAACATGATGAGCCTGGTCAAGTAATTCAGCCTCCCTGCACCTCTGTTTCCAAATACACAAAATGGGGGTACACATGGAAGTATAAGCTCCAGAAAAGGAGAGATTTTCGTCTGGTTAGTTCACTCTGTAACACTCAAATGTAAAGCCATATACATCTCACACACACACAATCGTGCACTTGAGCAAAGCCACTAGAGGAAACCATGTTGAACACAGACTCATTTCTCATTAGACTTAGAATAAAATTAGAATACTTCAGAAACGAATTTATATAGAGCACCCCAAAAAGCTTCAAAGCACTTTGGGTCCCTTTTCTAACAGGGACTGAAGTTCCCCACAGTGGGCCTTTTGAAATGGTAGGTCCTAAGAGAAAAACACCACTTCCTAGGAACACCATGGAGCCTTTTCAACAGCTATTGTAAGTTATAATTCTGATCAAATCGATCACAAGAAAAGTGGTAGCAGGTGCCTCCGTTTCCATGCCCATGTTCAAAATTCTTTTAATGTGTTCACTAGGTTGGCGCCATCTCTCTGATCCTTTACATTCAATCAAAACCTAGAAATAAATAAATAAGGACTAGATGAATGTAGGAGATCCAGATCCATTGATTATCATGTGAAAGAAGACCCAGAAGCAATTAGCCCTTTGTTGTGAATGACAAACAACCTCCATAAGAAACGCTCTATACACGAGGCATCTTTGATGGCCTCCCTGGCTTGGTGACTCACAAAGGGGGAAGGAGTGGATGTCTGAGAACAAAAGGCTGCCTGCCGGCAGCGCCTACTTATTTATTCTGTATGTTCAGCTCAGTTTTTCCCCTTTCCAACTTTTCATGACGCTATAAAAAGAAACGGGATGGATCCCTTTCAGCCAGGCACATCAGCACTGCATACTAAGGCGTTACAGCTTCACAGGAAACCCATATACGCCACCAAGTACCGGCCTGCTCTCTTAGGGAATGGGTCAGCCATTTATATGTTCTTTTATGTAAGAGTTGATTTCCCAGACTCTTGGAAATTCATTTGCATACAGGACAAGCTGTAGACATTGCGCACGCAGCTCGAAGATGGAAAGCTGAGCTCTCAACAGGCACTGCCTTGGAAGCATTCCATGCGAACACACTCTGGAATTTTCCTTTTCTATTAGATTTTTTTTTCTCTCTTGAGAGTGATGAAGAACAGCATGAGGGATATGAATAAGCTATATTTATTTCTGGTTCAAAGATGCCCGTAACTTCCTGTTCTCTGGTGAAGTGAGAGATGAAATAATGTACCCCCAAGTCAACATGCTTCAAAAATGATTCAGAGGAATTGTAATGAGTCAATATGGAAACAGACATTTCATTATTAAAGATTAAGACCACTGAACCATCTCACGGTAAGATGAAAGTATAGGGGGACTGTACAAACTATAAACAGTAATAGGGCCCAATAAAGGAGAACTTGAATGACAAGCTCTGGTTCAAAACTGGCAACCTGGGCAGCCTGACAGACTAAGTTTTGCATGGATACCTGCAAGGCAGTTGCTGTCTTCACAAAGGCAGACATAAGAACAAGTGGCTAAGACGTTTTGTGTGCAGTAGATAGTTAATAAACACACATTGCTGCTGCGATTGAAATGTAATAGAGAAAGTTTCCTAGGCTTAATATAAGGTCACTTCTCAGATAATGGCAAGAAACTAACATGCCATCTGTGCCTTATTCAATTAATCTTGCAGATTTTTTTTTTTTTTTTTTTTACCAGAACCGAAAGATTATAGACTGTGGGAGAAAAAGATTACAAAGATGATTTTTTTTTTAAACTCCTTTTTCCTCATCTGAAAGAAAAGTTCTTTTCATACGTAATATAAATTTTCATTTAAAGCTGTTTAACCAGAGAAGATCACCATGGGAGAATAAACCACTGACAGAATACATTAGGCTTGCATTAATTCATAGCAGTGGCATAATGCCTATGAAAAATAAGCTGGCGGGTAGCCCAAGGTTTGCCCTTGAGCCTCAGCCAGCAGGGAAGTTTCATGCAATATGATTAGTGAATGGAGAGACCCTGGGTGATTAATTAGTGCCCCACGTCAATCCTATTAGAACTGCTTTCAGGCAGTAATGTAAATAAGCCACCCGACTTTAACTTCCTGATCTCAAAACCAACTTCCATGTGAACATGACTTTGTCAAGCACTTTAAATATTGAAGAAAGATTTTCTTCAAATCTCCTTTAAGACGAGCCCTGCTTCCTTTGACATACATTTTAGCTTGGGTAAGTGGCAGGCAGGATGGGAAGGGATCCAAATAAGGCAACGTGTCTGCAAATTCGCTGAGTGCAGAATTAAACTAAACCCATTTCAAAGTCTCCGTGAGTGTTTGATGCTCAAAAGTGAAATCTGCCTATGGATGAGCAGAACTGGTAAATATGCTGGGATGTCCACCAAGCCCAGAAAAGAAGCCATTATAGGAAGCATGCACCATTTATGCCTAGTTGATGGTTGCTAGGGGAGGGAGAGACATGGAAGTTACTGGGGGCCAGCTGGGAAGAGTTAGAGGAGTAGCTGGGGTAGGAGAGACAAGAGAGTGAACATGTCGAAAATATTCATGTGTGAAAATGTCCTACTGAAATCCACTGTGAAGAATGCAAACTACCCGACCCCCAAAGTGTACATCAGTGACTAGCTCTTTCTTCAGCTATGACTTCCTAGATATTTCAGGCAGGCAGTTTTAAAGAATTTTATAAACATCATACATTTCTTTCTCAAATTTATAGTCTGGAAAGTCCAGGGATGGTATATATTTTAATCAGGCACTGTCCCAAGATGGATGGGGCTATGGCTGCATCTGTTAGTCAAGATGGTAAGATGGTACAGGGACAGCTCCTATTACATCAGTCAAGCATCTGAAATTAGATTGAATGGGGACAACCTTCCTAAATTGAATCACTTCCTTTAAATAAGGTCAGCCTTTGGGTAGATAATTTGTGTCAACATAAAATGGGTCCTGCTTTTCTCTGAATGTCATCAGTAGAAGCCCAAAGCTGAGCTCCAGACGTGAGAGATGTCATATGATTACGGCATCTGTCTTCTTTCTCCTCTGTGTGATATTTTCACACTGTAGACAAATGGCTCCAACATAAATAAGTAAAATGTTCCATACACATACCATCCTGTCAAAGATCTACAAGTCAT
>JANHMN010000001.1:19439646-19522469 GCA_030674055.1 Rhabdomys pumilio
TGGAAGCTTCTAAAGCAGGTTTCCATATGCTTCTTCAAAGGTTTGTTGCACTCTTAGTCCTTCACTCACACACAACACACACACACACACACACACACACACACACACACACACCCTTAGCCTGCCCTCCCACACACCACCCAATTTAACCTCTCCCCCTCCATTATTCCCTTTTCCCCATTCCTATACTTCCATTTTATCTCCCTTCCCCTGAAATCTTCTTCTTCTTCGTCCCTTGCTAGTTTCATGATTTTTCTATGTATCCCAGTATAAGCATACTCGTATCTTAGGATTCAATGTTAGCATTCAACCGCGAGAGAGAACATGTTACAGTACTTATCTATCTGGGGCTGTCATCCGACTTAGAATGCTCATTTCTAGCTCCATCCATTTACCTGTAAGTTTCTTTAGTTCATTTTTCTTACCAGCTGCATAATATTCCACTGAGGATATGCACCACATTTTCCCTACGCATCAGTGATAGACAACTAAGGCCTTTTCATTTCCATGCTCTTTTGAGTAGAACAGCAGTGAATGGATAAATATGCAACTTTGTAGTAGGATACAGAGTCCTTGGGCATATGCCCGGAGTTCACAGCTGGTTCACATCATAAATCTGTTTTTCATTCGTTTAGAAACCTCTGCACTGATTCCCATATTGGCCAAACCAGTTTGCATTGCTATCAGCAACGGTAAAGGCTTCCTGCCCTTCATATCCGCTCCGGCATTTGTTTTATACAGACATGCAATTTTGGCCATTCTGCCTGAGATAAGAGGAAATCTCACCAGTTGTAATTCACATTTCTTTAATGGCTAGGAACACTGAATGCTTTAAGAATATTTCTCAGCAATTCGTATTTCTTCTTTTTAGCTTCATGCCCCAACTGTAATTGGTGTGTGTGTGTGTGTGTGTGTGTGTGTGTGTGTGTGTGTGTGTGTGCGTGTTTGTTTGTTTTTCCTGGCCAAAAATACAAATTGGAAAAAACACAGCATCTTTACCCAGTGGTGCTGATCACGTTGGACAGCTACATGTGGACGAATGAGGCTAGCTCCTAATACCACCCTGCACAAAGTTCAGCTCTGAACAGATCAAGGACCTCAAAGTAAGACTGAGTTCCCTGAATCTTCAGGAGAAAGTGGAAAGTAGTCTTTAGCTTACAGGCCTAAGAAGGGCCTTTCTCAACAAGATCTCAACAGCACAGACATTAAGGTCGACAGCCGACAGATGGGACCTCATGAAACCAAAAAGCTTCTAGACAGCAAAGGATGCCATCACGGTAGTGAAGAGGCAGGGTGCTGAGAGCAAATAAAAGTCTTTGCCAGCTATACTTCTAATGGAGGGCTGGTGTCTACCACATATAAAGAACTCAAACAAACAAACAAGCAAACACTAAGAAAGGTCTCTACATCCAAGAAAGGAAGAGGTTGCAGAGTCATGAACCTCTCCCAAGTTTCAACCGGACTGAATCCTAAACATTTTGTGCCATTTCTGAGGAAAAGGATGTTGGGTCTCTCAACAAATGAAGGCAAAACCAAGGTGCATCCAGATCCGCTCATTCTTTCTTCTACTGTCCGCTTTCCCGAGCCACACACTGTACACTACAGACATGAAAGGCAATCAGAGCTACTCAAGCACAGGAGAGCAGAGAGCAGACAGTTCCTTCAGGGCACCTACCACTTATCATTGTGTTCCCATCATGGTGGTCTCCTGGTGGTCTTTTATCGTTTGCAATACTTTGGGAGGAAGAAGGGGACTCTAGGTACAAAGTTAAGTTACTATTACAAAATTATAATTTGTACATTGTGGTTGGCGACCTCCACAAGAGGCACTGATGGTCACTAATGATGATGTACAGTAGAAATCTCCCCACCCCAACCCACTCCCCACTGCCAAGACACCATACTCAGTCTAAGTGTGTGGCCGGCAGTACAATGCACATGGATGGACAGTCGGTGTAAAATGAGCTTACCAAGTTTCTTTTGGTCACTGTCACATGGCACTAAGGGAAGTCATGTTGCCCAACCCTTGGAAAAAAATCTACATGTAAGAACAAAGTGTCCAGCCAGCATCTCTCAGAGCAACTTTGAAAGCAGATTTTCCACGCCCTGTGACTAGAACCTCTGTCCACAGTCTGGCTGCAGCTTCATGTGACCAGCTGCTATGCTGGTCCCAGACTTCTCATTCTCAAACCATGTGAGACCTTAAGTGTGCTTTACACTGCAAGGTTCTGGGTGATCTGAAAGACAGTGATAGGTAACTAATACATCTCAATATCCACATTCTTCCCTCAGCTTTCTCCAGCTATGACAGCATGAGTTCCTTTTGCAAACGAAAAGCAGATCGTGTGGTTTTATAAAGTTCATTCTCTGTGGACTTAGTCTTTGCCTTCCCAGCTGGGCTGCATTTTTCAGCGATGTAACAAGCATCTAACAGAACCAGTGAGGGGGTGGGGCATTTATCTTGGTTCCTTGTTTGAGGGAATGCTGTGCACTGGGGCAGAGGGCCATGGTAGCAGGAATACTGTTGGCAGTGGGGTAGCTCAGATCTGGGTAGACCAGGAAGCAGGACTCAGTTTTGAAGACAGCAGTCTCCCTCCTCCAGCTAGGTCCCATCCCCCAATGGTACCATGGCCTACCAAAACACCACCCCAGCCGAGGATCACGTGTTCCAACACAGCCTGACCAGGACACTTCAAATCAAATGCTGATGCAGGCCAAGCAAGGGCTGAACTGTGAAAAGTGGTGACTGTCTCCTAATGTTGCTTAATTCCCTGGGCTGAAAACCATGTCAGTGGGGTTTAAGACGCTACAAAGCAGATGTGGATACATAACGGCAAGCCGAACATTGCTCTTTCTGAGAAATTCTTGATGACTACTGATGTCTAAACACAGCCAGCCTGGGTCTGCTCTTCCCATTCAAAGAAGCTGGTCCATTATTGCTTTTGTTGACTATAAAAGATTCCATGAAAACAGTCTGCCGTTGAATCAGGTGTGAGAGCCAACCATAAAAAAAAAAAAAACGCTAGAAGAAAACGCAGGAAAAATCTTCAGCTTCTTACAAACACCACTAAGGTCTAGACTTACTTTATAGACTTATAAATGGTCGCTGTGGCCGATAAGTTAGAGATAAAGTTTATACAAGAAACACAGACTGAATCAGAGGCCACAGACTCAAGGAAGAGGCCTCAGACCTACATCTAAACACCCACGGTGCTTATAATTTTACAGCAAGTGGCAGATCACTGGGAGCAGGAACACCCGGGTCTCCGTTTACAGAACGGTAATGGGGAAAACAAAACGCTAATTAACATGGTACTTTTAAAATAAACATTTATCATATGGCTTTGATTTTAGATGTTTACCTCGCCCGTTTCCTGTCTTAACTGTAGTGTAACTACAGTACGTCAACTCTAGCAGTATAAAATAACTATGAGGTCCCCAAGCTCCCATAAGAAAACAAGACATAACTGACACGTGTATCTCACCTGGCATTATTTTCCTCATTGGTTGATTTTATAACACAGGGTCTCTCTGCATAGCTCTAGGTGTCCTGAAACTTGCTCTGTAGGGCCAAGCTGCTCCAACTCAGAGACCCACCTGCCCACGCACCTGAGTGCTAGGATTAAAGGCATACACCCTCACTGTCTGGCTCACCTGGCATTTCTTATGTGACGCATGTATGTGTATACATGTACGTGACCATATAATAATTCTAAGACCTGAGAATTTTAGTGTCTTCAGAGAATTTTCGATTTCTCTCCAAAATAACATTTGAAACTATATGAAGTCATAGCTTTGCAATGACTTTTTCTATATGGCTTTGCAATATTTGACTTATCAATTCTATACAGTTTTAAATGATGCAACGTAATATTGTCTTAGGAATAAAGGCATGCTTGCCTTGTTCTGATTTAATCTAATTAATTATCTCACATGGCAGATAAAAGGCTCTAGGGTGTGTCAGAACTTTTCTGGCTCCAGACTCATAATCCTTTTAAGTTGCCTGCCAACCCCATTGTACCATCTGCAGTCCCCACTAAACCCAAACCCAAAGCATTTACTGGTGTGTGTGTGTGTGTGTGTGTGTGTGTGTGTGTGTGTGTGTGCGCGCGCGCGTGTACATACGCATGTATGGTTGCAAGGGACACTAAAGGCTGTCTAACAAATGAGAGACTAGACTCACGCTCAGTCAGTGGATGAAACGAAAGCTGCAGAAAGCAGGGCTGACCCGGGGCTAGCAGGACCACACAATGAAAAGGAGCAACCACAGAGGAGGTGGAGTAGCCCACATCTGAGTTTTGTGGTTCATGATGAAAGCAACAACTATTAAAAAGATAACTTCTAAGTCATAACACAAAGATGGACTGGTGGTTAAAGAACTTTTTCCAAATTGATTTGAAAAGAAGGGATGACATCTTTCGACACTATCGATGTGTACATCAAAGACGGAAATAAGGGTAGCTTGCAAGGTCTCAGGGGTTAATATTGCCCAGCTGGGGGTTGTTCAAAGCTGATATCTTATGAAGAAAGTTAACCGTAAAGGAAGAAAATGCCTGAAGTACCATGGGACATCCCCATAGAGTGGTGCACTCCATTTGTACTGTGATTCTGGGTATGGGCTGAGCCCATAAGCGGGGATATATGCTGCATGGCATCCAACAACCACTGTCTCTCAGCCAAGTGTCTAAGATGGTCAACAGGGGTGGCCTTCGTTGAGCTGATGACTGTCCATCAAAGGACTAATCTAAAACTACCATGTCGGGGCTTTGTTTATCTGCTTGGAGGATGTCAAACTGGAGCAGCTGATAGCTGTTTCGAGCACAACCCGGGGACAAGCTTGCCTAGAAACGAAGCCAACATAGGAAGACAGACAAAGAAATGATGAGAAAGAGATTTCTAACATTACTGAGGCACTTGGGTATGGACAATACCAAGTGAAATGCTCACAGACTCTTCCATCATGGAACTAGCAAATTTCTGTTAGTATATGAGTCAGGCCGTCTTCGGAATGTTACAGGGAGTGTTTCAACTAGCTTAGACTGAAAATACCTTGCTGCAACTTACTGTTTTCATTAAATCACGTTTGTTAGAGTTGACGCTTTGGGACACGGGAGTTATCCCTACATATAAGCCATCTACTCTTAATAGGCTCCAAATGCCACCCAACTGGGGATGTGTCTAAAATTAAGACACAGTATTAATCATTCAAATAGCAAGTGTCTGCTAACCTAGAAAAGGTATGTATGACTTGAAATAAATGTTGACTAGTAGTACTATAAATACTGTTAATATCTGTGCATTAATATAGGATTCATATATCAACCCTCCCAACATTTGAGAATAAGAAGGTTTTTGCCTTCATTGTACATGAGGGGGAAGTGACTCAGGGAGACTGGGAGACTTGCTCAACACCACAGCGGATGGGAAGATCAGGGCCCAGGTGGAGCAGAACACGATAGCCAGAACATTTGCTCTTGGACACTCTATGCCACTCTTCTAGAACATTCTGCTGCTACTAAAAGGCCACACACTTGGCTCTGCAGTGCTCAACCCTTAGCCCTAAGCCATCCTTTACTACAGTGCCCTAAAAGACCACAGTGTTCAGAGCATTTGGGGTTGGGGGCCAGTTTTCCCACTACAGGTTGCAGAATGAGTCAGTCATGGCACTGGATTACTGAGTAGAAACCAGAAAAATATTTCCTCACACAGAAGAGAATATATTCTCAGGATATGGTATGTATGTTTCTTATAAGGGTGCTTTGTGAAATATACATATGTCTATGTTTACTGAGTGCCATGGTATAAGGCATATTTCATTATAGATCATTGTCAGAAACCATTTGAAGGCTAGGAGGCAGAAGAGGAAGCTGTGTGAATTTTGGTTGTAAAACCGTCTAAACCACGGTTCACAGGCACAGGCAATGGATGCCAAAACAGAACATTCTCCCGGGTAAGAGGAATGTCAGAACTGATCCACACTGCAACCAGTTTGCCAGAAGAAAGCCTTCAAACTCATGCACCTAAGAAGTCCCTAAGAATCCTCTGCTATAACTAAACATTAGAGATGAAAAGCCCTTTCAGGTCCTTGGTATCTGACACTCACGTAGATACTAAATGATACTGCTTCACTCAAGGCTGAAAAGAACCACAGGGCTGATAGTGAGACAGAATGGGCTGGACACAAGCTGGACACATGTCAGTTTGTATAAGAGCAGGGTTCTCAGTGCCCCAACCCCAACCCCCATGTGGCTGAAGTCAGAACTTACCAGGAAGGCTTGAGTTCAGAGTGTGTGGGAGGGGGTCAAGATGTATAAACAGAACTAGAACATTGAGTTAAAAGTCTCAGGTCCCCACCCACTGTCCCTCCATCTTTTCCTGTGGAGCCAAGCAGGGGGCTGGCAAGCCTAGGAGACATGGAGAGCCTTCACACCTGCCCTTAGGCTTAAGTTCCCACCAGGACTCCCTGGCTCTCTTCCTCGGAGGGAAAGGAAGCTCCTGAAATTTTTATTAAATGGCTGTCATAAACTGCTTATGAGAGTAAAGCCACATTTTATCACACTCCCTTTCTCTTCCAAATGGCAAGAGGTGGGCCTGAGCCTGCATCCGAGCTCTGAGCCAAGATCAGCTGGCATCGAATTTCTAGCCATTGCCCGTGGAACTGGAAGGGCCCGGGAAGCCCACTGCATTACAGGTTCATCCATAATGCATTGCGTTCTAATCTCATATGGACCAGATTCACTAACACAGCCAACAGTACATCCTCAGGCTCAAACTCTTTTGTGTTCCTTTCAACTGGCATCACCCCCACCTGAGAGTTATTTAACTTCCGGAACACAGGAACCACTTCCTCTCTCTCAACAAAAGGCATTTCCCATCCGTGGTTGGAAACCATTTATGGGTTGGGTATCCCTCTTTGCATATGTAATGACAATTCAGCACCTCAGGAAAGGTCTTCACAGGTGTGGACATGTGACAGAGTCTTGGTAGGATTCCTAAGAGACACGTGGCCAGAAACCCTTCAAAGCCCCTCAGAAAAGCATATGAGCCTTGACTCTAATCCATATCACATTTCAATTGTAGTTGTGTATGTTTGTTAGATGGTGTGGAGGGTGGATTGCAGGGCCTCATGAATAGCAGGCAGGTGTTCCCTCACTGAGCTGCATGCCCTGCTCTGTGTCATGTATAATCATGTTAAACATACTCGTGGTCATAAAAAAATCTGTCCACTTCGGAAGTTATTTTCTTTCAATGATGCTACAGCAGCAAAAGCAAAAGTAAAAACAACTACTAGTGACCAAAGAAATGTTGTTGGAGTTTAGCTATTTAAGACCATTACCCTTCAGAAACGACCAGTTAAGCATTTAAAGTTCAAATTCTTTAGAATTTTAAAGAGGATGATGTATTTAAGTATTTAAAGTCCAAAATATTTAGAATTTGGCATAGGATGGTGCCAAGACGTATGTATGTATGTATGGGGGGTGGTGTGTATATCTCACAACTATACGTGTGCGATATATCACACAACCATATGCTATAGTAAATGGTCCAGCTAACAATTTAATAAATCAATTCTCATTCCTCACTGATCCTTTCACTGGACACTGGGGCTTGGTGGGTGCTACAAGTCTGTTCCCCTTTTCCCTGTCTCTTGATAGGTGGAACGATGCTGGCGGCTCAGATGTAGCATGAGATGGCAGATCTATGATCCAGACCTGGTGATCAAAGCATTTTGCCTACTGTGCCACAGGGATCAGCTTGGAAATACCAAGCCAATGAGAGGCCAACCTGATTCTTGTGTGTGCAAATACTTAAGTGTGTGTGCGCGTGTGCCTGTGTGAAAGGGTAGGAATGCAAGTGTGTATGGGTCAAGAGGCAAAGGATCGTCTCTGGAGTTCTGAGGAGGCATTTTCCAGGGTGTTTCCTTGAGACAGTAGCTCTCACTGGCCTGGGGTTTCTCCAGCTAAGCTGGACTGGCAGCACCTGGAATCTGCATATCTCCACCTCCCCATGCTGCAATTATAAGCCTGGCCTCCTCACATGAGTTCCAGGCTTTTCTCCAAACCCAGAGATTCTTAGTCAAGTATTAAACCCACCTATTAGAGTTCTTAAACTGTTGGGATGCCAGGGGAGGCTAAGAAGGAAATTAATCAGGAGAAAGCAAAGGCAAGGAATGGACAGAGCATTAGGACTCGGGCAGACCACGGCGTATGGCATTTCTAGCATACGACCTTATATCCTCCATCTCCCAGACTGCACTGAGAACAGCATCACCGCTGCCCTCTAGATTCTTCAACTCTCCAAGAGCAGCTGGAGCATGCGGTGATCTCATGTATGTGGCAGATTTAAAATGATCTGTGACCCATCCACTGCTACCTTTCCTGATGTACCCAAATGCCAGTTAATGGACAATGGCATCCATTTAATTAACAGTACACATTTTCAGCATCTCATGTGACAGGCATTTAAGTTAAAGGCTGTATTTTACGAACTAGCATCTTAAAATGGAACAGTGAGTAAAACAGACTGCTAGGTAACACTTCGAGTATTAAAGCGCCTAATTTCCCGTCTAAACATACTAGAGTAAATTAAATAAAAGCTGAACAGATAAAATAGTATTTTAGAGCCAACCTTAATCTCCAAGAAACAGAAAAAATAAAGTTGAGACCCCAAACACTAAAATGCATCTTAAATGTTAGGTAGCTTAAAACTGTTATCCCTAGGTGGCAGTATTTCAAAAATTAGAAAAAAAAAAAAAAATGAGAAGTCAGGGAAGGAGCAGTTCCAAACGGCCCATCTAAATCACGCAGTCTAGATAATGGGAGGAAAAATGAGCATTCAGAAATAAAAGACAAGGTAATGATCTAGATTGAAAATAATGATATCCTTCTCCCTTTAAAACGCTGTAAGAATGGACTCACTCCATAAAAAATTATTCATACGCTTTTATGGGAAGAATGTTTCAGTGGCAAGATACACATCTTCTCATTTTCAGATGTGGTCCCAAGTTGCTTCTGAGGACGATCAGTTCAGAAGGCCAAAATGAACAACAGCCTTTTGGGCAAGACCACATCAGATCCGATCTTCCAAAGAAAATGCCCAAAGCGCTCTTGGTGATACATTAAATTCTAAATGGGGCTTTGAATCAATGGGTTTTTCTCAAAATAGACCCACCAGTTACACTTAATTTTTTTTATTTTTTTCTAATGTAAAATTCTTTTATTACAAAGAAGCACCTTGTCCCAACTCCCTAAAAAAATTTAAGGTATCTGGTTCTAAGCGCAGCAAGTAACATTTTAGTAACCTTTTTTGTGAAACCTGAAACTCATTTGACTTGAAATGTGAGCCTACTGAACCCAAAGTCCCACCATGTCTTAGTGTGGCTCCCAGCTGCACTCTCTTTGTTCCCAGTGCGAAACATCGAAACATCGAGGAGCAAGCACACAACAGAGTACCCACTTCACAGCCCACGCCCTCTAGGGCTGGGGAGCCAGCTCAGCCAGAAGACCGCTTTCCTAGCATCCATCAAGCCCTGGGCTTGGTCCCCAGCACTGTGAATCGGGTGTGGTGGTACCCACACACTTCTCCTCCCAATACTCAAGAGGAAAACAGCAGGGACCTGAAGTTCAAGGCTGGATGTCAAGATGCTTCAGTGCCCAGCTGAGGAACTTGAGTTTCATCTCTGGGGAGAAGAGAACAGATTCTTGCAAGTTGTTCTCTGATACTACACATACACTGTGGCGTGCATGCACACACACACATACAATCACACACACACACACACACAAGCAAAAATTTTTAAGGATTTATTTATTTATTTTATGTATGTGAGTACACTATAACTGTCTTCAGACACACCAGAAGAGGGCATCGGATTCCATTACAGATGGTTGTGAGCTACCATGTGGATGCTGGGAATTGAACTCAGGACCTCTGAAGAGCAGTCAGTGCTCTTAACCACTGAGCCATCTCTCTAGTCCCAACATTTTTTTTTTTTAAGTTTAAGGTCATCTTCAGCTATACAATGAGTTTGCCCAAGTTAAATGAGACCCTATCTGAAAAAATGTAAGAAAAAAAAAAAAGATTAATTATGGACTACCTTTAAACGTCCCATCTTAAATACAAAGCTATCTGAAATCGCTGTAGAACCTCTAGTTAATTTACAGTTTAAATTTGGTTAGGTGCCTACAGGCTTTTTATACAAAATTCTGGATTTAATGAACAACACATCCTGAAGTACTCTGTTATAAACTGTGTCAAAAATAAGTAGCAAATATGCATGAAAATGGAACAAAAGTTTTGGCTTAGACCTGAAGGATGGATACGCAGATCTGAGGACACGCCTCCAACAGGGCAAGTCTTGCTTTCTAAGCAAGAGAAAACGTATGACAAACACATACAGAAAACAAATGAACATTTACCAAGTACTCCCAGGCATCGGTTTGAGGCTCGCACCTGGGAAAAGATCACTAGAAATATCCTGCATGCTGCACGACGTGTTAGATCATAGAGGCTGTGTGGAACAGACTTCCAACTCCAGAACTTTCCCTGAGGCAAGACTGGGATGTAAGTGAACTTGACCTACAAAGACTAAGCAGGTGTGGCAGAAGCACCCAGCAAGGCCCCCACAGTAGCAGAGATGCTGCCTCCTGACCCAGGTGTTGGCTTCATGGGTATGTGCAGTGTGAGAAAACATGTCACACGTGTCCTTTTCTAAGGAGACAACACATGGGTCCTGTTACCTCTGCCCCACTACTATCTGAACAGCCTCACATCCTGCTGTTCTCTGTAGTCATACTGGCCTAGTCTTCATTCCTTCACCCTCCCACCTCTCATCCACTGAGTGTCATCCTTCTCTCACTAATCGAGGTTCATCTCATGTAGTGCCTCAAATAAGCCTTTTCTGGCCACTGATGGTACCTGATCCACCACGCTCAGTGGCACACAAGTCCTGGCCTACCTATTGGGGAGCTAAGGTTGGAAGGCAATGGAGTAAGACCCATGTCAAAACAAACACAAAACAAAAACCTTTCAAACTAACTTGGAAATCCAACCCTCCCTTTTAACTAGAAAACACCTACCACAATGTTGGGGGACAGTGATTCATTATTCTAATTAATTCTATCATAAACAGAAATGCGATTAATTCATCCTTTCCACACAATAAGACTGGTAAGTCACTCTGGGCACAGGCACATCCATTTACAGCCACATGTGTGTCCTGTGCACAGGATGCACATGCATACCTGGCTGGGAAATGCTCTAGGACCTAGTAACTCTTGCATAGTGTTGGCCTGAGATGCAGAGGAGTTGCGTGCCAACGTTGTGGGTGGAAAAGTGAATTCCATCCTTCCTGCAGAAGGATGTGCAGATGACAATTGTATAACCAGTGGATGATGGCCTTCCTGTCTCAGGAAGCTCAGGGATCCTAGCTGCCTTCCATTCAGCACTGGCGGCGACATCCAACCTTGCTTAGAGCATAAATCAATCACCTGGATGCTAAGCCAACCTGGAGGAAGAGCAAGGATGCTGGAAACACTACAGTAGTTCTGGGTCTGCCTATTAAATAAGATGTTTTCCATAAATGACAGTATATGAAAAATATGTAAAAAGCAAAACCAAAACCCCCACAGTTTAAATTTGTGTTCTCAAGAAGATAATGAAGTTATTGAGTTATCTGCCGCCTTTGAATTTTTTTCTGCTAACAATTTTTATGTTACTTCACGTTCGTTTTAAGCATGTTCAACAACAGGTCAGATGCCGAGAGTTTAAGAAAAATCTTAAAACTGTAAATTTTACTTCTATTAATCTTCAGCAGGCTGGGAGCAGCCACTACTCACTTTCAGTGGCCGATGGCAGATTAGAAGTACATCAGTGAAACATTGAGGAAGGGTAAGGCTGGGACCTCGCTACTCATTCTCTGCTGATGCCAGGGGCAAACTATGTAGACTTCTGTGCTTTGAAATAGTATCTAATTCTCACTGACTATATATGCTCAGCAAAAGTGAGTGAAACATTATTCCTAATTAATAAATTTGTTTAAAGTGATTGGTATATTTTCAACAAAAAAAAAAAAAAAAAAAAGAAGGAAAACAATCCAAGAACCACACACACAGTGTTGTATATGAGGTGATTAAATATTTGACTACATTTGAACATCTTTAATTATATCCCAATACTCTAATTAGGAGTAAAGTCAGAGACAATTAATGGACATGAAGAGATACTCACTGACAATTATGTCTCCGTAATACCTAAACATGTTAAAATGGTACATGTTTTCCTCCTAGCATTTTCTAAATAGGACACGTACCCACAGAAATAGAGATAGGACAAACAGGCTGTGGTCTCGAAACATGCCCGTGAGCCTGCTGAAGCAGAAAAGAACACACACAGAGTGCTGGGTCTTCACCCAGAACAGGCGTGGGCAGCATCTGGCATGTTTGGCACAGTAAGACAAAGGCCGGCAGAAGCTTTGCTTCCACAGTCTCTGATCAGGCAGGCTGACTGCAGTCTGAAAGGCTGCTGGCTATTCCCCTCAGTGAGAATAAAATGGCCACCGCAGTGAGTTTATAGCCACAGTAGATACAGCGGCATTCTACTATCAAAGTTACTGTCAGAGCCACATAGATAAAATGTAACAGAATTCCAAGTCACTGATTTAGAACCTCTACCCAAGGTAGGTTAGAGGGTAGTTTCCACTCGTTGAGCATCTGTGCACACAGTGTAGAAAGGAGGAGAAGACAAAAGAGGGGCTTAGAGCCAAGAAACATGTTAGGTTCTACTGCACAGGTGATTATATGGTGGTAACTCATGCCTGCTAAATGTCCTAAAAAGGGCGGGGGAAAAAAAGGCACTTAATCTGGGATCTTCTCCTCTACCCAGTCAGTGTGTGTGTCGGAGGGTCTCGGAGTAGGGGGGGTGCATGTTCCAGTATGTAAGTGTGAATGTATGTGCGTCACGAGACAAGCCTGTATGTAAACATGATGCAAACCATCACGGAAACATGAGGAAAACCTTGAGTGTTAGAATTCACCTTCTGGGGCTGGAGAGATGGCTCAGTGGTTAAGAGCACTGACTGTTCTTCCAAAGGTCCTGAGTTCAGTTCCCAGCAACCAACCACATGGTGGCTCACAACCATCTGTAATGGGATCCAATGCCATCTTCTGTGTGTCTAAAGATAGCAACAGTGTACTCACACACATTAAATAAATAAATAAATAAATACATAAATAAATAAATACATAAATAAATAAATATTTAAAAAAAGAATTCGCCTTCTGCCCTTCTGTGAGCCTCTTGCTGTTCAGTGCTGCGTATATCATACTAGTTAGTCCACGATCCTCCCATCTCACTGTATGCGTGCTGAGATTACAGACACTCACTAGCTTCACACGGGTGCTAGGAATACGAACTCAGGCCTCACACTGGCATGGCAAGCACTTTACCCACTGAGCCATCTCCTTTATTTGGGACCTTCCTCTAGTATGTTCAAGAGAAATATATGAGGCAAATCTTAATTGTGGGACACTCTACAAATATTGAACAGCATTCCTTAGTCCTGTCAAATACAGTCTGAGAACCTACAAACCAAGAGGAAGCTGGAAAACCATGATGATGTATAATATAGTCTCTTGGAACTGAAAGGGACAACTGGTCAACCCTACAGGACTCAGAACAAGGGTATGCAGCCCAGAGGTAGATAGAGTATGCTGGCTAATTTTATGTCAACTTGACAAAAGCTAGAGTCATCTAAGGGAAGAAAACTTCAATAATGTTACCATATGATTAGGCCATAGGTAGGTCTGTAGGGTATTTTCTTAATTAGTGACTGATGGAAGTGGTGCTAGTAGTTCTGGTTTTGTTTTGTTGTTGTTGTTGTTGTTGTTGTTTTAAATAAAAAGCATGTTGTACAAGGCATGAGGTGCAAGCCGTTAAGCAGCAATCCTCCACAGCCACTGCATCAACTCCTGTCTTCAGTTCTTGTCTACCGGGAGTTCCTGCCTTGGTTTCCCTCAAAGGATTATTATTCAGGATACTTAGACCCTTTCCTCCCCAAGTTGTTTGCTCATATACTTTCAGCACAGCAATGATAACACTAAGACAGTGGGTAATGTGTAATAACACACGCATACAGAAAAGGCTAATTTGAAGAAAGCATGTTCTGTATCTAAATCCATAATAATATACCAATTCTACTTCATAAACTGCAAACACACCATGTTAACATAGGTCTTAATAACAGCAAGTTAAATGCTGGGTAAATGGGAACTCTGCACTGTCTTTGAAAAAATTTTTGTTAATCTAAAATTTCTAAAACTTAAGTTTTTTAAATATATATATACATATATTTAATATATATACATATATATATAAACATACACATATACATATATATAATTGAATATGATAGTTGGAATGAAAATGATTCCCATAAACGCAAAGGTTTGAACACTTGGGCACCAGGGAATGGCACTATTTGAAAGGACTAGGAAATGTGGCCTTATAGGAGGAAGTGTGTCACAGGGGGTGGGCTTTAAGCTTCCAAAAGACCAATTACAAGCGCAAGGTCTTTCTCTTCCTGCTGCCCTCAGATCCAAATGTAAAACTCTCAGCTACTTCTCCACCCCATGTCTCATGCCTGCTGCCATGTGTGATGGACTAAATGTTTGGACATGTAAGCCAGCCCCAATTAAATATTTTCTTTTCTAAGAGCTGCTATGGTTGTGGTGTCTCGTCATGGCAGCAGAACACTGACTATGACACTGAGTTTAATGCTTCAGTTTCCACATAAAAACAAGGAAGAAATACATCTCTGGTATTTCTGTCGGTCTTTACATTTTGCTTTAAGTTTTTGAAACAACAGTTCTATGCTGGATTAAAACAAAAGAGATCTTAACTAAGTGGACCCAAAAAGGAAGGCTGTAAGATCATTCATGTCACTCTCCCTATAGAGACCAACAGTGCCTGAGAAAACATCAGAAAGGAGGGTGAGGATGCTGGGATTTGGGAGTAAATGCCACGCCCACAATCTCAGCAAGCTCTGTGAACAGGTGCACAATGAGCAGGGTCCTCTGCGGCATTTTCCAAACTTCTCTGAGTATAGAACTGATTCAGAAGGGAGAGAGGCTCTGCAGAGCTCAAGTTTCACAATAGAATTTTAGTAAAGGTAGCTGTTTTTGCATCCTGGACAGTCATGATGTTGGCTCCCTGCTCTCAAGGCTTGGAAGAAGTCTGCTTTTTCTAGATCACCCCTATCTGTGCCGGAGTGTCAGGGTCTGTGATTCTTGGCACTACAGTAGTTGCCAAGGCGTGTTTAGTTACTGACGCAGGAAGCAGGGGACTCAGACCTGAGTTGTTCAAGGTTCGAAAAGGAAGCTGAGGGTTGAAGCCTGGGCAGCTGGCGAAAAGGATGTGAGACTCAGACTCCAGAGAAGATACTTTCTCACTGCTCAGCACCCACTGTGCTGCGTTGGCTGACTTTAATTTGTAAGGAAGAGTTACAGCATATTTGGGGGTATTTCTTGAGAAATTGTGAATATGATAGTTAGCACAGACAGCACAAGTCCTCAGCAAACTCAGAGGACCTGCAACAGCCTTCAGACTGATCGTCATTAAGTAATAATAATAATATTTATTTAATGTACATGGGGGTTTTTTTTTTTTTGCACATATGTGCACATATGTCTGGGTACTACGTGTTTGTCTGGCATCCATGGGGATCATAAGAGAGTAGTGGATTTCTCTGGGCTAGTGTTATTTCTAATAACTCAACCAGAGCAGGTAAAGAGATACAAACAAGTTCATGAGGAAAATAAAATGTTTGCTACTCAAATTTGTTCAGTCTGGGTCTGGAGAGATAACTCAGTAGTTAAAGTGCTTGCTGCACAAGAAAGAGGACCAGAACCTGGATCTCCAGCACCACGTAATGTTGGATAGGCATGGTGACTCGCCTGTTATTCTAGTGCAGAGATAGGGTCCCTTGGAAACAAGCTGGCTGGCAAGACTAGCTATACTGACAAACTCTAGGTTCAACTGAGGGATACTATGAAAAGCAAATACCAACATCTATCTTAGGGTCCTATATACATGTCCATATAGAGACATACTTACCCATATACACACACCTGTGGTCATGCACAAGCAAATATACATACATACTATTACACACACACAGGAAAAAATTAAATTTCTTCACTTTTTAAATCATGTCACTAAACACTCAAGCTTCCTTGTTTAAACTTTCAAGTACGCATGCTCGCAAGTGTAACATGTACACGGCAGACCAAATTTTTAATTGGATTTTTATATGAATGATGGCAAAAGATCCTCCAGTCCTACCCATCCTAGCTAGTTACATTTGTTATAGTATAATATGTCAACCATCTAGGAATGAGTATTTTATTTAACCAAAACTTAGTTGGCTGAGGCCCAGAAGAGGGCACAGAACCCTCCCCTAGAATCGTCTGGGCTTGGGCCATTTTGTCAATCACTCAGATACTTACTCTCAACTGCTGCGGTTCAAAGCAATCTGACAAAGATAAAAGTATGTGCACCTCAAGAACTTCCCATCCCAAACCCAAGAGAACAAAGGGGCTGGGCTGGAGTTCATGGAAAGAACTTGTCTACAATACATGACTCAACTGCAGCGCAACAAGGAATAAAATAAAACAGTTCTCTATAATTCATAGTTGGGTGATACTCTAACCTTCAGTTGAGACCAAGCTTAAAAGCTCACAATCTTCTGGTTAAACAGAGTTCAGTGTTGAGAACGGCACTGCCCCATGCTTGGGGGCCACTGTGTCCCGGCCTGAGCTGCTGCTCTGGTCCACGGGTCAGGGTCTAGCAAGAGAGAGAGTGGGAATGGAGGGAAAGAGACACGAAGAATGGACACAAGAGAGAGGGTCTGATCAAGTCTCGTTTATTGAAAGGAAATCCTGGGTATTTATATGCTTTGCCATGTGCCTTGTAGGCGTGGATACCACGTGCGCCTTGCAGCTGGGGTCACTAAACAGCAAAACAAGATATGTGGGATAAAAAAGATGTTTATCAGAGTGTGCTCAGCTGTTGTAGGCTGTTGAAAAACAAGTCTCTTGTCAGGGTATATGGTCCAAGATGGCTGCAAAGATGATAGCCGATTTCTGCTAGGAGTCTGCTCCCAACAGTTCAGGACTGAGATTAGTGGTAGGAAGTGAGAAGAGGCTCTGAGCAGCCAGTAGGTATGGCTGCATGAGGACACCCTCTGCCCTCATTGGGGATTTCAGTCTGCTGGTCCTTTATAGGTGCTGCTTTTTCAACTCCTGGTTAACATATCCAGAGCATTAAAATGCTCTGAGAACTTCCCTCTACCAACTCCACATTCCAGCTGGCGATTCCTCTGGGCTCCAACAGTCCTTTCTGCTTTTCTAGCTCCTCCATTTCCAGTTTCCCACACCCAGGGGCACGTGCATATGTCAGAGAGTCTCAGCAAAGCAGAGCTGCTCCAGTGTAGCAAGCGCAAACCACTGTGCAGGGGCCACAGTACCACTGAGAGGCAGCAGGATTTCTCTGACTCAAAGACAACATATTCAAAATGATAATTTCTTACCTGCGGCAGTGGGCACAGGAGAGCAAACAGGCTCTTTAGGACCCTGATAATGTCAACCCTGCAAATGCCCTCACTTTAGTAAAATTGACACAGAATAAGAGAAAGAACCAACTCCCCATTAGAGTGGAACAGCAGAATCGTAACCCAGGGCTATGTTCTCTTTTGGCTTGTATGATCTGTTCCTGAGCACATCCATGCATCACACCACACACACCACACACATACACACACACACACACAGAGGCACGTACTCGTGCACAGATGGAACATCTCAGAGACAGAAAAGACAAGGTTTCTTTTTAGTTTTTACAGCAAAATGGCAGGGATGAGGCTAAGTCATCAGACCCTTCCTTTGCAACCTTCCAAACTCAAAAATCTTGAAGAATAATTTAAACTATACAGGTGGCTAAATAGGACTGTATATTCAAGATGGATGCTTCAGTTAGCCTTCCAGGGGTGGTTTCAGTGTCTCAGTGTTGACCGGTATGTACTGGGCCTGAGCTTCCAACCAGAACGTCAAAAAAAAAAAAAAAAAAAGACACCAAACAAAGCAAAAGCCCATATACAATAATTTAATGAGTTAGCTTTATTATGAGGGGGAAAATTGGAATTCTGCTTTATTCATCTATCTTTTTGCAAGAAAGAAAATTTATCAATGAGTAAGCATGGGATAATAAATTAGCAGCTAGGAGATCCCAGAGGATTTATAACCCTTTATATGTGCAAAAATATTAAGTATGCACTCTATTTTCTTGAATGATATTTTAAGGACGCTTTTTTTTTTTAAACTAACATTAAGCTCTGTTTTCCGCCTGAAACACCTTAAAAAGCAGCAGATGGAAATACTTAACACAGGGAGATTGCTGACGCTCTTCCGTATTTGCAAACACTGCAGGCACCAAACCAACACATCTTCCAGCTGTGTCTTCAGATAGAGTCCATTCAGTCAGACTCTCCTCACATTAAGTCTCTACACTTGGTAGAGAGCAGAAATTTGAGTCAGCCTACCATCCCAGGTCACAGAACACCAATGTGGCGGTTTGAATAGGTTTGGCCCCCATAGACTCATGTTTGAATGCTTGGCCTATGAGAAGTGGCACTATTAGGAAGTGTGTCCCCGCTGGAGGAAGTGTTTCACTGTAGAGGCGGGCTCTGAGGTCATCCCAGCTTAGATCCTTCCTGGCTGCCTGTGGATCAAGATGTAGAGCTCTCAGCTCCTCCAACGCCATGTCAGCCTGCATGCTGCCATGCTTCCCACCATGATGATAAGGTACTGAATCTCTGAGGTAAGCCAGCCCCAATTAAATGTTTTGTGTATAAGAGTTGCCTTGGTCATGAAGTCTCTTCACAGCAATAAAACCCTAAGACAACCACTGATCACTTCATTTTCCCTCAGAGTACTATGACCTCACCAAATGCATGGTGTTGTTCTGTGTTTCCACCTCGAGAGACGTTACTTCCCTGAGGAATTTCCACCAACATGCAACTGATTTTTTTCCACAAAACAAGCTTACATTTTCTCCTCAAGCAAGCTTTTGCTGTTTCTATCCACAACACCCTAATATAGAAATGGTGGTTTTATCCTCTTTTTTTTTCTCCCAAGTAGATCTTCAGATTGAACACTTCTGTCCCTCAATGACTACCATCCCACCCAAACAACAGACAAGCTGTTAACTTAGCAGTGGATGACAAATGTCTCTTTCTTCCAGCTTCCCCGGTGGCATTATTATTAGCAGTGAAGAGATGGACCTATTCATAAGCAGAGTTTTTCAAAGGCTACAGTGGAGTAGAGAGTTTTATTTTCTCAAAAACTTCCTCCATGATTTGAAAAATATTTCACCTACGTTATGATTTCCTAGAACTGAGTAATATATTTACTTACAAGGAGACTTTGAAGTGTGCTGTTAACTAGTTCTTTCATGCTACAAACGAGCAGCACCGAGAAATACCATTGACGGAGCTACAGAACAGAGGCGCGAGTAAGGACAGCAAGGGTCTTCTCACCAAACCCAGCAGGTGGCTGTAACTTACCTATGACAAGGGCTGGCTAGCAAGGATTTGCTGACACAGAGATGACAAATAAAATCTACCACTGGAAAGTTCAAGAATCCTTGAAGACACGTGCCAGACATGATTCTAGGCTCAATGTCAAACAATCAAATCTTGTCTGCTTGTATCAAGCTCTAGTCAGGTAGATAAAATAAAACCATGTGAACCACAGCAGCTTTTGGGAAAGATGGCGCAGCAGTGTAGAGGGCTCAGCAAACTCTCAGATAAGACAGGATTTAGACCACGTGGCAGTGCAAACTCTGCAAATGCCAAATGTGTGATGGAAATGTCTACGCACAGGTTATTATTTACATGCTACAACTAATTCAGAGGGGTGTGTGGCTAAGCTGTCCACCAAAGCTGTTTGCCTCTTAGGGGGTAACCCAGTGAGTCCATGCCTCAGCTCCTCTTGAAATCTGAAAGGTCTTTGTCAGGGTGAGCAAGAGGCAAATGTACAGTCTCCTCGTCTCCCTTCTACCGAAAGCAGAGCCCAACTTTGCTAACAGAACCACAACAGAGAAATGCTAGCATCCCTTAATCACAATACATAGCAATCATCTTTTGCTATGTATTGCAATGTTAAATACTGGGGCCCCATGGCCTGGTTGCCCCCAGGGAAGAGACACTCTGAACATAAACAAGTGATGCTATGTGTCCTTGCTCCTTAATTTAAAACTACTGGGTGAACAAAGATGCCAACAGCCTGTAGCTGAGCGGAAGGGAGGTGGGTGGATGGGGTATGATTTCAGTTCCCAGGTTTGGGGTCTGAGGCAGACCATGAGGAGGAGAATGGAGAGAAGATGAGAGAGGAGAAGACGACATGGGGTAGGTGAGTCATGAAAACATGGCCGTGAGGGCTGGCCAACTGAGAGTAAGAGCAGCCCAGATGGAACATGGCAAGTCATATTTTGGGGTTATTGGCAGGGACATAATAGCATAGAGGGTAGATATCTGTCAAGCTTTAATGCTGATTAAGACTTATTATAAATATAAAAGTGTCTTTTATCTGGGAAGTGAATGATCAAAGGCGGGTTAGAAACCTGATTAAATTTAAATATTTACAACAACACTATCCACTAACCAAGCAGGCCGAAGACAGTACCAAAATGGACTCCCTTGAGACAAGGGTCAGGTCTTTTCAATAGTCAGGGCTTTAGAATCTAGCTAAATGCAGTTACGATCGGCATTTACTCGGTAATGCCACTGAAGTAGTAACAAGCAGACAGATCTGTCAATACGAACCCGAGGAAAGGGCAGGGGACTGCAGGAGTGCACGATAAGGACCTTTTTTTTTTTAAGTCAATGATCTCAGTGAAGACAAATGGACTAGCATTTACAACTTGGATGAATATAAGCTACGCTGACAGCTTGCTGAAGTCCAGTCAGAGCCTATTTGAGGTCATGGCTGAGTAGGTTATAAAAACAGAGTCCAAGATGTCCCCCTGGTAAAAAGGTTTCTTATTAAAAGTCATGTGACAGTGACAGCCCAACACAGTTTCACTGTCACAGTACAGATGACACTAAACCAACATACAGGGGCATGACATCAGGGTGTGTGCCACTGTCGCTGCAGTCAAAGGACATAGAAGTGCACCACCTTCTGTAGAGTAGTCTAAATCCTGTCTCTGTCTGCATGTATCCACAGGACATGGGGGTAAATGTTCATGTCCAGTATACCAGCAATGACAGTCCTCACTAACAAACTGAACTAGAACCCATCTGAATAGGGTCTGGCTTTGATTTTTTTTTCCTTTTTTATATGAATGCCTGCCTATGTGCAATTGTCAAAATGTGTGCATGAAAGCTGGATGGCAGGGCTTTTTTAAAGAATGGAGTAAGCCACTTAGAAAAGTATCGTAAAGTAGTTGGGCTTGTGTATGCCTGTAGGAGAGGAAGAAAACAAGACACCTTTGAACGATACCCATCTCAAGCCACTCCCACTGCCTTGAGGCATTTATGCATGACCGTTCAGCAGTGAGCACTACTCTAGGTATTACTAAAAGGCAGCTTGAAAGCCAGATTCACTTCACATGACAGACTCATTTAGGTCTGAGGGCAGAGGTCAATGGTAAACTGCAAAGACAGAAAACACGGAGTACTCATTCTGTAGGGTCACGACACCATTGCCCAGTCCTGGCTTCAAACTCTAACAGACTCTGTGTGGGCAGGTCCCCGGGCAAAGGCAAGAAGAGCATTTGAGTTCAGCGAACTAAGAGTCCAGGCCCCTGAAAGTGGCTCCAGGAAGGACAAGGACTCATGCTGTTCACGGTTGATTCGTTCAGCCTACACCAGGCCCTGAGCTCAGCAGACTGGGAATGTTCAGAGACTGAGGAAGAATGGATAAAATCAGGCTGGAGAGACACAAAGAGCACAGGGCACAGAAAGCACAACAAAGGGTCTCATATCCCCCACCAGGAACAAGGAGGATAGCTGTGCCCTCTTCTATTAAAAATATTCTGGTTTTGTTTGTGTGTATGCTTATATGTGCAAGCTTTGTGTATGCATGTGCCAACAAAGGCAAGAAGGTATCATTCTGGAGGAGACAGAGTTAGAAGCAGTTGTGAGCCATCTGACATGGTGCTCTAACCTTGGATCCCCTGGAATAGCAGCAAATGCTCTTAACCACAGTCCCTTTTGGGGTGGGGGGGTGAGACAAGATTTTTCTGTGTAGCCCTGGTTGTCCTACCTCCTGTGCCACTACTGACCAGCAAGATCTCATCTTTTCAAGAACACCTAGGTTGAAGAAATTAGATGCACAGAAAGGGGGCTGGGGGGAGCAGCGCTTAGAAACTGAAATCCTAGGCCCCCATGAAAGAGGGGACAAACAGTGAAACAGGACAAACTAAAGAGAATGGCCATCATGGGATTTAAAAACTGTGTGTGTGTGTGTGTGTGTAAGAGAGAGGGAGACAGAGAGAGACAGAGACAGAGAGGGAAGGAAGGAAGGAGGGAGGGAGGAGGGAGGGAGGAAGAGAGAGAAAGAGAGAGAAAGAGAGAGAGAGAGAGAGAGAGAGACCGACCGACCGACCGACCGACCGACCATGAGTTTCCTTAAGACTGTTTACTAGTGCATAGGTACACCACTGAAGAAAACTCCACCCCCCATCAACCTCTACCTGTAAATCCTCAGGGAGGGGTAGGGCTGTGAGTACCCCCCACTCCCCATTCCATGACAGTGTCAGTAGCCCCAATGTTGTTGACAGCTGATGCAGCACAGCTTAGTGCTTGTCTATGAAGCAAACTCTATCCTCTCTGTCAAATTCTTGCCAGGAAGCCGGTCTTTAGGAAGAACAAAAGCTATTATTTCCAAGGATCACATAAACAATAGCTATGCCCACTGACTACTATGAAATATAAACAGGACCGCTTTGATCATTGTTCTTCAGCCTATTAATATGTACATATTAATATTCCACCAGTTAACTTAAGACTAATGAAAGGCTTCAACAGAAAGCAGTGAGATCAGAAGCTAACAGAGCTGGGTCAACCTCACTGGGTCCTCGAGTCTTAGAGCCAATTCCTGCTTCCCATTCTTGACCCCAACTGCCATTCATCCCCAGTCTCAAAACCTTAACGAGGGTAAACACACATTTACTAATGAGGTATCTAGCTTCATGTTGTCATTTGCTCAGATCCTGACACTAAAGTTAATGGTGTCTTAAAACTGTAAGGTTCTTTAATTTGTACTGTCACCACATTAAATACAACAAAAAGAGTTTCTCTCAAAAGCTCTAGACGGCCATCCTCTCACCCTCCCTGGAAAAAGAAATGGGCTATGTTTGCCCCACCGCACCTCCATCCTGAAACTTTTCTGGCCTCACACTTAACAGGGAGACAATGGTACCCTTAAGTGTCGGCTGCCCTGAAAGTGTAACAATGGCTGATGGATTTTCATGGGACATAAATCATAGCTCAATACCTGCCACCTCACAAAGCTGCTTCTCACGAACCCCACGTCCTGCACAATACGGCTCGTCATATCCTCTGTGACAGCTGTTGAGCAAGGAAACCATTTGTATGAGGAGATACACAGCATTTTCCTTTTAGAGATAGGCTTTTCCTTCTCCCTGCATGACGAGATTTATTTTATTAAAATCACAGTCACATCCAATTCCCACATGTCAGTTAAAATGTAAAATACCCTCACATGCTTCGTGTAACTGTTGAGTGTTTTAGCAAAGGCTCTTGAAATCATACTTAGCTGATCACTGCTTAACGTGGCTCCCAGCATCTCAGCTCTTCTGCTGTCGGAATTTTATACACAAACTTTTGAACAACTTTACAGTCCCCTTGGAGAGTGGAGGGTGTCTATGAAAATTTGAGGCTGGATGTGATGACACAGGCCTGTAATCTCAACGCACAGGAGACTGAGGCAGGAGAATCATGAATTCAAGGTTAGCCTGGGCTACCCTGTGAACATGTTTGCTGACTGGAAAGTTCTATACAGATCTCTTAAACTCACTTAATCCTCTTGAAAGAATTTTGTTGAGCGAACCACGATCAAGGACCCTGTTGCTGATAGGACACCATCCGTTCTAATTCTGCTGCTTCTCCCAATCTTAAGTCTGCTGTGCTTTCCTGCACGAATTCCCCAGGCTTCTCTGCACAGTCTGTATACTGTGCCTTTTATCACATGCAGCCATGTTCCCCAGCATGTGAGAGATGACACTCGCAACAGGTCCCAGCTAAGAAAGCCCCGAGATCTCTCAGAGGAGACCCCATGCTCATGCTCTCTGAGTCAGTCCAGGGCACCCCTGTGTAGACCTTGCAGACAGAAGGTAATACTGTCAGGCAGCAGCCCTATCCCCAAATCCTCACCAGACTGTGAGCCCTCACCTCCAAGGCTCCCCAAGAACCCACTATACACTACTGAATACATAGTCCTGGAGAGAAAGCAAGTGGGCTTCAGTGGCCAAAGGGAAACACAGGAAAGCACTTAGGTTTCAGGGTGGAAAGACAGGGTGGAGCCTGGGTCAAAAGGAAAAGAGGGAGAGTGAGGGGCTGGGTCTGCTCAGGGGAAATGGAGAGAAAGTCAGCCGTCCAGGGAGCTGGCTGGGGAGTGGGGAGATGGGAGGGTAAAAGCACTCACTGACAGTCTAACTTGTACTGACTTATGATAACAAAGCTGCAAGCTGTTCTCTGACCTCTACCACCTTTCCATGCATGCTCAACCTTGCCATGCGTGCTAAATGTAAATTTAAAAAAATAAATAAAAAGTAAGAGAAATGTCCACCAAACTCTGGCTCCTGAAATCCACACTTGCAATGTGGAACTCTTTCTGGGGTCAGGAGAAGCAGGCGGCTCACAGAACTAGAGCAGAGCAAGAGTTACAGGTGACTGTGTTCTGTGTGGAGTGGGCCCTGCATTTTTCTCAAGTGGCTGGGCATAGTGGTGAAAGAGGAGTGAGGACTGGGTCAAAACAAGCTTCCCAGGAGAACAGCATTCTCAACGAATAGACCTTGGCATGGGAAGAAGGCAGCAGCAGAGAGGCATGCCACAACCCCAAGGACAGACCACAGCAGAGGCTACAGCATGTGGTTTCAGCGTCAGGCTAGAGCCCAGCTGCAGCAGCCCCTTGAAAGAAAGATGCCATAGAGGAGGAGGTGAGGGCCAGAGCCAGTGAAGAGGGTGACAAATTGGTGCTCTGGTGCCACAAGCAGCAGGCTTGTTTACTCCTGGGATCCGAAGATGTTAGAGGCTTTTACAGGGGAAGCCCAGCTGCTGGAAGGCAGACAGGCAGCATGTGTACACTGCCCCTTACTCTCAAAGGCTGGGATTCTGTAACCACCAGTCCAGCAGGGGCAGAGCAACTCAAACTAAGATGCTGGTATCAGGGACCTGTGAGAGGTATGACCTCAGTCAGGCACAGAGCACACTAAATGGCAGATTCAAGCCTGAGGAATGTATTCCCTGCAGACCAATAAGCATGCCTTGGCTTCCAGCAGAAGCAGCAAACTCTACAGAGAGCTGCTGTGGAAACAGCTGTTTGCAGCCTGTACCAAGCGCAGGGAACCTGTGGGCTCCTGGTTGGGGCAGAAACAAAGTTGTCCCCAGGAGCTCCCTGACAAACCCTTGTAAAAGAAGTGACTGGCAAATGATTTATGTATAGCATAAATCTGTCCTCTGAGTCTCTTCACTCCCAGGCCAAAATTCCAACAGAACCAGCTGAGCCTCCATCAAGGCCCATGAGGTACAGGAGTATGAAGAGAAACCCCCACTGCTCGAATGTCCATCAACCAAGGAGTGGAAAACAGCAATGTGACACAGAGAAACAATGAAATTCTATGCAATCACACACAAAAAAATTATGGGTGTGAAAGAGAAAATAGATGGAACTGGAAATTATTAAATTAAATGCTGCAACCCAGGCTCAGAAAGACAAAAACATGTTCCTATATGCAAATCCTAACTTCATATGTGTGCGCATGTGCAGGTGAGTATGCGTGCGTGCGTCTATGTGTGTATCTGTGTGTGTGTGTGTGTGTGT
The DNA here is from genome assembly GCA_030674055.1 of Rhabdomys pumilio. Taxonomy (NCBI): domain Eukaryota; kingdom Metazoa; phylum Chordata; class Mammalia; order Rodentia; family Muridae; genus Rhabdomys; species Rhabdomys pumilio. The sequence continues at coordinate 19,465,767 of JANHMN010000001.1, forward strand.
GTGTATGCTTATGTGGGAATTAGTATAGATGGATGCCAGGGAACTAGAAAGGGGTGCAGGAGAGAGGGAAGGAGGCTATGAGGGAAGGGGTGGCGGAGGGTAATAGAACACGTGACACTGAAGGGTGACAGGGAGAGTGGAGAAGAGGGGGAAACCAAAACTAATTATGTATGAAATTTTCATAAAGAATCCTGTTACTTTGTAAGCTAAAAAGCATGAAGGGCACTCTCAGTTCTCAAGCAGCCTAGTGTCATTCAGGCCACTGTGGGTGGCCTCCGACAGTGGATAGTCATCCATCAACTAAACAGCACAAACCAGCATTGTTTATAGCAAACACACACACGTATACACACACACACACACACACACACAAAGCTAGAAGACAATGTTCTGGCAAAACTGGGCATGTTCATGGCTTCTAAGTCACAATATTAAAGAGGAGTCATATATCACATAACAATGTTTCTGTCAGCTGGTCAAATATACAACAGTAGTCTGAGGAGCCCGCTGTCTAGCGGCAATGTGGCCATCTTGCTTTAGGTAAGTACACTGTGTTTAAACAACAGTGAGCTCACGTAACTACATTTCTCAGAACATATCCATGCTGATAGAAACACTCACCTATATATCCTGCTGCTGCAGGACTTAGTACGACTTCTGGGTAATAGCTGATAGGCAGGGGTGGGGGATCTGTTTACAAAGAAACTTTTTATAGAATCCTCTTAGAACCTCATGTAGCTTGTTTTGCAGTGAGCCAAAGAGTTTAGCCAACTTGTGTCAAGTAGCACAGCATGGCTCTTGGGTCACAACACATGGATCTGCTTCTAGAATATCCTTGAGTACCTCGGGAGTTCAGAGGTGACAGGACAGAAAAGGGGGCGGGGGAGCACCACCTGGGGCAGAGAGACAGAGATGCAGTAACAAGCTGGGCTCATCCCAAGGAGACAGGGAGGTCAACCCGGAGTGCAGCTAGGTGCACTAGAGGGCACTGGGCATTCAGAGCAGAGGAAAAGGAGACCCAGGAGGTTCTAACCAGCCTGAGATTCTGAGCTTCACCATCTTCACCTGTAAAGTAGGGCTAACAACAGCACTGTATATGAATTGGTTGAGGCCAGATGTGGCTTGAACTTGGGAATTCTTTTGGATTTCAGAGTTCTCGCATAGACTTTATAGACTGAATAACCCTAACCTGAAAATCCAAAGAGCCTCAGATTTCAATTTTATGACTCAAAATGCCCATCTCTAAGAGGACTAAATGAAGAGTATACAAAGTGCTGGGGCTTCCAGGTGGACAGTACCCAGACAGGTGCTTAGAGCGCAGGACACTTCATCAAAGACAGATGGTATATTATGATGGGACCAGGACCCAGGCCTCTTTCTAAAATGGGTAAGAGTAGAGAAACAGGCTGGCTGACTCTGACAGGCTGACCGAGAAAATCTGGCAAAGAAAAACGGAATGCCATCTCTAAGAATCTGGCCCTAACAGTCTTTAAGCAAAGAAGAGGGGTTACAGGGCACAGTGTGGCTTTGAAATGAGAAAAGAACTCTGCTCTCAGAGATGAACTTTGAGAACCAGACATGCACAACCTTCCTCTCAACGCACACATCAAGCGAAAAGTTCTAAGTCTAGGAGTGAGAACGTTATCAATCAGAAGGGGCTTGGCCTGACTTCAGCAAACAGAGACAGAGAAGAGCAATGGCCTTGCACACAGACCACCATTGCTAGAGAAAGGGTCACGGACAATGTCAGGACTCACAGTGGACACAGACAGCAGGCAAAGCCAACTTACAAAGTGCCACACTGGAGTCCTCCCGGTCATAATGGAGGCACTGGGGACTTAACCCGATGCCATCTGACACTGGATTTCTCTAATTTTCTTTCACACAATCCAGCGGAGCATCTGGCTATGATCTGACTCCTCCAGGGGCCTGGCTAACAGTAGGAGAATGTGTACTGGTCATCCCCACACCAAGACTCCCGGCTCAAGAAACAGCTTGAGTCTAGCCTGAGTCAGTAGTCTACGATCTGGTTCTACGAAGCCATATCCTGAGCAGGTTATCAGGATGGAGAAATCAGCTCTATTTATGTTTAGAGTAGAGCTTAAAGGGACGAGGGACATGAGGCACCAAGGACAAGCAACAACAGCAAGAATAGAGGAAAAGGAAGAAAATACAAGAGAAGTCTTAGGGAAGTGTATTGATTTCTTGTTGCTGTGACAAAATTCCTTTATTTTTTTTTAATTTTTATTTTATTTTTTTATTTTTTTGCTCACAGAGGGTACTATCCATCATGGTGAGGATGGCAGTGGGAGGAGGGTGAGGTAGCTGGTCACAGGGCATACAGCTCCAGGACAGGGCATACAGCTCCAGGAAACAGAGTGAGATGACACTGGTGTTCAGTTTGTTTTCTCCTTTTGACCCAGTCTAGGAACCCAGCCCAAAAACCAGTTCTGTCCGCATTTACAGTAATTCTTCCCACCTCAAATCTAATCTAAAAAACAAGACAAAACCCTTGTAGACACGCCACCAGATCCTAGCAAGTTGACTATCAATATTAAGCATCACAGGGGGTCAAAGAGATACAAAGATGACCCTGAGAGTTTCAGGGTCTCAGGGACTCAGAGCAAGTCCCTGTCTATGTGACAGGGAAGCTTTGCTGAACAAAGAGTTTGTTTGAGCAGCCACCCTCTCAAACTACCTAATCAAACGGCTTGTGGAAAACAGGGTATTCTAGACATCGCCCAGCATTCCTTTCATTCCGTAAGTGCTTGCTGAGTTTCTACACTGGGACCCTATGTTCATGGAGCTTGGAGCATGGCGGAGTTCACAGTACAACTCACCACTCACTTAAGAAACACAGCCAGTGCTCTGACAGGAATACACACGGAGCACAGCAGATAATGGAGACTGCGAGGGGACGGAGAAGGGCAGAGCTTGTTCAACCAAAAGATTTAACTCAATTTTAGGGAGAAGCATCAGTGACATTTTTTTTTCATGTTTTTGTGGTGTACGTGAGACACATATAATGTGGGTACATGTTTATGTGCATGAATACTGGTGTGCACATGCCACAGAGCATGCGGGGAGAGGTCAGAGGACAACCTCCAGAGTTAGTCCTCACCTTTGACCTCATTTGAGACAGGGTCTCTTGTCTACCACTTCGAATACCAGGTTAGCTAGTCTGAGCACTTCCAGGGATTCTCTGTCTCTGCCTCCCATATCCCTCTAGATGGGATTAAAAAGGCATGCTACCTGGTTCTTGAGGAATCCAACTTGAGTCCTAATGTTTGATCAATGAACACCGAGACTATTGATTGATTGATGATTGATTGATTATATGTATATATACTAGAATGTATCTGTACCAGATGCAGATGTCAGAAGAGGGTGTTGGCTTTTCTGAAACTGGAGTTAAGAGTAGTTGTGAGCTACCATGTACATATGCTGGGAATCAGACCCCAGTCCTCTGCAAGAACACTGAAGGCTCTCAACCTGAGACCACCTTTCCAGTCCATGTTTTTGAAGTTTTAAATCCACAGAAATGGCTATTTTTCAATTAGACATCAATCATATCTTAACTTTAGGTCCTCCTGTCAGAAAGGTGGTGACAAAGAAATACCAAGAGATCTAGAAAATATGATCTCATCTGCTCAGCTACTGCAGCATGTGAAGTCCCCAGTAATGAAACAGAGGCACATGCCAGACTTGTGACAGCACATGGCCAGGCAAACAGTTAATGCTCTGGCCACAACTCAAACCCTAGGGCAATGCCCACTCCAAGACCACACATTCAGTCAGCTTCATCATCTGACACCAAATTTCCAAACTGCAACCCATGTGATCTGAATTCTCTACTCACTGAAAGTTTAAGACAATGCCAGAAGATACCCAAATGCCCTTTCCAAGAATAAGGTCAAGTGAACAGAAGACAGAGACAACATGGGACTGCCAAAAACTGTGAATTCGACAGAACATAATCTCCCTCAATCACTGGATAGGAGAAACAGTAAGAAAAATATAGCTGAGAGCACTGCATGGTGAGTATTTTAAAAATGCAGACAAACAGCAAGAAGTAGCAATACAGTCTTGATTGGAGAGCTATGTCTAGCCTACATCTTTCTCCTTCACCACTTATCTTGGTATGACTTCCCTGCTGCCTCTGTGGAAGACTTGAAGATTGGGAGCAAATATTTCAACTATGTTCCTCAGACCCTTGGCCTCTGGTAGACGGGGCTTGGTATACTGCCTCTGCCTTAAACATTTTCTTACTATAGTTACTATGGAAATTTGGCTAAAGATGGTTCTTACTTTATTGTATTACATGTATATTACAAAGTATCCACTTTATTACATATATATTATAAAGTATCTACTTTATTACCTATATATTATAAAGTATCCACTTTACAAGGCCCTCTGACTTCCCTCAGTAGGATCCTTTATTTCATAATAAGAACTTGACCCTGTGTCCCTTTTTTAAGGTGAATACAAAGAAAAAAAAATCTTTTTACTATCTTACCTTCCCTTTATAAGTTAACCTCATCTACTATATACAATGAAACAACAACAAATGACCTGTAATAACAAGCATTTAGTCAGTTCTCACTGGGCAATGTATTTTATCTATATTCATATCCTTATATGATGGGTATATGCATATGTACAGATATCTCTATACCTTATCTATTCGCATATCCCTATAGATGTGTGTGTGTTTTCCATTGAAAGATTATCTCTAGCCTTATGTATTATTAACAATATATACCCACAGATATAATTATTTATTTATTTATTTATTTATTTATACATGAAGGATATATGAAATTTACATTATGCATTGGGAATGGATCAAAAGCTGTAGCTGTGAAATCCCTCACATCCAATAGCACAGTGCCTGCAGAGGGCCTACACATCCTTGTCAATACTATCTATCATCTCAGGCAGTCACAGTACCCAACAGTGTACATGTCACCTAAGCAGTAAGTGTACTGTGCTATATTAGGAAAAGTGGCAAGGGACAAGTTTGTTCATGTTCTGTACAGAGGCCTTTGGGGGGGAGGCAGTACTTTTTAATCTATGATTATTTCAGTCTGCAGATAGGAAACCTGCAGATCCAGGCTAAATGCTTAGGCTATACAAATTTTGTCTGAAAACATGGGCAGATGAATGGACAGACTGACAGACAGGAAGAGAAATACTTCATATCCTCTGGTGGCTTTTCCACCTATTTACAGGGAACGGACACTAGCAATGGGAAATAGCTGAGGGTACACTAGTGAGGACCTTAGCACATCGTGAGATGTGACTGTGGATTCCTGCAGTAGTAGCAATTTTAAAGGCTGATATTTGGAGACGTCCCCAGTAATGAAACAGAGGCACATGCCAGACTTGTGACAGCACATGGCCAGGCAAACAGTTAATGCTCTGGCCACAACTCAAACCCTAGGGCAATGCCCACAGACTGACAGACAGGAAGAGAAATACTTCATATCCTCTGGTGGCTTTTCCACCTATTCACAGGGAGAATCAGCATGACCATAAAACAAAACTAAACAATATCACACAACAAAACGCCAGCAAGGCTGGGACCAGGAAAACTACAGTCGCCATGCCACAGACCTGCCTTGCTTGTGGGACACATAGCTACACAGACTGCAAATCTCACCTGCTAGCAGATACAAGGAAAAAGCAAGCTGTGGGTATGGAAACACACAATGCATTATCCAAACCATCTGGACACCAGGGTGGCTTAGGCCAAGAAGAGGACCCAATCAGAGATGAGGAGACAAGGGAACACCACCAAGAAGCTAACCTTTCCGTGAGTCTTTGGTGCTACTACCCATGCCCTCAACCAGGTGTAAGATCTCTCACTGGGTCACCTCTGCTCTTGTATAGACCTCTCACCTTGTCCCAGTCATACCCTGCCTCCTAAGAAATGAGCCCAACCTCCCTGTGAGGGGTACATGCACTTCCTCACCTGATGAGTCCTTGCGAAGACCCAAGGACCTGGTCTCTCAAGACCTGAAACCAAACCAACCAACCAGCATACAGTAAGTTCCTGCAGCTCAGTCAGAAAGCATCTGCCTACATCCCTCATTCTAACAGGTTCTAAGCCTGATGACTACTTTCTAACCAGGGCCTCTATAAAGCAGCAAACTCAAGTAGAGAGCGAGCTGGCCAGAGAATCCCAAAAAAATCAAAGGTAGCCAGCTAACCAGGGGATCGATGAGACAGCACACACAGTATGAAGAGGGAAGCTTCTCAGAGAAGGAGGTCACAGTGTGTAGTGTTGGCCATGGACAATCAGAGTCCTCAGAGGGCTGGCAAACACTACTCCAGAGAAAAAGGTTTCCAGCCTACAGTGCTGGGCTACTTCTCAAATTTATAATATTAGTAAAACTAACCTACAAGCACTATTAAGCTAACAGTAGCATTTTTACATAGTTTCTCGATCGTGTAAGTAAAAACCTGCATGTACATGGTTTTGTGAGATGTAGGAAAGTTAACACTGAAACAGGAATCCTGTATGTGAAACAGGCAGCCACTCCTGGTAGAGCCAAGCTGGACAGCAAACAGACCTGGATTCAAACCATGGCCACATCCCTAGGTTGAACCTATGTAACAGGACAGACAGGAAACCACCCACCATTCAGGCTGCTGGCCAGGCACAAGCCTGGCTACTGACCATCTCCCAGGCTGAATTAGTTAGTTCATACAGTCCAAAAACAAATCCACATCAGAGCATGGGACTAGACATTGCAAACATTACAATGAGCCCCTAATCTGTTCTCAAGGACGGGGTGAGACCAACCATCAGAGTCCATGACCAATGCATAACAGGCCCAAGTAGCATGCCTACAAACTGGAGAGGACAAAGGTTGGGTTGTACAGTTTTAATGAATCCCTCCCTTACTCTGTAAACACATAACCCTCTCGCAGGCAGAGAACAGACTGAGCCCCCGTCCTTGTGAGACTCTTGAGGAAGGATATACTCAATAATAAAACTTAACACAAAACCCATATGCCAGATAGTTAAAAGTCTGATGAAGAAAATTTAAGTGAGGAAAAGGACGTGTGAAGGAGGAGGAGTGGGTGACAGGAACATGCAAACACAGGCTTGGACAGGGAGGAGCCAGGCAGAACTCTGAGGAGTGACTTGTTCAGCTTGCTCATCCAAACCCTGATGCTGCTCCGGACACGGCAGGGACATCCGAAACATTCCATTCCAAGTGAGTGAAAGAACGTTAACACAGGTAAACTCCTCCATGGAAACAGCCCCTAGCATGATGGCTTTGGTGATCTGTTTGCTGGTAGGGGGGCTGGATCCAGGGCCTTACACACACTAGCCCTCCAGTGTGTGACTGGGCTACACCCTACCCTGACCAGATGGTTTTTTGTATTCTTTACAATTTCCTGACTTTCCTTGTTCTTTTGGCCAAGAAGATCAATATGCAAATGAAAAAACACCATAACTATGTTCCCTCGGGTAGCGCCTCTCCTCATTCACCTGGCACATGTTTACCTGGTGTGACAATAAACAGCTCAGATTGTCACCTCATGAGTAAGAACCATGTCACAATAGCAGTGATTTGTTTAAAGAATGTCGCCCGCTGCATAATTAGCCTATAGGTTGCCATCTGTCTCGAAGTCCTCATAAAACTAACCATATGCTGTTTCTGTCAAGGCTGATCCAGTCACCCACACCCTTCCCCAGAGAAAATGATACACATTTTTTCCTGTGAGGGAAGGAGTCTGGGAGGATGTGCACCAGTGCGTTTCTACCCTCTCTCCTTTCAGATTCAAGATGTCTCCTTTGTTCTGTCCATGGGTTGGCCATGGTTACCAACCCAAGCAACACTCATCAATTTCTACAAAGTTCTGAAGGGGCCCTGGAAACACTGAGTATGCAGGCATTAAATCCAGAATTGCGTTTGCCATCTGTGGTCTGACCTGAAGATATGAGGAGAAATACGCTTAAGCACATATATCTCAGGAACGCTTTCCCTGACATCACCTACTGCGGTTTAAAACACCACATGGAGAAAGAGCAGGTCCCAAAGCCCAGGAAGTCCACTCTCACACAACTAACAACTAGAAAGGAATTTAAATCATCACTTCAAATGGTGTGGAAACACCCATGTAATGCCTCTTTGATCGACAAGACTGAGAATTCTCCAGCTGTTAAATACTGATCTCATAACTCCCACCAATGACCAATAAGCAGCAGCATCAGTACCAAGCGTTCCGGACCTTTCCGGACCTCGGGCTGGCTTGTCTTACTTTTGCAAGCAAAATGTGAGCGATGACTATCTCCAAAGTGTGCCTGTGATTTAAAATAATACCGCAGCAAACACAAAAGCACTTTGGTACCTTAAGAAGGTGGGTTTTCGGGGCAGCAGTGGACTATTAACACAGCGGCTGGGTGTGGAGATAGCAGTTCTTCAGCAACTGGGTTGGGTCCCTTAGGGCAGCATTGAATTAATCTGACCCACGGTCTACAGACTCAAGCATAAATCATAGTTACAGAACTGGCCCAATGTCATCATTTTAAAAGGCCCGCGGGTTTCCACCATGGCAAACGGTCCACTTGGCCTGGAAAAGTATGCATTTAACAGAATTGAATGGTTTTAGCTTTCCACCCCTCTTAATTCATTAATCCCTAGGGTAATCCTTATCACACCAAACAGCCAATCTCTCAAACCTTTAAAGGTGTAGCTTGTATTTCACCTCCTCACTGAAGCTGAACTACATGTCTACCACTGCCATCCTGAGGTATCAACAGTTAACAATAGGTAGACTCCACCTCAAGGAACTGAGTTCCGCTAAAGGGGATTCCCCTCTCTGCACCAGCAGCAATTGTCTCTCTACACAACAAATGGGTTGGACTCATTCCTGGCCAGTCTTGAATAGTTATCCTTCATAGATCTCGAACCCTCTCCCAGGGGCCTTCCTAAGTCCAAGCATCTCAGACTGGGTCTCATGGGGACACTCCTGTCCACAGAGCAGTGGACAATCACAGCTCACGGGATGACAAGGGACAGTTGCTGATTGAGGCTTCTCTGGCAGAGTGATACAGTGCAAATTAAGCATGATAGCATACAGGCACGGATACAAACATTCAGAAAACAAAAATCACAGAAAACACTTTCAAAAATTACCAGGATAATCAATCTTAAGCTTGCAAAATTTTCTCAGACCTCTCTGGTACATACATATATGCAGGTTTTCTAAATGTCACTGAAAGTCTTGAGTATATATCCACAGTTGGCTGGAGAATTCATATTTAGAGAAGAAACAGCTTGTCACTGTCAGTCCGCCCAAGGAGACAATATCACTGCTAACCCCTCGGCCCTGAGCCCTTAACAGATACAAGTGGGAGCAGTGTGGGAGCTTCAGGGACCCTCAGGGACCAGCCTTCCTAACTCCATATCGTGGGAGCCCAGGGGGAGGGGGGAGAACAGCTTCCCCAGCTTCCCTACTTGTTTTCTCTTGTTAAGGTCCGTTCTGGCCAGTCAGAGCCACTGGGGATTGGGGTGGAGGGGTGGGGGGTGGGGAGGGAGGGGGGTGGGGGGGGGGCAGTAATTCCAGAGCTTTGTTTCCATACATTGGTCCGGGGGATCAGGAATAATATATCATCAATTTTCTTTCTTAATTCACAACAATAACAATCTCTTATTAAGAAGCGGAATCGGAGGAGGAGGAAGAGGAGGAGGAGGAAGAGGAGGAGGAAGAAGAAGAGGAGGAAGAAGAAGAGGAAGAAGAGGAGAAGAGGAGGAGGAGGAAGAAAACCATTAAAGCTAAATAAGTCTCCTTAATGGCTTCCCCCTCCTTAAATAATCAATATATTAGACATCTACAGGACATTCTGAAAACTTTCTGTTTCCACAGAAACTAAAACACCCTGATACTCAATGCTACGTTCAAGTAACAGCTTATTGTATTTTTTCTCTGTCTCACAAGGGCTACAGTGTTTTATCACCTTCTGGATGCTCACGTCATTTACAAGAGGATAAAAAAAAATCAGAAAGTATTACTTTTTTCTTTGTCTCACGATTTACAGGCACAATCGACTTTTCCAGTGTTATTAAGACTTCGACATCAAATCCATTTCATACACTTACCACTGAAAAGAAGAAAATCCGCCACTGAATTAGAACTAGAAAAGCGATTACCTTTGTATCCTCCTTCATAACTCACGTCAGTTACCTGCATTCAGCCCTTCCTCTGCCCCTAATATTTAGCCTTTCTTGTCTACAGTATGAACATATTTTCTTTTTCAATAAAAAAATAAAAATAACATTACATTAATCATAGTAGGCCATTCATGGTAGCCATATAGTCATGTCTCGTGATTTTAACACCTATTTATTTACTTAATTGAGTAATTAAGTAGTTCATCGAGCCTCCTCATTCATAAAGCCACAGAAAACTACTGCTTTAAAGTCTACTTAAAAGTAAAAATTAAAACCCAATTTGAAAAATCATACCCCATACATCTGCCTTTTTCATATTTCTGCTCTTTCAGAGGACGGCCGCCGGGTCACCAGTTTCAGACTCTGGTGAAGACTTCACCTCTCCTTTGGAAGCTACTGAGGTGCTACTCGTTTGAAATGTTTTCCGGTCTTCCAGTTTCCCAAGAGACTCCCCACCAGAATCCTTAGGTGTGTTTTCCTCTTAGGCTCCAGTAACCTCCCTTGGCTTTGTGGGTCTGTGTTTCTGCTACTATGAAATACACAGTCACAGAATCACCCAGCATGGACTCCAAGGCCTTACAGGACCATGACCTACCATTATGCAAGTGATGTTGTCTGCCTAAAGACTTTCTTAAGTTGGTTCTATATTAGGAGCCATTTATTAGGGACCTCTCCTATACCACCAAACTCACCATGTTTAGCACGTCTCACCAGAGAGTTCACAGTGGACCTGAGAAAGGATGCTGTTGTAGAGACAACATGAAGATATGGGGGACGGGGGCGCGGGGAGTAGCGTGGTTTGGAGGAACACTGTTTTGAGAGTCTGGCCTTGCAGATCAAATCCAGAGCTGCTAGACACTGGCAGTGTCAGCTTGGCAAACAGCTCCACTGTGGAGATGGGGATTATCACCAAGCTAATCTTAGATTTGTATAATCCAGGCTGGCTGAAGATAACCTTGAACTTCTACTTCCAATCTTCCTGCTTCCACTCCCATAGCACCGGGTTTATAGGTGTGCACCACGCCCAATTCATGGGGCAGGTGTGTACCATGATGCCAGCTCCTAAGGTACTGTGGACTGAACTCAACCACCTACCCTAACCCACCCCTCAGTAGGGATAGGTAGGTTATAGACAAGGGTTCTACCACTCAGATAGGTACTGGGTTCATATAAAGAGCTAACCAAAGGGAGTGGCTGAGATGCCCTGGGCATAGCATGGAGCTTGGCCCACAGGAAGCCCAGTGGGCATTAACTCCTTTTAGAGAGCTGTGTTCAGGAACTAAGAATACCTTCACCCATTCAAAATCATTAGTTAGACTTGTTTTCCCTGGGAGATGCCTTCATCACTTTGGGTCACAAGATTCAACACACATCCTGCATTTTTTGGCACTTATTAATTCTGGGGAGTTAATTAGAAAGTAGAATTTATTTTAGGAAGGGAATGCAAACAGTTATACTCAGTTAATCAATTATGCAAAGCTGTATGGTCAGGAGGCAGACCGAGTCTCACAAAACCTCCTCCTGAGACAGGAACTTGCAACCACAAGCAGAAATCCCCACACCTTTATCTCTGACAGCTGTGAGGGAGTTCACTCCCACCCCTCAAATACTTACACTTAGATAAGAGAAAATAATCCTGAAGTGACTCTCAGCCCATCTAGTCCAAGGCAAATTCTCCTCTCAGCTCTGTTCCAAGAAATCAGGCCTGAACTGCTTTTTTTTTCTTTCCAATTAGTATTTATAGTCTGCCAGCCCCTGTGCTGGGCTTTGGGGATAAGATGTTTAAGACAATAAATAATAAATAAAATGAAATTTTAAAAAGGCAGTTCCAAGCCCTTTCCAGTCTTGGAACCTGAGAATGGTTCCTTTGTACTTGGAAAGTTCTCGAAGCCTAATGCTGAGCTGATAAGACTGGTGAGCTCCAGCCAAGGGATGCGACGTCTGTGGTTGTGTCTTCCAAGGAAGAACAGCGTGTGGGCTGGCCCCCACAGCTGAACACTCTTCTCAATGTTTGCCCTTGAACTAGGAGCCACTAAAATGACTCCGGTTCTCCTCCATTAGGGAGTAGCATCTGCCAACCTTCCTCACTTCCCACCCCAACACCAGTTCAGGAATCCCTTGTGCTGAGCCAAAGGTCTGATGATTCCTGAAGAAGTGCACGGACCCTCTCTATATGCCGGCTGAAAGCTTCAGGGAGGTGGCAATGGCAGCTTCTCACGAGTGGATGTATCCAAAACACAGTATGTATCCTCTGTTCCAGCCCAGATGTCATTATGGATGTCAAGGAAATAAAGACCAATGAGGCTACGGCCGGGAGGAGAGGTTCTCCTCCACACTAACTGGCCCCTGAAGTACAGCACCGCGCCCCGCTCCCTCATCCAACTCCGAATCACCAGTATCCACGCCACACCCCCTTCCCTGAGGCCCCAAGCTGCCTGTGCCATTCCCTTATTTCTCTCTGGCCTGTTCCACCATCCTCCACCCCTCGTCCCCTGCTTCAGGACCAACACAACGTCAATACACAGGAAAAAGTTCCCGGCCTCCGTGGCAAACCTGGTGTAGGCACGGCATTTTCACACAGACCTCAATCCCTGGACTTGAGGTATCAAGAGAACTGCGTTAGCACCAAGCAGATCAACAGAAAGGACTCAAGGTTCTGTTTTCAGAACCATGACAGAACATAACACGAAGCGAGCCAAATAAATGGATGTTCAACAAAGGCCAAGACTCCATTTTCAGCTAAGTTTGATTAATTTTTAACTGCTCCTTCAAAATAACATTGTTATTAGTTTCCCCACTAAAACCATTACGGTAACAAGGCAGACAAGAAGATTGCATTGCGTGGAGTAGTTCAGCATGGATGCTTTCACGAACAGTTCTCTCTCCCCATTAGCCTTCTCAAGGGCTCCTTTACTCCCAGCTCTCTCTCTAGTTCAGTCCTGTCCGGAGGGCAAAGGCTGCGGAGGTGTGCTCATTCGACTCTGAGCTTCATCAGCAGTGTAAAGGGCAGACATCTACAAATCAGGAAATAATGACGACATTCCCTGCGGGTCTGTGTTACTCCACAAACCCCAATTAAAATGAATGAACATTCCCACCCACCTTTATGAAAATCAGAGTATCCACAGTACGTGGCGGTTGGCTAGGACAGAGTGTGCTTTGTGAGATTCTTTCATTAGTGATTTGTCTGTGGAATGCACTGTCATATTTCTAGCCATGGTGGCAAACATACCTGTAACATTAGCATTTAGGAGACAGAGGCAGAATAGTGCATTCTCGGCCAGCCTGGGTTATGTAACAAAAACCGGCATACTTTTTTTAAGGGTTAGGGATATAGTTCGACTGGTAGAATGTTTTCCCACTGTCTGTCCAATACCATATAAACTGGGTGTGGTGGTGCATCCTGTAATATCATCACTCAGAATGTAGAAACACAAGGGTCAAGATATCACGGTCATCTTTGCCTCATCATTGATTACAAGGATACCCTGAACTATCCAGGATCCTTTCTCAAAATAAAATTCTATTTATATAAGAGATTTTTATATAAGAGATTAGTTATGTTAGTGGAATCTAAAATTTCAATTACTTTCTTTAAAAGAAAATAAACTCTTATTCATCCCAATTATGATCGTACCCATTTCTATGGAGGCTTCATATTGCCAAGTCTCTGAAAAAACCATTTTAGAGTGGGACCATCCACTATCACCAAGTGATATCACCACTATCACCAAGCTAGTGCTGTCAGGCGTAACGGTACAAGCGACACAGTCAGGTTTATCTGGTTCTGACAAAACAGTTCACACAAACATCACCTCGGCTAGACTGTAGATTCCAGCTGACCCCTGGGACTCCCTTGCAAACCAGAGAAAGGTTGTGTGGGTAAAGTCATGTCAGGCTCACCCTTCCCAAGCAGGCTGGAGGCCCCACACATTCTTCCAACAGAACTGGAAGAGCAGAGCAACCCCATGTTCTAAAGGTGACCTGTGGAGAGTCCAGGATAGCTGCCAGCTGGATCCTAATGCCAAGATGGAGTGTCCTTGGCAGCAAGAAACCACAAGGCCACCAAAAAGTATATCTGACTCATTTATGTTATTTGACTTTAAAGCTAAAACACAAAAAATTTTTAAAAATCATACATTTTTAATTTCAGAATAGAACCCAACAACCTGAGAATATTCCCAATGCCAGCCAGAGGGGCAATGGTATAGAAAGAAGCCCCTCTAATTAGGCAAGGTTGGGAAGGGCAGAGCCAGTATATTGATGCCTGGAACCTTCGCTCCTCCCCTCCCACACCCCCTCCCTCTACCCATTGCTTCTTTAGAAAACCAAAGATTCTGGCTAGCTGGATTTTTTCCTCTGTCCTTTGACGCCTCAAATCCCCTCCTGTTTTGATCTAAGTTAATGACTTCAAGCTATAAGCACAGACTGACCATTGAAAACCTCAGAGCCAATAAAAATGAAGCATAATGACTTGTTGGCACTCCGAGACCAACCGAGCTACGAACTCAACGGCAGAGGGTAACACACTCATCTAGCTTTCGTCTTTTCAGGCCTGTGCTAGCACAAGCAATGACCAAGACCTAGTAAGGTCTAGAAATAAGACAGCCTTTTAGAAAGCACAGTAAGGCCGTGATCAGTCAGGACTCAGGGCTCACAGGCAACCGTGCCACTTACAGAGCAAGCGAAGGCCCATCTCAGATCGGGATCACTTCCAGTTTGGGTCACCTGTGTAACCCAGGTGCTTAGCCCTCATAGACATGAACTGTACAGTCAGGAAAGCTAAAAATCACCTCGGGGAACTGCATGCCTCAGCACTTTAGAAAGTCTCTTGTCTTCTAGGCAGCTCCCCCTGCTTCTTTTATCTCATTTTTGACTCCTAATCCCTCTGTGGGGTTTTAATTACTCTGTCACAATGACATTTCTCCACAAACAAGAGCAACACAGTGGAGTCCAAAACAGATTAACTTTTTATTTATTGTATCATCATCTTGACATTTTATAACTGCGTCATTAAGACCTATTTTGCTACATATTAGACCATTCCTTTGTCTTCAGTTCAAACTTCTTCCTTTAAAATAAAATAAAAATAATCTGTGGAGTCAGTAATTTGCCTTCACACAAGACAGGTCATGATAGGTAAAGGCAAGAACTGGCTGGCAGGCTCCCAGCAGCTTGGAGACCCAGGATTAAAGCCTGTACAGTCTTTAATACAGCTCATAGCTGGGTTATAGGACTGCAAGGAGCATGTCTTCACGAGTAATGTGACAAACCACCACTAGCTCACCCCCACACGGGACCCAGGGGAATAATGGCGAAACTGTAGGTTGAGCGCCTGCTAGGGAGATTGAGCCATGCAGCTGCGGCATCTCCTATTCTGGGGTCACTGCTCCTCCAACCCCCTCCACTGTGCAGCCAGTGCCAACATGAGGCATTGGTTCGCACACTTCGTGACTCTTCTCCACTCATCCCGGATTCCTCGTCCCACTGCCCAGAAACTGCCCAGAAACTGCCCCTATGCCAAACTCCACAGGTCCCTACTCTACCCTCAGACACAGCAGGGAGACACCAGGGATGAGTCTTACTAGAAGAACAGAACTAATACCACTGTATGAAACCAATTCAACCATCCCCACTATATGTAAGCAGTGAAAATGTTCCTCTCAGAGGCTGCGAGATGGTGCGGTGAGCATCGTGAGTGCTCAACCTAAATTCAGGTTCTGAGCATTCATATAAAAAGCCTGCTTGTGGAGGTGCAGTGCTCCCACAATCTCGATGTTGGGAGGAGGAGACAGAAAGATTCAGGGGTTCACAGGCTGGTAAGTCTCACTGTGAGCTCCTGGTGCCATGAGAGACCTTGTCTGCACAAATGGTGAACAATGATGAAGTCACCCGTATCCACACACATACATGGTCACTTCCAGCTACACATACCACACACACATACACACAAACACACACACACCACATACACATTCATACATACCACACACAGCACACCCACACATATCACACACACCACACCCACCATACAACACACACATATACATCTACACACACTACACACATACAGACACATACATATACACCACCACACACCACACACACATAAATACACCCACATACACCATACACCCACCCACACCACATACATACACCCCCCCACACCCACCACACACACACACACATACACATGTATATACACCCCCGGCACATACATCATACCACACACACATGTATATATATATATACCCCCACACCATACACACACACACACACACACACACACACACACACATATACACATATATATACCCCACATACACCCCCACATATACATACATCCACACCACACACACATATATACCCCCACACACACATACACCCACCACATACACACACACACCCCTACCTCTGTTTATCTGAAAATGTCCTGAAACCAATTCAACATGTATGCCCAAGTATTACCAGAGGTTATAAACAGTATCCAACTAAGCTTCGCAAGCACTCTCAGTGTACAGCAAGCACTTAAGATCAGCTAAGCAACTGCTCTATCACCAGATAAATACACTGCCTGCCTATGCTGGAGCTTGGAGGTACGAAATACATTTGCCAAGGCAGGATGAATACACAGCAGCATTCAGAAAGAAATTCTACACAGTCCCCACTACTACACATGAAACCTTTGCCTCAAAGGCACAACCAGAATACTGTACTGTGTTTAAAAATTACCGCTTTCCTCGAGGTCTGTTTCCAAAGTTTCCGTACTTCCCTTGGGCTAACATGTTCTATATGAGTTTTTAAGAAGAAAACATCTGAAAGTCAGTGTATTTCTTCATGTTGTAGGTAGATCACTATAGAAAAGCCAAGTGAGAGGAACTTCACAAAAGAAAAAAACAAACAACAAAAACACAAAAACCAAACAAAAAAAGAACAAAACAATTACCAAGAGGACCTTTGGATGCTTTGGATGGGAAGGCACATTTTTGACAATTTACACACACAGCATCCTTTTATTGCCAGGAACAAGGGACTTAAAATGTGAGGCCAGGTTGCTTTTTCCCTTCATGTTTGCCAAGCAAGCAAGCAAGCAAGCAGACTGCTACTTGACTTCAAGACAATAGCATTCTCCCTCAGCTTCTGAGCAACTGATTAATTGAATCAGGATGAAGTTGGGGGGGTGGGGATGAGAACAGACACTAAACTTTGAGTCAGGAATCCTGAATTCTAGAGCAGATTCTGCCCCAAACCAGATATGACCATTGGGTGACTCACCTCATCTCTAGATGCCAGGTTCCTCACCCATGGAACAAAGAACTTTTGGAACTTTCAAAGCATCCTCATTCCACCCGGAAGAGAAGGCAAAGTCCACCGCTGAGAAGGTGGGGCGTTGAAACTCACTGGCTACCAACCAAATCTTATTTTTTTAAAGAACTTCAACTGAGGGTTCTGAAAATGTTACCAGAAGAACACATCTCTGCCTTTCCTTCTCCATCCTGTTCTCCTAACCCCTGAAGATATTTTAGAAAAAAAATGTAACCTTTCCCCGTTCCTCTGCTTTTCCTGTGGGGGGAAAAAACAAGACAGCTGGCCTCATACAATTTCTAAGCTGGGGCACTGTTTCCAAGGTAACAAGTTTTTTTTTGTTTTTTGTTTTTTTTTTTTTAAAAAAAAAAAGCACAGATAGGTGTAGAACATTGACTATGTAGATGAACGCGTGACCCTCTGGTATTTTATAAATAGGCAAGAAGGCAGAAGATAAACTCTTCTCAGACTTACACCAGGAAGAATCTGGTCGGAGCTTTCACATTCCCAAACGATCCTCTTTAGGCAATGTGGTTTCTAAAATACACAACTCTAGAGGAGGCTGTGACAGCTAATCCAGAGAAAAGCAGCTTCTGTCGAGTCTACAGGGTTTACACGGACACGGAAAGGGGCTCTTCAGCATGGGTCTAACTACAGATGCCCTTTCTACGGCTCCCTCGCAGCCACAAGCAATGGCACAGCCCACTCCCTTGCCAGCTCACCACACAGTGAGCAGTAACAACCCTTTCTGATCTTCGCACTGAGCCACTTGCATGCATATGAAACACACAGTGCCCAGCTGGAGGCCCGACTTTGGCTTCCAAATGAAAATGGGGAGCCAAGGAGGTGGTGCCCCCCTACCCCATAGACAAAGGCAAGGAACTGAAACCCCTGGCAGCTGGAAGGTGGGACGGCCACCAGCCAAGGGTGAGGGGGCAGAGGGATAGCAGTTCTTCCTGTGGCGGATGTCCTGCCATGGCTAGCACCCAGAGCACACTACTGTGTGCCAAGGGGCTGTTCCCAAGCCTTCCTCCAAAAAACGTGAAGAAGCCAAAGAAGGGAAACGGTGGTACATTCATGACATGGTAGACACAAAACCAAATTGATTCTAAGATGCTGGGAAAGAGGTAGTAAGCTGTGAGTACCAGGAATCCAATTATAGAGCCTGTTTGGCACAAGCGGGTCAAATCTCCTGTAGCTACAGAATAATCTAGGAGTTCTCAGACTCCATGATTTCTAGAGGTCTGGGGTACAAACAAGGACCTATTTGTGTTCTCTTGGATATCCACACTGCCAATTTGTCTCTCACCTTCTAAATAAACCTAATTACTCAGTCTCTTCTTAGTCTGTCTGCCTTCTCCTTGGCTCCAGGAAAAGCAAGCACATATTGCTCTACTCAAAAGTGGGTGAGTCCTGATCAGGGACTCTGCAGCAGGCAGGACAGGTTCAGGACATAAGCACATCAGTGCTCTAACCTGGGCCAGAAACGTGGCACTTTCAAGCTTTCTAGTAGCTGGTCCTCTTTGGTATCCTCCTGAAGATGTTGCTACACTCATCCCATGGGGATCAAACACTGGACCTCAGGCATGCAACATCTCCGCCCTGTTCTCACCACGCCCTTTGCCAGCCATTGTAGCTCAGGCTGCCCCTGCCTACTCGGCTGACTGGTTATTCTATCTCAGTCCTTTGAGAGACCTTTCATCTTCCTGTTTTGTAAAACCCGTATGTCTCAAAAGGTTAAAAAGGAATTAACTTCCTCGCAGCCCCGCAGGATCAAAGAGGTAAAAGGCGGTTTGTCTCTTAAGGCTTTGCTGAGCCTCTTAAAAAAGCGAGCCAAATGCACCAATGTCACACGATTGCTGAGGATCACAGAAATCTGTCCCTGCCATATGTCTCACTGAGCAAAGAAAGGGCAGCATTGGTGTTAACTTCAATTCTCCAAAATTGCTACAGCCCCGCTTTTCTTTCTCCGTGTCTGTCATTTCTTAAGACGAATGCTGGGATTGCCGCCACCAACTTTTACAGACTCCTTTCTCCTGCCTCTTGCTTTGAATATGTTTAATATAATCTCTTCTCTCTTCCCACAGGCCTTCCATTTATTTCTGTTTACTGATATAAAAATCTTACAGGTTTCCCATCCTTCTCAGTACTCGGAAATAAAGGACAGAGCGGGCCAAACAAAGGAGAGGTGGAAGACAAGCAAAACCCAGTTGTGCCACTCAGATTCAGTTCCCTGAGGCATCTTGATGTGCTCTAGAAGGCTTCAAGGAGGGAAGCCACAGCATTACTGCAGCACATGGGCTCCCAGAAGATGCAAATACCGCCTCTCTAATGTGAACTCTCAGATAATGTCACCGAGTGTACAGTTAGTCGCAGCTTACGCTTGTGGAAAGCTCTGTTTGTTAAAGATGTCTTCGGGTATGTCACGTGCCATGTTATTCTTCGGGTGAGAAGATAGGTTACAAACTGTAGACGTTGCCTAGAAAGGACCATGACACTGTTCACGTGAGAGAGCAGATCCAGGACAAGCAAACAGATGTAAGAAGGCAGCGCTCTTGAGACTAGAGTCACTCCCCCAGGACCCTCTTGATGTCCCCAACATAGGAAGAGAGTTTCCCAGGATTGACGCAGGCTGCAACCCAGACCCAAGCCATCTTTCACACCAGACAGCTGTGCACCAGAACATCAAGTTCCCACATAGCAAGCAGAGACAGCGAGCTGGAATAAACGCATGCTTACTTCATAGTATTTTAGGGTCAACTAATCTGGAACTGAGATCAATCCTGATCCCAAAGCAACTGAGCCCCCAAAGGTGGGTACTTAGTAGCTGGATCACCGCCTCAGCTTAGAGGCCGGGAGTATTTCCGGCTTCTGCTTATGGCTCTGATGATGGCTCTACCAGACAAAGGAAGAGAAAGCATCATTGCCAGACAACTTAATTCCCTATAAACACCAATTTTCTGTAATTGGCCAGGAGTTGAGGGGTGCCTTTCTTGCTCCTTGGCAGGATTTCTTTGCATTTGCTGGATAATTGTTTCCTTTCTCCCACTACCTAGATCTACATCCAGGGACTAGGCTGCTGGACACATATAGAACACTAGAAATAAGCCCAAAGCTGGAACACCAATTATACAATAAAGCTTTTTAAAAAAAATACTTATCATGATCCCCCAAATTTCATTACCTTCTGATGCATATAGGGGTTTATTTGTTTTGTTGTTGCATAGAACAGAACAAAATACAGTGACTCTCTCCTTGGGGGTTGCAATGCTGCTATCCGTGTGTGGAGGGGATACCACTGTGGAAGGCCCCCCCCAACCCCCGCCGACCACCTTTTCTACCAACCTGCCGAGTTATTTCAATAGCACATCAAGCTCCATTTCCACAGTCAAATCTCCTCCCTGTGTCTGCAATCACAGGTAATGACCCTCCAGTGAGCACATTTACTCTGAGCCTGGCAGCCATGGTCTGTGATTCTAGTCACATGCCTGTGTATTAAGAAACTGAAGTGTGCAGAGCAAACCAGGAAATGAAGAGACACTGTCCCCATCTCAAAAAGACCTCGTTGCTAACAAAACAGCACCTGTGGTTGCAAATTATTCTGGCCTTGTTCCCTCCCCGTCCCTTGGATTTACAAAATGAACAGGGCGTTACCAGACATTACAAGGCGTTACCAGGCAGTCAGCTCGGCTCTATAGCAGCTGGTCCAGAGCCAGCTTCCCAACAGAGAAGGGTTTACAAAGGCCTACCACGATCCCTCATCTCATCTAATGTTCTAGACATCCCTCTGTAGTCATTACTAGCCTTCTGGCTGTGACAAAGTACCTGAAAAAGCAACTTAAGGAAGAGAGCCCTTCTTTTGGCTCACAGATACAGGGTGTAGTCCATTCTGCCACAGAGTCACAGTGGCAGAAGCCTGAGACAGCTGGCCTGGTTGCATCTGCAGTCAGGAAGCATAGAGACTTGCTAGCTCTCAGTTCATGGTCTCCTTTTTATTGACTGTTAGGTAAGTCTTCTCATCTTAGTAAACCTAACCCAGAAAGTCCCTCTCAGACACACCCATAGACTATAAACCCCATCAAAGTTGACAGAGTTAAATATCACACCATGTGAAATGGCATTCTCAACTCAGAGCTGAGATCCCTAAGCGCACAAAGAAGCTATGTCCCCAAAGTCAGAGAGTTCATCAGAGTCGTGATGACTGACTAGCACACCCAAGCCTCCTGACCTATATACAATGTCCCCCAAGAGGGCCCAGGCTCCATCAGCCCAGTTGTCAGTATTGAGAGGGACTGAAGGTGATCTTCAAGAAGCTGGGACAGAACTGCCTCTGTTCTTTTTAACCTGTTTTTTGCTAGGAAATGGGCAAGTCCAGGCCACCAACCATAGACCACATATACCCTGGTCCTAGACCTCAACACACTATCACACACCAGCCCCCTCCCCTCAAAAACTCAATATCCCACTTTAATGCACACTTAGTCCTAAGCATGCAAGAGACTGGTACCTGCAGAAACACAATTACCTTTCATTATTTTATGTTTGCCATGACAACAGATCACTGTGAAATTTTGAGGTCTTAGACCATGAGTTTCTCAAGCAGCTGACTCCACAGAACAGGGAGGAGAAAGAGGAGGAAGAAGAGGAGAAAGAGAAGGAAGAGGAAGAGAAGGAGGAAGAGGAGGAGGAAGAGGAAGAAGAATAGGAGGAAGAGGAAGAGGAGGAAGAGGAAGAGGAGGAAGAGGAAGAGGAGGAAGAGGAAGAGGAGGAAGAGGAGCAGGAGGAGGAGTTGCCACACAGGACACTGGTGGGTGACACCCCAGATTTCCAAACCTCATGTGCTTATCAAGTAGCAATCAGCTTCCACACTTCGCTGCCCTCGCTCCCAGAGGGCAGGGCCAGCATTCTGTCCTACCCAGCTTCCCAGGCACTGTATGCTTTGTCTTCATTGGGTCTGTCTGCAAAGGACAGGGAGTCCATGTTCTAAGTTCAAAGGCAGAAGGGACAGGAACCACAGACTGATTTAACATAAAAGAATCAGGACAACAGGAAAGGACAAAGGAGTGTGCCAAAAACAGAGCTCTCTTCTGCTGTTATTTATACTTTTGAAACAATGTAAGTATGACGCTTGCCAAAGAGGTACAGGAAAATCCTGGGAAAACATGCACTTTAAAAGGTCTCCAAAGCCCTCTGAAAATAATAGAATCCAGAAGGCTGTTCAGAAAGAATTAAAATGGAATAATAGTCTGAGCATACGAACAATTCCCCATTTTGCACAGATTATAATCTAAAACGTCACTTTTACATGCTTTGAAACTTGAACTCATTCCTATCTACAGAAAAAAAAAAGCCATAATTGATAACAAAATTGATAAGGAATGACATAAATGCCTCACATTTAAATATGAGCCTGTAAAAAATACTTTGATACATAACTCACTTAAAATCCACTCTTGATGCATGTAGTTAAGTGTTTTGGCAAATGTATATATCCATTCTATCATCTCTACAATCAAGATCGGTACACGATCACCACAAAGTTCCCTTATTGGCCCCTACATGCTGAACCCCAGACATTCACTCCTCTGCTCTGTATAATCACAGATTAGTGCTGTCTACACTGGAATATCATCTAAATGGATTTACACAATGCCTCTGAGTTTCCATTTAGAATTCCACTCTTTTTTGTTGCTGAGTAGTATTCCATTGTATGGACATACCACCATTCACCAAGGGATAGATACTTGGACCAATTACAGGTTTTTGTGATATTACCAATAACGTTTTTATTTATATTCACAAATGTGTTTTTGCAGACATGTGTTTTAAACGATTTGGAGTACATACTTTTCAGAAGCTAATATACTATTCTATACTGTGATTAACGGTAAAGATTAAAGGCTGCCCTACAAAAGTCCTTTAGCCTACAGTGTGTCTGATACTGTCAACACTGCTGGGATATGGAAGTAAGTTTACAGTGTAGAAAACACTGAAAAAAGCTCTCCTTGCCCATTTTGGTGGTGTCAAAGTTTCTTTTTGACAAAGTTCTATTCATGCCTCTCTCCTTTCCCTGCCCTCTGTAAATGCCTGGTACACAATGTTCACACCAGCCCAGTCTTACCCAGATAAAGCCCTAGAGTGTGGCCACTTGGGTGTCCCATTCTCAAAGCCACATTCTTTATGTTGTCTACCCCGCCCAAAATCAAAATACTAAACTACTAAACTACTGCTAAACTGCTAAACTACTTGCATGAATTGGGAAGGCCATCTGACTAGATGCCACCCTATGCAAAGAACTGGCGGCCTCTCAACAACAGTAGTCCTGAGTTTTCGAGACAGGTGCCACTGCTGTACCACACAGGTGCTCTGCTTCCAGATGAACTACAAGCAACACACAGTAACACATGAGTGGCTTGAAATCACAGGAGGTGAGGCTGCTTGCTGGAGGGTAACTTAGGTCACTTCAGGGTAGGAAGTTCACTGGATTTACAGGCTGGACCTTCCTCATCATCTCCTCTGCCCCCCCCCCCCCATTATTGCTTCTTTGGTTTCTTTCCTCCTTCTGCGCTCCAGAACTCACAGATTTTCACATTGTCTTGTGGTCATTTGCACCACGGTAGTAACAACAGGATACCATGCATAAACTACAGGTTGTCATCTACACCAAAGCAAGACTGTTCCCTGCTACCTTCCAGTCCCTCTGGACTGCACGCTACCTGGCACTTTGCAGCACAGCTGGCATCCTCTTCCTAGGACCAAATGTACACTGCTTGCTGCAGACGCACCTCAATGCCTTATCTTCAGTACCACAGACTTCCACGGTGCAGCTGAAGAAGATTCACCCTGGACCTTTCAGAAAAACCATGTTTCAGAAGCTCAAGTCATGGAGCATTCTGATAGGCCAGAGAGATGACTCTGTGCTTAAAAGCATTAGATGTTCTTCCAGAGGACCCAGGATCAATTCCAATCACCCACATGGCAATTCATAACAGTCTATAACTCTGGTTCCAGGGAATCTGATACCTCTGTCAGCACAGGCACAGAAGCAGGCAAAACACCCATACACATTTTTAAAAACTGTTAATTTAAATTATTTTAAAAGGAAGAAATTCTGAAACCTAACACTATCATTGGTTAGCCATCTCAAACCAGGGTAAGAATCAGAAACAAAGTCAGAGTTTTGAACCACCCCACTGTGTTTTTCAGTCTTCTGCTACCTTAACCTCAAGAGTAACTCTTCTGGCTCAAGCAAATTAAAAGTATCTGTGAAACAATGAACTGACTTGACATTAACAAAGCCATGCTGGGCAGTGTCATCAGGTGGGCGGCCAGGCAGTAGGACGATTCTTCTGGAATGTGCTTGCATTGCTTGTCCCACAATTCATCCTCACCCATGCATCTCCCTTTCAATCCTCTAATGACTCTGCCACAGGCAATGGGTTCCAGGCCCCAGAGCATGGTAAAGCCAGCCACACACTGTGTGTGTGTCCCTTCCTAGCCATGCACTCTGAGGTGGTCCAATCCCAAAAGGAACTTAAAAACCAGTTACTTTCCTGACCATCCACAATTACTTAGGTCATTTTGAACTGCCACTGTGTCTGTTATTTCCTGTCCCTGTCTGATGCTCACCTAGAGAGGTGTGAAAGCATGTTGAGCCAGAATAAATAAAGGATGGGTGGATGGATGGATGGATGGATGATAGACAAATAGATATATAGATAGATAGACAGATAGACAGACAGACAGACAGACATATACGTGTGCGCACGTGCACACACACACACACACACACACACACACACACACACACATGAACATCATCATCCAGCCTTGCACTGAGGCCTTGTTCTTTTGTCAAAAAGCCATGATCGAATATCATCCAGAAAGTCTGAGACTTGACTTCTGGGAACTTTCTCAGCCCCAATCCCACAGGCTTTGACTGTTTCACCTTGGTACCAAACAACAAAACAGGGTTATTTCCATGAGTTCTGGAACTTTCTAAAGGCTATGTTTTAGAAGGATGAGTGCTTAGTAAGGCTGAACAGACTCACCAACTGAATGCTGGCCTACCCTGCCTCATCATGACAGAAGAGCCAGTAAATCTCTGCCACCAAGTTGCTCTGAACCCAGGAACTGAGAGGAATCAGCAACAGACGTTTCTTATCAAACTGTTAGCCCTGCATAGACCCATTCAAGAAAATAATTCACAAAGTATAACTTTAATACTATATGCAGCCCACAGTTCCATGAGTGAAAATACAAACTGGAATGAGTTGGGGTAGTTAGTGCATGCTTGCGAGATTTAGACAGAGCACAGTACATTTTTAATAATGTAAAAAGAAAAAAAAAAAGATTTATCTACTTAAAGGTTTCCAACTACAAATTCCAAAAGAGAAGGAAAGGTGAAGAAACTATGTACTGAGCACATATTCCCTGCCCTTCGGGGTGCCGAGTTGGTCTTGCTGCTGTTTTTGAGACAATAACTATCTCACATAGCCAAGGCTTACCCTTGAGCTCTTAATTCTCCTGCTGGGGTTACCAGTGTGCAGCAGCACTCTACTAATGCTGTGCTGGGTTAGAATGCATGGCTTCAACATGCTAGGCTAGCATACTACCAACTGGGCTACACTCCCAGCCCCCATACGAGTCTTTTTAATTCCTTAAATTTTGTGAGTATTTTTAAAGGAAGAGAGAACTCTTCGGTAAAGCAATCCAATTTGAAGCTCAAAAGCTTTACTGTGTTCTCATTCCAGTGTTAAAAATACACTTTCATCTTTCCAAGGCATTTCTGAATAATCGTCAGGCGACTGATTTGGAGGAAGATGGCAGGCTCAGGACTTCATGGAGAGAAGAAAGGAGATGTTGGAGCAATGGCTTTCCACCCTCAGTTCAGCTCCCTCAGGTAGAAGGCCCGGCCCCTCCTTCACTGTCAGACCCATCACATGCTTCTGAGCTGCCATTTTCTTAGTAGAACTAACCATCACCCTCACCCTCCACAGCTCCCAGTGTCACCTCAGTGCGGCCCTTCCAGCTCCTGGCAGCCCCACAAGTCTGCAAACTAAGGGAAGAGAACTATGCTCACTAAGGAGCTAGAGCTGAGGCCCAAGCTAGAAACCTCTCAGGACTCCCATAAAAACCCAACTGCAGGTGGAAAGCTGTCATAGACTGTGACACTTCTGGGTGTCTGGTAAAGCCAGGCAAAATAAGAGCACATACAGTGACAGACTATAAAAATCTCAGAGTTAGCAACAAAGTTTCTCACTTAATGATACAATGTATCTGTGTGGGTTCTGTTGTTGTTGTTGTTGTTGATTTCATTTTTTAAAGAAAGATTTCTCGGAAGGATTAGTGGAACAAGCCTCTAATCTCAGCTAATTGGAAGGTTGAGATGGATGGATGATGGATGGATGGATGGATGGATGGATGGATGGATGGATGGATGGATGGATAGATGGATGGGTGGGTGGGCGGGCGGATGGATGAGCAGATGGTCAGTTGAGCAGACGGTAAGTTCAAACCCAGCCTAGGCTACAGAATACATCCAGGGCCACCCTAAGGAAGGTGTCGAGTTGGGATGTTTTTTTTTTTTTTTTTTTAAAAAAAAAAAAAAGGAAAAAGAGGATGAAGATGATGAAGAGGGAGGAAGAAGGAAACCTATCATGCACCATGTTTCTCTTTTGCCTTGGTTTCCAGGAAGCTCCCATGTAACTGTCATGCTCATCTGTAATGGGTTTGACGGTCTAAGGCAGCTTGCCCTTTCCTGTATGCAGCTTTTATCATTTATTTGCAAGTGTCCATCTTTATATATAATATATATGTCTGTGTGTGTTGTTTTAGTCTGACTTTCCTTACCATCTGTCATTAAAGCGCATGGTTTTTTAAAAAGGAAAGCATTTGGGGTACTCGACATGAAATCTATGTACATCGCACCTATCCATAAATTGACACTTTTCCCCAAAGGATTTCACGAGAAACACTTTTAACTTGGAACCTGATTCATTACCATGTAACATGCGAGACACGCTGCTGGAGCGTGAATGAACCACGTCTGCTTGAACTCGCAGGATTCTAAACTGTGGTACAGACACACACCCGCACCCACAAGAGTGTATGTGACATGAATCCATGCACTCCCCAAGGATGCCAGTGACAGGATCCCATGTGTCTCTCCAGTAGGCTATCTGTGACATAAATCCATACACTACCCTACCCATAAGGCTACCTGTAACTAGAACTTGTATCCCCCTCCGCTCCCAAAATTCCTGTGACAAGGACCCACATACCCTCTCACCAAGAATATCTACGACAGCAAACTATATACCTTCTCTCCAAGGATACCTGCGACAGAGATCCAGATATCCTCTCTCCAAGGATACCTATGACAGGGACCCATATGGATCCATATGGCAGGGACTATTTTCTTCCTTGGATATATGTTTTCTAAATACCCTGAACTTCTCCCCTAAGGTTTGGTGTTCCTTGTCCTCCAGATGCTAACACATAGACCTGGAACATTCAGAAATTCCTGTTCCATCTAGGCTCTCCCCCCCCACCCCGCCCCCAACCCCCTGCCTTGTTACAGCAATTCTTGGTAGAATAAGTTCACACTGAAATGGAGTCTTCTTGTGGCCCACAGTTTCCCAGGCCCACTCTAACTCTTTCCCTATCCCCAGGGATTCACCAAAGGCCTAGACTTTATTATCAGGTCCTAACACTGGCTGGCATCAACAGCCAGATGAGGCTCAGGTATCCTGACCCTAACGGGGTCTCTAGCACTTTTTAGCCTCTTTTAAAGTGGCATGTCTTCTCCAAAAGGAACGCATGCAACACCCTCAGGTGCTAGAGGAGAAACTGGCCATTTAGACCCACGCCTCTGAACCACAGGTACTCGTTCAGGGTGTGCCTTATTCAGTCTATCCACTGCAGGGTTTTCTGGTTTTAATTGTTTGAGGACTTTCCCCTCTAAGTCCAAAACGTTAACATCATCAAAAACATGTTCATTTCTTTTCTTTCTCCCACTCCTGCATCCAAATTTGGTTTTGTTTTGTTTTTATTTTTGTTTGTTTGTTTGGGGGTTTTTTTGGAGGTGGTGGTGGTGGTGGTGGTGGTGGTGGTGGTGGTGGTGGTGGTGGTAGTGGTTTGGTTTGGTTTAGTTTTTTGCTCCTCCAGGGACAAAAACTCAGACATCGATAAAACTGTGTGTTTCTGTTTTTAAGAAAGCTTTCTATGGCTCTGAAATGTTAGCAGGGTTTCCACAGAAAGTCAGGGTGAATTCAAGGTAGTCTAAAGGCTGGTGACAAAAATAGTGAGGGCAAAAAATAATCAGCAACAATGAACATGAGAACACGATGTTCAAGCCCAGGTGCAACATTGAATTTAACTTAAAAAAAAAAATCATTAAGAAATGCTGCTGACCAAGCCCCACGGATGATGACCAAGCAAAGCTGGATGTACCAGGGTGGATGCAGGGTACAGGACATGAAAGCAATCCTGTTCACTCCACTTGGAGTCAAAGCAGAGAAGACCAATCCAGACTAAATCAGGCAGGGCCTGTTCAGCCATGGAGGAAAACTAAGGTGTGGTCTCTGTGTGTCCCTTTCCACTGGTCCTTCAGGGTACACACTATCACCCAACATGAGTGTCTTAGAAATCCATTTCTAAGTAACAATGTTGGACAGGAGTGGTGTCTTATACCTGGAGACAAGAGTGATGACCAAGGAAAGCAAATCCTGATTCCAGCTGCAGCCGATCCTTTGTGATCTTGGGGTCTGGGTACCAGTCCACTCCACAGACTGAATTTTCCTCACGGGATGTGGGGGGGGGATGTTAAAAGGATGCTTCTGGTAACTTCTTTGCCATTCAACAGTCACTTCTCAGTGTAGGGGACTAATCCCCCTAAATCCCTCTTCCATGGAGGGTTAAGGCAGAATGTATCCTTTGCCCTCAAAAGGCAGGAGAACCACCTCCAAAACTGAGGCTTGGGGGGAAAGGAGGGCAGCCAGTGATGCGCTTGGGAAAGATGGTGTGCAGAGCAGGAGGGTGCTCTGTTAGTGCGTACAGGCTACAGTGATCTGCTGTCCTCAGCCCAGCTACAAGGAAGGGCCTTGGGCTCAGACAGCAACTGTCTCCAGCAGAGCCCACTGCAGTCCTCCTGGTAGGAAAAACATTAAGATTTACAATAGCCGAACCAGCCTCCCTCTTATTGAGGTTCACATTTAGTTATAAAAAGTAGGGCTTTCATCATGAGCCAGGTTGGCAGAGGCCATCCGACAGATACTTCCAATTACTGGGCCCCTCGGTGCTTGCCACATATTGGTGGAGCGAATGAACTAAATCCAAGAAGCACATTCGAACTGGAGTGCAAAGAACAGGCTGGCTAATGAAGGACGATTGTCAACAAATGATAACATGTCGGTGGCAGCCCCACAACTCTGTGTCTTTCTTAGCTAACACCTCACCTGGTCCCTCACCACCCTGGTGCCAGATCAGAGAAGAGCAAGGACCAATGTGGCAGGTAGGCCCCCAGAGCCTCCCTGCTCCTCTTAGTACTCAGTTCCAATGCTGCCTGGTATGGCTTCCAAGGCAGAGGCAGGGGGACTGCTTGAGACAAGGAACTCAAGGTCAGCACAAATTAATTAGCTCTTGAAACACCCAAAGGTGAACAAGCCTGGCATATTCCCCTAAACCCTGGGGAGGAACACATTTGCCAAGCTCTCTGGATACTGCTGTAATCGGTAGGATATAACTTGACATGAGGCACCGATTTCTGAGGTCACCTTCTCTCTCCGTTTTGGGGAGAGGGGCAGTACTGGGCATCAGACCCATGGCCCTATACATAAGGAGCAAGTGCTCAACCACTGAGCCATAGCCCTGACCTTGAAGTCACTCTCTTAAAGAAACAAGTCACTTAGATTACTGGCTAAGGCATGTGACAAATGTAGCCAGAGGGGTAGTCCGTAAGAAGACACAACTTCCCCTTCTGTCCAGGCTACTCACTCTGTGCCATGATCTGAGTCTCAGCTCTCTTCAGGGATATCTCTGTCACAGGAGGCAAAAGCTGTTTGCTAGCCCCAACTCCACCAGGTAAGAAAAGGACCTTCTTGGGGTCCCCAATGCTTACTGAGTGGGGTTGTCTCCCAGACAGAGCTATCTAGAACTCTCCAGGCTGAGTGGCCACAGTGTTTTTCTAACAAATAGAAGAAACTCCCTTCCTCCAGGCAGACTTAGCCCCATGCCCTGGTCTGGGCCTTTGGAGCGTGGTGGGTGGCTACATTGCAGTGGATTCGGCCTGTGCTTGTCCTTAGCTGAAAGCACTGGGACCTCCTTACTAGGTCACACACCTCTGTCCCATACTGCATGTGGCTGGACCTAATGATTCCCTAAGCTCCCCACTCCAGATCAGGGAATAACCACAACCTACCAATAAATGCACCAGAATTCCTTCCCTGGAAACCGAGTATAATTTGCTGTGAAGAATTAACTGGGTAAGCTTTCTTTCCTATCGCAGGAGGGGGAAGAGGGAGGAGGAAGCTACCTCTGAGCTTCACAAAGACAAGCTGGAGGTGAAGGTTTCTCCAGCCCCGCACTGTGCGCAGCTGCCAATGAGAAAAAAAGAAGAAAAACAACAACAAAAAAAAAGAAAACAGAAAGCCCACAAGACAATGGCCAAACATCAAAGGATTCACAAGAACGAGATGCAGCCTTCAATCAAATTCTTTTGCTTAAACTAATCTTGCAGTGCTTGTAATGTTTTTCAGGTGAAGTCCACATACAGCTCCTCAAGCAAAGCCAACAGCTGGGAGAATGTCCTTAGCAGGGATGGCGCTAAAGATGACAAGTCATTTTGAAAGCAGGGGACCAAGGAAACAGGGGAGACACAACACAGAGTGACCATGGCCACATCTACCAGGGTCACAGTCCCTTCACACAAGGCACTCAAGGCCATAAGCTCCTCAAGCACCCGGCCTCCACTTTCTTACATCAGGCCCTCCCAGACACTGCCCCATGTAAAAGCAGCCTTGGCCTCCCCTACAGTCCTAGCTCCTCTCCATCCCTCAGTTTACACAGCATCTTTGCCTGCATGTAGACTTCCTTCCTCTCACTCTCTCACCTTGCCCCTCTCCTGTGTTCTATTTCTCCTGGCATCAATAACCCCAATTCATAGCTATGAGATTTTTTTTCCCTCTGACATATTTACATATTTATTATCAAGCGCGGAGATAGATGGACAGATATCACCAAGCACATAAGAATTGGTGTCTAAGTTAGGGGTTTACTGCTGTGAACAGACACCATGACCAAGGCAATTCTTATAAAGGACAACATTTAACTGGGGCTGGCTTACAGGTTCAGAGGTTCAGTCCATTATCATCAAGGCATGAGCATGGCAGCATCCAGACAGGCATGGTGCAGGAGGAGCCGAGAGTTCTACATCTTCATCTGAAGGCTGAGAGCAGAAGACTGGCTTCTAGGCAGCTAGGATGAGGGTATTAAACCCACATCTACAGTGACACACCTACTGCAACAGAGCCACACCTTCTAATACTGCACCTCCCTGGGTCAAGCATATACAAACCATCACAATTGGTTTGTCTTTTTTTTCCCCCAACATTTTAGTGACAGTGACAATCACCAAGCTCAGAATTCAATCACCTAAAGAACACAGGAAAGTAGGAGAGACACAAGAATTTGAGGTTCAGTACCCAGGGCTCAGGAGATGGTTCAGTCAGTCAAGTATCTGCTGCCATCATAAGGACCAGAGTTTGAATCCCCAGTATCCAGGTGAAAATGATCATGCTAGATCTAAATGCTAGCACTGGGAAGATGGAGACAAGCCCCCTTGGAGCTTGCTGGCCAAGTCAGGCTTGCCTAAATGTGAACTTAAGATTCAGCAAGAGACCCTGTCTCCTAAAATATATAAGGGGTGACACAGGATGCTGAACTCTGGCCTCCACAAGCACACACAAATACATACACTGCAGCACAGGGCCCAGGCCCAGCACTGAGGGTTCAATCTCAACTAATCAGGAGTAAACCCAAAACCTGCTTTGTTTTGAGTTGCATGGGTGACTCAATGCCCTTTGCCGAGGAATATATGAACTTGACATTTTCCTGGCAAAATAATATACTGAAACATAGCAACGTCTAGTAAATAGCTCGAGATGAAGGGTCTCAAGAAAAATTCACAGTAATGTTACAATTTCTGGTAAGCATCATCTCCCCACAGAGAAGCAGGCTTCCAAGTGGTGCCTGTGCTCCACTCTCCTGAAGTATGTTTACTGTGCTGTAAATGACGGGAGTAAGACCCACTCGGTGCATTCTGGTCACAGTAAGCACCAAGAAAAGAGATGTTGTGAATGAACAAGAAATCTAATTGCCGGTCTAGTCTAGCAGCTAACCAACATTTTACCCACAATGCTATGTTCTCTAGTCATGCAAATGTAGCCTTTGCAGACCACTGAGGTCCAAAATCCCTTCCTTCATAACACAACAGGGGCCGAGACTGCTTGCTTCAACATCTGTCAGCACGCCAGTCTTTTTTTTTTTTTTTTTTTTTTTTTTTCTATAAAAGCCTCTGGTCCCCTCCTGTTAACATCAAAGTATTGGCCAAACAACAAACATGGTATTGAATGCAGTCCAGCCCGGCCTAAGATATCTTCTGAGAGTGGTTGTGGTATAAATTATTACAAGTTATAAAGAGAAACTTGGGGGAACAAAGTGCTGGAGGGTGCTAATGTCGATTTAAAATTGTGTGTAACTACCGAATACCAAGTGTTTACTTTGATTCCTCACCCACCCCACCCCTCCAGTGGCTTAAACTGCGTTTTCGGGTTGCTTTCCAATTTTAACCCCCCCTAAGCACCGCCAATTATCACTTTCCGTCTTCATCGGGCTGACTAAATGGCCCCTTGCGTCTCTTTATCCGTTCCTCGTTTCTGGAATTGTTTTTCCCCTCATAGAGTTGTCTATTCTGTAGCTTTTCTGAGACAACAACCAACTGCCTGAGCAGCCACTTCACTCTAAGGAAGCAGCTTAGCAGTGGCTCGTTCTCTCGGACACGATTTACAGGGTCCCCAGGGTTTGTGTGATCTAGGTACGGACGCAGAAAAAGGGACGGAGCTCGAAACTTCAGGGCCTCTAGACTGAATCAGAATTCTGCTTCAGTCTTCAGTTTTATTAGTCAGTCTTCTTCAGCTCAGCCACAACCCTGTAACACACGTCCACACCTCCCACACCTCCCACTCCTCCCACACCCACACCCACACCCACAAACAACCTCCCCACATCCCTATGCTCTTGGGCAGCATTTCCAGAGAGAGGGCAGAAGTTGATTCACACCCCAGGGGCAAAGGTTTCTATACACTGATGCCTCCCTCCCCGCTGTTTGGACCACAAGTGAACACGTGACCCAGGCCAGCCAATGCAGAGGCAGTTCAGCAGGCCTCCCAGAGGTCAAGAGAGGCCACGGCCACTCTCATCCGCTTAGAGCTCTCAGGGACGTTAAAAATAAAGAAACGATACAACATTTCAATGCCTACATTGAACAGATTAACATTTCTAACACCCAAACACTCATGACTAATTATGCCCTCCACGAGACAGTTACAAGAGTTATAAAACATATTAATTCATGGTGCACTACAGGCAGAATGTCTGTTAATGAGAAACAAATTTAAATTTGGATGACGAATGCCACCATCGTTTCATCCTGCCAGCTTGTCTCTGTGACTAAATGTGTAAGTTCAGGAGGATAACAGGAAGGCACGTGGGCGTGAGGCCTGAGCTCCCGCTTCCCCACGGCCCACGTCCACCTGTCCTCTCTGACCACACACAGACGCCACCTCGATGCCCAGCAGCCTGCAACCATGTACGTCAAGTTCCACTTTGGTTACTGGCTCAGCACTGTTATCTTGGCAGAGTTTTTGATAAATTATTAGTCATAAACTATTTCCCAGTGTTGCTGTGGATCTAGAAACATCTGTCAGTCCAGTACCCACGAGACCTAGCCAAGGACCACCCTTCCTATCCTTAGCTACCCTCAAGGCTCCCGCCATCCTTCGCCATGTGTAATTTACTGCAATAACATCCCTGCTGGACAGTGTTTGCACCTTGAAACCAAGCTAATGCCACAACTTTCTTGCCAATCTTTGAAAGGCTGCTGTTGAGTAAGTTACACCAGCCTGACAATCTCGGGTAGAGAAGACAACCAACCCTGGACAGTCGTGAGGGCCTGACTCCAGTACCCACTAGTGTTCAAGTCCTTTGACCCAAACGCCACAGGTTGCGTCTAAGCTCTGCATAGCCTCTGGTACAGTTTAAATGATCTCTAGGTTATTTACAGTTCTCACTGAAGAACAAATGCTCCTGCAATAGCTGTAATACACAGTTCCGTATACTACAGGACCCAGAAAGAAGCCTGCGTGTGCCCGGAACAGATAGAAATTAAAAATAGAAATTAAAATAAAACCGGAGGTTATCGGGAATATTACTAAAGTATTATCAGTATGATAGTATTCTCAGAATACTCAGATGTGGAACCTGATAACAGTGAGTTTCTCCCTCACTTAACAAATTGTCCTTTACGGCTAGCGCTGGCTTCCCTCTCCTCTCTCAACATCAATCTATTGGTCTTTCAGATTTGGGGAAGACTTCCTAACAGTGGTTTCAGGGAAAAGAAAATGACTACATCAAATACACACACCAACTCTTAAATGCTCTAGTTTCCTTTCTGTTATGGTGATAAAAAAAAAAAAAAATACTCAGACCAAAAGCAACTGGCGGGTGTGGAGGGGGATTTATTTCATCTTACACTTCCAGATCAGGGTCCATCATTACGGATGTCAGGGCTGGAATCCAAGGCAGGTATCTGAAGAAGATTTCGTAGAGAATAGTACTCACTAGCTATTCTCAGGCCCACGCTGTGCCAGCTTCACTCACGCCAACAGGACCACCTGCCTAGGGATGGTGCTGCCCACAGTGGGCTGGGTCCTCTATGCATTAATTAATTAATACTCATGACACAATCCCTGACAGACATGTCCACAGACCATGCTGATAAAGCCAGTTAGTTATTCAACTGACTCTGGGCTGTGTCAAGTCTAGACTAACAAGGGCACTGAGGTTAGCTGGAATTTCAGACATTTAATAAACCATGTTTCAACATGAAGAAAATGTCCAGTGAGGAAAGAAGAGGCTGAAGGAGAAATAATGGAATGGGAATGCAGAGCCCTGCGAACTGTTACGGGGTGTTAGGTGAGTGCAGGAAGGCTGGGAAGTAGAAGGGAAATGAGTTGCAAGCAGCAACCCAGTGCCCAGTGCTCACCAACCTCAGAGAAGCTTTCTAACTGCAGAGAACTTGGCCAGCGAGTCATCTACTGACACCAGTTAGGTGAGCAAGGCCTGCACTATGGTCTGTGAGCTCCATGTGAACACAAGTCCCTTAGCCTGGCTTTCTCACACTCCACAGAATCCCCCCCTACTCCCCATCCCGTACCTCTGCTTCCCTCCCACAGGTTAAGACCCCAGGTAGAAGGAATTGTAGGTTAGGATGCTTCTAAAACTACATCTAAGCCCTGAGCTCTGCTCCTGAGAGGTAGCATGCTCAAGAAGAAAACTACAGCACCTAAGTTAGTTCTACCTTAAAATGATGCTACTGGACTTTTGAGGACCAGACAGCATCTCTCCCTGAGGCTACTGGACTTGTGAGGACCAGACAGCATCTCTCCCTGATGCTACTGGACTGATGAGGACCAGACAGCATCTCTCCCTGAGGCTACTGGACTTGGGTAAAAACCAGACAGCACCCATCACTGATGCTACTGGACTAGGGAGAGGACCAGATAGCATTCCTACTGTCAGGTGAGAGTCGGTGTGAGAGATCTTCCTCAGATCACTCTGCCAAATGTCAGTAAACAACATAGAAAAGCATGCTTAAGAGCCAAGGTGTCAGATGATTAAAGCTCACCTTCTGCACTCAGAAGTCTATGCTGCACAGCCTTGTTCACCAGAAAACATTCTAAGGCTTCAGTATCTTCTTCGTCTCAGCATCATGACTGACCAGGTAGCCTCTAAGTGCCAATAAAAAGTTCCTGTGGTTCTCTGGAATACTTTCTGGGCCTTTGCTCTCCAAGAGTGATAGCAACCAGTGTTGGCCCAACAACAAAAGAAATAAGACAATTTATAAACACCAACAGAGAAAATATAAATTCTTAACATGATGATAGAAAACTCTAATTCCCAAACAGTTGAACACTAGTTACTGAAAAGCACTCTCTAAATCCTTAAGAAAGAAAAAATTAAGAAAGGTACGTATCTTAAGTAAAATTCATGAAGCTCATATTTAAAAGAAAATACTAAAACACATTTAAAAAAACAAAATTATTAATTCATATTTGGACATAAGATATCATCCAGTTCAGGTTTTCATTTTATAGACAAAATTAGCCAGGCATAGAGAGATTAAATAATTTGCCCAAGGATATGCCGCTAATGAGAGGCAGGATAAATATGAGAATCCAGCCAAGAATGGTTTAACTATTCCAAAAGGGTATTAGAGAATGTTAGCAATGTCTGGGATAGGCTCCTAGTCTTTGGAGGCTAATGTCAAGAGGACAGCCAAGCCCTCCCATGGAGCATCACTCTGTGCGCCACACAAGCCAGAACTGCAGGCTGATGCCCGTGGGATGCATGTATCTTTGGTTCCGACAGTCACACCTTTCCATCCATGCCAACGGTGGCAAAACTACCACATGGTGCTGCAGCTGACAGCTTCTCTAAATCGGTGGACAACTCCCACTCGTCATGACCCTCTCAGATTCCAGGCTCAGCTTCCCATCTCAATGTTGCTATTCTAACACACACACACACACACACACACACACACACACACACCTCACTAAACCCCAGGAAGCCAATGCCAACTGTGCCAGCC
Organism: Rhabdomys pumilio; assembly: GCA_030674055.1. Lineage (NCBI taxonomy): Eukaryota > Metazoa > Chordata > Mammalia > Rodentia > Muridae > Rhabdomys > Rhabdomys pumilio. The sequence goes on from JANHMN010000001.1 coordinate 19,503,195, forward strand.
CACCAGCTGAGCAACAGCAGCTGTCCCAAAGACATTGCTCTAGGACCTCACTTCCTGTTTTGGCAACGACGCCTGTGTCTGTGCCAGTTCAGGGTCTGGCCCATCGTTTTCAAAGCTTAGAACTGGACAAGTCCCAGATATCCAAGAAACCATCTGTTATAAAGCCCTCCTCCCTCCTCCGACTTCACTTCTCCACCAGTCACAGTATCTGCCGCCATCTTTGCTCTTCTGGACAGAGGACCCTGAAGGGGAAGAGCCACCAACTTTAAATTCAGTGTTATGAGACAAATAAGTTCACATATTCTACCTGGCAGCATGAACTAGCTATCACAGACGTTAGAGAATGTAGAAAAGTACACTCAATTTCCAAAGTTCTCTTTCTGTGGTGTGAGTGTATATATATATGGGGGATGGGGCATATACACGTAGGCCCAATGTTCATATCCTGTGCCTTCCTCAATTGCTCTCCACTTTATTTATTGAGGCAGACTCTCTCAATCAAATTCAGAGCTCACTGATTTGGCGTCTCTAACTCATGGGTTTGCTCCAGGGACCTGAGTGCTGGGACTGTAGGCATTGACCATGCCTATGGCTTTTTCACATGGATGCTAAGGATTTGAACTCTAGTCCCTATGTTTAAGCAGTAAGTGCTTCAACTATTGAGCCATCATCTCCCTGGCCCATGTTTATTCTTTCATAGAAGCTTTTCAAAGCGAAATCCTTAAGGATAAGCAAAGACAAGCTGAGAAGGAGCTCACAAATGTTATATACTAATAGTCCAGACCTGAAACAGCGTAAGCTTTTCCTTCCAATGAGAAACAAAGCCAGAATAAGACCAGTCTTTAAAAGCTTTTCAAATACCCTTCCATATAAATTCCAAGTAGACCCCAAGCAATCACATCTACCTAACTAATAACTAACAGTGACTAAACATTCTCCATATGACAGGCTGCAGTAGGATCTTCACAGGCCTGACCTGACTTCTAACTCCTCTACCGTCCCCCTACCCCCATTTCCTTGTTGTGAAGGGCTCAAGAAAGACTTATGGAAGGTGTCTAACTTGCCTAAGATTACATCAATAAAAGGTGATAGGGTCAGAGTTCACACTTGGGTCCACGCAATTCTGTACCCAGTGCTTTTTATCACTACTCTGCGCTGCCTTGAGGATGGGGTGGGGTCTTTGCTGCATAGGAGAAAACAAAAACTGCACTTTTAATCACAGAATCACCTCGCCTTGCATGGTTCAAGGTCCTGTGCAAACCTGCCTGGAAATTCTACAGGCAAAGAAAGGAGACTGGCACTCACCTAACAAGTCCAAGGCAGCTGTCAGACAGCTGTGCAGAAGCCGGGGAAGATGTGGATGGTGTCTGGCAGGGTTACGCTTGCCTCTGCCTCCAACTAGAATTTTTAAAAGAAACGAGGAGCCTGGCAGATGAGAGACTCTCATACTAAATCCCACAGGGAGTGTTAAATAAACATGATCAGCCCCATAAAGCTCTGACAAAGGCAGACTGTTAAAACTAAAAAACTGTACTACGTCCTACCTTCCCTTTACCCAATAAACAGACATCCGTAAGCGTGCGAGCCCTATTAGCGGTGGCCTATTTAAACCTTAAATTTTTAATTCTGTTTATTCGCTTTTATAGAAAGCACTCAGCAAACACTCGGCCTCGCTTTTACTTATGTTGCTGTGTCTAACGGCGGGCGTCAACAAGACTTGGCAGCTCTCAAGAGGCAGCCTCAGATTGACTGCAGAATCAAGACCAGGACGATGATCCAACCAAGCCTTGGATCACGTGTCCTGTCAACACAGGCTGGGTCTGCCATACAGGTTTGTCAGGCTTATGGCTTTTCTGGGGTCTACGTTTTTTTTTTTTCAAGTTACATCAATTTACCATGCTCCTAGTCTGTGCCAGCCACCGAGAAGCTCGGAATCCAACAGTTAGAAAAACTAAGACAGCTTACCGTCTCACTGGAAAAGCAGAAATCAATTAAATCATGATGCAAAGAAGTGAGCGGTTTACCAAGGGGCAACGTGATTGATTAGCGGCTGTCTGTTCAGGTGACTGTTAAAGGAAATTACCAGGGAGGAGTAACTAAAAACCAACAGACATTTCTTCTCACGGTCTGGAGGCTGAGAAGTCCAGGGTCGCAGTACTTGGAGATTTAAGACTAGTGAAGCTGCTCGCTGCTTCTTAGATGGTACCTTGGACTTCCCTTTATAGGAGCAGACATCTCATATCATCGAGAACCTATTCAGTTCAGAAAAGCCCCAGGGTGTGATATTATAGGATTGGAGAATAGGTCTCAGCATATGAATTGGTGGGGGTGTTGGGGGGGTGGAGGGCTTGGGGGTGGGAGGAGCTTCAAGCACAGAGATGAGATAGAACTGAGTATTATTAAACACGGTCTCAGACTCTTTGTTTGACGAGAAGTGAGATCTAAGGCCAACCCTTGTGCGTCTGGGCAGGACTATGGTGGAAATAGCATTATGTGACTTGGAAGCTAGGTAGGATAGAAGAGGCCATACACTTTCTTGCTCATTTTTATGTCTGGAATTCTAGTTCTTGGACCTCTATAAGCCCTGGGAGAAGTGTGAACACCCTGAAGTCGCCTGCTGGGAAAACATCTCAGCTACATGCAGGCGCCGGGAGAGTCACCTCCAGTCATGCCAGTGCACACACACACCTGGAACTGTCCCCCAGTGTTCTCATCTTCCCAGAGAGGTTCTATACCAGAGGAGAGAGAGGTGTCACCCGACTGTGCCCCGTCTGGATTCCTGGTCCACAAAAATCTATAAAGGAAAGGTGGCTGTTTGGCCAGTGCTTTGTCACACGGTGGCAAGTCACCCAAACACAGTGCTGCATGAGACCAAGAGGCAGCAGCCCTATGTTGAGAGGTCGCACAGGGAACAATCTCATCTCCTGCAATGTGACACTGGGCCTGCAATCTCAGGGTGAAGAGACTTCCATCAGTTGGAACAGAGAATCAGGCTGTGGACACAAACCAGCTGACAAGCAGAGAGACTGGGCAAGCAGGGACTATGTAGTCAGACCAGGGGAGGCTGAGTGGCCCTGATATCTGAAGTTCACGGAGGGTTCAATTGTTTTCTGTGTATGTCTTTACATCCTTCTTTGCTCTTTGACTTTAAACTTGTGCTGTCACTGTTTATTTGTGTGTGGGTGGGTGTTTTGCCTGCATGTATGACTATGTGCCGCTTGCATGCTTGGTACCCAGGAGGCCAGAGGAGAGTGTTGAATCCCCTAGGACTGGAGTTATATGCCTCTGTAAGCAACAAGTTCTCTTAACTGCCAAGCTGTCTCTCCAGCCACTTTTCTTTTTTTAAAAAATTGAAGTAAATCATACCAGGTAATAGTCACCATTATAGACTAAATTGAATACCCACTCCTAAGTCATACGTCACAGTGATAGCTAGCACTTCACAATGCATTTGGGAACAGAGTCAATGCAGGTATAATTGCTTAAATTGAGGTCACCAAGGTCGACGCTACTCCACTCTGACTATGTCCTAATGAGAAGAGGAATCTTGACAAACACACAGGGAGAATGTCACATGACAATGAAGCCAGAGATGAGGTGAAGGGTCTCCAACCCACTGACTGCCAAACACACCAGGAGCAGCAGAGAGGCCTGGAGCAGACTGCCCTCAGTCCTTCCGGGGATCCAGCTTTCCCACACCTCCATCTTCATCTTCATGCCTCTCAAACTGGTAAGATAACAGATTTTTGTTGTTCCTGCCACACAGCTGGTGGCACTTTATTACAGCCGTCCTTGGGGACTTGTGTAATCAACACTTAGACTATTTTTAAGTGGCCAACTCATAGATTTTGGTAGCTTCACAATACAGCACATCTTTCCAACAATAAAACATTTTCAAATCCCTCCAAAGAACCTCCATTCCTCTCCCTGCACCCTGATATTTTCCCTGTCTCTCTCCCCTGCACCCTGACATGCTCCCTGTGTCTCTCTCCTGCTCCTTGTTAAGCTCCCTGTCTCTTCCCCCTGCACTCTGATCCCTGTCTCTCTCCCCTGCACACTGATATATTCTGTGTCTAGCCCAGGGCTGGGGGGGGGGGAGGTGCAGAAGGGGTAGAAGAGGAGCAACCATTGGTTCCATGGGAGAGTCTTTGGCTTGACTGTGGCAGATTTGGTGGCTCAGAGTACAAAAAGACCTTCTACCCTTCTTCAGGAGATTAGGCAGTAACTGTGTAGGTGAAGGCCTTCTCTGTGGCTCCTCATGGCGGATCTCAGTGAAAAGAGGCAGTCCATGATTCTGAATCCCTTATTGCCATGATGGAAAGTGGATTTGTAAAATCATACCCCACTTCTCAGGGTGGGCCTGAGATTAAATACCTTTTGCTGGGAGAAATGTCTGGGAAGGAAAGCTTATTGGCCATGCCCTTCAGGCCTCTAGGTACCTCATTAGCATGGAGATCTGCTACCTTGAGTAGTGTCTCTTTTCCTATTGTCTTGGTCTGAGATGTTAGGGATACCTCATCTACTAGTGGAAGGGCTTGGGGCATTGCCCTTACATGACTGATGGCCACAAATCTATGGGGGGCTGCAGCTAGTGACAGGGGCCTGGGGCGTGGGAACAGGCGAAGCTCCTACATCCCTTCAGGGTCTCCCGGGCTTCAAAGCCTTTAGCTCAACCAAGGACCAGGCTACCTCTGGTGGTCCACTGCCCCACATTCCCTGTCACTCTCCCCTGCACCTGATATGCTCCCTGTCTCTATGGGTTTGCCTCATAGAAATGAATCATACAACACGCAGCCCTTTGCAGATGGCTGCTATAATTTAGCATAACTTTTTCTAAGTACACTCAAGTTGTGGCATGCACCATTACTGTCTCCTTTTTATTACACTGTAGGAGAATATCACAGTTTGTTTGTGTGGACTCATCACTGATGGACATCTGGGATTTTTTTCCCTTCCCTTTGCAATATTTGGAATAATGCTGACATGAACACACGTGTATACATTTCATCTGGCTTTTCAGTTCTCCTGGGCATACACATATGGAGTGCTGGTTCTTACAGTAATTGTATGTCTGTCTAACTGTCCAGAAGCCTGTCTAAATGGCCCTAGAGTGACGGCATCTTTTCCATCCCCACCAGCACAGCTGTGCTTGTGTGAGGCCACGGGAGCTGTCTTTCATGAAAAAGCAAGTAGAGGGTTTTATATGGATGGGTCTGACAAGCCTTTTAAGACATTCAACGGGTGTGCTGGGTAAGACAGCTACTCTGGCTTAGAAATGAGGTCGGCCGGGACTTGGTAACAACAAAAACAGAACTCTCCCAAACAAAAATAAGAAGGGAGTTGGTGGGCATGCTTGGCCTAAGCATTGAGGAGCTCCAAAACAGAGTGTAGAGGGAAACGGTCTGTGATGAGGACTATGACAAATAACCTCACAAAACTAAAAACCAGTGACAAGAGCCACGGAACTACTAAAAAGCAGATGATCTGAGCAGGGTCTAAATTCCGATACCTGAAAGATAAGCGCCATCTCGTTTCTCTATTTTTCCCTGTCCCTTTTCGGAAGGAGGTCAGTGGTGCCAGAGCGGGAAGCTGTTAGCTCTCTCGATGCCGTGTAAGAGGTTAAACTACGTTGACCCACTATCAGAACTGGTGAATAAACGCACTCAGTGCGGCTGCCAAGTCTATCTACCTTCAAACTGTCTTTTCCTGGCGAACCTGCGTGCACAGAACGTCCTTAACGGGTTCTATGGTTTGTTCCAAAGACCTGAAACTGGGAGGAGACAGCTGGATCCCACTCCAAAGGCTCACTAAGATTAGCAGAGATTAGCGCAGGTGAATATTATCACCCTCTACACATTCTTCCCGCTGATGAACAGTTTATTCAATTACAGAGTCCAATCAAAAGACAGGACTCCTAAACCCAAATCTATAATAATATCCTCCGTCCTATCGTAAAATTACAGTTCAGAGGTCATCTTCCTTAGGAGACACAGTTCCAGAAGTTATAAAACTCACTTTATGCATCAGTCAAGAGTAAACTAATCCTTTAGATTTACAATACAAGGGATTGAATTGTAATTTAGTAACCATGGGAACAAAGAGTTTGGGGATTAAACAAACACCGCTAAGAAGAAAGCAGGAATGAGCCTTAGTCCAGGCAGGGGGCTCACGGGTTCCAGTCCTAGGACCTCTCAGGACCAGACCCATCCAGAGCCACCCTGTACTTCCCAGATGGTACAGTGTCCTCGCCACACCAGGAAGAGTAAAATAGCATCTCACTAAATTATCTAATTTGAACATCACACATACATTCCAATTCTCCAAAAGACCTCACCAACGGGCAGAAGAGGTGTCCACTGAAAATCAGTTATTTAGGGTAAGTCTACATTGAGCAAAAGGCTCATTACAATACTAAGACCCAAAGAAACAGTTTCTTTGGCTGCAAATATCACCAAATAGAGTTACACTGAAAAGACAATAATAAAACCATTGTATTGGCTACATTTAATAATAGCTTTTCCCAAATAGTAGGCATTAACATTTCCTAATCTTGCCTCTACAACACAAACTTAATACAAAGACTTATTACAACACTTAATACAAACTTAATAGATGTATACACACACACACACACACACACACACACACACACACAGAGAGAGAGAGAGTTTCGACCACCATCATAAATCTGTGATGAGAAATTTACAAGGCTGTTGGAGGGTGCAGACACAAGTAGTACACATAAGATGACCAAGTGTCAAATGTGAAAGACGCACGTGCCCAGACCTAATTAATCACTATGAGATAGATGCCTTTTCTTACCAAAGCCTGCAGAGAAGTTACTCCATTAGCGATCTTTCTTCTCTGGCAAGGTAGGTATAAAATTTTGGATATGGAGAATGGTCATCACGTAAAGCAATGGGGCAGGTTTTTAAGTTTCCCCCACACTAGAAAAAGAAAAGCCCTTTCAACCAATGCCTCTGCTTCGGAGAGCAGTTTGATGCTAGCACTCGGAGAGACTGTTAGCATAGTAACGGATGTTCATTAGTACTTAATGGACTAGAGCCACAAACATTAAGTTATTCATTAATTTTCACCACATGTCCCTGAAGGAAGTTGGAGCATCTCTCTCTGACAGGGAGAGACAAAGGTGATGTTGCATACACACGGGCAGCAGGCTGACGGTAAACACAGGATTAACAGCACCAAACACCGAACACCTCGTGAACAGAGGACACAGGAGTACATTTCCAGGCATGACCAATGCTAGCTACCTTACCCCAAGGAGCAATAACTGAGAGTCTTCTATATTCCAGACGGCAGACATAGACTTGAAGTCACTGAAATATGCTCATGGCAATAACAATGGTAATAGCAGGAAGGAGGGGAGAAAAGGCTAATTGTTGAGGGTTTCTGTCAGACTTGACGGTGCCGCACGGGCATTAACTCAATGAACTTATAGGAAGCAGGTACTAATTGTTCCTTCCTTGGAGGAAGCCCAAGGTAACATGCCCTTGCCTACCAGAACAGGATTCAGACCCAGTTGGGTTCCAAAGGATGTGTGCACTTGACCTTAGCATCGCCCGAGTAAAGCATGATTCATTTTTCCTAATTGACCCAATTCTATTCAAGCAAAATGGAAGTTAATTCACAAAAGAACCAAACATCCCTCAAAGCTTTGGCCTTAACAGCCTTTAGTCAGAGGGCCAAACCCTCTCCTTCCCTGAAGTCCTGCTGTAATGCAAGGGCAGGCAACCGGGTCCACTGGGCCCAACATCAGGTACTCTCCCCTATCCATCTTTAATAGCTCCATTTAGCCTACTCCCTGAGTCCGACTTCCTACTGAAACATTTAATAGCTTCTCTGTGGATGAATCGTGTTGGTAGCATTTATTTATTCTTTCTGAAAACCAAGTGTTTAAGGGCAGAAAAAGAGAATGTCAGAGTCTTGTGTTTAGTTCATGAAATATGTAACTTCTTTAGGAAAAAAAAAATTGCTATGCCTAGTGATATCTTTTTGTACCAGATAAATATCGAGAGAAAATTCATACGACCACATCTCTAAGCTGGGTAATGTGTTCTTGACAAATGAAAGCAGTAAGAATGAAAACACTTCATAGATAAGTATCTCTAAAGAACTTTCCAGAACCCAATCACTCACTCATCCCAAAACAACTCGCTCCTGTATCTATCAACATAAGCTTCAAGGACCACTCACACACTAATACAGGTGAGACCGAAAGACTTCCAGGTTCCTAGCGAAGCAACCAGCAGCACTGGTTACAAACAGCCCAGGAAAGACCCATGTGCTCTACGGTTTGAGAGAGACCACAAGAGCTGGAGAGTTTGTCTGCCTGGCAAACATGAGGTTCTAGGTTTGATCCTCAGCCAAGGATGGTGGTGCACACACAAGGTGGTGTTTGTCAAGGAATAATTAGTACCTGCTTCCTAAGTTCATTGAGTTCATGCCCATGAGGCACTGTCGAGTCTGACAGAGAACCTCAACAATTAGCCTTTTCTCCTCTCCTTTCTGCTATTACCATTGTTAGCACCATGAGCATATTTCATATCCTGGGGCTCCAGATGCAGCAGATGGATCTTTGTGCATTCAAAACCAGGCTCGTCTACATAGCAAATTCCAGGCCAGGTAAGGCTACTTAGTGAGACCCTGTCTCAAAAAACGATGGTGATGGTGATGATGATGAAGTCTGATTACCACTGAGTGCCTCTGATGTCCCAACATGCCACTGTGCAGTTTACCCCAGCCTGCTTTAACTCTTCCCCCTTCTGCCTTTAGCCTTGTCCCTCACCGGTTCTACTCAAAGAACAAAAGGCATTCTTTGTAAGGCACAAGTCAGATCTTACAGCTTCTGGGATCGAAACTCTCCTAGGGATTCTCATCTCCGTTACAACCAATACTGGAACATCACCTTTCTGTTCTCTCCCATCTCCAGCTACCAGGATGCTTCTCAACAAGCCTTTGCGCCAAAGGTTTCCCTGCCCAGAACCATCAAGCCTCTTCCCTAAGATCCTTGCTCCATAATCAAATTCATGGCAGACCTTCCCTGACCTCTTATCAAGAACATCCAGTCTTTCTCTGTTCCTCTCCCTCTCTTTCCCTCCCTCCTCCCCGCCTCCTCCCCTGCCTGACTTGACTCTCTTCCGGCATTTATCAAGATCTAACATATTTACTACTTATTCATTTGTTAGCCCCATTAAAATGTAAGCTGCACAAGGGCAGGATTTCATTACTAACCGGCTTTCTTCATAAGTGTAGGCCCTGTGGCACATGCGAGTTCCAAAGCACAGCTGTTCCTCGGTGTCCTTACAGGACTAGTTCCAGGGCTCCCAAGATCACTAAGTCCTTGGATGCTTAAGTCTCTTCCATAAAATGGTACCTTGTTTGCACAGGACCTAAACATATCCCGTTGTATGCTTTAGATCTTCTCTAGATTAGGTATTATTCCCAGAATATGTAAATTGTATAGAAATATCCATTACATCATGCTGTTTAGGAAATGATCTAACGTGGTCTGTCAACAGTCAATAATTATGACTGTATGTTCTGAGACAGGGCCTTACTGTGTAGTCCTGGATGGCCAGGTGCTCAATATTTCGATCACGCTGGCCTCAAAGTAATAAAGATCCATTATTACATTATTAATTTTATTATTACATTATTACTCTGCCTCCCCAGAGCTGGGACTAAAGGTACATGTCATAAACCCTGCTACAAACTTTTTTTCAAAATATTTTGATCCATTAATTAAATCCATGAATTCAAAACTAACTCTCACTTTCTCTGTCTCTGTGTGTGTCTGTCTGTGTATGTGTTTACTGGGTGAAAGAATAAATATCACATAAATAAATACCCATATAAAGAATATTTGACTAAGGAATCACTGTAGTAATCTAGAGGGGAGAAACTCCGGGTCTTCAAGGACACACCCTGCCTCTAACACAGAATGAAACAGAAGCTCAGCCAGTAGTGAAGGAAGGGACGAGAACAGAGAACATCCTCTGAGGAAAGAAAGGATTTTCTAAGCCATCAACTGACACCATAATCATAAAAAAAAAAAAAAAAAAAAAAAAGTTCACAACCAAGGCCAAGGCCGAGTATGGTGACTCACACCATAACCCAACACACACTCAAGAGGCTGAGAAGGCTGCAGGGAGCTGCAATCCAGCCTGAGCTCAAGTTAGTAAGACCTTGTCTCACAAATCAAAAATAGTCACTGTTCCTGAAGAAGGAAGAGTTCACAGAGACAGAGATAAGGCAGGAGAGGAGAGTGTGAGGTGTGAGTGTGAGGTGTGAGTGTGAGGTGTGAGTGTGAGGTGTGATCCTGTGCACTCGCCATTCGGAGGACAAACTTGGGGGGGGGGGTGTCGTATGCAGGGACACAGTGCTTCACTTCTCTTCACAGCTTTCCTCTCAGTTCGAGATTGTTTCCCCCAAAAAAAGAGGCTAGAAAATTTGAGTCACACATGAAATATTCTGAATGAAATACAAAGAAAACAGGGGAACAAACTATTGCTTCCAAATGTTTCTATTCACCTTGCTCCCTGCCCCCCAAGCCCCACCTCCAAGAAAGACTCTAGAGTGTATATCACATTGGCTTAGAGTCTGCCCAAATATGGTCATTTTTTTTTCAGTGTAAATGCAAACAACCCCCCTGGATTACAGTGGAAACACAGCACGTAGCAGAACATTCATCTGTATAAACTCTGTTGTAAATGACATCGCTCCTCTCCCTACAGAGACCAAGCCTGATCTCCACCAATTGCTCTAACTCAAAACATACTTTTTACATAAAATTAATGATGGGGTTGGAAATAGAAAAAGTAAATCTTTGGACTGGTCTGGTGTTGTGAGCCGCAAGAATGATTAAATATAAAACGGAGGGGGGGTGGAAGCAATTGCAGTAGGATATAAAAGAACAGATTGACATAGATTTTTTGAAACTGGAAGTTGCAGGCAACATGCCTAGAATTTAGATGCCAATATTAAGGACTGAACACTCGCCCAAGCCTCCACAGCTCCCCTGGCAGGTCAAATCTCATTACAACAAACACCACAGCTATAAGAACCCCTGTGTAATGTAGAGCAAGCCCAGATAATGACCCCTTAACTCAAGCTCTATGTGTTACCTAACGCTGTGCCCTGTTCTGAACAGAAAAGCACAAACACACAAAAGAAGCATCTCAAGTGATTACCACTCAAACTAAGACTCAGAAAAAGTCCCCAGTCCTCTATCCAGTAGAAGAGAACACTTAAATTTTTTAGGGGGAAAAAAATGAACTTACAAGCAGCCATGGAAAGGCATAGATACACAGAGTATAGCCAAACCTTCAAAGGACAATGAAAGCAGGCATGTGATCATGATGCCAACAGGATAGTCCACAGATTTGATACAGTAAGGTTCCAAAGTATACCTCCACCCCAGGACTGTCTAATGTTTGTTTTCATTTGAACTTTCTTTCTTCCTCCATATTAAAATGAACTCAGAGTATGTGAGGTTCCAGCCACTACTGGAAAATAGCTAGATTTGGCAACACATGCACACAATTACCAACTTGAGGAAAGTACCATCCCTCTATAAGGTTTAAGAGTTATATGGACTCCAGAACTCCAACACATCCCCAGAACTGCCCACCTCCAGCGGCCTACAACCCTAGATCTTAAAACAAGGCCTTGGTCAACATCTGTATCTTATGCATCCTGACCTAGAAAGGCTTGAGAGAGCACACGTTGGCTGGTATTGCATAGAAGTGACTTCAACATTTCTCTACATGACATTCTCACAAGCACCAGTGGCAAAGGCAAAGTTCATCCTTTTTGCTTTGGAAGTGATAATGTCTCTGAGCAATGACAATGTGACAACACTGTTTTCAAATGGGTTCGAAATTAATCATCATGGCCATGGACAGTTTAGCACAATTAAGTAAAGAGAGACAATGCTAAATAATATATATATATGTATATATATACATATATATATATATAGATATATCTATATATGTATATATATGTATATATATATGTATATGTGTGTGTGTGTATATATATGTATGCATATATATATATATATATATATATATATATATCTTTTAAAAGACGCGATGAGCATAAACTTCCAAAAGAATACTATTGTTTCTTAACAGTTTCAAAATCTTCCAGTTGTAAATTTATACTGTGTAACTAGAAACCTTCAGTTTTAGAGGGGTTATTTGTGGGCACAGAATCATGGCCCTGGACAAACCCCACAACTACTCTGTTTCCCAGGCCCTCCCCATACCACATGAAGAATACTGCAGGCACCTCATGGGACCACCTGGAGAGTTGTCCAAGTCGGCATGCAAGCATGTGCCCACCACCTCTTAGGTGCTACATGAGAAAAATCAGCAGAGACTACTCCCAGCCTTCTGTTATCTTGACACACTGGCCTAAATTAACAATCTGCACACATCTTCATCTCTACCTCGGTATGTCAGCCAGAACAATTTTCTACCCAAAGCGCATTCCACTATCATCAATGTAAGTTGCTGCTAAGTCTCACAAGTCATTAATAAAATGTGGTGATTTCTCAAAAGGTTTATCTTCTAAAAAGTACTTAATAGAAAAGAATTAACTCTAAGCCACCATCTACGTGATAAGGACTTATCAAAATAATTATCAAGTTGAAAGAAAATCCCCAGAGTGGTAAAAATATCCAAGATTCAAAAAATATGACTGAAGAGAAAAATCTGGTCTTATTAAAAAAAAAAAAAAAGTATAGCCTATGAATGAATGAATTAATGAATGAATGAATGAATGAATGAATGAACGAACATTAAGTGAATGATGATGGGCTGCCCCCCACAAATTTGTGTTTTTCTAAAACAAAAACAATACTGTGCGCGCACATAAAGTGTGTGAGTGTATGTGTGTGTGTGTATGTGTGTGTGTGTGTGTGTGTGTGTGTGTATGTGTGTGTATGTGCTGATGCTGAGTGCCTGACTTTTTTGCTCACCACCTATTTTCTAAGGTAAGTTCTCATGCTGAACCTGGAGCTCAGTATTTGGCTAAAATGGCTGGCCAATAAACGGCACCGACCCATCTCCAACTCTTCATGCTGGGATAGCAGGGATATGCTGCCATACTGGGCCTTTTATGTGAGCAGCTGGAGCTAAACTCACATCCTCTTGCTTGCCAGGCAAGTATTTTATTGGGGGAACCACCTCCCTGGGCCTACAAAAAGCACCACGTTTTAAAAAATCACACACACACACACACACACACACACACACACACAAAGGGCTATATTTAAGAGTGGTGTTGAAGGTCTATCTGGCCCTAACACTGCCCGAGCCTGCCATTTGTACTAACTACATTTGATATGGCTGCCTGCCTTCAGAGAGTTACAGTCAAGGTTAGCAAGAAAAATAACAGTCTCTTCAGAGTATCTACAGAACAGCATAAGAGTACACCCAGGGTAGGCTGGAAGGGTTCTCAAAGGGACTGAAGGAGAAGAAAGCTGAAGACAAAAACAAGACCCACCGGCAGTGGTGGCACATGCCTTTAATCCCAGCACTTGGGAGACAGAAGCAGGTGGATTTCTGAGTTCGAGGCCAGCCTGGTCTACTGAGTGAGTTCCAGGACAGCTAGGGCTACACAGAAAAACCCTGTCTCGGGAGGAAAAAAAAAACCAAGACCCACAAGAGAAGCCCAGTAGCTATTAGAGGTCGCTGGAACACATGAGGAAATACGGTCAGCGTTGTGTGCAGCAATTCCCTAAGGGTTCTTCAACTGGCCCAGCCTCAGGCTTACACACCACTCTCTTCTGTATGTGTATTCACGTGTCTTTCCTCCCCTCACCATGGGCTCCCACAGTAGAAGATGTAATCCAGTTATCTCATAGTCCCAGACAAACTCATTCTATGAACTGTCACTAAATGAATGCTTGCCCGGGGGAGGGGTGTCTCAATGCCAGGTACTGATATGGGCTGGGCCACAGCTTGAAAAGCAGTGTTCATGGAGCACTGCTGTGTGCACTGTGCTGCCCACAGGAGGGAGTCCCTCTCTCCGCAACGAACAAGGTCTACACAGATGCCAGTTCTCTGAGAAGGCCTTAGAAGGGCTCTACTCAGGTGGTCATTTGCCATTGGGAAAATGACACCCTTCACCCTTGAAATTTGAGGCCTGGTGGCTATTTTTTCCGTAGGGACAAATATCTCAATATGTTGCCTAGGCTGGCCTCGAACTGAAAATTCTCTTGCCTCAGCTGGAATAACAGGTGTGCACCACCACACCAGGCCTTGTCCAAGGCCTTTTATGAGACACCAGGCCTATTCTAGCATCCTGTACAAATATGGAACAAGAGTTAGTTCCCTGGGCCATGCTGAGGAAAGGACTGAGATACCCCTGGGCTTCCAAAGCTCTCTTCTGCTCGCTGGCTGTGAAGCTGCCATCTGGAAGGCTGCACAGATGAGAGGCATTACCACGATTCTGCTGGAATATTTCTGGTTGGCAGAGAACACAAGATGCCAGAACTTGGGGGAAAAAAAAATCACGTAACTATGATTACCTTGTTTCACCTTGTCCCTCAGCCAATCCAAATCCAGCCTGCTGTAGATATTTAACCATTAGCAAAAGACTCTGCTGAATCATCTGGCTGGCAAATCATCACGAGGCCTGTGTATCCCCCACGTTCTAACGCTGGAGTGGCTCTATTCTCCACAGCAAGCAAAGCACACCCTGTCCCACAACCTTGATACTCAGAAAGAAACACAGAGCCTCTCTTCCCAACCTCATTTGCATCCTGACCTGTCCAAAGCATGTGACTCGTCATGAGTATACTCCATGCTGATCCTGCAGAAGTACCTGAACGTGAGAACTACACGCACCTGCCCTTAGCAAGCATCAACCACCTGCCAGGGTTCTCACGGGTTTGTCTCATTTTCTGGCACCTCTTTCTGACTCCGCAGGCCTCTCAGGAGAACACCCTGGGGTACCTGGGCCTGCTGCAGGGCTAGCATGAAGAAATCCCCACCACTTCAATCTGGTCCAGCCTGCAGTGCGGAAGCCAGGCCACCTGGAAGGGCTTTCTGCTATTATTGAGACCTCAGGCTACAGAATCTGATAAAAATTTATCTTCAGACCAGTGTCACAAAAAAGCCCTTTTCCCCTGAAGGGAGCCAGCAATTTGAAAGTGCCTTGCAAAGCACTGTTGTGCTTTCTTTCTTCAGAGCCTTCCCTGAGGCAGGCCAATGTCAGCAGGGGTCGAAGGGGGGAGCTGAGTCTCCAGGGATGTCCTGAGAGCAGGTCTTAGAAACCAGGGCCTCACGCCCTCTTTCAGGTTTTCATTCTTTCTGATTCATCAAGCTCATTGGGCACTGTCTGCCCCACCTTCGCTGAGTATACATGGACACAGAAAAGGAAGCCCATGTCCCCTCCATGCACCACTAACTACCTGGTTCCTACTGATAATGTAATAATAATTACATTATCACATAATCCTCAATGGCCCCATGAACCACAATCCCTCCACTCACCACATGGCCTTCAGGATCACAATCTCTCCAATCATGTGGCCCAGCTAGTAACAATCCCTCACTAATCATGTGTCCTCAGGTGATTCCACTAATCGCTCCCGACTATCAGACGGCTCGATTAATCATATGGCCCCACTAATCACATAGTTTCCCTCACTAATGGCCACCTAGAGACCAGGTGCCTTTGAAATGAGAAAATCTCCCCAAAATACAAGCAGCAGCCTCCACCCCTTCTGATCAAGTCTGTCAGCCTTTGACTGGCAGAAGGGCCTCCCTTACCACCCTCTGTTTATCTTCCACTTCTGTAACAGCCCAGGGCCCCTCGACACCACATTCGAAATCCCAGGTGCATAGAGAATATTCTTTCCTCGTCAAAATGTAAAAAGCCTCTGCATTTGCATAGGGTGCCAAATTTTAGAACAAAATGTATCTTCAATCAGGAGCGAAATAAAGCTGCATCACCTGCAAGCCGGCTCTCCATCTCTAGAAGCCTGAAAATGGAATCCTTTATTCAATGGCTTCACGCTTTGGGACTTTAAAAAAATAAATAAATAAAAGATCACCGTACATACTGTCACCTCAAATTAGTAACTGTCAAAGTTAAAGGGGTCACTATTAAGAATTCTGCAGGGATTATGGGTGTAAACCACGCGGTCATTAAAAACCAAATCTCCCAGAGCACTTACCTAAGGCCCAGTGTAGGTGTGGACTATACTACCAATAGCTCTGTCTGCTTATAACTGACCGCTTAGTTCCCAATTAGTCACCAGAACAGGCAACAGTGATCTGATCCTGTTATGATACATACTTGGAAGGAAAAGTCCTGGGAAGTATGACAGAATCCTTCAAGGGTTAACCTAACTGGGAGGCAGGGGAATTGCTGGAGTGAGAGGAAGAAGGGCATAAGATCTCAAGGTAACTCTGGAAGACGAGCCACTTTCAGGGCAAGAACAGTCTGACACAGGTGATACGTGCACCAGAGGAGGCAGTCAGGATGCAGGTAACAGTTACAGGGAGGCTGGAGGCTGGACCAGGGTGATGTCCCTATATAGAAGGACTAATGGACCCATGCCAAATCTGGAAGTAAGTGAGGTTAACCAAGATTCTGGGTCAGCTAGAAAAACGGAGCCTGGCTGTAAAGGAGCAAAGAAGATTCCTTATATAATCCTAAATTGCCTGAGGGTGGCCTTGTAATCTTGTTCACGAGGCCTCAAAACTCCCTGGTGAGCGTGGTAAAATGAAATGTAAACGCAGAAAAATTCCCCTGCCGCAGGTTTCCACACCCATAAATCACCGCCCTGCTCAGTGATCTAAACAAGACACACCCACCTAAACAACTCGGTAACTCTCCATGTATGTGGTGACCTGTTCAGAATGCCACCCAGTAGCACTGCCAGGGGACGAGGTAGCTAAGAGTTCCGAGTGCTGCTGAGTGCTGCTGTCAGCCTTCCTCTGTAGATGGAGCACCAGAATCCTAGGTGCTTTTCCAAATCGAAAATCTTAAAATCACATCTGGTCCCCACTTACTTTCATTGTTTTGAGGAGCAATTTTGTTTCTCAAACAGAATTCGCAATAATTGACAGTCATCCTTCCAGAGAAATCTAATAAATAAAGGAACCACAATGCTTACAATGGTGGCACCACCCTGAACCAGTAACTCCAAAGTTTTCCTGAAATACATCCTAAGTAGGCAAAGAAACAGCATCTAGACTCTCCTACATAGAAAAGCAAGGGTTCCCAGGCATTTATAGAATGAACAGGGCTGGTGACAGAGTCCGTCAGGTAAAGACACTTGCCGCAAAAACCTGACAACCTGGATTTCAATCCCTCGGACCACAGTGGAAGGAATGAGCTGGCTTTTGGAGCTATATTCTGATCCTCCCACCTGGGCGCTAACACAAACACACTCAACAATTTGTTAATTAAAATGAAATTATCATCACAGTAGAAACTAATGACAACTTTCATTTCAAATACTATCAAGTGACATGCATAAAAATGTACCTTTCTCCTTTGTTATCTATAATAAATTCCATTCATTAAATGGATGGTTTAACCTGTGCAGTTTGTAAATATTTACTACAGAAATAAGCCCACACATGGAAGGGGCTCCTTGGTAGCTGCTCTTTCCCAAAGACAGACTCTAAAAGCACATAGTGACCTCGCCCTTATCTTGCCAGGTATATCCCAGCTCACTCAATAGAGGGTTCCAGAAATCACCCAAGAATCATGAAAGGGGTCTATGGCTCTGGGAGAAAAGATATTTTGGACACAAGAAAATGGTGGCAGATAAAATCCCTACAGATGAAGACAGAAACATGCTGGGGAGAATTAGGTGGAAATGGTTAAAGGGTTAAAGGTGTTAGAAGTCCGTAAGACGAGAGTGGCAGAAGAGATGAGCGATGTCCATCCTTTAGAAAGACCTCCAGGTTTGCTATAAATGAATTAACAGGAGCTGGAACCTTCTGGAACCTTCTGCTCCCTAGAAACTGTTCCACTTGGCGGTGGTGACGAGCGCCTTTGATCACAGCACATGGGAGGCAGTGGCAGGTGGATCTCTATGAGTTGAGGCCAACCTGGTCTACAGAGTGAGTTCCAGGACAGCCAGGACTACACAGAAGGAAGGGAGGAAGGGAGAGAGGAGGAAGGGGGAAGGGAAGAAGGGAGGAAGAGAGGAAGGGAGGAAGAAATGAAGGGAGGAAGGGAGGAAGAAATGAAGGGAGGGAGTGGAGGAGGAAAGGAGGGAGGGAGGGAGGGGAGGGGAGGAGGGAGGGAGGGAGGGAATTGCTTCACAGTTTAGCTTGTCAACCTTTCAAGGCCAGGGAGCACAGAACTGCTAGAGGAGAGGAAGGCAAGTGTGGCGGGCATTTTCCATTCTCACAGATCTCCACAGCTCTCCTCTGCCGCACCTGAGCCTCGGTTTACTTTGCAGACGGGGATGGGAAGACAGTGATTCACATGTGACTAACACTTTACAGTTAACTAAGCACTTTCATGTTTTCTCAGTCACTCAAGCGTGCAAAACAATTTATGGAATGCCTTCTGGGAGCCAAGCCTTGCCAAAGCCTAGGATGAAAGTCTCTCGTATAGATCTTCTCCCTCACGGACCTGAAAGATCTAAGTGAGTCACTTCTGGGGGGCATCCTGACAAGGAACTGTGATGGTGCCACCTACCACGGGACCCCTACGTGAGGCAGTGGGCTGCTGACGATGTATTCATCTCGGCACCATCATTTAAAACTGTTGTGACAGTGGACCTAGTCAGACCACTGAGCCCATGTCATCTGAAAGCCTGTAAACCTCACTTCAATAGCCACCTTGTAAATCAACCATTTAAAGGCAACTTTGATACATCCCTTAAAAAAACAAACAATCTGCCTGACTCAAAAATCATCTGGTAGAAAACGAGGTTCAAGGAGAGAAAAGGGCAGGCTCCAAAACAACAAAGAAGGTTGCCCAGAGCCAGCCACACTAAAGAGAGCACAGGGCCTCGAGTGGCACTTTTGACTGAGAGAATTCCGTACCCACATCCCATGTGCCAAACTGACGAAAAGAAAAAAGGTGTATTAACTGTCCTTTTAATTTTACAACAGAGTTAGAATTTTGTCTGCTTTTGTAATGTTACAGGCGGGACCCATGGCTAAGCACACACTCCACACTGACCCACATTCCTCAGAATTATGTATGGGGTGTGTGAGTGTGTGTGTGTGTGTGTGTGTGTGTGTGTGTGTGTGTGTGTGTGTG